>CM039677.1:193990221-195190221 GCA_022496015.1 Hordeum marinum
CTCTCAACTTTTTAGGACATGCTATGTGGGTGAAATGATGATACCATGTCAACTTTCAACCTTTTCAGACTTCATTTGAAGTGCTTTTCAATTTTAGGGTCATTTAGCTCAAAAAATAGTAATTGCATGAAAATATCAAATGAAGTCAGAAAGGGTTGAAAATTGATGATGTGGCTTCGAATGGTGCATTTTGAACACAAAAACCTGGAGTTCAAATAAGTTCAAGAAAATGAAATGCCTTTTGTATAGCGATGAGTTTCCGTCCGAAACCCCGATACTTCGAAAGAGAGTGTTGTTTTGTACGCGAAGTGCATCCGCTTTTTGCCGTAACCTGCTGAACTTTTAGCACATGCTATGTGGGTGAAATGATGATACCATGTCAACTATCAACCTTTTCAGAATTCATTTGAAGTGCTTTTCAATTTCAGGGCATGCTCAAAAAATCGATAAATGCATGAAAATATCAATGAAGTCAGAAAGGGTTGAAAATTGATGATGTGGCTTTGAATGGTGCATTTTGAACACACAAAAAGCCTGGAGTTAAATAGTTCAAGAAAATGAAATGCCTTTTGTAATCGATGATTTCGTCCGAAACCCGATACTTCGAAAGAGACTGTCCGTTTGTAGGCGAAGCGCATCCTGCTTTTGCCGTAACCCTCTCAACTTTTAGCACATGCTATGTTGGTGAACTGATGATCCATGTCAACTTTCAACCTTTTCAGACTTGATTTGAAGTTCTTTTCAATTTCAGGGCATTTAGCTCAAAAATTATAAATGCATGAAAAACTCAAATGATCAGAAAGGGTTCAAATTGATGATGTGGCTTTGAATGGTGCATTTTGAACACACAAAAAGCCTGGAGTTCAAATAAGTTCAAGAAAATGAAATGCCTTTTGTAGATGAGTTTCCTCCGAACCCCGATACTTCGAAAGAGACTGTCCGTTTTGTACGCGAAGTGCATCCTGCTTTTGTCATAACCTTCTCACTTTTTAGCACATGCTATGTTGGTGAACTGATGATACCCATGTCAACTATCAACCTTTTCAGACTTCATTTGAAGTGCTTTTCAATTTCAGGGCATTTAGCTCAAAAAATCGATAAATGCATGAAAAATATCAAATGAAGTCAGAAAGGGTTGAAAATTGATGATGTGGCTTTGAATGGTGCATTTGAACACACGAAAAAGCCTGGAGTTCAAATAAGTTCAAGAAAATGAAATGCCTTTTGTAAATCGATGAGTTTTCCAGTCCGGAAACCCCGATACTTCGAAGAGAGTGTCCGTTTTGTACGCGAAGTGCATCCTGCTTTTGTCGAACCTCTCAACTTTTTAGCACATGCTATGTGGGTGAAATGATGATACCATGTCAACTATCAACCTTTTCAGACTTCATTTGAAGTGCTTCTCAATTTCAGGGCATTTAGCTCAAAAAAAAATAGTAAATGCATGAAAAATATCAATGAAGTCAGAAAGGGTTGAAAATTGATGATGTGGCTTTTAATGGTGCATTTTGAACACACGAAAAATCCTGGAGTTCAAATAAGTTCAAGAAAATGAAATGCCTTTGTAATCGATGAGTTTCCGTCCGAAACCCCGATACTTCGAAAGAGACTGTCCGTTTTGTACGCGAAGTGCATCCTGCTTTTGTCGTAATCCTCTCAACTTTTTAGCACACGCTATGTGGGTGAAATGATGATGCCATGTCAACTTTCAACCTTTTCAGACTTCATTTGAAGTGCTTTTCAATTTTAGGGTCATTTAGCTCAAAAAAATAGTAATTGCATGAAAAATATCAAATGAAGTCAGAAAGGGTTGAAAATTGATGATGTGGCTTTGAATGCTGCATTTTGAACACACAAAAAGCCTGGAGTTCAAATAAGTTCAAGAAAATTAAATGCCTTTTGTAACCGATGAGTTTCCATTCGAAACCCCGATACTTTCGAAAGAGAGTGTCCGTTTTGTACGCGAAGTGCATCCTGCTTTTGTCCGTAACCTTCTCAACTTTTAGCACATGCTATGTGGGTGAAATGATGATACCATGTCAACTATCAACCTTTTCAGACTTCATTTGAAGTGCTTTTCAATTTCAGGGCATGTAGCTCAAAAAATCGATAAATGCATGAAAAATATCAAATGAAGTCAGAAAGGGTTGAAAATTGATGATGTGGCTTTGAATGGTGCATTTTGAACACACAAAAAGCCTGGAGTTGAAATAAGTTCAAGAAAATGAAATGCCTTTTGTAATCGATGAGTTTCTGTCCGAAACCCCGATACTTCGAAAGAGACTGTCCGTTTTGTAGGCGAAGCGCATCCTGCTTTTGCCGTAACCCTCTCAACTTTTTAGCACATGCTATGTTGGTGAACTGATGATACCATGTCAACTTTCAACCTTTTCGGACTTGATTTGAAGTTCTTTTCAATTTCAGGGGCATTTAGCTCAAAACATTAGTAAATGCATGAAAAATATCAAATGAAGTCAGAAAGGGTTCAATATTGATGATGTGGCTTTGAATGGTGCATTTTGAACACACAAAAATCCAGGAGTTCAAATAAGTTAAAGAAAATGAAATGCCATTTGTAGCCGATGAGTTTCCATCCGAAACCCCGATACTTCGAAAGAGAGTGTCCGTTTTGTACGCGAAGTGCATCCTGCTTTTGTCGTAACCTTCTCAACTTTTTAGCACATGCTATTTGGGTGAAATGATGATACCATGTCAACTATCAACCTTTTCAGACTTCATTTGAAGTGCTTTTGCATTTCAGGGCATTTAGCTCAAAAAATCGATAAATGCATGAAAAATATCAAATGAAGTCAGAAAGGGTTGAAAATTGATGATGTGGCTTTTAATGGTGCATTTTGAACACACAAAAAGGCTGGAGTTCAAATAAGTTCAAGAAAATGAAATGCCTTTTGTAATCGATGAGTTTCCGTCCGAAACCCCGATACTTCGAAAGAGACTGTCTGTTTTGTACGCGAAGTGCATCCTGCTTTTGCCGTAACCCTCTCAACTTTTTAGCACATGCTATGTGGGTGAAATGATGATACCATGTCAACTTTCAACCTTTTCAGACTTCATTTGAAGTGCTTTTCAATTTTAGGGTCATTTAGCGCAAAAAAATAGTAATTGCATGAAAAATATCAAATGAAGTCAGAAAGGGTTGAAAATTGATGATGTGGCTTCGAATGGTGCATTTTGAACACATAAAAACCTGGAGTTCAAATAAGTTCAAGAAAATGAAATGCCTTTTATAGCCGATGAGTTTCCGTCCGAAACCCCGATACTTCGAAAGAGAGTGTCCGTTTTGTACGCGAAGTGCATCCTGCTTTTGCCGTAACCTGCTGAACTTTTTAGCAGATGCTATGTGGGTGAAATGATGATACCATGTCAACTATCAACCTCTTCAGACTTCATTTGAAGTGCTTTTCAATTTCAGGGCATGTAGCTCAAAAAATCGATAAATGCATGAAAAATATCAAATGAAGTCAGAAAGGGTTGAAAATTGATGATGTGGCTTTGAATGGTGCATTTTGAACACACAAAAAGCCTGGAGTTCAAATAAGTTTAAGAAAATGAAATGCCTTTTGTAATCGATGAGTTTCTGTCCGAAACCCCGATACTTCGAAAGAGACTGTCCGTTTTGTAGGCGAAGCGCATCCTGCTTTTGCCGTAACCCTCTCAACTTTTTAGCACATGCTATGTTGGTGAACTGATGATACCATGTCAACTTTCAACCTTTTCGGACTTGATTTGAAGTTCTTTTCAATTTCAGGGGCATTTAGCTCAAAACATTAGTAAATGCATGAAAAATATCAAATGAAGTCAGAAAGGGTTCAATATTGATGATGTGGCTTTGAATGGTGCATTTTGAACACACAAAAAGCCTGGAGTTCAAATAAGTTCAAGAAAATGAAATTCCTTTTGTAATCGATGAGTTTCCGTCCGAAACCCCGATACTTCGAAAGAGACTGTCCGTTTTGTACGCGAAGTGCATCCTGCTTTTGTCATAACCTTCTCAACTTTTTAGCACATGCTATGTGGGTGAAATGATGATACCATGTCAACTATCAACCTTTTCAGACTTCATTTGAAGTGCTTTTGCATTTCAGGGCATTTAGCTCAAAAAATCGATAAATGCATGAAAAATATCAAATGAAGTCAGAAAGGGTTGAAAATTGATGATGTGGCTTTGAATGGTGCATTTTGAACACACGAAAAGCCTGGAGTTCAAATAAGTTCACGAAAATGAAATGCCTTTTGTAATAGATGAGTTTCCGTCCGAAACCCCGATACTTCGAAAGAGACTGTCCTATGTTGGTGAACTGATGATACCATGTCAACTTTCAACCTTTTCGGACTTGATTTGAAGTTCTTTTCAATTTCAGGGGCATTTAGCTCAAAGAATTAGTAAATGCATGAAAAATATCACATGAAGTCAAAAAGGGTTGAAAATAGTTGATGTGGCTTTTAATGGTGCATTTTGAACACACAAAAAGCCTGGAGTTCAAATAAGTTCAACAAAATGAAATGCCTTTTGTAATCGATGAGTTTTCGTCCGAAACCCCGATACTTCGAAAGAGACTGTCCGTTTTGTACGCGAAGTGCATCCTGCTTTTGTCGTAACCCTCTCAACTTTTTAGCACACGCTATGTGGGTGAAATGATGATGCTATGTCAACTTTCAACCTTTTCAGACTTCATTTGAAGTGCTTTTTAATTTTAGGGTCATTTAGCTCAAAAAAATAGTAATTGCATGAAAAATATCAAATGAAGTCAGAAAGGGTTGAAAATTGATGATGTGGCTTTGAATGGTGCATTTTGAACACACAAAAAGCCTGGAGTTCAAATAAGTTCAAGAAAATGAAATGCCTTTTGTAGCCGATGAGTTTCCATCCGAAACCCCGATACTTCGAAAGAGAGTGTCCGTTTTGTACGCGAAGTGCATCCTGCTTTTGTCGTAACCTTCTCAACTTTTTAGCACATGCTATGTGGGTGAAATGATGACACCATGTCAACTATCAACCTTTTCAGACTTCATTTGAAGTGCTTTTCAATTTCAGGGCATTTAGCTCAAAAAATCGATAAATGCATGAAAAATACCAAATGAAGTCAGAAAGGGTTGAAAATTGATGATGTGGCTTTGAATGGTGCATTTTGAACACACAAAAATCCCGGAGTTCAAATAAGTTCAAGAAAATGAAATGCCATTTGTAGCCGATGAGTTTCCATCCGAAACCCCGATACTTCGAAAGAGAGTGTCCGTTTTGTACGCGAAGTGCATCCTGCTTTTGTCGTAACCTTCTCAACTTTTTAGCACATGCTATTTGGGTGAAATGATGATACCATGTCAACTATCTACCTTTTCAGACTTCATTTGAAGTGCTTTTCAATTTCAGGGCATTTAGCTCAAAAAATCGATAAATGCATGAAAAATATCAAATGAAGTCAGAAAGGGTTGAAAATTGATGATGTGGCTTTTAATGGTGCATTTTGAACACACGAAAAGCCTGGAGTTCAAATAAGTTCAAGAAAATGAAATGCCTTTTGTAATCGATGAGTTTCCGTTCGAAACCCCGATACTTCGAAAGAGACTGTCCGTTTTGTACGCGAAGTGCATCCTGCTTTTGTCGTAACCCTCTCAACTTTTTAGCACACGCTATGTGGGTGAAATGATGATGCCATGTCAACTTTCAACCTTTTCAGACTTCATTTGAAGTGCTTTTCAATTTTAGGGTCATTTAGCTCAAAAAAATAGTAATTGCATGAAAAATATCAAATGAAGTCAGAAAGGGTTGAATATTGATGATGTGGCTTTGAATGGTGCATTTTGAACACACAAAAAGCCTGGAGTTCAAATAAGTTCAAGAAAATGAAATGCCTTTTGTAATCGATGAGTTTCCGTCCGAAACCCCGATACTTCGAAAGAGACTGTCTGTTTTGTACGCGAAGTGCATCCTGCTTTTGCTGTAACCCTCTCAACTTTTTAGGACATGCTATGTGGGTGAAATGATGATACCATGTCAACTTTCAACCTTTTCAGACTTCATTTGAAGTGCTTTTCAATTTTAGGGTCATTTAGCTCAAAAAAATAGTAATTGCATGAAAAATATCAAATGAAGTCAGAAAGGGTTGAAAATCGATGATGTGGCTTCGAATGGTGCATTTTGAACACATAAAAACCTGGAGTTCAAATAAGTTCAAGAAAATGAAATGCCTTTTATAGCCGATGAGTTTCCGTCCGAAACCCCGATACTTCGAAAGAGAGTGTTCGTTTTGTACGCGAAGTGCATCCTGCTTTTGCCGTAACCTGCTGAACTTTTTAGCAGATGCTATGTGGGTGAAATGATGATACCATGTCAACTATCAACCTTTTCAGAATTCATTTGAAGTGCTTTTCAATTTCAGGGCATGTAGCTCAAAAAATCGATAAATGCATGAAAAATATCAAATGAAGTCAGAAAGGGTTGAAAATTGATGATGTGGCTTTGAATGGTGCATTTTGAACACACAAAAAGCCTGGAGTTGAAATAAGTTCAAGAAAATGAAATGCCTTTTGTAATCGATGAGTTTCTGTCCGAAACCCCGATACTTCGAAAGAGACTGTCCGTTTTGTAGGCGAAGCGCATCCTGCTTTTGCCGTAACCCTCTCAACTTTTTAGCACATGCTATGTTGGTGAACTGATGATACCATGTCAACTTTCAACCTTTTCGGACTTGATTTGAAGTTCTTTTCAATTTCAGGGGCATTTAGCTCAAAACATTAGTAAATGCATGAAAAACATCAAATGAAGTCAGAAAGGGTTCAATATTGATGATGTGGCTTTGAATGGTGCATTTTGAACACACAAAAAGCCTGGAGTTCAAATAAGTTCAAGAAAATGAAATGCCTTTTGTAATCGATGAGTTTCCGTCCGAAACCCCGATACTTCGAAAGAGACTGTCCGTTTTGTACGCGAAGTGCATCTTGCTTTTGTCATAACCTTCTCAACTTTTTAGCACATGCTATGTGGGTGAAATGATGATACCATGTCAAATATCAACCTTTTCAGACTTCATTTGAAGTGCTTTTGCATTTCAGGGCATTTAGCTCAAAAAATCGATAAATGCATGAAAAATATCAAATGAAGTCAGAAAGGGTTGAAAATTGATGATGTGGCTTTTAATGGTGCATTTTGAACACACGAAAAGCCTGGAGTTCAAATAAGTTCACGAAAATGAAATGCCTTTTGTAATAGATGAGTTTCCGTCCGAAACCCCGATACTTACAAAGAGATTGTCCTATGTTGGTGAACTGATGATACCATGTCAACTTTCAACCTTTTCGGACTTGATTTGAAGTTCTTTTCAATTTCAGGGGCATTTAGCTCAAAAAATTAGTAAATGCATGAAAAATATCACATGAAGTCAAAAAGGGTTGAAAATTGATGATGTGGCTTTGAATGGTGCATTTTGAACACACAAAAAGCCTGGAGTTCAAATAAGTTCAAGAAAATGAAATGCCTTTTGTAATCGATGAGTTTTCGTCCGAAACCCCGATACTTCGAAAGAGACTGTCCGTTTTGTACGCGAAGTGCATCCTGCTTTTGTCGTAACCCTCTCAACTTTTTAGCACACGCTATGTGGGTGAAATGATGATGCCATGTCAACTTTCAACATTTTCAGACTTCATTTGAAGTGCTTTTTAATTTTAGGGTCATTTAGCTCAAAAAAATAGTAATTGCATGAAAAATATCAAATGAAGTCAGAAAGGGTTGAAAATTGATGATGTGGCTTTGAATGCTGCATTCTGAACACACAAAAAGCCTGGAGTTCAAATAAGTTCAAGAAAATTAAATGCCTTTTGTAACCGATGGGTTTCCGTTCGAAACCCCGATATTTCGAAAGAGAGTGTCCGTTTTGTACGCGAAGTGCATCCTGCTTTTGCCGTAACCCTCTCAACTTTTTAGCACATGCTATGTGGGTGAAATGATGATACCATGTCAACTATCAACCTTTTCAGAATTCATTTGAAGTGCTTTTCAATTTCAGGGCATGTAGCTCAAAAAATCGATAAATGCATGAAAAATATCAAATGAAGTCAGAAAGGGTTGAAAATTGATGATGTGGCTTTGAATGGTGCATTTTGAACACACAAAAAGCCTGGAGTTGAAATAAGTTCAAGAAAATGAAATGCCTTTTGTAATCGATGAGTTTCTGTCCGAAACCCCGATACTTCGAAAGAGACTGTCCGTTTTGTAGGCGAAGCGCATCCTGCTTTTGCCGTAACCCTCTCAACTTTTTAGCACATGCTATGTTGGTGAACTGATGATACCATGTCAACTTTCAACCTTTTCGGACTTGATTTGAAGTTCTTTTCAATTTCAGGGGCATTTAGCTCAAAACATTAGTAAATGCATGAAAAATATCAAATGAAGTCAGAAAGGGTTCAATATTGATGATGTGGCTTTGAATGGTGCATTTTGAACACACAAAAAGCCTGGAGTTCAAATAAGTTCAAGAAAATGAAATGCCTTTTGTAATCGATGAGTTTCCGTCCGAAACCCCGATACTTCGAAAGAGACTGTCCGTTTTGTACGCGAAGTGCATCTTGCTTTTGTCATAACCTTCTCAACTTTTTAGCACATGCTATGTGGGTGAAATGATGATACCATGTCAAATATCAACCTTTTCAGACTTCATTTGAAGTGCTTTTGCATTTCAGGGCATTTAGCTCAAAAAATCGATAAATGCATGAAAAATATCAAATGAAGTCAGAAAGGGTTGAAAATTGATGATGTGGCTTTTAATGGTGCATTTTGAACACACGAAAAGCCTGGAGTTCAAATAAGTTCACGAAAATGAAATGCCTTTTGTAATAGATGAGTTTCCGTCCGAAACCCCGATACTTACAAAGAGACTGTCCTATGTTGGTGAACTGATGATACCATGTCAACTTTCAACCTTTTCGGACTTGATTTGAAGTTCTTTTCAATTTCAGGGGCATTTAGCTCAAAAAATTAGTAAATGCATGAAAAATATCACATGAAGTCAAAAAGGGTTGAAAATTGATGATGTGGCTTTGAATGGTGCATTTTGAACACACAAAAAGCCTGGAGTTCAAATAAGTTCAAGAAAATGAAATGCCTTTTGTAATCGATGAGTTTTCGTCCGAAACCCCGATACTTCGAAAGAGACTGTCCGTTTTGTACGCGAAGTGCATCCTGCTTTTGTCGTAACCCTCTCAACTTTTTAGCACACGCTATGTGGGTGAAATGATGATGCCATGTCAACTTTCAACATTTTCAGACTTCATTTGAAGTGCTTTTTAATTTTAGGGTCATTTAGCTCAAAAAAATAGTAATTGCATGAAAAATATCAAATGAAGTGAGAAAGGGTTGAAAATTGATGATGTGGCTTTGAATGGTGCATTTTGAACACACAAAAAGCCTGGAGTTCAAATAAGTTCAAGAAAATGAAATGCCTTTTGTAGCCGATGAGTTTCCATCCGAAACCCCGATACTTCGAAAGAGAGTGTCCGTTTTGTACGCGAAGTGCATCCTGCTTTTTTCGTAACCTTCTCAACTTTTTAGCACATGCTATGTGGGTGAAATGATGATACCATGTCAACTATCAACCTTTTCAGACTTCATTTGAAGTGCTTTTCAATTTCAGGGCATTTAGCTCAAAAAATCGATAAATGCATGAAAAATATCAAATGAAGTCAGAAAGGGTTGAAAATTGATGATGTGGCTTTGAATGGTGCATTTTGAACACACAAAAAGCCCGGAGTTCAAATAAGTTCAAGAAAATGAAATGCCTTTTGTAACCGATGAGTTTCCATCCGAAACCCCGATACTTCGAAAGAGAGTGTCCGTTTTGTACGCGAAGTGCATCCTGCTTTTGTCGTAACCTTCTCAACTTTTTAGCACATGCTATGTGGGTGAAATGATGATACCATGTCAACTATCAACCTTTTCAGACTTCATTTGAAGTGCTTTTCAATTTCAGGGCATTTAGCTCAAAAAATCGATAAATGCATGAAAAATATCAAATGAAGTCAGAAAGGGTTGAAAATTGATGATGTCGCTTTTAATGGTGCATTTTGAACACACGAAAATCCTGGAGTTCAAGTAAGTTCAAGAAAATGAAATGCCTTTTGTAATCGATGAGTTTCCGTCCGAAACCCCGATACTTCGAAAGAGACTGTCCGTTTTGTACGCGAAGTGCATCCTGCTTTTGTCGTAACCCTCTCAACTTTTTAGCACACGCTATGTGGGTGAAATGATGATGCCATGTCAACTTTCAACCTTTTCAGACTTCATTTGATGTGCTTTTCAATTTTAGGGTCATTTAGCTCAAAAAAATAGTAATTGCATGAAAAATATCAAATGAAGTCAGAAAGGGTTGAAAATTGATGATGTGGCTTTGAATGGTGCATTTTGAACACACAAAAAGCCTGGAGTTCAAATAAGTTCAAGAAAACGAAATGCCTTTTGTAATCGATGAGTTTCTGTCCGAAACCCCGATACTTCGAAAGAGACTGTCCGTTTTGTAGGCGAAGCGCATCCTGCTTTTGCCGTAACCCTCTCAACTTTTTAGCACATGCTATGTTGGTGAACTGATGATACCATGTCAACTTTCAACCTTTTCGGACTTGATTTGAAGTTCTTTTCAATTTCAGGGGCATTTAGCTCAAAACATTAGTAAATGCATGAAAAATATCAAATGAAGTCAGAAAGGGTTCAATATTGATGATGTGGCTTTGAATGGTGCATTTTGAACACACAAAAAGCCTGGAGTTCAAATAAGTTCAATAAAATTAAATGCCTTTTGTAATCGATGAGTTTCCGTCCGAAACCTCGATACTTCGAAAGAGACTGTCCGTTTTGTACGCGAAGTGCATCCTGCTTTTGTCATAACCTTCTCAACTTTTTAGCACATGCTATGTGGGTGAAATGATGATACCATGTCAACTATCAACCTTTTCAGACTTCATTTGAAGTGCTTTTGAATTTCAGGGCATTTAGCTCAAAAAATCGACAAATGCATGAAAAATATCAAATGAAGTCAGAAAGGGTTGAAAATTGATGATGTGGCTTTTAATGGTGCATTTTGAACACACGAAAAGCCTGGAGTTCAAATAAGTTCACGAAAATGAAATGCCTTTTGTAATAGATGAGTTTCCGTCCGAAACCCCGATACTTCGAAAGAGACTGTCCTATGTTGGTGAACTGATGATACCATGTCAACTTTCAACCTTTTCGGACTTGATTTGAAGTTCTTTTCAATTTCAGGGGCATTTAGCTCAAAAAATTAGTAAATGCATGAAAAATATCACATGAAGTCAAAAAGGGTTGAAAATTGATGATGTGGCTTTGAATGGTGCATTTTGAACACAAAAAAAGCCTGGAGTTCATATAAGTTCAAGAAAATGAAATACCTTTTCTAATCGATGAGTTTTCGTCCGAAACCCTGATACTTCGAAAGAGACTGTCCGTTTTGTACGCGAAGTGCATCCTGCTTTTTTCGTAACCCTCTCAACTTTTTAGCACACGCTATGTGGGTGAAATGATGATACCATGTCAACTATCAACCTTTTCAGAATTCATTTGAAGTGCTTTTCAATTTCAGGGCATGTAGCTCAAAAAATCGATAAATGCATGAAAAATATCAAATGAAGTCAGAAAGGGTTGAAAATTGATGATGTGGCTTTGAATGGTGCATTTTGAACACACAAAAAGCCCGGAGTTCAAATAAGTTCAAGAAAATGAAATGCCTTTTGTAACCGATGAGTTTCCATCCGAAACCCCGATACTTCGAAAGAGAGTGTCCGTTTTGTACGCGAAGTGCATCCTGCTTTTGTCGTAACCTTCTCAACTTTTTAGCACATGCTATGTGGGTGAAATGATGATACCATGTAAACTATCAACCTTTTCAGACTTCATTTGAAGTGCTTTTCAATTTCAGGGCATTTAGCTCAAAAAATCGATAAATGCATGAAAAATATCAAATGAAGTCAGAACGGGTTGAAAATTGATGATGTGGCTTTGAATGGTGCATTTTGAACACACGAAAATCCTGGAGTTCAAGTAAGTTCAAGAAAATGAAATGTCTTTTGTAATCGATGAGTTTCCGTCCGAAACCCCGATACTTCGAAAGAGACTGTCCGTTTTGTACGCGAAGTGCATCCTGCTTTTGTCGTAACCCTCTCAACTTTTTAGCACACGCTATGTGGGTGAAATGATGATGCCATGTCAACTTTCAACCTTTTCAGACTTCATTTGATGTGCTTTTCAATTTTAGGGTCATTTAGCTCAAAAAAATAGTAATTGCATGAAAAATATCAAATGAAGTCAGAAAGGGTTGAAAATTGATGATGTGGCCTTGAATGGTGCATTTTGAACACACAAAAAGCCTGGAGTTCAAATAAGTTCAAGAAAATGAAATGCGTTTTGTAGCCGATGAGTTTCCATCCGAAACCCCGATACTTCGAAAGAGAGTGTCCGTTTTGTATGCGAAGTGCATCCTGCTTTTGTCGTAACCTTCTCAACTTTTTAGCACATGCTATGTGGGTGAAATGATGATACCATGTCAACTATCAACCTTTTCAGACTTCATTTGAAGTGCTTTTCAATTTCAGGGCATTTAGCTCAAAAAATCGATAAATGCATGAAAAATATCAAATGAAGTCAGAAAGGGTTGAAAATTGATGATGTGGCTTTGAATGGTGCATTTTGAACACACAAAAATCCCGGAGTTCAAATAAGTTCAAGAAAATGAAATGCCATTTGTAGCCGATGAGTTTCCATCCGAAACCCCGATACTTCGAAAGAGAGTGTCCGTTTTGTACGCGAAGTGCATCCTGCTTTTGTCGTAACCTTCTCAACTTTTTAGCACATGCTATTTGGGTGAAATGATGATACCATGTCAACTATCAACCTTTTCAGACTTCATTTGAAGTGCTTTTCAATTTCAGGGCATTTAGCTCAAAAAATCGATAAATGCATGAAAAATATCAAATGAAGTCAGAAAGGGTTGAAAATTGATGATGTGGCTTTTAATGGTGCATTTTGAACACACAAAAAGCCCGGAGTTCAAATAAGTTCAAGAAAATGAAATGCCTTTTGTAACCGATGAGTTTCCATCCGAAACCCCGATACTTCGAAAGAGAGTGTCCGTTTTGTACGCGAAGTGCATCCTGCTTTTGTCGTAACCTTCTCAACTTTTTAGCACATGCTATGTGGGTGAAATGATGATACCATGTAAACTATCAACCTTTTCAGACTTCATTTGAAGTGCTTTTCAATTTCAGGGCATTTAGCTCAAAAAATCGATAAATGCATGAAAAATATCAAATGAAGTCAGAACGGGTTGAAAATTGATGATGTGGCTTTGAATGGTGCATTTTGAACACACGAAAATCCTGGAGTTCAAGTAAGTTCAAGAAAATGAAATGTCTTTTGTAATCGATGAGTTTCCGTCCGAAACCCCGATACTTCGAAAGAGACTGTCCGTTTTGTACGCGAAGTGCATCCTGCTTTTGTCGTAACCCTCTCAACTTTTTAGCACACGCTATGTGGGTGAAATGATGATGCCATGTCAACTTTCAACCTTTTCAGACTTCATTTGATGTGCTTTTCAATTTTAGGGTCATTTAGCTCAAAAAAATAGTAATTGCATGAAAAATATCAAATGAAGTCAGAAAGGGTTGAAAATTGATGATGTGGCCTTGAATGGTGCATTTTGAACACACAAAAAGCCTGGAGTTCAAATAAGTTCAAGAAAATGAAATGCGTTTTGTAGCCGATGAGTTTCCATCCGAAACCCCGATACTTCGAAAGAGAGTGTCCGTTTTGTATGCGAAGTGCATCCTGCTTTTGTCGTAACCTTCTCAACTTTTTAGCACATGCTATGTGGGTGAAATGATGATACCATGTCAACTATCAACCTTTTCAGACTTCATTTGAAGTGCTTTTCAATTTCAGGGCATTTAGCTCAAAAAATCGATAAATGCATGAAAAATATCAAATGAAGTCAGAAAGGGTTGAAAATTGATGATGTGGCTTTGAATGGTGCATTTTGAACACACAAAAATCCCGGAGTTCAAATAAGTTCAAGAAAATGAAATGCCATTTGTAGCCGATGAGTTTCCATCCGAAACCCCGATACTTCGAAAGAGAGTGTCCGTTTTGTACGCGAAGTGCATCCTGCTTTTGTCGTAACCTTCTCAACTTTTTAGCACATGCTATTTGGGTGAAATGATGATACCATGTCAACTATCAACCTTTTCAGACTTCATTTGAAGTGCTTTTCAATTTCAGGGCATTTAGCTCAAAAAATCGATAAATGCATGAAAAATATCAAATGAAGTCAGAAAGGGTTGAAAATTGATGATGTGGCTTTTAATGGTGCATTTTGAACACACGAAAAGCCTGGAGTTCAAATAAGTTCAAGAAAATGAAATGCCTTTTGTAATCGATGAGTTTCCGTCCGAAACCCCGATACTTCGAAAGAGACTGTCCGTTTTGTACGCGAAGTGCATCCTGCTTTTGTCGTAACCCTCTCAACTTTTTAGCACACGCTATGTGGGTGAAATGATGATGCCATGTCAACTTTCAACCTTTTCAGACTTCATTTGAAGTGCTTTTCAATTTTAGGGTCATTTAGCTCAAAAAAATAGTAATTGCATGAAAAATATCAAATGAAGTCAGAAAGGGTTGAAAATTGATGATGTGGCTTTGAATGGTGCATTTTGAACACACAAAAAGCCTGGAGTTCAAATAAGTTCAAGAAAATGAAATGCCTTTTGTAATCGATGAGTTTCTGTCCGAAACCCCGATACTTCGAAAGAGACTGTCCGTTTTGTACGCGAAGTGCATCCTGCTTTTGTCTTAACCGTCTCAACTTTAGCACACGCTATGTGGGTGAAATGATGATGCCATGTCAACTTTCAACCTTTTCAGACTTCATTTGAAGTGCTTTTCAATTTTAGGGTCATTTAGCTCAAAAAAATAGTAATTGCATGAAAAATATCAAATGAAGTCAGAAAGGGTTGAAAATTGATGATGTGGCTTTGAATGCTGCATTTTGAACACACAAAAAGCCTGGAGTTCAAATAAGTTCAAGAAAATGAAATGCCTTTTGTAATCGATGAGTTTCTGTCCGAAACCCCGATACTTCGAAAGAGACTGTCCGTTTTGTACGCGAAGTGCATCCTGCTTTTGTCGTAACCCTCTCAACTTTTTAGCACACGCTATGTTGGTGAATTGATTATACCATGTCAACTTTCAACCTTTTCAGACTTCATTTGAAGTTCTTTTCAATTTCAGGGCCATTTAGTTTAAAAAATTAGTAAATGCATGAGAAATATCAAATGAAGTCAAAAAGGGTTGAAAATTCATGATGTGGCTTTTAATGGTGCATTTTGAACACACAAAAATCCTGGAGTTCAAATAAGTTCAAGAAAATGAAATGCCTTTTGTAATCGATGACTTTCCGTCCGAAACCCCGATATTTCGAAAGAGACTGTCCGTTTTGTACGCGAAGTGCATCCTGCTTTTGCCGTAACCCTCTCAACTTTTTAGCACATGTTACGTGGGTGAAATGATGATACCATGTCAACTTTCAACCTTTTCAGACTTCATTTGAAGTGCTTTTCAATTTTAGGGTCATTTAGCTCAAAAAAATAGTAATTGCATGAACAATATCAAATGAAGTCAGAAAGGGTTGAAAATTGATGATGTGGCTTTGAATGGTGCATTTTGAACACATAAAAAACCTGGAGTTCAGAAATGTTCAAGAAAATGAAATGCCTTTTGTAACCGATGAGTTTCCGTCCGAAACATGATACTTCGAAAGAGACTGTCCGTTTTGTATGCAAAGTCCATCCTGCTTTTGCCGTAACCCTCTCAACTTTTTAGCACATGCTATGTGGGTGAAATGATGATACCATGTCAACTTTCAACCTTTTCAGACTTCATTTGAAGTGCTTTTCAATTTCAGGGCATTTAGCTCAAAAAATCGATAAATGCATGAAAAATATCAAATGAAGTCATAAAGGGTTGAAAATTGATGCTGTGGCTTTGAATGGTGCATTTTGAACACACAAAAAGCCTGGAGTTGAAATAAGTTCAAGAAAATGAAATGCCTTTTGTAATCGATGAGTTTCCGTCCGAAACCCCGATACTTCGAAAGAGACTGTCCGTTTTGTACGCGAAATGCATCCTGCTTTTGCCGTAACCATCTCAACTTTTTAGCACATGGTATGTGGGTGAAATGATGATACCAGGTCAACTTTCAACCTTTTCAGACTTCATTTGAAGTGCTTTTCAATTTCAGGGTCATTTAGCTCAAAAAATCACTAAATGCATGAAAAATATCAGATGAAGTCAGAAAGGGTTGAAAATTGATGATGTGCCTTTGAATGCTGCATTTTGAACACACAAAAAGCCTGGAGTTCAAATAAGTTCAAGAAAATTAAATGCCTTTTGTAACCGATGAGTTTCCGTCCGAAACCCTGATACTTCAAAAGAGACTGTCCGTTTTGTATGCAAAGTCCATCCTGCTTTTGCTGTAACCCTCTCAACTTTTTAGCACATGCTATGTGGGTGAAATGATGATACCATGTCAACTTTCAACCTTTTCACACTTCATTTGAGGTGCTTTCCAATTTCAAGTTCATTTAGCTGAAAAAATTAGTAAATGCATGAAAAATATCAAATGAAGTCAGAAAGGGTTGAAAATTGATTATGTGACTTTGAATGGTGCATTTCGAACACACAAAAAGCCTGGAGTTCAAATAAGTTCAAGAAAATAAAATGCCTTTTGTAATCGATGAGTTTCCGTTTGAAACCCCGATACTACGAAAGAGACTGCCAGTTTTGTACGTGAAGTTTATCCTGCTTTTGCAGTAACCTTCTCAAGTTTTTAGCACATGCTATGTGGGCGAAATGATGATACCATGTGAACTATCAACCTTTTCAGACTTCATTTGAAGTGCTTTTCAATTTTAGGGCATTTAGCTCAAAAAAATCGATAAATGCATGAAAAATATTAAACGAAGTCAAAAAGGGTTGAAAATTGATGCTATGGCTTTTAATGGTGCATTTTGAACAAACGAAAAGCCTGGAGTTCAAATAAGTTCAAGAAAATGAAATGCCTTTTGTAATCGATGAGTTTCCGTCCGAAACCCCGATACTTCGAAAGAGATTGTCCGTTTTGTACGCGAAGTGCATCCTGCTTTTGCCGTAACCCTCTCAACTTTTTAGCACATGCTATGTGGGTGAAATGATGATACCATGTCAACTTTCAACCTTTTCAGACTTCATTTGAAGTGCTTTTCAATTTTAGGGTCATTTAGCTCAAAAAAATAGTAATTGCATGAAAAATATCAAATGAAGTCAGAAAGGGTTGAAAATTGATGATGTGGCTTCGAATGGTGCATTTTGAACACATAAAAACCTGGAGTTCAAATAAGTTCAAGAAAATGAAATGCCTTTTGTAGCCGATGAGTTTCCGTCCGAAACCCCGATACTTCGAAAGAGAGTGGCCGTTTTGTACGCGAAGTGCATCCTGCTTTTGCCGTAACCTTCTGAACTTTTTAGCAGATGCTATGTGGGTGAAATGATGATACCATGTCAACTATCAACCTTTTCAGACTTCATTTGAAGTTCTTTTCAATTTCAGGGCATGTAGCTCAAAAAATCGATAAATGCATGAAAAATATCAAATGAAGTCAGAAAGGGTTGAAAATTGATGATGTGGCTTTGAATGGTGCATTTTGAACACACAAAAAGCCTGGAGTTCAAATAAGTTCAAGAAAATGAAATGCCTTTTGTAATCGATGAGTTTCTGTCCGAAACCCCGATACTTCGAAAGAGACTGTCCGTTTTGTAGGCGAAGCGCATCCTGCTTTTGCCGTAACCCTCTCAACTTTTTAGCACATGCTATGTTGGTGAACTGATGATACCATGTCAACTTTCAACCTTTTCGGACTTGATTTGAAGTTCTTTTCAATTTCAGGGGCATTTAGCTCAAAACATTAGTAAATGCATGAAAAATATCAAATGAAGTCAGAAAGGGTTCAATATTGATGATGTGGCTTTGAATGGTGCATTTTCAACACACAAAAAGCCTGGAGTTCAAATAAGTTCAAGAAAATGAAATGCCTTTTGTAATCGATGAGTTTCCGTCCGAAACCCCGATACTTCGAAAGAGACTGTCCGTTTTGTACGCGAAGTGCTTCCTGCTTTTGTCGTAACCCTCTCAACTTTTTAGCACATGCTATGTGGGTGAAATGATGATACCATGTCAACTTTCAGCCTTTTCAGACTTCATTTGAAGTGCTTTTCAATTTTAGGGTCATTTAGCTCAAAAAATAGTAATTGCATGAAAAATATCAAATGAAGTCAGAAAGGGTTGAAAATTGATGATGTGGCTTTGAATGGTGCATTTTGAACACATAAAAAGCCTGGAGTTGAAATAAGTTCAAGAAAATGAAATGCCTTTTGTAGCCGATGTGTTTCCATCCGAAACCCCGATACTTCGAAAGAGAGTGTCCGTTTTGTACGCGAAGTGCATCCTGCTTTTGTCGTAACCTTCTCAACTTTTTAGCACATGCTATGTGGGTGAAATGATGATACCATGTCAACTATCAACCTTTTCAGACTTCATTTGAAGTTCTTTTGAATTTCAGGGCATTTAGCTCAAAAAATCGATAAATGCATGAAAAATATCAAATGAAGTCAGAAAGGGTTGAAAATTGATGATGTGGCTTTTAATGGTGCATTTTGAACACACGAAAAGCCTGGAGTTCAAATAAGTTCAAGAAAATGAAATGCATTTTGTAATCGATGAGTTTCCGTCCGAAACCCCGATACTTCGAAAGAGACTGTCTGTTTTGTACGCGAAGTGCATCCTGCTTTTGCCGTAACCCTCTCAACTTTTTAGCACATGCTATGTGGGTGAAATGATGATACCATGTCAACTTTCAACCTTTTCAGACTTCATTTGAAGTGCTTTTCAATTTTAGGGTCATTTAGCTCAAAAAAATAGTAATTGCATGAAAAATATCAAATGAAGTCAGAAAGGGTTGAAAATTGATGATGTGGCTTCGAATGGTGCATTTTGAACACATAAAAACCTGGAGTTCAAATAAGTTCAAGAAAATGAAATGCCTTATATAGCCGATGAGTTTCCGTCCGAAACCCCGATACTTCGAAAGAGAGTGTCCGTTTTGTACGCGAAGTGCATCCTGCTTTTGCCGTAACCTGCTGAACTTTTTAGCAGATGCTATGTGGGTGAAATGATGATACCATGTCAACTATCAACCTTTTCAGACTTCATTTGAAGTGCTTTTCAATTTCAGGGCATGTAGCTCAAAAAATCAATAAATGCATGAAAAATATCAAATGAAGTCAGAAAGGGTTGAAAATTGATGATGTGGCTTTGAATGGTGCATTTTGAACACACAAAAAGCCTGGAGTTCAAATAAGTTCAAGAAAATGAATTGCCTTTTGTAATCGATGAGTTTCTGTCCGAAACCCCGATACTTCGAAAGAGACTGTCCGTTTTGTAGGCGAAGCGCATCCTGCTTTTGCCGTAACCCTCTCAACTTTTTAGCACATGCTATGTTGGTGAACTGATGATACCATGTCAACTTTCAACCTTTTCGGACTTGATTTGAAGTTCTTTTCAATTTCAGGGGCATTTAGCTCAAAACATTAGTAAATGCATGAAAAATATCAAATGAAGTCAGAAAGGGTTCAATATTGATGATGTGGCTTTGAATGGTGCATTCTGAACACACAAAAAGCCTGGAGTTCAAATAAGTTCAAGAAAATGAAATGCCTTTTGTAATCGATGAGTTTCCGTCCGAAACCCCGATACTTCGAAAGAGACTGTCCGTTTTGTACGCGAAGTGCAGCCTGCTTTTGTCGTAACCCTCTCAACTTTTTAGCACATGCTATGTGGGTGAAATGATGATACCATGTCAACTTTCAGCCTTTTCAGACTTCATTTGAAGTGCTTTTCAATTTTAGGGTCATTTAGCTCAAAAAATAGTAATTGCATGAAAAATATCAAATGAAGTCAGAAAGGGTTGAAAATTGATGATGTGGCTTTGAATGGTGCATTTTGAACACATAAAAAGCCTCGAGTTCAAATAAGTTCAAGAAAATGAAATGCCTTTTGTAGCCGATGAGTTTCCATCCGAAACCCCGATACATCGAAAGAGAGTGTCCATTTTGTACGCGAAGTGCATCCTGCTTTTGTCGTAACCTTCTCAACTTTTTAGCAGATGCTATGTGGGTGAAATGATGATACCATGTCAACTATCAACCTTTTCAGACTTCATTTGAAGTGCTTTTGAATTTCAGGGCATTTAGCTCAAAAAATCGATAAATGCATCAAAAATATCAAATGAAGTCAGAAAGGGTTGAAAATTGATGATGTGGCTTTGAATGGTGCATTTTGAACACACAAAAATCCCGGAGTTCAAATAAGTTCAAGAAAATGAAATGCCATTTGTAGCCGATGAGTTTCCATCCGAAACCCCGATACTTCGAAAGAGAGTGTCCGTTTTGTACGCGAAGTGCATCCTGCTTTTGTCGTAACCTTCTCAACTTTTTAGCACATGCTATTTGGGTGAAATGATGATACCATGTCAACTATCAACCTTTTCAGACTTCATTTGAAGTGCTTTTCAATTTCAAGGCATTTAGCTCAAAAAATCGATAAATGCATGAAAAATATCAAATGAAGTCAGAAAGGGTTGAAAATTGATGATGTGGCTTTTAATGGTGCATTTTGAACACACGAAAAGCCTGGAGTTCAAATAAGTTCAAGAAAATGAAATGCCTTTTGTAATCGATGAGTTTCCGTCCGAAACCCCG
The DNA here is from genome assembly GCA_022496015.1 of Hordeum marinum. Taxonomy (NCBI): domain Eukaryota; kingdom Viridiplantae; phylum Streptophyta; class Magnoliopsida; order Poales; family Poaceae; genus Hordeum; species Hordeum marinum. The sequence goes on from CM039677.1 coordinate 194,011,088, forward strand.
ATACTTCGAAAGAGACTGTCCGTTTTGTACGCGAAGTGCATCCTGCTTTTGTCGTAACCCTCTCAACTTTTTAGCACACGCTATGTGGGTGAAATGATGATGCCATGTCAACTTTCAACCTTTTCAGACTTCATTTGAAGTGCTTTTCAATTTTAGGGTCATTTAGCTCAAAAAAATAGTAATTGCATGAAAAATATCAAATGAAGTCAGAAAGGGTTGAAAATTGATGATGTGGCTTTGAATGGTGCATTTTGAACACACAAAAAGCCTGGAGTTCAAATAAGTTCAAGAAAATGAAATGCCTTTTGTAATCGATGAGTTTCTGTCCGAAACCCCGATACTTCGAAAGAGACTGTCCGTTTTGTACGCGAAGTGCATCCTGCTTTTGTCTTAACCGTCTCAACTTTAGCACACGCTATGTGGGTGAAATGATGATGCCATGTCAACTTTCAACCTTTTCAGACTTCATTTGAAGTGCTTTTCAATTTTAGGGTCATTTAGCTCAAAAAAATAGTAATTGCATGAAAAATATCAAATGAAGTCAGAAAGGGTTGAAAATTGATGATGTGGCTTTGAATGGTGCATTTTGAACACACAAAAAGCCTGGAGTTCAAATAAGTTCAAGAAAATGAAATGCCTTTTGTAATCGATGAGTTTCTGTCCGAAACCCCGATACTTCGAAAGAGACTGTCCGTTTTGTACGCGAAGTGCATCCTGCTTTTGTCGTAACCCTCTCAACTTTTTAGCACACGCTATGTTGGTGAATTGATTATACCATGTCAACTTTCAACCTTTTCAGACTTCATTTGAAGTTCTTTTCAATTTCAGGGCCATTTAGTTTAAAAAATTAGTAAATGCATGAGAAATATCAAATGAAGTCAAAAAGGGTTGAAAATTCATGATGTGGCTTTTAATGGTGCATTTTGAACACACAAAAATCCTGGAGTTCAAATAAGTTCAAGAAAATGAAATGCCTTTTGTAATCGATGACTTTCCGTCCGAAACCCCGATATTTCGAAAGAGACTGTCCGTTTTGTACGCGAAGTGCATCCTGCTTTTGCCGTAACCCTCTCAACTTTTTAGCACATGTTACGTGGGTGAAATGATGATACCATGTCAACTTTCAACCTTTTCAGACTTCATTTGAAGTGCTTTTCAATTTTAGGGTCATTTAGCTCAAAAAAATAGTAATTGCATGAACAATATCAAATGAAGTCAGAAAGGGTTGAAAATTGATGATGTGGCTTTGAATGGTGCATTTTGAACACATAAAAAACCTGGAGTTCAGAAATGTTCAAGAAAATGAAATGCCTTTTGTAACCGATGAGTTTCCGTCCGAAACATGATACTTCGAAAGAGACTGTCCGTTTTGTATGCAAAGTCCATCCTGCTTTTGCCGTAACCCTCTCAACTTTTTAGCACATGCTATGTGGGTGAAATGATGATACCATGTCAACTTTCAACCTTTTCAGACTTCATTTGAAGTGCTTTTCAATTTCAGGGCATTTAGCTCAAAAAATCGATAAATGCATGAAAAATATCAAATGAAGTCATAAAGGGTTGAAAATTGATGCTGTGGCTTTGAATGGTGCATTTTGAACACACAAAAAGCCTGGAGTTGAAATAAGTTCAAGAAAATGAAATGCCTTTTGTAATCGATGAGTTTCCGTCCGAAACCCCGATACTTCGAAAGAGACTGTCCGTTTTGTACGCGAAATGCATCCTGCTTTTGCCGTAACCATCTCAACTTTTTAGCACATGGTATGTGGGTGAAATGATGATACCAGGTCAACTTTCAACCTTTTCAGACTTCATTTGAAGTGCTTTTCAATTTCAGGGTCATTTAGCTCAAAAAATCACTAAATGCATGAAAAATATCAGATGAAGTCAGAAAGGGTTGAAAATTGATGATGTGCCTTTGAATGCTGCATTTTGAACACACAAAAAGCCTGGAGTTCAAATAAGTTCAAGAAAATTAAATGCCTTTTGTAACCGATGAGTTTCCGTCCGAAACCCTGATACTTCAAAAGAGACTGTCCGTTTTGTATGCAAAGTCCATCCTGCTTTTGCTGTAACCCTCTCAACTTTTTAGCACATGCTATGTGGGTGAAATGATGATACCATGTCAACTTTCAACCTTTTCACACTTCATTTGAGGTGCTTTCCAATTTCAAGTTCATTTAGCTGAAAAAATTAGTAAATGCATGAAAAATATCAAATGAAGTCAGAAAGGGTTGAAAATTGATTATGTGACTTTGAATGGTGCATTTCGAACACACAAAAAGCCTGGAGTTCAAATAAGTTCAAGAAAATAAAATGCCTTTTGTAATCGATGAGTTTCCGTTTGAAACCCCGATACTACGAAAGAGACTGCCAGTTTTGTACGTGAAGTTTATCCTGCTTTTGCAGTAACCTTCTCAAGTTTTTAGCACATGCTATGTGGGCGAAATGATGATACCATGTGAACTATCAACCTTTTCAGACTTCATTTGAAGTGCTTTTCAATTTTAGGGCATTTAGCTCAAAAAAATCGATAAATGCATGAAAAATATTAAACGAAGTCAAAAAGGGTTGAAAATTGATGCTGTGGCTTTTAATGGTGCATTTTGAACAAACGAAAAGCCTGGAGTTCAAATAAGTTCAAGAAAATGAAATGCCTTTTGTAATCGATGAGTTTCCGTCCGAAACCCCGATACTTCGAAAGAGATTGTCCGTTTTGTACGCGAAGTGCATCCTGCTTTTGCCGTAACCCTCTCAACTTTTTAGCACATGCTATGTGGGTGAAATGATGATACCATGTCAACTTTCAACCTTTTCAGACTTCATTTGAAGTGCTTTTCAATTTTAGGGTCATTTAGCTCAAAAAAATAGTAATTGCATGAAAAATATCAAATGAAGTCAGAAAGGGTTGAAAATTGATGATGTGGCTTCGAATGGTGCATTTTGAACACATAAAAACCTGGAGTTCAAATAAGTTCAAGAAAATGAAATGCCTTTTGTAGCCGATGAGTTTCCGTCCGAAACCCCGATACTTCGAAAGAGAGTGGCCGTTTTGTACGCGAAGTGCATCCTGCTTTTGCCGTAACCTTCTGAACTTTTTAGCAGATGCTATGTGGGTGAAATGATGATACCATGTCAACTATCAACCTTTTCAGACTTCATTTGAAGTTCTTTTCAATTTCAGGGCATGTAGCTCAAAAAATCGATAAATGCATGAAAAATATCAAATGAAGTCAGAAAGGGTTGAAAATTGATGATGTGGCTTTGAATGGTGCATTTTGAACACACAAAAAGCCTGGAGTTCAAATAAGTTCAAGAAAATGAAATGCCTTTTGTAATCGATGAGTTTCTGTCCGAAACCCCGATACTTCGAAAGAGACTGTCCGTTTTGTAGGCGAAGCGCATCCTGCTTTTGCCGTAACCCTCTCAACTTTTTAGCACATGCTATGTTGGTGAACTGATGATACCATGTCAACTTTCAACCTTTTCGGACTTGATTTGAAGTTCTTTTCAATTTCAGGGGCATTTAGCTCAAAACATTAGTAAATGCATGAAAAATATCAAATGAAGTCAGAAAGGGTTCAATATTGATGATGTGGCTTTGAATGGTGCATTTTCAACACACAAAAAGCCTGGAGTTCAAATAAGTTCAAGAAAATGAAATGCCTTTTGTAATCGATGAGTTTCCGTCCGAAACCCCGATACTTCGAAAGAGACTGTCCGTTTTGTACGCGAAGTGCTTCCTGCTTTTGTCGTAACCCTCTCAACTTTTTAGCACATGCTATGTGGGTGAAATGATGATACCATGTCAACTTTCAGCCTTTTCAGACTTCATTTGAAGTGCTTTTCAATTTTAGGGTCATTTAGCTCAAAAAATAGTAATTGCATGAAAAATATCAAATGAAGTCAGAAAGGGTTGAAAATTGATGATGTGGCTTTGAATGGTGCATTTTGAACACATAAAAAGCCTGGAGTTGAAATAAGTTCAAGAAAATGAAATGCCTTTTGTAGCCGATGTGTTTCCATCCGAAACCCCGATACTTCGAAAGAGAGTGTCCGTTTTGTACGCGAAGTGCATCCTGCTTTTGTCGTAACCTTCTCAACTTTTTAGCACATGCTATGTGGGTGAAATGATGATACCATGTCAACTATCAACCTTTTCAGACTTCATTTGAAGTTCTTTTGAATTTCAGGGCATTTAGCTCAAAAAATCGATAAATGCATGAAAAATATCAAATGAAGTCAGAAAGGGTTGAAAATTGATGATGTGGCTTTTAATGGTGCATTTTGAACACACGAAAAGCCTGGAGTTCAAATAAGTTCAAGAAAATGAAATGCATTTTGTAATCGATGAGTTTCCGTCCGAAACCCCGATACTTCGAAAGAGACTGTCTGTTTTGTACGCGAAGTGCATCCTGCTTTTGCCGTAACCCTCTCAACTTTTTAGCACATGCTATGTGGGTGAAATGATGATACCATGTCAACTTTCAACCTTTTCAGACTTCATTTGAAGTGCTTTTCAATTTTAGGGTCATTTAGCTCAAAAAAATAGTAATTGCATGAAAAATATCAAATGAAGTCAGAAAGGGTTGAAAATTGATGATGTGGCTTCGAATGGTGCATTTTGAACACATAAAAACCTGGAGTTCAAATAAGTTCAAGAAAATGAAATGCCTTATATAGCCGATGAGTTTCCGTCCGAAACCCCGATACTTCGAAAGAGAGTGTCCGTTTTGTACGCGAAGTGCATCCTGCTTTTGCCGTAACCTGCTGAACTTTTTAGCAGATGCTATGTGGGTGAAATGATGATACCATGTCAACTATCAACCTTTTCAGACTTCATTTGAAGTGCTTTTCAATTTCAGGGCATGTAGCTCAAAAAATCAATAAATGCATGAAAAATATCAAATGAAGTCAGAAAGGGTTGAAAATTGATGATGTGGCTTTGAATGGTGCATTTTGAACACACAAAAAGCCTGGAGTTCAAATAAGTTCAAGAAAATGAATTGCCTTTTGTAATCGATGAGTTTCTGTCCGAAACCCCGATACTTCGAAAGAGACTGTCCGTTTTGTAGGCGAAGCGCATCCTGCTTTTGCCGTAACCCTCTCAACTTTTTAGCACATGCTATGTTGGTGAACTGATGATACCATGTCAACTTTCAACCTTTTCGGACTTGATTTGAAGTTCTTTTCAATTTCAGGGGCATTTAGCTCAAAACATTAGTAAATGCATGAAAAATATCAAATGAAGTCAGAAAGGGTTCAACATTGATGATGTGGCTTTGAATGGTGCATTCTGAACACACAAAAAGCCTGGAGTTCAAATAAGTTCAAGAAAATGAAATGCCTTTTGTAATCGATGAGTTTCCGTCCGAAACCCCGATACTTCGAAAGAGACTGTCCGTTTTGTACGCGAAGTGCAGCCTGCTTTTGTCGTAACCCTCTCAACTTTTTAGCACATGCTATGTGGGTGAAATGATGATACCATGTCAACTTTCAGCCTTTTCAGACTTCATTTGAAGTGCTTTTCAATTTTAGGGTCATTTAGCTCAAAAAATAGTAATTGCATGAAAAATATCAAATGAAGTCAGAAAGGGTTGAAAATTGATGATGTGGCTTTGAATGGTGCATTTTGAACACATAAAAAGCCTCGAGTTCAAATAAGTTCAAGAAAATGAAATGCCTTTTGTAGCCGATGAGTTTCCATCCGAAACCCCGATACATCGAAAGAGAGTGTCCATTTTGTACGCGAAGTGCATCCTGCTTTTGTCGTAACCTTCTCAACTTTTTAGCAGATGCTATGTGGGTGAAATGATGATACCATGTCAACTATCAACCTTTTCAGACTTCATTTGAAGTGCTTTTGAATTTCAGGGCATTTAGCTCAAAAAATCGATAAATGCATCAAAAATATCAAATGAAGTCAGAAAGGGTTGAAAATTGATGATGTGGCTTTTAATGGTGCATTTTGAACACACGAAAAGCCTGGAGTTCAAATAAGTTCAAGAAAATGAAATGCCTTTTGTAATCGATGAGTTTCCGTCCGAAACCCCGATACTTCGAAAGAGACTGTCCGTTTTGTACGCGAAGTGCATCCTGCTTTTGCCGTAACCCTCTCAACTTTTTAGCACATGCTATGTGGGTGAAATGATGATACCATGTCAACTTTCAACCTTTTCAGACTTCATTTGAAGTGCTTTTCAATTTTATGGTCATTTAGCTCAAAAAAATAGTAATTGCATGAAAAATATCAAATGAAGTCAGAGAGGGTTGAAAATTGATGATGTGGCTTCGAATGGTGCATTTTGAACACATAAAAACCTGGAGTTCAAATAAGTTCAAGAAAATGAAATGCCTTTTGTAGCCGATGAGTTTCCGTCCGAAACCCCGATACTTCGAAAGAGAGTGTCCGTTTTGTACGCGAAGTGCATCCTGCTTTTGCCGTAACATTCTGAACTTTTTAGCAGATGCCATGTGGCTGAAATGATGATACCATGTCAACTATCAACCTTTTCAGACTTCATTTGAAGTGCTTTTCAATTTCAGGGCATGTAGCTCAAAAAATCGATAAATGCATGAAAAATATCAAATGAAGTCAGAAAGGGTTGAAAATTGATGATGTGGCTTTGAATGGTGCATTTTGAACACACAAAAAGCCTGGAGTTCAAATAAGTTCAAGAAAATGAAATGCCTTTTGTAATCGATGAGTTTCTGTCTGAAACCCCGATACTTCGAAAGAGACTGTCCGTTTTGTAGGCGAAGCGCATCCTGCTTTTGCCGTAACCCTCTCAAGTTTTTAGCACATGCTATGTTGGTGAACTGATGATACCATGTCAACTTTCAACCTTTTCGGACTTGATTTGAAGTTCTTTTCAATTTCAGGGGCATTTAGCTCAAAAAATTAGTAAATGCATGAAAAATATCAAATGAAGTCAGAAAGGGTTGAAAATTGATGATGTGGCTTTGAATGGTGCATTTTGAACACACAAAAAGCCTGGAGTTCAAATAAGTTCAAGAAAATGAAATGCCTTTTGTAGCCGATGAGTTTCCATCCGAAACCCCGATACTTCGAAAGAGAGTGTCCGTTTTGTACGCGAAGTGCATCCTGCTTTTGTCGTAACCTTCTCAACTTTTTAGCACATGCTATGTGGGTGAAATGATGATACCATGTCAACTATCAACCTTTTCAGACTTCATTTGAAGTGCTTTTCAATTTCAGGGCATTTAGCTCAAAAAATCGATAAATGCATGAAAAATATCAAATGAAGTCAGAAAGGGTTGAAAATTGATGATGTGGCTTTTAATGGTGCATTTTGAACACACGAAAAGCCTGGAGTTCAAATAAGTTCAACAAAATGAAATGCCTTTTGTAATCGATGAGTTTCCGTCCGAAACCCGGATACTTCGAAAGAGACTGTCCGTTTTGTACGCGAAGTGCATCCTGCTTTTGCCGTAACCCTCTCAACTTTTTAGCACATGCTATGTGGGTGAAATGATGATACCATGTCAACTTTCAACGTTTTCAGACTTCATTTGATGTGCTTTTCAATTTCAGGGCATGTAGCTCAAAAAATCAGTGAATGCATGAAAAATATCAAATGAAGTCAGAAAGGGTTGAAAATTGATGATGTGGCTTTGAATGCTGCATTTTGATCACACAAAAAGCCTGGAGTTCAAATAAGTTCAAGAAAATTAAATGCCTTTTGGAACCGATGAGTTTCCGTCCGAAACCCTGATACTTCGAAAGAGACTCTCCATTTTGTATGCAAAGTCCATCCTGCTTTTGCCGTAACCCTCTCAACTTTTTAGCACATGCTATGTGGGTGAAATGATGATACCGTGTCAACTTTCAACCTTTTCAGACTTCATTTGAGGTGCTTTCCAATTTCAGGGTCATTTAGCTGAAAAAATGAGTAAATGCATGAAAAATATCAAATGAAGTCAGAAAGGGTTGAAAATTGATGATGTGGCTTTTAGTGGTGCATTTTGAACACCCAAAAAGCCTGGAGTTCAAATAAGTTCAAGAAAATGAAATGCCTTTTGTAACCGATGAGTTTCCGTGCGAAACCCCGATACTTCGAAAGAGAGTGTCCGTTTTGTACGCGAAGTGCATCCTGCTTTTTCCGTAACCTTCTCAACTTTTTAGCACATACTATGAGGGCGAAATGATCATACCATGCGAACTTTCAACCTTTTCAGACTTCATTTGAGGTGCTTTCCAATTTCAGGGTCATTTAGCTCAAAAAAATCAGTAAATGCATGAAAAATATCAAATGATGTCAAAAAGGGTTGAAAATTGATGATGTGACTTTGAATGGTGCATTTCGAACACACAAAAAGCCTGGAGTTCAAATAAGTTCAAGAAAATAAAATGCCTTTTGTAATCGATGAGTTTCCGTTTGAAACCCTGATACTACGAAAGAGACTGCCAGTTTTGTACGCGAAGTGCATCCTGCTTTTCCTGTAACCCTCTCAACTTTTTAGCACATGCTACGTGGGTGAAATGATGATACCATGTCAACTTTCAACGTTTTTAGACTTCATTTGATGTGCTTTCCAATTTGAGGGTCATTTAGCTCAAAAAATCGGTGAATGCATGAAAAATTACAAATGAAGTCAGAAAGGGTTGAAAATTGATGATGTGGCTTTGAATGCTGCATTTTGAACATACAAAAATCCTGGAGTTCAAATAATTTCAAGAAAATGAAATGCCTTTTGTAACCGATGAGTTTCCGTCCGAAACCCCGATACTTCAAAAGAGACTGTTCGTTTTGTACGCGAAGTGCATCCTGCTTTTGCCGTAACCTTCTCAACTTTTTAGCACATGCTATGTGGGCGAAATAATGATACCATGCCAACTTTCAACATTTTCACTTCATTTGAAGTGCTTTCCAATTTCAAGGTCATTTAGCTCAAAAAAAATCAGTAAATGCATGAAAAATATCAAATGAAGTCACAAAGGGTTGAAAGTTTATGATGTGGCTTTTAATGGTGCATTTCGAACACACAAAAAGCCTGGAGTTCAAATAAGTTCAAGAAAATGAAATGCCTTTTGTAAACGATGAGTTTCCGTCCAAAACCCCGATACTTCGAAAGAGAGTGTCCGTTTTGTACGCGAAGTGCATCTTGCTTTTGCCGTAACCTTCTCAACTTTTTAGCACATGCTATGTGGGTGAAATAATGATACCATGTCAAGTTTCAACCTTTTCAGACTTCATTTGAAGTGCATTTCAATTTCAAGGTCATTTAGCTCAAATAAATCAGTAAATGCATTAAAAATATCAAATGAAGTCAGAAAGGGTTGAAAATTGATGATGTTGCTTTGAATGGTGCATTTTGAACACACAAAAAGCCTGGAGTTCGAATAAGTTCACAAAAATGAAATGCCTTTGGTAACCGATCAGTTTCCGTCCGAAACCCCGATACTTCGAAAGAGAGTGTCCGTATTGTACGCGAAGTGCATCCTACTTTTGCCGTAACCATCTCAACTTTTTACACATGCTATGTGGGTGAAATGATGATAGCATGCCAACTTTCAACCTTTTCATACTTCATTTGAAGTGCTTTTCAATTTCAGGGTCATTTAGCTCAAAAAATCACTAAATGCATGAAAAATATCAAATGAAGTCAGAAAGGGTTGAAAATTGATGATGTGCCTTTGAATGCTGCATTTTGAACACACAAAAAGCCTGGAGTTCAAATAAGTTCAAGAAAATTAAATGCATTTTTGTAACAGATGAGTTTCCGTCCGAAACCCTGATACTTCGAAAGAGACTGTCCGTTTTGTATGCAAAGTCCATCCTGCTTTTGCTGTAACCCTCGCAACTTTTTAGCACATGCTATGTGGGTGAAATGATGATACCATGTCAACTATCAACCTTTTCAGACTTCATTTGAAGTGCTTTTCAATTTCAGGGCATTTAGCTCAAAAAATCGATAAATGCATGAAAAATATCAAATGAAGTCAGAAAGGGTTGAAAATTGATGATGTGGCTTTGAATGGTGCATTTTGAACACACAAAAATCCCGGAGTTCAAATAAGTTCAAGAAAATGAAATGCCTTTTGTAATCGATGAGTTTCTGTCCGAAACCCCGATACTTCGAAATAAAATGGTGCATTTCGAAATTGATTACGTGACTTTGATTATGTGACTTTGAATGGTGCATTTCGAATACACAAAAAGCCTGGAGTTCAAATAAGTTCAAGAAAATAAAATGCCTTTTGTAATCGATGAGTTTCCGTTTGAAACCCCGATACTACGAAAGAGACTGCCAGTTTTGTACGCGAAGTGCATCCTACTTTTCCCGTAACCCTCTCAACTTTTTAGCACATGCTATGTGGGTGAAATGATGATACCATGTCAACTTTCAACCTTTTCAGACTTCATTTGAAGTGCTTTTCAATTTCACGGTCATTTAGCTCAAAAAATCAGTGAATGCATGAAAAATATCAAATTAAGTCAGAAAGGGTTGAAAATTGGTGATGTGGCTTTGAATGCTGCATTTTGATCACACAAAAAGCCTGGAGTTCAAATAAGTTCACGAAAATGAAATGCCTTTTGGAACCGATGAGTTTCCGTCCGAAACCCTGATACTTCGGAAGAGACTCTCCGTTTTGTATGCAAAGTCCATTATGCTTTTGCCGTAATCCTCTCAACTTTTTAGCACATGCTATGTGGGTGAAATGATGATACCGTGTCAACTTTCAACCTTTTCAGACTTCATTTGAGGTGCTTTCCAATTTCAGGGTCATTTAGCTGAAAAAAATCAGTAAATGCATGAAAAATATCAAATGAAGTCAGAAAGGGTTGAAAATTGATGATGTGGCTTTTAATGGTGCATTTTGAACACCCAAAAAGCCTGGAGTTCAAATAAGTTCAAGAAAATCAAATGCCTTTTGTAACAGATGAGTTTCCGTGCGAAACCCCGATACTTCGAAAGAGAGTGTCCGTTTTGTACGCGAAGCGCATCCTGCTTTTCCCGTAACCCTCTCAACTTTTTAGCACATGCTATGTGGGTGAAATGATGATACCATGTCAACTTTCAACCTTTTCGGACTTGATTTGAAGTTCTTTTCAATTTCAGGGGCATTTAGCTCAAAACATTAGTAAATGCATGAAAAATATCAAATGAAGTCAGAAAGGGTTCAATATTGATGATGTGGCTTTGAATGGTGCATTTTGAACACACAAAAAGCCTGGAGTTCAAATAAGTTAAAGAAAATGAAATACCTTTTGTAATCGATGAGTTTCCGTCCGAAACCCCGATACTTCGAAAGAGACTGTCCGTTTTGTACGCGAAGTGCATCCTGCTTTTGTCGTAACCCTCTCAACTTTTTAGCACATGCTATGTGGGTGAAATGATGATACCATGTCAACTTTCAGCCTTTTCAGACTTCATTTGAAGTGCTTTTCAATTTTAGGGTCATTTAGCTCAAAAAATAGTAATTGCATGAAAAATATCAAATGAAGTCAGAAAGGGTTGAAAATTGATGATGTGGCTTTGAATGGTGCATTTTGAACACATAAAAAGCCTGGAGTTCAAATAAGTTCAAGAAAATGAAATGCCTTTTGTAGCCGATGAGTTTCCATCCGAAACCCCGATACTTCGAAAGAGAGTGTCCGTTTTGTACGCGAAGTGGATCCTGCTTTTGTCGTAACCTTCTCAACTTTTTAGCACATGCTATGTGGGTGAAATGATGATACCATGTCAACTATCAACCTTTTCAGACTTCATTTGAAGTGCTTTTGAATTTCAGGGCATTTAGCTCAAAAAATCGATAAATGCATGAAAAATATCAAATGAAGTCAGAAAGGGTTGAAAATTGATGATGTGGCTTTTAATGGTGCATTTTGAACACACGAAAAGCCTGGAGTTCAAATAAGTTCAAGAAAATGAAATGCCTTTTGTAATCGATGAGTTTCCGTCCGAAACCCCGATACTTCGAAACAGACTGTCCGTTTTGTAAGCGAATTGCATCCTGCTTTTGCCGTAACCCTCTCAACTTTTTAGCACATGCTATGTGGGTGAAATGATGATACCATGTCAACTTTCAACCTTTTCAGACTTCATTTGAAGTGCTTTTCAATTTTAGGGTCATTTAGCTCAAAAAAATAGTAATTGCATGAAAAATATCAAATGAAGTCAGAAAGGGTTGAAAATTGATGATGTGGCTTCGAATGGTGCATTTTGAACACATAAAAACCTAGAGTTCAAATAAGTTCAAGAAAATGAAATGCCTTTTGTAGCCGATGAGTTTCCGTTTGAAACCCCGATACTTCGAAAGAGAGTGTCCGTTTTGTACGCGAAGTGCATCCTGCTTTTGCCGTAACCCTCTCAACTTTTTAGCAGATGCTATGTGGCTGAAATGATGATACCATGTCAACTTTCAACGTTTTCAGACTTCATTTGATGTGCTTCTCAATTTCAGGGCATGTAGCTCAAAAAATCAGTGAATGCATGAAAAATATCAAATGAAGTCAGAAAGGGTTGAAAATTGATGATGTGGCTTTGAATGCTGCATTTTGATCACACAAAAAGCCTGGAGTTCAAATAAGTTCAAGAAAATTAAATGCCTTTTGGAACCGATGAGTTTCCGTCCGAAACCCTGATACTTCGAAACAGACTCTCCATTTTGTATGCAAAGTCCATCCTGCTTTTGCCGTAACACTCTCAACTTTTTAGCACATGCTATGTGGGTGAAATGATGATACCGTGTCAACTTTCAACCTTTTCAGACTTCATTTGAGGTGCTTTCCAATTTCAGGGTCATTTAGCTGAAAAAATCAGTAAATGCATGAAAAATATCAAATGAAGTCAGAAAGGGTTGAAAATTGATGATGTGGCTTTGAATGCTGCATTTTGATCACACAAAAAGCCTGGAGTTCAAATAAGTTCACGAAAATGAAATGCCTTTTGGAACCGATGAGTTTCCGTCCGAAACCCTGATACTTCGGAAGAGACTCTCCGTTTTGTATGCAAAGTCCATTATGCTTTTGCCGTAATCCTCTCAACTTTTTAGCACATGCTATGTGGGTGAAATGATGATACCGTGTCAACTTTCAACCTTTTCAGACTTCATTTGAGGTGCTTTCCAATTTCAGGGTCATTTAGCTGAAAAAAATCAGGCAATGCATGAAAAATATCAAATGAAGTCAGAAAGGGTTGAAAATTGATGATGTGGCTTTTAATGGTGCATTTTGAACACCCAAAAAGCCTGGAGTTCAAATAAGTTCAAGAAAATTAAATGCCTTTTGTAACAGATGAGTTTCCGTGCGAAACCCCGATACTTCGAAAGAGAGTGTCCGTTTTGTACGCGAAGCGCATCCTGCTTTTGCCGTAACCTTCTCAACTTTTTAGCACATGCTATGTGGGTGAAATGATGATACCATGTTAACTTTCAACCTTTTCGGACTTGATTTGAAGTTCTTTTCAATTTCAGGGGCATTTAGCTCAAAACATTAGTAAATGCATGAAAAATATCAAATGAAGTCAGAAAGGGTTCAATATTGATGATGTGGCTTTGAATGGTGCATTTTGAACACACAAAAAGCCTGGAGTTCAAATAAGTTCAAGAAAATGAAATGCCTTTTGTAATCGATGAGTTTCCGTCCGAAACCCCGATACTTCGAAAGAGACTGTCCGTTTTGTACGCGAAGTGCATCCTGCTTTTGTCGTAACCCTCTCAACTTTTTAGCACATGCTATGTGGGTGAAATGATGATACCATGTCAACTTTCAGCCTTTTCAGACTTCATTTGAAGTGCTTTTCAATTTTAGGTTCATTTAGCTCAAAAAATAGTAATTGCATGAAAAATATCAAATGAAGTCAGAAAGGGTTGAAAATTCATGATGTGGCTTTGAATGGTGCATTTTGAACACATAAAAAGCCTGAAGTTCAAATAAGTTCAAGAAAATGAAATGCCTTTTGTAGCCGATGAGTTTCCATCCGAAACCCCGATACTTCGAAAGAGAGTGTCCGTTTTGTACGCGAAGTGGATCCTGCTTTTGTCGTAACCTTCTCAACTTTTTAGCACATGCTATGTGGGTGAAATGATGATACCATGTCAACTATCAACCTTTTCAGACTTCATTTGAAGTGCTTTTGAATTTCAGGGCATTTAGCTCAAAAAATCGATAAATGCATGAAAAATATCAAATGAAGTCAGAAAGGGTTGAAAATTGATGATGTGGCTTTTAATGGTGCATTTTGAACACATGAAAAGCCTGGAGTTCAAATAAGTTCAAGAAAATGAAATGCCTTTTGTAATCGATGAGTTTCCGTCCGAAACCCCGATACTTCGAAAGAGACTGTCCGTTTTGTAAGCGAATTGCATCCTGCTTTTGCCGTAACCCTCTCAACTTTTTAGCACATGCTATGTGGGTGAAATGATGATACCATGTCAACTTTCAACCTTTTCGGACTTGATTTGAAGTTCTTTTCAATTTCAGGGGCATTTAGCTCAAAACATTAGTAAATGCATGAAAAATATCAAATGAAGTCAGAAAGGGTTCAATATTGATGATGTGGCTTTGAATGGTGCATTTTGAACACACAAAAAGCCTGGAGTTCAAATAAGTTAAAGAAAATGAAATACCTTTTGTAATCGATGAGTTTCCGTCCGAAACCCCGATACTTCGAAAGAGACTGTCCGTTTTGTACGCGAAGTGCATCCTGCTTTTGTCGTAACCCTCTCAACTTTTTAGCACATGCTATGTGGGTGAAATGATGATACCATGTCAACTTTCAGCCTTTTCAGACTTCATTTGAAGTGCTTTTCAATTTTAGGGTCATTTAGCTCAAAAAATAGTAATTGCATGAAAAATATCAAATGAAGTCAGAAAGGGTTGAAAATTGATGATGTGGCTTTGAATGGTGCATTTTGAACACATAAAAAGCCTGGAGTTCAAATAAGTTCAAGAAAATGAAATGCCTTTTGTAGCCGATGAGTTTCCATCCGAAACCCCGATACTTCGAAAGAGAGTGTCCGTTTTGTACGCGAAGTGGATCCTGCTTTTGTCGTAACCTTCTCAACTTTTTAGCACATGCTATGTGGGTGAAATGATGATACCATGTCAACTATCAACCTTTTCAGACTTCATTTGAAGTGCTTTTGAATTTCAGGGCATTTAGCTCAAAAAATCGATAAATGCATGAAAAATATCAAATGAAGTCAGAAAGGGTTGAAAATTGATGATGTGGCTTTTAATGGTGCATTTTGAACACACGAAAAGCCTGGAGTTCAAATAAGTTCAAGAAAATGAAATGCCTTTTGTAATCGATGAGTTTCCGTCCGAAACCCCGATACTTCGAAACAGACTGTCCGTTTTGTAAGCGAATTGCATCCTGCTTTTGCCGTAACCCTCTCAACTTTTTAGCACATGCTATGTGGGTGAAATGATGATACCATGTCAACTTTCAACCTTTTCAGACTTCATTTGAAGTGCTTTTCAATTTTAGGGTCATTTAGCTCAAAAAAATAGTAATTGCATGAAAAATATCAAATGAAGTCAGAAAGGGTTGAAAATTGATGATGTGGCTTCGAATGGTGCATTTTGAACACATAAAAACCTGGAGTTCAAATAAGTTCAAGAAAATGAAATGCCTTTTGTAGCCGATGAGTTTCCGTTTGAAACCCCGATACTTCGAAAGAGAGTGTCCGTTTTGTACGCGAAGTGCATCCTGCTTTTGCCGTAACCCTCTCAACTTTTTAGCAGATGCTATGTGGCTGAAATGATGATACCATGTCAACTTTCAACGTTTTCAGACTTCATTTGATGTGCTTCTCAATTTCAGGGCATGTAGCTCAAAAAATCAGTGAATGCATGAAAAATATCAAATGAAGTCAGAAAGGGTTGAAAATTGATGATGTGGCTTTGAATGCTGCATTTTGATCACACAAAAAGCCTGGAGTTCAAATAAGTTCAAGAAAATTAAATGCCTTTTGGAACCGATGAGTTTCCGTCCGAAACCCTGATACTTCGAAACAGACTCTCCATTTTGTATGCAAAGTCCATCCTGCTTTTGCCGTAACACTCTCAACTTTTTAGCACATGCTATGTGGGTGAAATGATGATACCGTGTCAACTTTCAACCTTTTCAGACTTCATTTGAGGTGCTTTCCAATTTCAGGGTCATTTAGCTGAAAAAATCAGTAAATGCATGAAAAATATCAAATGAAGTCAGAAAGGGTTCAAAATTGATGATGTGGCTTTGAATGCTGCATTTTGATCACACAAAAAGCCTGGAGTTCAAATAAGTTCACGAAAATGAAATGCCTTTTGGAACCGATGAGTTTCCGTCCGAAACCCTGATACTTCGGAAGAGACTCTCCGTTTTGTATGCAAAGTCCATTATGCTTTTGCCGTAATCCTCTCAACTTTTTAGCACATGCTATGTGGGTGAAATGATGATACCGTGTCAACTTTCAACCTTTTCAGACTTCATTTGAGGTGCTTTCCAATTTCAGGGTCATTTAGCTGAAAAAAATCAGGCAATGCATGAAAAATATCAAATGAAGTCAGAAAGGGTTGAAAATTGATGATGTGGCTTTTAATGGTGCATTTTGAACACCCAAAAAGCCTGGAGTTCAAATAAGTTCAAGAAAATTAAATGCCTTTTGTAACAGATGAGTTTCCGTGCGAAACCCCGATACTTCGAAAGAGAGTGTCCGTTTTGTACGCGAAGCGCATCCTGCTTTTGCCGTAACCTTCTCAACTTTTTAGCACATGCTATGTGGGTGAAATGATGATACCATGTTAACTTTCAACCTTTTCGGACTTGATTTGAAGTTCTTTTCAATTTCAGGGGCATTTAGCTCAAAACATTAGTAAATGCATGAAAAATATCAAATGAAGTCAGAAAGGGTTCAATATTGATGATGTGGCTTTGAATGGTGCATTTTGAACACACAAAAAGCCTGGAGTTCAAATAAGTTCAAGAAAATGAAATGCCTTTTGTAATCGATGAGTTTCCGTCCGAAACCCCGATACTTCGAAAGAGACTGTCCGTTTTGTACGCGAAGTGCATCCTGCTTTTGTCGTAACCCTCTCAACTTTTTAGCACATGCTATGTGGGTTAAATGATGATACCATGTCAACTTTCAGCCTTTTCAGACTTCATTTGAAGTGCTTTTCAATTTTAGGTTCATTTAGCTCAAAAAATAGTAATTGCATGAAAAATATCAAATGAAGTCAGAAAGGGTTGAAAATTCATGATGTGGCTTTGAATGGTGCATTTTGAACACATAAAAAGCCTGGAGTTCAAATAAGTTCAAGAAAATGAAATGCCTTTTGTAGCCGATGAGTTTCCATCCGAAACCCCGATACTTCGAAAGAGAGTGTCCGTTTTGTACGCGAAGTGGATCCTGCTTTTGTCGTAACCTTCTCAACTTTTTAGCACATGCTATGTGGGTGAAATGATGATACCATGTCAACTATCAACCTTTTCAGACTTCATTTGAAGTGCTTTTGAATTTCAGGGCATTTAGCTCAAAAAATCGATAAATGCATGAAAAATATCAAATGAAGTCAGAAAGGGTTGAAAATTGATGATGTGGCTTTTAATGGTGCATTTTGAACACATGAAAAGCCTGGAGTTCAAATAAGTTCAAGAAAATGAAATGCCTTTTGTAATCGATGAGTTTCCGTCCGAAACCCCGATACTTCGAAAGAGACTGTCCGTTTTGTAAGCGAATTGCATCCTGCTTTTGCCGTAACCCTCTCAACTTTTTAGCACATGCTATGTGGGTGAAATGATGATACCATGTCAACTTTCAACCTTTTCAGACTTCATTTGAAGTGCTTTTCAATTTTAGGGTCATTTAGCTCAAGAAAATAGTAATTGCATGAAAAATATCAAATGAAGTCAGAAAGGGTTGAAAATTGATGATGTGGCTTCGAATGGTGCATTTCGAACACATAAAAACCTGGAGTTCAAATAAGTTCAAGAAAATGAAATGCCTTTTGTAGCCGATGAGTTTCCGTCCGAAACCCCGATACTTCGAAAGAGAGTGTTCGTTTTGTACGCGAAGTGCATCCTGCTTTTGCCGTAACCTTCTGAACTTTTTAGGAGATGCTATGTGGCTGAAATGATGATACCATGTCAACTATCAACCTTTTCAGACTTCATTTGAAGTGCTTTTCAATTTCAGGGCATGTAGCTCAAAAAATCGATAAATGCATGAAAAATATCAAATGAAGTCAGAAAGGGTTGAAAATTGATGATCTGGCTTTGAATGGTGCATTTTGCAGACACAAAAAGCCTGGAGTTCAAATAAGTTCAAGAAAATGAAATGCCTTTTGTAATCGATGAGTTTCTGTCCGAAACCCCGATACTTCGAAAGAGACTGTCCGTTTTGTAGGCGAAGCGCATCCTGCTTTTGCCGTAACCCTCTCAACTTTTTAGCACATGCTATGTTGGTGAACTGATGATACCATGTCAACTTTCAACCTTTTCGGACTTGATTTGAAGTTCTTTTCAATTTCAGGGGCATTTAGCTCAAAAAATTAGTAAATGCATGAAAAATATCAAATGAAGTCAGAAAGGGTTGAAAATTGATGATGTGGCTTTGAATGGTGCATTTTGAACACACAAAAAGCCTGGAGTTCAAATAAGTTCAAGAAAATGAAATGCCTTTTGTAGCCGATGAGTTTCCATCCGAAACCCCGATACACCGAAAGAGAGTGTCCGTTTTGTACGCGAAGTGCATCCTGCTTTTGTCGTAACCTTCTCAACTTTTTAGCACATGCTATGTGGGTGAAATGATGATACCATGTCAACTATCAACCTTTTCAGACTTCATTTGAAGTGCTTTTCAATTTCAGGGCATTTAGCTCAAAAAATGATAAATGCATGAAAAATATCAAATGAAGTCAGAAAGGGTTGAAAATTGTTGATGTGGCTTTTAATGGTGCATTTTGAACACACGAAAAGCCTGGAGTTCAAATAAGTTCAAGAAAATGAAATGCCTTTTCTAATCGATGAGTTTCCGTCCGAAACCCCGATACTTCGAAAGAGACTGTCCGTTTTGTACGCGAATTGCATCCTGCTTTTGCCGTAACCCTCTCAACTTTTTAGCACATGCTATATGGGTGAAATGATGATACCATGTCAACTTTCAACCTTTTCAGACTTCATTTGAGGTGCTTTCCAATTTCAGGGTCATTTAGCTGAAAAAATCAGTAAATGCTTGAAAAATATCAAATGAAGTCAGAAAGGGTTGAAAATTGATGATGTGGCTTTTAGTGGTGCATTTTGAACACCCAAAAAGCCTGGAGTTCAAACAAGTTCAAGAAAATGAAATGCCTTTTGTAACCGATGAGTTTCCGTCCGAAACCCCGATACTTCGAAAGAGACTGTCCGTTTTGTACGCGAAGTGCATCCTGCTTTTGCCGTAACCGTCTCAACTTTTTAGCAGATGCTATGTGGGTGAAATGATGATACCATGTCAACTTTCAACGTTTTCAGACTTCATTTGAAGTGCTTTTCAATTTTAGGGTCATTTAGCTCAAAAAAATAGTAATTGCATGAAAAATATCAAATGAAGTCAGAAAGGGTTGAAAATTGATGATGTGGCTTTTAATGGTGCATTTTGGACACACGAAAAGCCTGGAGTTCAAATAAGTTCAAGAAAATGAAATGCCTTTTGTAATCGATGAGTTTCCGTCCGAAACCCCGATACTTCGAAAGAGACTGTCCGTTTTGTACGCGAATTGCATCCTGCTTTTGCCGTAACCCTCTCAACTTTTTAGCACATGCTATGTGGGTGAAATGATGATACCATGTCAACTTTCAACCTTTTCAGACTTCATTTGAAGTGCTTTCCAATTTCAGGTTCATTTAGCTCAAAAAATAGTAATTGCATGAAAAATATCAAATGAAGTCAGAAAGGGTTGAAAATTGATGATGTGGCTTCGAATTGTGCATTTTGAACACATAAAAACCTGGAGTTCAAATAAGTTCAAGAAAATGAAATGCCTTTTGTAGCCGATGAGTTTCCGTCCAAAACCCCGATACTTCGAAAGAGAGTGTCCGTTTTGTACGCGAGGTGCATCCTGCTTTTGCCGTAACCTTCTCAACTTTTTAGCAGATGCTATGTGGGTGAAATGATGATACCATGTCAACTTTCAACGTTTTCAGACTTCATTTGATGTGCTTTTCAATTTCAGGGCATGTAGCTCAAAAAATCAGTGAATGCATTAAAAATATCAAATGAAGTCAGAAAGGTTGAAAATTGATGATGTGGCTTTGAATGCTGCATTTTGATCACACAAAAAGCCTGGAGTTCAAATAAGTTCAATAAAATTAAATGCCTTTTGGAACCGATGAGTTTCCATCCGAAACCCAGATACTTCGAAAGAGACTCTCCATTTTGTATGCAAAGTCCATCCTGCTTTTGCCATAACCCTCTCAACTTTTTAGCACATGCTATGTGGGTGAAATGATGATACCGTGTCAACTTTCAACCTTTTCAGACTTCATTTGAGGTGCTTTCCAATTTCAGGGTCATTTAGCTGAAAAAATCAGTAAATGCATGAAAAATATCAAATGAAGTCAGAAAGGGTTGAAAATTGATGATGTGGCTTTTAGTGGTGCATTTTGAACACCCAAAAAGCCTGGAGTTCAAACAAGTTCAAGAAAATGAAATGCCTTTTGTAACCGATGAGTTTCCGTCCGAAACCCCGATACTTCGAAAGAGAGTGTCCGTTTTGTACGCGAAGTGCATCCTGCTTTTGCCGTAACCGTCTCAACTTTTTAGTAGATGCTATGTGGGTGAAATGATGATACCATGTCAACTTTCAACGTTTTCAGACTTCATTAGAAGTGCTTTTCAATTTTAGGGTCATTTAGCTCAAAAAAATAGTAATTGCATGAAAAATATCAAATGACGTCACAAAGGGTTGAAAATTGATGATGTGGCTTCGAATGGTGCATTTTGAACACATAAAAACCTGGAGTTCAAATAAGTTCAAGAAAATGAAATGCCTTTTGTAGCCGATGAGTTTCCATTCGAAACCCCGATACTTCGAAAGAGAGTGTCCGTTTTGTACGCGAAGTGCATCCTGCTTTTGCCGTAACCTTCTGAACTTTTTAGCAGATGCTATGTGGCTGAAATGATGATACCATGTCAACTATCAACCTTTTCAGACTTCATTTGAAGTGCTTTTCAATTTCAGGGCATGTAGCTCAAAAAATCGATAAATGCATGAAAAATATCAAATGAAGTCAGAAAGGGTTGAAAATTGATGATGTGGCTTTTAATGGTGCATTTTGAACACACGAAAAGCCTGGAGTTCAAATAACTTCAAGAAAATGAAATGCCTTTTGTAATCGATGAGTTTCCATCCGAAACCCCGATACTTCGAAAGAGAGTGTCCGTTTTGTACGCGAAGTGCATCCTGCTTTTGCCGTAACCGTCTCAACTTTTTAGCAGATGCTATGTGGGTGAAATGATGATACCATGTCAACTTTCAACGTTTTCAGACTTCATTTGAAGTGCTTTTCAATTTTAGGGTCATTTAGCTCAAAAAAATAGTAATTGCATGAAAAATATCAAATGAAGTCAGAAAGGGTTGAAAATTGATGATGTGGCTTTGAATGGTGCATTTTGAACACATAAAAGCCTGGAGTTCAAATAACTTCAAGAAAACTAAATGCCTTTTGTAGCCGATGAGTTTCCATCCGAAACCACGATACTTCGAAAGAGAGTGTCCGTTTTGTACGCGAAGTGCATCCTGCTTTTGTCGTAACCTTCTCAACTTTTTAGCACATGCTATGTGGGTGAAATGATGATACCATGTCAACTATCAACCTTTTCAGACTTCATTTGAAGTGCTTTTGAATTTCAGGGCATTTAGCTCAAAAAATCGATAAATGCATGAAAAATATCAAATGAAGTCAGAAAGGGTTGAAAATTGATGTTGTGGCTTTTAATGGTGCATTTTGAACACACGAAAAGCCTGGAGTTCAAATAAGTTCAAGAAAATGAAATGCCTTTTGTAATCGATCAGTTTCCGTCCGAAACCCCGATACTTCGAAAGAGAGTGTCCGTTTTGTACGCGAAGTGCATCCTGCTTTTTCCGTAACCTTCTGAAGTTCTTAGCAGATGCTATGTGGCTGAAATGAAGATACCATGTCAACTATCAACCTTTTCAGACTTCATTTGAAGTGCTTTTCAATTTCAGGGCATGTAGCTGAAAAAATCGATAAATGCATGAAAAATATCAAATGAAGTCAGAAAGGGTTGAAAATTGATGATGTGGCTTTGAATGGTGCATTTTGCAAACACAAAAATCCTGGAGTTCAAATAAGTTCAAGAAAATGAAATGCCTTTTGTAATCGATGAGTTTCTGTCCGAAACCCCGATACTTCGAAAGAGACTGTCCGTTTTGTAGGCGAAGCGCATCCTGGTTTTGTCGTAACCCTCTCAACTTTTTAGCACATGCTATGTTGGTGAACTGATGATACCATGTCAACTTTCAACCTTTTCGGACTTGATTTGAAGTTCTTTTCAATTTCAGGGGCATTTAGCTCAAAAAATTAGTAAATGCATGAAAAGTATCAAATGAAGTCAGAAAGGGTTGAAAATTGATGATGTGGCTTTGAATGGTGCATTTTGAACACATAAAAGCCTGGAGTTCAAATAAGTTCAAGAAAATGAAATGCCTTTTGTAGCCGATGAGTTTCCATCCGAAACCCCGATACTTCGAAAGAGAGTGTCCGTTTTGTACGCGAAGTGCATCCTTCTTTTGTCGTAACCTTCTCAACTTTTTAGCACATGCTATGTGGGTGAAATGATGATACCATGTCAACTATCAACCTTTTCAGACTTCATTTGAAGTGCTTTTCAATTTCAGGGCATTTAGCTCAAAAAATCGATAAATGCATGAAAAATATCAAATGAAGTCAGAAAGGGTTGAAAATTGATGATGTGGCTTTTAATGGTGCATTTTGAACACATGAAAAGCCTGGAGTTCAAATAAGTTCAAGAAAATGAAATGCCTTTTGTAATCGATGAGTTTCCGTCCGAAACCCCGATACTTCGAAAGAGACTGTCCGTTTTGTACGCGAAGTGCATCCTGCTTGTGCCGTAACCCTCTCAACTTTTTAGCACATGCTATGTGGGTGAAATGATGATACCATGTCAACTTTCAACCTTTTCAGACTTCATTTGAAGTGCTTTCCAATTTCAGGTTCATTTAGCTAAAAAAATAGTAATTGCATGAAAAATATCAAATGAAGTCAGAAAGGGTTAAAAATTGATGATGTGGCTTAGAATGGTGCATTTTGAACACATAAAAACCTGGAGTTCAAATAAGTTCAAGAAAATGAAATGCCTTTTGTAGCCGATGAGTTTCCATTTGAAACCCCGATACTTCGAAAGAGAGTGTCCGTTTTGTACGCGAAGTACATCCTGCTTTTGCCATAACCCTCTCAACTTTTTAGCGGATGCTATGTGGGTGAAATGATGATACCATGTCAACTTTCAACGTTTTCAGACTTCATTTGATGTGCTTTTCAATTTCAGGGCATGTAGCTCAAAAAATCAGTGAATGCATGAAAAATATCAAATGAAGTCAGAAAGGGTTGAAAATTGATGATGTGGCTTTGAATGCTGCATTTTGATCACACAAAAAGCCTGGAGTTCAAATAAGTTCAAGAAAATTAAATGCCTTTTGGAACCGATGAGTTTCCGTCCGAAACCCTGATACTTCGAAAGAGACTCTCCATTTTGTATGCAAAGTCCATCCTGCTTTTGCCGTAACCCTCTCAACTTTTTAGCACATGCTATGTGGGTGAAATGATGATACCATGCCAACTTTCAACATTTTCAGACTTCATTTGAAGTGCTTTCCAATTTCAAGGTCATTTAGCTCAAAAAAAATCAGTAAATGCATGAAAAATATCAAATGAAGTCACAAAGGGTTGAAAGTTTATGATGTGGCTTTTAATGCTGCATTTCGAACACACAAAAAGCCTGGAGTTCAAATAAGTTCAAGAAAATGAAATGCCTTTTGTAAACGATGAGTTTCCATCCAAAACCCCGATACTTCGAAAGAGAGTGTCCGTTTTGTACGCGAGGTGCATCCTGCTTTTGCCGTAACCTTCTCAACTTTTTAGCACATGCTATGTGGGTGAAATAATGATACCATGTCAAGTTTCAACCTTTGCAGACTTCATTTGAAGTGCATTTCAATTTCAAGGTCATTTAGCTGAAAAAATCAGTAAATGCATGAAAAATATCAAATGAAGTCAGAAAGGGTTGAAAATTGATGATTTGGTTTTTAGTGGTGCATTTTGAACACCCAAAAAGCCTGGAGTTCAAACAAGTTCAAGAAAATGAAATGCCTTTTGTAACCGATGAGTTTCCGTGCGAAACCCCGATACTTCGAAAGAGAGTGTCCGTTTTGTACGCGAAGTGCATCCTGCTTTTTCCGTAACCTTCTCAACTTTTTAGCACATGCTATGAGGGCAAAATGATGATACCATGCGAACTTTCAACCTTTTCAGACTTCATTTGAGGTGCTTTCCAATTTCAGGGTCATTTAGCTCAAAAAAATCAGTAAATGTATGAAAAATATCAAATGATGTCAAAAAGGGTTGAAAATTGATGATGTGACTTTGAATGGTGCATTTCGAACACACAAAAAGCCTGGAGTTCAAATAAGTTCAAGAAAATAAAATGCCTTTTGTAATCGATGAGTTTCCGTTCGAAACCCTGATACTACGAAAGAGACTGCCTGTTTTGTACGCGAAGTGCATCCTGCTTTTCCTGTAACCCTCT
Source organism: Hordeum marinum (assembly GCA_022496015.1). NCBI lineage: Eukaryota > Viridiplantae > Streptophyta > Magnoliopsida > Poales > Poaceae > Hordeum > Hordeum marinum. The sequence goes on from CM039677.1 coordinate 194,035,872, forward strand.
CAACTTTTTAGCACATGCTACGTGGGTGAAATGATGATACCATGTCAACTTTCAACGTTTTTAGACTTCATTTGATGTGCTTTTCAATTTGAGGGTCATTTAGCTCAAAAAATCGGTGAATGCATGAAAAATATCAAATGAAGTCAGAAAGGGTTGAAAATTGATGATGTGGCTTTGAATGCTGCATTTTGAACACACAAAAATCCTGGAGTTCAAATAAGTTCAAGAAAATGAAATGCCTTTTGTAACCGATGAGTTTCCGTCCGAAACCCCGATACTTCAAAAGAGACTGTCCGTTTTGTACGCGAAGTGCATCCTGCTTTTGCCGTAACCTTCTCAACTTTTTAGCACATGCTATGTGGGCGAAATAATGATACCATGCCAACTTTCAACATTTTCAGACTTCATTTGAAGTGCTTTCCAATTTCAAGGTCATTTAGCTCAAAAAAAATCAGTAAATGCATGAAAAATATCAAATGAAGTCACAAAGGGTTGAAAGTTTATGATGTGGCTTTTAATGCTGCATTTCGAACACACAAAAAGCCTGGAGTTCAAATAAGTTCAAGAAAATGAAATGCCTTTTGTAAACGATGAGTTTCCATCCAAAACCCCGATACTTCGAAAGAGAGTGTCCGTTTTGTACGCGAGGTGCATCCTGCTTTTGCCGTAACCTTCTCAACTTTTTAGCACATGCTATGTGGGTGAAATAATGATACCATGTCAAGTTTCAACCTTTTCAGACTTCATTTGAAGTGCATTTCAATTTCAAGGTCATTTAGCTCAAATAAATCAGTAAATGCATGAAAAATATCAAATGAAGTCAGAAAGGGTTGAAAATTGATGATGTTGCTTTGAATGGTGCATTTTGAACACACAAAAAGCCTGGAGTTCGAATAAGTTCACGAAAATGAAATGCCTTTTGTAACCGATCAGTTTCCGTCCGAAACCCCGATACTTCGAAAGAGAGTGTCCGTATTGTACGCGAAGTGCATCCTACTTTTTCCCTTAACCATCTCAACTTTTTACACATGCTATGTGGGTGAAATGATGATAGCATGCCAACTTTCAACCTTTTCATACTTCATTTGAAGTGCTTTTCAATTTCAGGGTCATTTAGCTCAAAAAATCACTAAATGCATGAAAAATATCAAATGAAGTCAGAAAGGGTTGAAAATTGATGATGTGCCTTTGAATGCTGCATTTTGAACACACAAAAAGCCTGGAGTTCAAATAAGTTCAAGAAAATTAAATGCCTTTTGTAACAGACGAGTTTCCGTCCGAAACCCTGATACTTCAAAAGAGATTGTCCGTTTTGTATGCAAACTCCATCCTGCTTTTCCCGTAACCCTCTAAACTTTTTAGCACATGCTATGTGGGTGAAATGATGATACCATGTCAACTTTCAACCTTTTCAGACTTCATTTGAAGTGCTTTTCAATTTCAGGGTCATTTAGCTCAAAAAATCAGTGAATGCATGAAAAATATCAAATTAAGTCAGAAAGGGTTGAAAATTGATGATGTGGCTTTGAATGCTGCATTTGATCACACAAAAAGCCTGGAGTTCAAATAAGTTCACGAAAATGAAATGCCTTTTGGAACCGATGAGTTTCCGTCCGAAACCCTGATACTTCGGAAGAGACTCTCCGTTTTGTATGCAAAGTCCATTATGCTTTTTCCGTAACCCTCTCAACTTCTTAGCACATGCTATGTGGGTGAAATGATGATACCGTGTCAACTTTCTACCTTTTCAGACTTCATTTGAGGTGGTTTCCAATTTCAGGGTCATTTAGCTGGAAAAAATCAGTAAATGCATGAAAAATATCAAATGAAGTCAGAAAGGGTTGAAAATTGATGATGTGGCTTTTAATGGTGCATTTTGAACACCCAAAAAGCCTGGAGTTCAAATAAGTTCAAGAAAATTAAATGCCTTTTGTAACAGATGAGTTTCCATGCGAAACCCCGATACTTCGAAAGAGAGTGTCCGTTTTGTACGCGAAGTGCATCCTGCTTTTGCCGTAACCTTCTCAACATTTTAGCACATGCTATGTGGTTGAAATGATGATACCATGTCAACTTTCAACCTTTTCAGACTTCATTTGAGGTGCTTTCCAATTTCAGGTTCATTTAGCTCAAAAAAATCAGTAAATGCATGAAAAATACCAAATGAAGTCAGAAAGGGTTGAAAATTGATTATGTTCCCTTGAATGGTGCATTTTGAACACACAAAAATCCTGGAGTTCAAATAAGTTCAAGAAAATGAAATGCCTTTTGTAACCGATGAGTTTCCGTCCGAAACCCCGATACTTCAAAAGAGACTGTCCGTTTTGTATGCAAAGTCCATCCTGCTTTTGCTGTAACCCTCTCAACTTTTTAGCACATGCTATGTGGGCGAAATAATGATACCATGCCAACTTTCAACATTTTCAGACTTCATTTGAAGTGCTTTCCAATTTCAAGGTCATTTAGCTCAAAAAAATCAGTAAATGCATGAAAAATATCAAATGAAGTCACAAAGGGTTGAAAGTTTATGATGTGGCTTTTAATGGTGCATTTCGAACACACAAAAAGCCCGGAGTTCAAATAAGTTCAAGAAAATGAAATGCCTTTTGTAAACGATGAGTTTCCGTCCAAAACCCCGATACTTCGAAAGAGAGTGTCCGTTTTGTACGCGAAGTGCATCCTGCTTTTGCCGTAACCTTCTAAACTTTTTAGCACATGCTATGTGGGTGAAATAATGATACCATGTCAAGTTTCAACCTTTTCAGACTTCATTTGAAGTGCATTTCAATTTCAAGGTCATTTAGCTCAAATAAATCAGTAAATGCATGAAAAATATCAAATGAAGTCAGAAAGGGTTGAAAATTGATGATGTTGCTTTGAATGGTGCATTTTCAACACACAAAAAGCCTGGAGTTCGAATAAGTTCACGAAAATGAAATGCCTTTTGTAACCGATCAGTTTCTGTCCGAAACCCCGATACTTCGAAAGAGAGTGTCCGTATTGTACGCGAAGTGCATCCTACTTTTGCCGTAACCATCTCAACTTTTTACACATGCTATGTGGGTGAAATGATGATAGCATGCCAACTTTCAACCTTTTCATACTTCGTTTGAAGTGCTTTTCAATTTCATGGTCATTTAGCTCAAAAAATCACTAAATGCATGAAAAATATCAAATGAAGTCAGAAAGGGTTGAAAATCGATGATGTGCCTTTGAATGCTGCGTTTTGAACACACAAAAAGCCTGGAGTTCAAATAAGTTCAAGAAAATTAAATGCCTTTTGTAACAGATGAGTTTCCGTCCGAAACCCTGATACTTCAAAAGAGACTGTCCGTTTTGTATGCAAAGTCCATCCTGCTTTTGCTGTAACCCTCTCAACTTTTTAGCACATGCTATGTGGGTGAAATGATGATACCATGTCAACTTTCAACCTTTTCACACTTCATTTGAGGTGCTTTCCAATTTCAGCTTCATTTAGCTAAAAAAATTAGTAAATGCATGAAAAATATCAAATGAAGTCAGAAAGGGTTGAAAATTGATTATGTGACGTTGAATGGTGCATTTTGAACACACAAAAAGCCTGGAGTTCAAATAAGTTCAAGAAAATAAAATGCCTTTTGTAATCGATGAGTTTCCGTTTGAAACCCCGATACTACGAAAGAGACTGCCAGTTTTGTACGCGAAGTGCATCCTGCTTTTCCCGTAATCCTCTCAACTTTTTAGCACATGCTATGTGGGTGAAATGATGATACCATGTCAACTTTCAACCTTTTCAGACTTCATTTGAAGTGCTTTTCAATTTCAGGGTCATTTAGCTCAAAAAATCAGTGAATGCATGAAAAATATCAAATTAAGTCAGAAAGGGTTGAAAATTGATGATGTGGCTTTGAATGCTGCATTTTGATCACACAAAAAGCCTGGAGTTCAAATAAGTTCACGAAAATGAAATGCCTTTTGGAACCGATGAGTTTCCGTCCGAAACCCTGATACTTCGGAAGAGACTCTCCGTTTTGTATGCACAGTCCATTATGCTTTTGCCGTAACCCTCTCAACTTTTTACTTTTTAGCACATGCTATGTGGGTGAAATGATGATACCGTGTCAACTTTCAACCTTTTCAGACTTCATTTGAGGTGCTTTCCAATTTCAGGGTCATTTAGCTGAAAAAAATCAGTAAATGCATGAAAAATATCAAATGAAGTCAGAAAGGGTTGAAAATAGATGATGTGGCTTTTAATGGTGCATTTTGAACACCCAAAAAGCCTGGAGTTCAAATAAGTTCAAGAAAATTAAATGCCTTTTGTAACAGATGAGTTTCCGTGCGAAACCCCGATACTTCGAAAGAGAGTGTCCGTTTTGTACGCGAAGTGCATCCTGCTTTTGCCGTAACCTTCTCAACTTTTTAGCACATGCTATGTGGGTGAAATGATGATACCATGTCAACTTTCAACCTTTTCAGACTTCATTTGAGGTGCTTTCCAATTTCAGCTTCATTTAGCTCAAAAAAATCAGTAAATGCATGAAAAATACCAAATGAAGTCAGAAAGAGTTGAAAATTGATTATGTACCTTTGAATGGTGCATTTCGAACACACAAAAAGCCTGGAGTTCAAATAAGTTCAAGAAAATAAAATGCCTTTTGTAATCGATGAGTTTCCGTTTGAAACCCCGATACTACGAAAGAGACTGCCAGTTTTGTACGCGAAGTGCATCCTGGTTTTCCCGTAACCCTCTCAACTTTTTAGCACATGCTATGTGGGTGAAATGATGATACCATGTCAACTTTCAACGTTTTCAGACTTCATTTGATGTGCTTTACAATTCCAGGGTCATTTAGCTCAAAAAAATCAGTGAATGCATGAAAAATATCAAATGAAGTCGGAAAGGGATGAAAATTGATGATGTGGCTTTGAATGGTGCATTTTGAACACACAAAAAGCTTGGAGTTGAAATAATTTCAAGAAAATGAAATGCCTTTTGTAACCGATGAGTTTCCGTCCGAACCCCGATACTTCGAAAGAGAGTGTCCGTTTTGTATGCGAAGTGCATCCTGCTTTTGAGTAACCTTCTCAACTTTTGAGCACATGCTATGTGGGAGAAATGATGATACCATGTCAACTTTCAACCTTTTGAGACTTCATTTGAAGTGCTTTTCAATTTCAGGGTCATTTAGTTCAAAAAATCAGTGAATGCATGAAAAATATCAAATGAAGTCAGAAAGGGTTGAATATTGATGATGTGGCTTTGAATGCTGCATTTTGCACACACAAAAAGCCTGGAGTTCAAATAAGTTCAAAAAATTTGAATGCCTTTTGTAACCGATGAGTTTCCGTCCGAAACCCTGATACTTCAAAAGAGACGGTCCGTTTTGTATGCAAAGTCCATCCTGCTTTTGCCATAACCCTCTCAACTTTTTAGCACATGCTATGTGGGTGAAATGATGAGAGCATGCCAACTTTCAACCTTTTCAGACTTCATTTGAGGTGCTTTCCAATTTCAGGGTCATTTAGCTGAAAAAAATCAGTAAATGCATGAAAAATATCAAATGTAGTCAGAAAGGGTTGAAAATTGATGATGTGGCTTTTAATGGTGCATTTTGAACACACAAAAAGCCTGGAGTTCGAATAAGTTCACGAAAATGAAATGCCTTTTGTAACCGATCAGTTTCCGTCCGAAACCCCTATACTTCGAAAGAGAGTGTCCGTATTGTACGCGAAGTGCATCCTGCTTTTGCCGTAACCATCTCAACTTTTTACACATGCTATGTGGGCGAAATGATGATACCATGTCAACTTTCAACGTTTTCAGACTTCATTTGATGTGCTTTACAATTCCAGGGTCATTTAGCTCAAAAAAATCAGTGAATGCATGAAAAATATCAAATGAAGTCGGAAAGGGATGAAAATTGATGATGTGGCTTTGAATGGTGCATTTTGAACACACAAAAAGCTTGGAGTTGAAATAATTTCAAGAAAATGAAATGCCTTTTGTAACCGATGAGTTTCCGTCCGAACCCCGATACTTCGAAAGAGAGAGTCCGTTTTGTATGCGAAGTGCATCCTGCTTTTGAGTAACCTTCTCAACTTTTGAGCACATGCTATGTGGGAGAAATGATGATACCATGTCAACTTTCAACCTTTTGAGACTTCATTTGAAGTGCTTTTCAATTTCAGGGTCATTTAGCTCAAAAAATCACTAAATGCATGAAAAATATCAAATGAAGTCAGAAAGGGTTGAAAATTGATGATGTGCCTTTGAATGCTGAATTTTGAACACTCAAAAAGCCTGGAGTTCAAATAAGTTCAAGAAAATTAAATGCCTTTTGTAACAGATGAGTTTCCGTCCGAAACCCTGATACTTCAAAAGAGACTGTCCGTTTTGTATGCAAAGTCCATCCTGCTTTTGCTGTAACCCTCTCAACTTTTTAGCACATGCTATGTGGGTGAAATGATGATACCATGTCAACTTTCAAACTTTTCAGACTTCATTTGAGGTGCTTTCCAATTTCAGGTTCATTTAGCTCAAAAAAATCAGTAAATGCATGAAAAATACCAAATGAAGTCAGAAAGGGTTGAAAATTCATTATGTGCCTTTGAATGGTGCATTTCGAACACACAAAAAGCCTGGAGTTCAAATAAGTTCAAGAAAATAAAATGCCTTTTGTAATCGATGAGTTTCCGTTTGAAACCCCGATACTACGAAAGAGACTGCAAGTTTTGTACGGGAAGTGCATCCTGCTTTTCCCGTAACCCTCTCAACTTTTTAGCACATGCTATGTGGGTGAAATGATGATACCATGTCAACTTTCAACGTTTTCAGACTTCATTTGATGTGCTTTACAATTTCAGGGTCATTTAGCTCAAAAAATCGGTGAATGCATGAAAAATATCAAATGAAGTCAGAAAGGGTGGAAAATTGATGATGTGGCTTTGAATGCTGCATTTTCAACACACAAAAAGCCTGGAGTTCAAATAAGTTCAAGAAAATTAAATGCCTTTTGTAACCGATAAGTTTCCGTCCGAAACCCTGATACTTCGAAAGAGACTGTCCGTTTTGTATGCAAAGTCCGTCCTGCTTTTGCCATAACCCTCTCTACTTTTTAGCACATGATATGTGGGTGACATGATGATACCGTGTCAAATTTCAACCTTTTCAGACTTTATTTGAGGTGCTTTCCAATTTCAGGGTCATTTAGCTGAAAAAATAAGTAAATGCATGAAAAATATCAAATGAAGTCAGAAAGGGTTGAAAATTGATGATGTAGCTTTTAATGGTGCATTTTTAACACACAAAAAGCCTGGAGTTCAAATAAGTTCAAGAAAATGAAATGCCTTTTGTAACCGATGAGTTTCCGTCCGAAACCCCAATACTTCGAAAGAGAGTGTCTGTTTTGTACGCGAAGTGCATCCTGCTTTTTCCGTAACCTTCTCAACTTTTTAGCACATGCTATGTGGGTGAAATGATGATACCATGCCAACTTTCAACCTTTTCAGGCTTCATTTGAGGTGCTTTCCAATTTCAAGGTCATTTAGCTCAAAAAAAATCAGTAAATGCATGAAAAATATCAAATGAAGTCAGAAAGGGTTGAAAATTGATGATGTGACTTTGAATGGTGCATTTTGAACATACAAAAAGCCTGGAGTTCGTATAAGTTAAAGAAAATAAAATGCCTTTTGTAATCGATGAGTTTCCGTTTGAAACCCCGATACTACGAAAGAGACTGCCCGTTTTGTACGCGAAGTGCATCCTGCTTTTCCCGTAACCCTCTCAACTTTTTAGAACATGCTATGTGGGCGAAATGATGATACCATGTCAACTTTCAACGTTTTCAGACTTCATTTGATGTGCTTTTCAATTTCAGGTTCATTTAGCTCAAAAATCGGTGAATGCATGAAAAATATCAAATGAAGTCAGAAAGGGTTGAAAATTGATGATGTGGCTTTGAATGCTCCATTTTGAACACACAAAAAGCCTGGAGTTCAAATAACTTCAAGAAAATTAAATGCCTTTTGTAACCGATCAGTTTCCGTCCGAAACCCCGATACTTCAAAAGAGACTGTCCGTTTTGTACGCGAAGTGCATCCTGCTTTTGCCGTAACCTTCTCGACTTTTTAGCACATGCTATGTGGGCGAAATGATGATACCGTGCCAACTTTCAACATTTTCAGACTTCATTTGAACCGCTTTCCAACTTCAGGGTCATTTAGCTCAAAAAAATCAGTAAATGCATGAAAAATATAAAATGAAGTCAGAAAGGGTTGAAAAATTTATGATGTGGCTTTTAATGGTGCATTTTGACCACACAAAAAGCCTGGACTTCAAATAAGTTCAAGAAAATGAAATGCCTTTTGTAACCGATGAGTTTCGTACGAAACCCCGATACTTCGAAAGAGAGTGTCCGTTTTGTACGCGAAGTGCATCCTGCTTTTGCCGTAACCTTCTAAACTTTTTAGCACATGCTATGTGGGTGAAATGATGATATGATGCCAACTTTCAACCTTTTCAGATTTCATTTGAAGAGCTTTTCAATTTCAAGGTCATTTAGCTCAAAAAAATCGATAAATGCATGAAAAATATCAAATGAAGTCAGAAAGGGTTGAAAGTTGATGATGTGGCTTTGAATGCTGCATTTTGAACACAGAAAAATCCTGGAGTTCAAATACGTAAAAGAAAATGAAATGCCTTCTGTAATCGATGAGTTTCCGTGTGAAACCCCGATACTTCGAAAGAGACGGTCCGTTTTGTATGCGAAGTGCATCCTGCTTTTGTTGTAACCCTCTCAACTTTTTAGCACATGCTATGTGGGTGAAATAATGAAACCATGTCAAGTTTCAACCTTTTCAGACTTCATTTGAAGTGCCTTTCAATTTCAGGGTCATTTAGCTAAAAAAACTCAGTAAATGCATGACAAATATCAAATGAAGTCAGAAAGGGTTGAAAATTGATGATGTGGCTTTGAATGATTCATTTTGAACAAACAAAAAGCTTGGAGTTCAAATAAGTTCAAGAAAATGAAATGCCTTTTGTAACAGATGAGTTTCCGTCCGAAACCCTGATACTTCAAAAGAGACTGTCCGTTTTGTATGCAAAGTCCATCCTGCTTTTGCTGTAACCCTCTCAACTTTTTAGCACATGCTATGTGGGTGAAATGATGATACCATGTCAACTTTCAACCTTTTCACACTTCATTTGAGGTGCTTTCCAATTTCAGCTTCATTTAGCTAAAAAAATTAGTAAATGCATGAAAAATATCAAATGAAGTCAGAAAGGGTTGAAAATTGATTATGTGACGTTGAATGGTGCATTTTGAACACACAAAAAGCCTGGAGTTCAAATAAGTTCAAGAAAATAAAATGCCTTTTGTAATCGATGAGTTTCCGTTTGAAACCCCGATACTACGAAAGAGACTGCCAGTTTTGTACGCGAAGTGCATCCTGCTTTTCCCGTAACCCTCTCAACTTTTTAGCACATGCTATGTGGGTGAAATGATGATACCATGTCAACTTTCAACCTTTTCAGACTTCATTTGAAGTGCTTTTCAATTTCAGGGTCATTTAGCTCAAAAAATCAGTGAATGCATGAAAAATATCAAATTAAGTCAGAAAGGGTTGAAAATTGATGATGTGGCTTTGAATGCTGCATTTTGATCACACAAAAAGCCTGGAGTTCAAATAAGTTCACGAAAATGAAATGCCTTTTGGAACCGATGAGTTTCCGTCCGAAACCCTGATACTTCGGAAGAGACTCTCCGTTTTGTATGCACAGTCCATTATGCTTTTGCCGTAACCCTCTCAACTTTTTACTTTTTAGCACATGCTATGTGGGTGAAATGATGATACCGTGTCAACTTTCAACCTTTTCAGACTTCATTTGAGGTGCTTTCCAATTTCAGGGTCATTTAGCTGAAAAAAATCAGTAAATGCATGAAAAATATCAAATGAAGTCAGAAAGGGTTGAAAATAGATGATGTGGCTTTTAATGGTGCATTTTGAACACCCAAAAAGCCTGGAGTTCAAATAAGTTCAAGAAAATTAAATGCCTTTTGTAACAGATGAGTTTCCGTGCGAAACCCCGATACTTCGAAAGAGAGTGTCCGTTTTGTACGCGAAGTGCATCCTGCTTTTGCCGTAACCTTCTCAACTTTTTAGCACATGCTATGTGGGTGAAATGATGATACCATGTCAACTTTCAACCTTTTCAGACTTCATTTGAGGTGCTTTCCAATTTCAGGTTCATTTAGCTCAAAAAAATCAGTAAATGCATGAAAAATACCAAATGAAGTCAGAAAGAGTTGAAAATTGATTATGTACCTTTGAATGGTGCATTTCGAACACACAAAAAGCCTGGAGTTCAAATAAGTTCAAGAAAATAAAATGCCTTTTGTAATCGATGAGTTTCCGTTTGAAACCCCGATACTACGAAAGAGACTGCCAGTTTTGTACGCGAAGTGCATCCTGGTTTTCCCGTAACCCTCTCAACTTTTTAGCACATGCTATGTGGGTGAAATGATGATACCATGTCAACTTTCAACGTTTTCAGACTTCATTTGATGTGCTTTACAATTCCAGGGTCATTTAGCTCAAAAAAATCAATGAATGCATGAAAAATATCAAATGAAGTCGGAAAGGGATGAAAATTGATGATGTGGCTTTGAATGGTGCATTTTGAACACACAAAAAGCTTGGAGTTGAAATAATTTCAAGAAAATGAAATGCCTTTTGTAACCGATGAGTTTCCGTCCGAACCCCGATACTTCGAAAGAGAGTGTCCGTTTTGTATGCGAAGTGCATCCTGCTTTTGAGTAACCTTCTCAACTTTTGAGCACATGCTATGTGGGAGAAATGATGATACCATGTCAACTTTCAACCTTTTGAGACTTCATTTGAAGTGCTTTTCAATTTCAGGGTCATTTAGTTCAAAAAATCAGTGAATGCATGAAAAATATCAAATGAAGTCAGAAAGGGTTGAATATTGATGATGTGGCTTTGAATGCTGCATTTTGCACACACAAAAAGCCTGGAGTTCAAATAAGTTCAAAAAATTTGAATGCCTTTTGTAACCGATGAGTTTCCGTCCGAAACCCTGATACTTCAAAAGAGACGGTCCGTTTTGTATGCAAAGTCCATCCTGCTTTTGCCATAACCCTCTCAACTTTTTAGCACATGCTATGTGGGTGAAATGATGAGAGCATGCCAACTTTCAACCTTTTCAGACTTCATTTGAGGTGCTTTCCAATTTCAGGGTCATTTAGCTGAAAAAAATCAGTAAATGCATGAAAAATATCAAATGTAGTCAGAAAGGGTTGAAAATTGATGATGTGGCTTTTAATGGTGCATTTTGAACACACAAAAAGCCTGGAGTTCGAATAAGTTCACGAAAATGAAATGCCTTTTGTAACCGATCAGTTTCCGTCCGAAACCCCTATACTTCGAAAGAGAGTGTCCGTATTGTACGCGAAGTGCATCCTGCTTTTGCCGTAACCATCTCAACTTTTTACACATGCTATGTGGGCGAAATGATGATACCATGTCAACTTTCAACGTTTTCAGACTTCATTTGATGTGCTTTACAATTCCAGGGTCATTTAGCTCAAAAAAATCAGTGAATGCATGAAAAATAACAAATGAAGTCGGAAAGGGATGAAAATTGATGATGTGGCTTTGAATGGTGCATTTTGAACACACAAAAAGCTTGGAGTTGAAATAATTTCAAGAAAATGAAATGCCTTTTGTAACCGATGAGTTTCCGTCCGAACCCCGATACTTCGAAAGAGAGAGTCCGTTTTGTATGCGAAGTGCATCCTGCTTTTGAGTAACCTTCTCAACTTTTGAGCACATGCTATGTGGGAGAAATGATGATACCATGTCAACTTTCAACCTTTTGAGACTTCATTTGAAGTGCTTTTCAATTTCAGGGTCATTTAGCTCAAAAAATCACTAAATGCATGAAAAATATCAAATGAAGTCAGAAAGGGTTGAAAATTGATGATGTGCCTTTGAATGCTGAATTTTGAACACTCAAAAAGCCTGGAGTTCAAATAAGTTCAAGAAAATTAAATGCCTTTTGTAACAGATGAGTTTCCGTCCGAAACCCTGATACTTCAAAAGAGACTGTCCGTTTTGTATGCAAAGTCCATCCTGCTTTTGCTGTAACCCTCTCAACTTTTTAGCACATGCTATGTGGGTGAAATGATGATACCATGTCAACTTTCAAACTTTTCAGACTTCATTTGAGGTGCTTTCCAATTTCAGGTTCATTTAGCTCAAAAAAATCAGTAAATGCATGAAAAATACCAAATGAAGTCAGAAAGGGTTGAAAATTCATTATGTGCCTTTGAATGGTGCATTTCGAACACACAAAAAGCCTGGAGTTCAAATAAGTTCAAGAAAATAAAATGCCTTTTGTAATCGATGAGTTTCCGTTTGAAACCCCGATACTACGAAAGAGACTGCAAGTTTTGTACGGGAAGTGCATCCTGCTTTTCCCGTAACCCTCTCAACTTTTTAGCACATGCTATGTGGGTGAAATGATGATACCATGTCAACTTTCAACGTTTTCAGACTTCATTTGATGTGCTTTACAATTTCAGGGTCATTTAGCTCAAAAAATCGGTGAATGCATGAAAAATATCAAATGAAGTCAGAAAGGGTGGAAAATTGATGATGTGGCTTTGAATGCTGCATTTTCAACACACAAAAAGCCTGGAGTTCAAATAAGTTCAAGAAAATTAAATGCCTTTTGTAACCGATAAGTTTCCGTCCGAAACCCTGATACTTCGAAAGAGACTGTCCGTTTTGTATGCAAAGTCCGTCCTGCTTTTGCCATAACCCTCTCTACTTTTTAGCACATGATATGTGGGTGACATGATGATACCGTGTCAAATTTCAACCTTTTCAGACTTTATTTGAGGTGCTTTCCAATTTCAGGGTCATTTAGCTGAAAAAATAAGTAAATGCATGAAAAATATCAAATGAAGTCAGAAAGGGTTGAAAATTGATGATGTGCCTTTGAATGCTGAATTTTGAACACTCAAAAAGCCTGGAGTTCAAATAAGTTCAAGAAAATTAAATGCCTTTTGTAACAGATGAGTTTCCGTCCGAAACCCTGATACTTCAAAAGAGACTGTCCGTTTTGTATGCAAAGTCCATCCTGCTTTTGCTGTAACCCTCTCAACTTTTTAGCACATGCTATGTGGGTGAAATGATGATACCATGTCAACTTTCAACGTTTTCAGACTTCATTTGATGTGCTTTACAATTCCAGGGTCATTTAGCTCAAAAAAATCAGTGAATGGATGAAAAATATCAAATGAAGTCGGAAAGGGATGAAAATTGATGATGTGGCTTTGAATGGTGCATTTTGAACACACAAAAAGCTTGGAGTTGAAATAATTTCAAGAAAATGAAATGCCTTTTGTAACCGATGAGTTTCCGTCCGAACCCCGATACTTCGAAAGAGAGAGTCCGTTTTGTATGCGAAGTGCATCCTGCTTTTGAGTAACCTTCTCAACTTTTGAGCACATGCTATGTGGGAGAAATGATGATACCATGTCAACTTTCAACCTTTTGAGACTTCATTTGAAGTGCTTTTCAATTTCAGGGTCATTTAGCTCAAAAAATCACTAAATGCATGAAAAATATCAAATGAAGTCAGAAAGGGTTGAAAATTGATGATGTGCCTTTGAATGCTGAATTTTGAACACTCAAAAAGCCTGGAGTTCAAATAAGTTCAAGAAAATTAAATGCCTTTTGTAACAGATGAGTTTCCGTCCGAAACCCTGATACTTCAAAAGAGACTGTCCGTTTTGTATGCAATGTCCATCCTGCTTTTGCTGTAACCCTCTCAACTTTTTAGCACATGCTATGTGGGTGAAATGATGATACCATGTCAACTTTCAAACTTTTCAGACTTCATTTGAGGTGCTTTCCAATTTCAGGTTCATTTAGCTCAAAAAAATCAGTAAATGCATGAAAAATACCAAATGAAGTCAGAAAGGGTTGAAAATTCATTATGTGCCTTTGAATGGTGCATTTCGAACACACAAAAAGCCTGGAGTTCAAATAAGTTCAAGAAAATAAAATGCCTTTTGTAATCGATGAGTTTCCGTTTGAAACCCCGATACTACGAAAGAGACTGCAAGTTTTGTACGGGAAGTGCATCCTGCTTTTCCCGTAACCCTCTCAACTTTTTAGCACATGCTATGTGGGTGAAATGATGATACCATGTCAACTTTCAACGTTTTCAGACTTCATTTGATGTGCTTTACAATTTCAGGGTCATTTAGCTCAAAAAATCGGTGAATGCATGAAAAATATCAAATGAAGTCAGAAAGGGTGGAAAATTGATGATGTGGCTTTGAATGCTGCATTTTCAACACACAAAAAGCCTGGAGTTCAAATAAGTTCAAGAAAATTAAATGCCTTTTGTAACCGATAAGTTTCCGTCCGAAACCCTTATATTTCGAAAGAGACTGTCCGTTTTGTATGCAAAGTCCGTCCTGCTTTTGCCATAACCCTCTCTACTTTTTAGCACATGATATGTGGGTGACATGATGATACCGTGTCAAATTTCAACCTTTTCAGACTTTATTTGAGGTGCTTTCCAATTTCAGGGTCATTTAGCTGAAAAAATAAGTAAATGCATGAAAAATATCAAATGAAGTCAGAAAGGGTTGAAAATTGATGATGTAGCTTTTAATGGTGCATTTTTAACACACAAAAAGCCTGGAGTTCAAATAAGTTCAAGAAAATGAAATGCCTTTTGTAACCGATGAGTTTCCGTCCGAAACCCCAATACTTCGAAAGAGAGTGTCTGTTTTGTACGCGAAGTGCATCCTGCTTTTTCCGTAACCTTCTCAACTTTTTAGCACATGCTATGTGGGTGAAATGATGATACCATGCCAACTTTCAACCTTTTCAGGCTTCATTTGAGGTGCTTTCCAATTTCAAGGTCATTTAGCTCAAAAAAAAATCAGTAAATGCATGAAAAATATCAAATGAAGTCAGAAAGGGTTGAAAATTGATGATGTGACTTTGAATGGTGCATTTTGAACATACAAAAAGCCTGGAGTTCGTATAAGTTAAAGAAAATAAAATGCCTTTTGTAATCGATGAGTTTCCGTTTGAAACCCCGATACTACGAAAGAGACTGCCCGTTTTGTACGCGAAGTGCATCCTGCTTTTCCCGTAACCCTCTCAACTTTTTAGAACATGCTATGTGGGCGAAATGATGATACCATGTCAACTTTCAACGTTTTCAGACTTCATTTGATGTGCTTTTCAATTTCAGGTTCATTTAGCTCAAAAATCGGTGAATGCATGAAAAATATCAAATGAAGTCAGAAAGGGTTGAAAATTGATGATGTGGCTTTGAATGCTCCATTTTGAACACACAAAAAGCCTGGAGTTCAAATAACTTCAAGAAAATTAAATGCCTTTTGTAACCGATCAGTTTCCGTCCGAAACCCCGATACTTCAAAAGAGACTGTCCGTTTTGTACGCGAAGTGCATCCTGCTTTTGCCGTAACCTTCTCGACTTTTTAGCACATGCTATGTGGGCGAAATGATGATACCGTGCCAACTTTCAACATTTTCAGACTTCATTTGAACCGCTTTCCAACTTCAGGGTCATTTAGCTCAAAAAAATCAGTAAATGCATGAAAAATATAAAATGAAGTCAGAAAGGGTTGAAAAATTTATGATGTGGCTTTTAATGGTGCATTTTGACCACACAAAAAGCCTAGACTTCAAATAAGTTCAAGAAAATGAAATGCCTTTTGTAACCGATGAGTTTCGTACGAAACCCCGATACTTCGAAAGAGAGTGTCCGTTTTGTACGCGAAGTGCATCCTGCTTTTGCCATAACCTTCTAAACTTTTTAGCACATGCTATGTGGGTGAAATGATGATATGATGCCAACTTTCAACCTTTTCAGATTTCATTTGAAGAGCTTTTCAATTTCAGGGTCATTTAGCTCAAAAAAATCGATAAATGCATGAAAAATATCAAATGAAGTCAGAAAGGGTTGAAAGTTGATGATGTGGCTTTGAATGCTGCATTTTGAACACAGAAAAATCCTGGAGTTCAAATACGTAAAAGAAAATGAAATGCCTTCTGTAATCGATGAGTTTCCGTGTGAAACCCCGATACTTCGAAAGAGACGGTCCATTTTGTATGCGAAGTGCATCCTGCTTTTGTTGTAAACCTCTCAACTTTTTAGCACATGCTATGTGGGTGAAATAATGAAACCATGTCAAGTTTCAACCTTTTCAGACTTCATTTGAAGTGCCTTTCAATTTCAGGGTCATTTAGCTAAAAAAACTCAGTAAATGCATGATAAATATCAAATGAAGTCAGAAAGGGTTGAAAATTGATGATGTGGCTTTGAATGATTCATTTTGAACAAACAAAAAGCTTGGAGTTCAAATAAGTTCAAGAAAATGAAATACCTTTTGTAATCGATGAGTTTCCGTCCGAAACCCCGATACTTCGAAAGGGACTATCCGTTTTGTATGCGTAGTGCCTCCTGCTTTTACAGTAACCTTCTCAACTTTTGAGCACATGCTATGTGGGTGAAATGATGATACCATGTCAACTTTCAACGTTTTCAGACTTCATTTGATGTGCTTTTCAATTTCAGGTTCATTTAGCTCAAAATCGGTGAATGCATGAAAAATATCAAATGAAGTCAGAAAGGGTTGAAAATTGATGATGTGGCTTTGAATGCTCCATTTTGAACACACAAAAAGCCTGGAGTTCAAATAAGTTCAAGAAAATTAAATGCCTTTTGTAACCGATCTGTTTCCGTCCGAAACCCCGATACTTCAAAAGAGACTGTCCATTTTGTACGCGAAGTGCATCCTGCTTTTGCCATAACCCTCTCAACTTTTTAGCACATGCTATGTGGGCGAAATGATGATACCATGCCAACTTTCAACCTTTTCAGACTTCATTTGAGGTGCTTTCCAATTTCAGGGTCATTTAGCTCAAAAAAATTAGTGAATGCATGAAAAATATCAAATGAAGTCGGAAAGGGTTGAAAATTGATGATGTGGCTTTGAATGGTGCATTTTGAACACACAAAAATCTTGGAGTTGAAATAATTTCAAGAAAATGAAATGCCTTTTGTAACCGATGAGTTTCCGTCCGAAACCCCGATACTTCGAAAGAGAGTGTCCGTTTTGTATGCGAAGTGCATCCTGCTTTTGAGTAACCTTCTCAACTTTTGAGCACATGCTATGTGGGTGAAATGATGATACCATGTCAACTTTTAACCTTTTGAGACTTCATTTGAAGTGCTTTTCAATTTCAGGGTCATTTAGCTCAAAAAATCAGTGAATGCATGAAAAATATCAAATGAAGTCAGAAAGGGTTGAATATTGATGATGTGGCTTTGAATGCTGCATTTTGCACACACAAAAAGCCTGGAGTTCAAATAAGTTCCAAAAATTTGAATGCCTTTTGTAACCGATGAGTTTCCGTCCGAAACCCTGATACATCAAAAGAGACGGTCCGTTTTGTATGCAAAGTCCATCCTGCTTTTGCCATAACCCTCTCACCTTTTTAGCACATGCTATGTGGGTGAAATTATGATAGCATGCCAACTTTCAACCTTTTCAGACTTCATTTGAGGTGCTTTCCAATTTCAGGGTCATTTAGCTGGAAAAAATCAGTAAATGCATGAAAAATATCAAATGTAGTCAGAAAGGGTTGAAAATTGATGATGTGGCTTTTAATGGTGCATTTTGAACACACAAAAAGCCTGGAGTTCGAATAAGTTCACGAAAATGAAATGCCTTTTGTAACCGATCAGTTTCCGTCCGAAACCCCTATACTTCGAAAGAGAGTGTCCGTATTGTACGCGAAGTGCATCCTGCTTTTGCCGTAACCATCTCAACTTTTTACACATGCTATGTGGGTGAAATGATGATAGCATGCCAACTTTCAACCTTTTCATACTTCATTTGAAGTGCTTTTCAATTTCAGGGTCATTTAGCTCAAAAAATCACTAAATGCATGAAAAATATCAAATGAAGTCAGAAAGGGTTGAAAATTGATGATGTGCCTTTGAATGCTGAATTTTGAACACACAAAAAGCCTGGAGTTCAAATAAGTTCAAGAAAATTAAATGCCTTTTGTAACAGATGAGTTTCCGTCCGAAACCCTGATACTTCAAAAGAGACTGTCCGTTTTGTATGCAAAGTCCATCCAGCTTTTGCTGTAACCCTCTCAACTTTTTAGCACATGCTATGTGGGTGAAATGATGATACCATGTCAACTTTCAAACTTTTCAGACTTCATTTGAGGTGCTTTCCAATTTCAGGTTCATTTAGCTCAAAAAAATCATTAAATGCATGAAAAATACCAAATGAAGTCAGAAAGGGTTGAAAATTGATTATGTGCCTTTGAATGGTGCATTTCGAACACACAAAAAGCCTGGAGTTCAAATAAGTTCAAGAAAATAAAATGCCTTTTGTAATCGATGAGTTTCCGTTTGAAACGCCGATACTACGAAAGAGACTGCAAGTTTTGTACGCGAAGTGCATCCTGCTTTTCCCGTAACCCTCTCAACTTTTTAGCACATGCTATGTGGGTGAAATGATGATACCATGTCAACTTTCAACGTTTTCAGACTTCATTTGATGTGCTTTACAATTTCAGGGTCATTTAGCTCAAAAAATCGGTGAATGCATGAAAAATATCAAATGAAGTCAGAAAGGGTTGAAAATTGATGATGTGGCTTTGAATGCTGCATTTTCAACACACAAAAATCCTGGAGTTCAAATAAGTTCAAGAAAATTAAATGCCTTTTGTAACCGATAAGTTTCCGTCCGAAACCCTGATACTTCGAAAGAGACTGTCCGTTTTGTATGCAAAGTCCATCCTGCTTTTGCCATAACCCTCTCTACTTTTTAGCACATGATATGTGGGTGACATGATGATACCGTGTCAAATTTCAACCTTTTCAGTCTTTATTTGAGGTGCTTTCCAATTTCCGGGTCATTTAGCTAAAAAAATAAGTAAATGCATGAAAAATATCAAATGAAGTCAGAAAGTGTTGAAAATTGATGATGTAGCTTTTAATGGTGCATTTTTAACACACAAAAAGCCTGGAGTTCAAATAAGTTCAAGAAAATGAAATGCCTTTTGTAACCGATGAGTTTCCGTCCGAAACCCCAATACTTCGAAAGAGAGTGTCTGTTTTGTACGCGAAGTGCATCCTGCTTTTTCCGTAACCTTCTCAACTTTTTAGCACATGCTATGTGGGTGAAATGATGATACCATGCCAACTTTCAACCTTTTCAGACTTCATTTGAGGTGCTTTCCAATTTCAGGGTCATTTAGCTCAAAAAAAAAACAGTAAATGCATGAAAAATAACAAATGAAGTCAGAAAGGGTTGAAAATTGATGATGTGACTTTGAATGGTGCATTTTGAACATACACAAAGCCTGGAGTTCGTATAAGTTAAAGAAAATAAAATGCCTTTTGTAATCGATGAGTTTCCGTTTGAAACCCCGATACTACGAAAGAGACTGCCCGTTTTGTACGCGAAGTGCATCCTGCTTTTCCCGTAACCCTCTCACCTTTTTAGAACATGCTATGTGGGTGAAATGATGATACCATGTCAACTTTCAACGTTTTCAGACTTCATTTGATGTGCTTTTCAATTTCAGGTTCATTTAGCTCAAAAATCGGTGAATGCATGAAAAATATCAAATGAAGTCAGAAAGGGTTGAAAATTGATGATGTGGCTTTGAATGCTCCATTTTGAACACACAAAAAGCCTCGAGTTCAAATAAGTTCAAGAAAATTAAATGCCTTTTGTAACCGATCAGTTTCCGTCCGAAACCCCGATACTTCTAAAGAGGCTGTCCATTTTGTACGCGAAGTGCATCCTGCTTTTGCCGTAACCTTCTCGACTTTTTAGCACATGCTATGTGGGCGAAATGATGATACCGTGCCAACTTTCAACATTTTCAGACTTCATTTGAAGTGCTTTCCAACTTCAGGGTCATTTAGCTCAAAAAAATCAGTAAATGCATGAAAAATATAAAATGAAGTCAGAAAGGGTTGAAAATTTATGATGTGGCTTTTAATGGTGCATTTTTACCACACAAAAAGCCTGGAGTTCAAATAAGTTCAAGAAAATGAAATGCCTTTTGTAACCGATGAGTTTCCGTACGAAACCCCGATACTTCGAAAGAGAGTGTCCGTTTTGTATGCGAAGTGCATCCTGCTTTTGCCGTAACCTTCTAAACTTTTTAGCACATGCTATGTGGGTGAAATGATGATATGATGCCAACTTTCAACCTTTTCAGATTTCATTTGAAGAGCTTTTCAATTTCAGGGTCATTTAGCTCAAAAAAATCGATAAATGCATGAAAAATATCAAATGAAGTCAAAAAGGGTTGAAAGTTGATGATGTGGCTTTGAATGCTGCATTTTTAACACACAAAAATCCTGGAGTTCAAATACGTAAAAGAAAATGAATGCCTTCTGTAATCGATGAGTTTCCGTGTGAAACCCCGATACTTCGAAAGAGACTGTCCGTTTTGTATGCGAAGTGCATCCTGCTTTTGTTGTAACCCTCTCAACTTTTTAGCACATGCTATGTGGGTGAAATAATGAAACCATGTCAATTTTCAACCTTTTCAGACTTCATTTGAAGTGCCTTTCAATTTCAGGGTCATTTTGCTAAAAAAAATCAGTAAATGCATGACAAATATCAAATGAAGTCAGAATGGGTTGAAAATTGATGATGTGGCTTTGAATGGTGCATTTTGAACACACAAAAATCCTGGAGTTCAAATAAGTTCAAGAAAATGAAATGCCTTTTGTAACTGATGATTTTCCGTCCGAAACCCCGATACTTCGCAAGAGAGTGTCCGTTTTGTACGCAAAGTGCATCCTGCTTTTGCCGTAACCGTCTCAACTTTTTAGCAGATGCTATGTGGGTGAAATGATGATACCATGCCAACTTTCAACCTTTTCAGACTTCTTTTGAAGTGCTTTTCAATTTGAGGGTCATTTAGCTCAAAAAATCAGTAAATGCATGAAAAATATCAAATGAAGTCAGAAAGGGTTGAAAATTGATGATGTGGCTTTGAATGATTCATTTTGAACACACAAAAAGCTTGGAGTTCAAATAAGTTCAAGAAAATGAAATACCTTTTGTAATCGATGAGTTTCCGTCCCAAACCCCGATACTTCGAAAGGGACTATCCGTTTTGTATCCATAGTGCCTCCTGCTTTTACAGTAACCTTCTCAACTTTTGAGCACATGCTATGTGGGTGAAATGATGATACCATGTCAACTTTCAACCTTTTCAGACTTCATTTGAAGTGCTTTTCAATTTCAGGGTCATTTAGCTCAAAAAATCAGTGAATGCATGAAAAATATAAAATGAAGTCAGAAAGGGTTGAAAATTGATGATGTGGCTTTGAATGATGCATTTTGAACACACAAAAAGCCTGGAGTTCAAATAAGTTCAAGAAAATTAAATGCCTTTTATAACCGATGAGTTTCCGTCCGAAACCTGATACTTCGAAAGAGACTGTCCGTTTTGTATGCAAAGTCCATCCTGCTTTTGCCGTAACCCTCTCAACTTTTTAGCACATGATATGTGGGTGAAATGATTATACAATGTCAACTTTCAACCTTTTCAGACTTCATTTGAGGTCCTTTCCAATTTCAGGGTCATTTAGCTGAAAAAATCAGTAAATGCATGAAAACTATCAAATGAATTCAGAAAGGGTTGAAAATTGATGATGTGGCTTTTAATGGTGCATTTTGAACGCACAAAAAGCCTGGAGTTCAAATAAGTTCAATAAAATGAAATGCCTTTTGTAACCGATGAGTTTCCGTCCGAAACCCCGATACTTCGAAAGAGAGTGTCCGTTTTGTACACGAAGTGCATCCTGCTTTTGCCATAACCCTCTCAACTTTTAAGCACATGCTATGTGGGCGAAATGATGATACCATGCCAACTTTCAACCTTTTCAGACTTCATTTGAGGTGCTTTTCAATTTCAGGGTCATTTAGCTCAAAAAATCAGTGAATGCATGAAAAATATCAAATGAAGTCAGAAAGGGTTGAAAATTGATGATGTGGCTTTGAATGCTGCATTTTGCACACACAAAAAGCCTGGAGTTCAAATAAGTTCAAGAAAATTAAATGCCTTTTGTAACCGATGAGTTTCCGTCCGAAACCCTGATACTTCAAAAGAGACTGTCCGTTTTGTATGCAAAGTCCATCCTGCTTTTGCCGTAACCCTCTCAACTTTTTAGCACATGCTGTGTGGGTGAAATGATGATAGCATGCCAACTTTCAACCTTTTCAGACTTCATTTGAGGTGCTTTCCAATTTCAGGGTCATTTAGCTGAAAAAATCAGTAAATGCATGAAAAATATCAAATGTAGTTAGAAAGGGTTGAAAATTGATGATGTGGCTTTTAATGGTACATTTTGAACACACAAAAATGCTGGAGTTCAAATAAGTTCAAGAAAATTAAATGCCTTTTGTAACCGATGAGTTTCCGTCCGAAACCCCGATACTTCGAAAGAGAGTGTCCGTTTTGTACGCGAAGTGCATCCTGCTTTTGCCGTCACCTTCTCAACTTTTTAGCACATGCTATGTGGGCGAAATAATGATACCATGCCAACTTCCAACCTTTTCAGACTTCATTTCAGGTGCTTTCCAATTCCAGGGTCATTTAGCTCAAAAAAATCAGTAAATGCATGAAAAATATCAAATGAAGTCAGAAAGGGTTGAAAATTGATGATGTGACGTTGAATGGTGCATTTTGAACACACAAAAAGCCTAGAGTTCAAATAAGTTCAAGGAAATAAAATGCCTTTTGTAATCGATGAGTTTCCGTTTGAAACCCCGATACTACGAAAGAAACTGCCCGTTTTGTACGCGAAGTGCATCCTGCTTTTCCCGTAACCCTTTCAACTTTTTAGCACATGCTATGTGGGTGAAATGATGATACCATGTCAACTTTCAACGTTTTCAGACTTCATTTGATGTGCTTTTCAATTTCAGGGTCATTTAGCTCAAAAAATTAGTGAATGCATGAAAAATATAAAATGAAGTTAGAAAGGGTTGAAAATTGATGATGTGGCTTTGAATGCTGTATTTTGAACACACAAAAAGCCTAGAGTTCAAATAAGTTCAAGAAACTTAAATGCCTTTTGTAACCGATGAGTTTCCGTCCGAAACCCCGATACTTCGAAAGAGAGTGTCCGTTTTCTACGCGAAGTGCATCCTGCTTTTGCCGTAACCCTCTCAACATTTTAGCACATGCTATGTGGGTGAGATGATGATACCATGTCAACTTTCTACCTTTTTAGACATCATTTGAGGTGCTTTCCAATTTCAGGGTCATTTAGCTGGAAAAAATCAGGAAATGCATGAAAAACATCAAATGAAGTCAGAAAGGATTGAAAATTGATGATGTGGCTTTTAAGGGTGCATTTTGAACACACAAAAAGCCTGGAGTTCAAATAAGTTCAAGAAAATGAAATGCCTTTTGTAACCGATGAGTTTCCGTCCGAAACCCCGATACTTCGAAAGAGAGTGTCCGTTTTGTACGCGAAGTGCATCCTGCTTTTTCCTTAACCTGCTCAACTTTTGAGCACATGCTATGTGGGTGAAATGATGATACCATGTCAACTTTCAACCTTTTCAGACTTCATTTGAAGTGCTTTTCAATTTCAGGGTCATTTAGCTCAAAAAATCAGTGAATGCATGACAAATATAAAATGAAGTGAGAAAGGGTTGAAAATTGATGATGTGGCTTTGAATGATGCATTTTGAACACACAAACAGCCTGGAGTTCAAATAAGTTCAAGAAAATTAAATGCCTTTTATAACCGATGAGTTTCTGTCCGAAACCTGATACTTCGAAAGAGAGTGTCCGTTTTGTATGCAAAGTCCATCCTGCTTTTGTCGTAACCCTCTCAACTTTTTAGCACATGCTATGTGGGTGAAATGATTATACAATGTCAACTTTCAAACTTTTCAGACTTCATTTGAGGTGCTTTCCAATTTCAGGGTCATTTAGCTGAAAAAATCAGTAAATGCATGAAAACTATCAAATGAAGTCAGAAAGGGTTGAAAATTGATGATGTGGCTTTTAATGGTGCATTTTGAACGCACAAAAAGCCTGGAGTTCAAATAAGTTCAAGAAAATGAAATGCCTTTTCTAACCGATGAGTTTCCGTCCGAAACCCCGATACTTCGAAAGAGAGTGTCCGTTTTGTACACGAAGTGCATCTTGCTTTTGCCATAACCCTCTCAACTTTTAAGCACATGCTATGTGGGCGAAATGATGATACCATGCCAACTTTCAACCTTTTCAGACTTCATTTGAGGTGCTTTCCAATTTCAGGGTCATTTAGCTCAAAAAAATCAGTGAATGCATGAAAAATATCAAATGAAGTCAGAAAGGGTTGAAAATTGATGATGTGGCTTTGAATGGTGCATTTTGAACACACAAAAAGCTTGGAGTTGAAATAATTTCAAGAAAATGAAATGCCTTTTGTAACCGATGAGTTTCCGTCCGAAACCCCGATACTTCGAAAGAGAGTGTCCGTTTTGTATGCGAAGTGCATCCTGCTTTTGAGTAACCTTCTCAACTTTTGAGCACATGCTATGTGGGTGAAATGATGATACCATGTCAACTTTCAACCTTTTGAGACTTCATTTGAAGTGCTTTTCAATTTCAGGGTCATTTAGCTCAAAAAATCAGTGAATGCATGAAAAATATCAAATGAAGTCAGAAAGGGTTGAAAATTGATGATGTGGCTTTGAATGCTGCATTTTGCACACACAAAAAGCCTGGAGTTCAAATAAGTTCAAGAAAATTAAATGCCTTTTGTAACCGATGAGTTTCCGTCCGAAACCCTAATACTTCAAAAGAGACTGTCCGTTTTGTATGCAAAGTCCATCCTGCTTTTGCCGTAACCCTCTCAACTTTTTAGCACATGCTATGTGGGAGAAATGATGATAGCATGCCAACTTTCAACCTTTTCAGACTTCATTTGAGGTGCTTTCCAATTTCAGGGTCATTTAGCTGAAAAAAATCAGTAAATGCATTAAAAATATCAAATGTAGTTAGAAAGGGTCGAAAATTGATGATGTGGCTTTTAATGGTGCATTTTGACCACACAAAAATGCTGGAGTTCAAATAAGTTCAAGAAAATTAAATGCCTTTTGTAACCGATGAGTTTCCGTCCGAAACCCCGATACTTCGAAAGAGAGTGTCCGTTTTGTACGCGAAGTGCATCCTGCTTTTGCCGTCACCTTCTCAACTTTTGAGCACATGCTATGTGGGCGAAATAATGATACCATGCCAACTTTCAACCTTTTCACACTTCATTTGAGGTGCTTTCCAATTTCAGGGTCATTTAGCTCAAAAAAATCAGTAAATGCATGAAAAATATCAAATGAAGTCAGAAAGGGTTGAAAATTGATGATGTGACGTTGAATGGTGCATTTTGAACACACAAAAAGCCTAGAGTTCAAATAAGTTCAAGGAAATAAAATGCCTTTTGTAATCGATGAGTTTCCGTTTGAAACCCCGATACTACGAAAGAAACTGCCCGTTCTGTACGCGGAGTGCATCCTGCTTTTCCCGTAACCCTTTCAACTTTTTAGCACATGCTATGTGGGTGAAATGATGATACCATGTCAACTTTCAACGTTTTCAGACTTCATTTGATGTCCTTTTCAGTTTCAAGGTCATTTAGCTCAAAAAATCAGTGAATGCATGAAAAATATAAAATGAAGTTATAAAGGGTTGAAAATTGATGATGTGGCTTTGAATGCTGTATTTTGAACACACAAAAAGCCTGGAGTACAAATAAGTTCAAGAAAATTAAATGCCATTTCTAACCGATGAGTTTCCGTCCGAAACCTCGATACTTCGAAAGAGAGTGTCCGTTTTGTATGCAAAGTCCATCCTGCTTTTGCCGTAACCCTCTCAACTTTTTAGCACATGCTATGTGGGTGAAATGATTATACAATGCCAACTTTCAACCTTTTCAGACTTCATTTGAGGTGCTTTCCAATTTCAGGGTCATTTAGATGAAAAAAATCAGTAAATGCATGAAAACTATCAAATGAAGTCAGAAAGGTTTGAAAATTGATGATGTGGCTTTTAATGGTGCATTTTGAACGCACAAAAAGCCTGGAGTTCAAATAAGTTCAAGAAAATGAAATGCCTTTTGTAACCGATGAGTTTCCGTCCGAAACCCCGATACTTCGAAAGAGAGTGTCCGTTTTGTACACGAAGTGCATCCTGCTTTTGCCATAACCCTCTCAAGTTTTAAGCACATGCTATGTGGGCGAAATGATGATACCATGCAAACTTTCAACCTTTTCAGACTTCATTTGAGGTGCTTTCCAATTTCAGGGTCATTTAGCTCAAAAAAATCAGTGAATGCATGAAAAATATCAAATGAAGTCAGAAAGGGTTGAAAATTGATGATGTGGCTTTGAATGGTGCATTTTGAACACACAAAAAGCTTGGAGTTGAAATAATTTCAAGAAAATGAAATGCCTTTTGTAACCGATGAGTTTCCGTCCGAAACCCCGATACTTCGAAAGAGAGTGTCCGTTTTGTATGCGAAGTGTATCCTGCTTTTGAGTAACCTTCTCAACTTTTGAGCACATGCTATGTGGGTGAAACGATGATACCATGTCAACTTTCAACCTTTTGAGACTTCATTTGAAGTGCTTTTCAATTTCAGGGTCATTTAGCTCAAAAAATCAGTGAATGCATGAAAAATATCAAATGAAGTCAGAAAGGGTTGAAAATTGATGATGTGGCTTTGAATGCTGCATTTTGCACACACAAAAAGCCTGGAGTTCAAATAAGTTCAAGAAAATTAAATGCCTTTTGTAATCGATGAGTTTCCGTCCGAAACCCTAATACTTTAAAAGAGACTGTCCGTTTTGTATGCAAAGTCCATCCTGCTTTTTCCGTAACCCTCTCAACTTTTTAGCACATGCTATGTGGGTGAAATGATGATAGCATGCCAACTTTCAACCTTTTCATACTTCATTTGAGGTGCTTTCCAATTTCAGGGTCATTTAGCTGGAAAAAATTAGTAAATGCATGAAAAATATCAAATGTAGTCAGAAAGGGTTGAAAATTGATGATGTGGCTTTTAATGGTGCATTTTGAACACACAAAAATGCTGGAGTTCAAATAAGTTCAAGAAAATTAAATGCCTTTTGTAACCGATCAGTTTCCGTCCGAAACCCCGATACTTCGAAAGAGAGTGTCCGTTTTGTACGCGAAGTGCATCCTGCTTTTGCCGTCACCTTCTCAACTTTTTAGCACATGCTATGTGGGCGAAATAATGATACCATGCCAACTTTCAACCTTTTCAGACTTCATTTGAGGTGCTTTCCAATTTCAGGGTCATTTAGCTCAAAAAAATCAGTAAATGCATGAAAAATATCAAATGAAGTCAGAAAGGGTTGAAAATTGATGATGTGACGTTGAATGGTGCATTTTGAACACACAAAAAGCCTAGAGTTCAAATAAGTTCAAGGAAATAAAATGCCTTTTGTAATCGATGAGTTTCCGTTTGAAACCCCGATACTACGAAAGAAACTGCCCGTTCTGTACGCGGAGTGCATCCTGCTTTTCCCGTAACCCTTTCAACTTTTTAGCACATGCTATGTGGGTGAAATGATGATACCATGTCAACTTTCAACGTTTTCAGACTTCATTTGATGTCCTTTTCAGTTTCAAGGTCATTTAGCTCAAAAAATCAGTGAATGCATGAAAAATATAAAATGAAGTTATAAAGGGTTGAAAATTGATGATGTGGCTTTGAATGCTGTATTTTGAACACACAAAAAGCCTGGAGTTCAAATAAGTTCAAGAAAATTAAATGCCATTTCTAACCGATGAGTTTCCGTCCGAAACCCCGATACTTCGAAAGAGAGTGTCCGTTTTGTATGCAAAGTCCATCCTGCTTTTGCCGTAACCCTCTCAACTTTTTAGCACATGCTATGTGGGTGAAATGATTATACAATGCCAACTTTCAACCTTTTCAGACTTCATTTGAGGTGCTTTCCAATTTCAGGGTCATTTAGCTGAAAAAAACAGTAAATGCATGAAAAACATCAAATGAAGTCAGAAAGGATTGAAAATTGATGATGTGTCTTTTAAGGGTGCATTTTGAACACACAAAAAGCCTGGAGTTCAAATAAGTTCAAGAAAATGAAATGCCTTTTGTAACCGATGAGTTTCCGTCCGAAACCCCGATACTTCGAAAGAGAGTGTCCGTTTTGTACGCGAAGTGCATCCTGCTTTTGCCGTAACCTTCTCAAATTTTGAGCACATGCTATGTGGGTGAAATGATGATACCATGTCAACTTTCAACCTTTTCACACTTCATTTGAAGTGCTTTTCAATTTCAGGGTCATTTAGCTCAAAAAATCAGTGAATGCATGAAAAATATAAAATGAAGTCAGAAAGGGTTGAAAATTGATGATGTGGCTTTGAATGATGCATTTTGAACACACAAAAAGCCTGGAGTTCAAATAAGTTCAAGAAAATTAAATGCCTTTTATAACCGATGAGTTTTCGTCCGAAACCTGATACGTCGAAAGAGACTGTCCGTTTTGTATGCAAAGTCCATCCTGCTTTTGCCGTAACCCTCTCAACTTTTTAGCACATGCTATGTGGGTGAAATGATTATACAATGTCAACTTTCAACCTTTTCAGACTTCATTTGAGGTGCTTTCCAATTTCAGGGTCATTTAGCTGAAAAAATCAGTAAATGCATGAAAACTATCAAATGAAGTCAGAAAGGGTTGAAAATTGATGATGTGGCTTTTAATGGTGCATTTTGAACGCACAAAAAGCCTGGAGTTCAAATAAGTTCAAGAAAATTAAATGCCTTTTGTAACCGATGAGTTTCCGTCCGAAACCCCGATACTTCGAAAGAGAGTGTCCGTTTTGTACGCGAAGTGCATCCTGCTTTTGCCGTAACCTTCTCAACTTTTGAGCACATGCTATGTGGGTGAAATGATGATACCATGTCAACTTACAACCTTTTCAGACTTCATTTGAAGTGCTTTTCAATTTCAGGGTCATTTAGCTCAAAAAATCAGTGAATGCATGAAAAATATAAAATGAAGTCAGAAAGGGTTGAAAATTGATGATGTGGCTTTGAATGATGCATTTTGAACACACAAAAAGCCTGGAGTTCAAATAAGTTCAAGAAAATTAAATGCCTTTTATAACCGATGAGTTTCCGTCCGAAACCTGATACTTCGAAAGAGACTGTCCGTTTTGTATGCAACGTCCATCCTGCTTTTGCCGTAACCCTCTCAACTTTTTAGCACATGCTATGTGGGTGAAATGATTATACAATGTCAACTTTCAACCTTTTCAGACTTCATTTGAGGTGCTTTCCAATTTCAGGGTCATTTAGCTGAAAAAATCAGTAAATGCATGAAAACTATCAAATGAAGTCAGAAAGGGTTGAAAATTGATGATGTGGCTTTTAATGGTGCATTTTGAACGCACAAAAATCCTGGAGTTCAAATAAGTTCAAGAAAATGAAATGCCTTTTGTAACCGATGAGTTTCCGTCCGAAACCCCGATACTTCGAAAGAGAGTGTCCGTTTTGTACACGAAGTGCATCCTGCTTTTGCCATAACCCTCTCATCTTTTAAGCACATGCTATGTGGGCGAAATGATGATACCATGCCAACTTTCAACCTTTTCAGACTTCATTTGAGGTGCTTTCCAATTTCAGGGTCATTTAGCTCAAAAAATCAGTGAATGCATGAAAAATATCAAATGAAGTCAGAAAGGGTTGAAAATTGATGATGTGGCTTTGAATGCTGCATTTTGCACACACAAAAAGCCTGGAGTTCAAATAAGTTCAAGAAAATTAAATGCCTTTTGTAACCGATGAGTTTCCGTCCGAAACCCTGATACTTCAAAAGAGACTGTCCGTTTTGTATGCAATGTCCATCCTGCTTTTGCCGTAACCCTCTCGACTTTTTAGCACATGCTATGTGGGTGAAATGATGATAGCATGCCTACTTTCAACCTTTTCAGACTTCATTTGAGGTGCTTTTCAATTTCAGGGTCATTTAGCTCAAAAAATCAGTAAATGCATGAAAAATATAAAATGAAGTTAGAAAGGGTTGAAAATTGATGATGTGGCTTTGAATGCTGTATTTTGAACACACAAAAAGCCTGGAGTTCAAATAAGTTCAAGAAAATGAAATGCCTTTTGTAACCGATGAGTTTCCGTCCGAAACCCCGATACTTCGAAAGAGAGTGTCCGTTTTGTACGCAAAGTGCATCCTGCTTTTGCCGTAACCTTCTCAACTTTTTAGCACATGCTATGTGGGCGAAATGATGATACCATGCGAACTTTCAACCTTTTCAGACTTCATTTGAGGTGCTTTCCAATTTCAGGGTCATTTAGCTAAAAAAAATCAGTAAATGCATGAAAAATATCAAATGAAGTCAGAAAGGGTTGAAAATTTATGATGTCACTTTGAATGGTGCATTTTGAACACACAAAAATGCTGGAGTTCAAATAAGTTCAAGAAAATGAAATGCCTTTTGTAACCGATGAGTTTCCGTCCGAAACCCCGATACTTCGAAAGAGAGTGTTCGTTTTGTACGCGAAGTGCATCCTGCTTTTGCCGTAACCTTCTCAACTTTTGAGCACATGCTATGTGGGCGAAATGATGACACCATGCCAACTTTCAACGTTTTCACACTTCATTTGATGTGCTTTTCAATTTCAGGGTCATTTAGCTCAAAAAATCAGTGAATGCATGAAAAATATAAAATGAAGTTAGAAAGGGTTGAAAATTGATGATGTGGCTTTGAATGCTGTATTTTGAACACACAAAATGCCTGGAGTTCAAATAAGATCTAGAAAATTAAATGCCTTTTGTAACCGATGAGTTTCCGTCCGAAACCCTGATACTTCGAAAGAGACTGTCCGTTTTGTATGCAAAGTCCATCCTGCTTTTGCCGTAACCCTCTCAACTTTTTAGCACATGCTATCTGGGTGAAATGATGATAGCATGCCAACTTTCAACCTTTTCAGACTTCATTTGAGGTGCTTTCCAACTTCAGGGTCATTTAGCTGGAAAAAAATCAGTAAATGCATGAAAAATATCAAATGTAGTCAGAAAGGGTTGCCAATTGATGATGTGGGTTTTAATGGTGCATTTTGAACACACAAAAATGCTTGAGTTCAAATAAGTTCAAGAAAATGAAATGCCTTTTGTAACTGATGAGTTTCCGTCCGAAACCCCGAAACTTCGAAAGAGAGTGTCCGTTTTGTACGCGAAGTGCATCCTGCTTTTGCCGTAACCTTCTCAACTTTTGAGCACATGCTATGTGGGCGAAATGATGATACCATGCCAACTTTTAACCTTTTCAAACTTCATTTGAAGTGCTTTTCAATTTTAGGGTCATTTAGCTCAAAAAAATAGTAATTGCATGAAAAATATCAAATGAAGTCAGAAAGGGTTGAAAATTGATGATGTGACGTTGAATGGTGCATTTTGAACACACAAAAAGCCTATAGTTCAAATAAGTTCAAGAAAATAAAATGCCTTTTGTAATCGATGAGTTTCCGTTTGAAACCCCAATACTACGAAAGAGACTGCCCGTTTTGTACGCGAAGTGCATCTTGCTTTTCCCGTAACCCTCTCAACTTTTTAGCACATGCTATGTGGGTGAAATGATGATACCATGTCAGCTTTCAACGTTTTCAGACTTCATTTGATGTGCTTTTCAATTTCAGGGTCATTTAGCTCAAAAAATCAGTGAATGCATCAAAAATATAAAATGATGTCAGAAAGGGTTGAAAATTGATGATGTGGCTTTGAATGCTGCATTTTCAACACACAAAAAGCCTGGAGTTCAAATAAGTTCAAGAAAATTAAATGCCTTTTGTAACCGATAAGTTTCCGTCCGAAACCCCGATACTTCGAAAGAGAGTGTACGTTTTGTATGCGAAGTGCATCCTGCTTTTGCCGTAACCCTCTCAACATTTTAGGCCATGCTATGTGGGTGAAATGATGATACCATGTCAACTTTCTACCTTTTTAGACTTCATTTGAGGTGCTTTCCTATTTCAGGGTCATTTAGCTGAAAAAAATCAGTAAATGCATGAAAAACATCAAATGAAGTCAGAAAAGATTGAAAATTGATGATGTGGCTTTTAAGGGTGCATTTTGAACACACAAAAAGCCTGGAGTTCGAATAAGTTCAAGAAAATGAAACGCCTTTTGTAGTCGATGAGTTTCCGTCCGAAACCCCGATACTTCGAAAGAGAGTGTCCGTTTTGTACGCGAAGTGCATCCTGCTTTTGCCGTAACCTTCTCAACTTTTGAGCACATGCTACGTGGATGAAATGATGATACCATGTCAACTTTCAACCTTTTCAGACTTCATTTGAAGTGCTTTTCAATTTCAGGGTCATTTAGCTCAAAAAATCAGTGAATGCATGAAAAATATCAAATGAAGTCAGAAAGGGTTGAACATTGATGATATGACTTTGAATGCTGCATTTTGAACACACAAAAAGCCTGGAGTTTAAATAAGTTCAAGAAAATTAAATGACTTTTGTAACCGATGAGTTTCCGTCCGAAACCCTGATACTTCGGAAGAGACTGTCCGTTTTGTATGCAAAGTCCATCCTGCTTTTTCTGTAACCCTCTCAACTTTTTAGCACATGCTATGTGGGTGAAATGATGATACCATCCCAACTTTCAACCTTTTCAGACTTCATTTGAGGTGCTTTCCAATTTCAAGGTCATTTAGCTGGAAAAAATCAGTAAATGCATGAAAAATATCAAATGAAGTTAGAAAGGGTTGAAAATTGATGATGTGGCTTTTAATGGTGCATTTTGAACACACAAAAACCCTGGAGTTCAAATAAGTTCAATAAAATGAAATGCCTTTTGTAACCGATGAGTTTCCGTCCAAAACCCCGATACTTCGAAAGAGAGTGTCCGTTTTGTACGCGAAGTGCATCCTGCTTTTGTGGTAACCTTCTCAACTTTTTAGCACATGCTATGTGGGCGAAATGATGATACCATGCGAACTTTCAACCTTTTCAGACCTCATTTGAGGTGCTTTCGATATTCAGGGTCATTTAGCTCAAAAAATCAGTAAATGCATGAAAAATATCAAATGAAGTCAGAAAGGGTTGAAAATTTATGATGTGACTTTGAATGGTGCATTTTGAACACACAAAAAGCCTAGAGTTCAAATAAGTTCAAGAAAATAAAATGCCTTTTGTACTCGATGAGTTTCCGTTTGAAACCCCGATACTACGAAAGAGACTGCCCGTTTTGTACGCGAAGTGCATCCTGCTTTTCCCGTAACCCTCTCAACTTTTTATCACATGCTATGTGGGTGAAAAGATAATACCATGTCAACTTTCAATGTTTTCAGACTTCATTTGATGTGCTTTTCAATTTCAGGGTCATTTAGCTCAAAAAATCAATGAATGCATGAAAAATATCAAATGAAGTTAGAAAGGGTTGAAAATTGATGATGTGGCTTTGAATGCTGCATTTTGAACACACAAAAAGCCTGGAGTTCAAATAAGTTCAAGAAAATTAAATGCCTTTTGTAACCGATGAGTTTCCGTTTGAAACCCCGATACTACGAAAGAGACTACCCGTTTTGTACGCGAAGTGCATCCTACTTTTCCCGTAACTCTCTCAACTTTTTAGCACATGCTATGTGGGTGAAATGATGAGACCATGTCAACTTTCAACGTTTTCAGACTTCATTTGATGTGCTTTTCAATTTCAGGGTCATTTAGCTCAAAAAATCAGTGAATGCATGAAAAATATCAAATGAAGTTAGAAAGGGTTGAAAATTGATGATGTGGCTTTCAATGCTGCATTTTGAACACACAAAAAGCCTGGCGTTCAAATAAGTTCAAGAAAATTAAATGCCTTTTGTAACCGATGAGTTTCCGTCCGAAACCCCGATACTTCGAAAGGGAGTGTCCTTTTTGTACGCGAAGTGCATCCTGCTTTTGCCGTAACCCTCTCAACTTTTTAGCACATGCTATGTGGGTGAAATGATGATACCAGGTCAACTTTCTACCTTTTCAGACTTCATTTGAGGTGCTTTCCAATTTCAGGGTCATTTAGCTGAAAAAAATAAGTAAATGCATGAAAAACATCAAATGAAGTCAGAAAGGGTTGAAAATTGATGATGTGGCTTTTAAGGGTGCATTTTCAACACACAAAAAGCCTGGAGTTCAAATAAGTTCAAGAAAATGAAATGCCTTTTGTAACCGATGAGTTTCCGTCCGAAACCCCGATACTTCGAAATAGAGTGTCCGTTTTGTACGCGAAGTGCATCCTGCTTTTGCCGTAACCTTCTCAACTTTTTAGCACATGCTATGTGGGCAAAATGATGATACCATGCGAACTTTCAACCTTTTCAGACTTCATTTGAGTTGCTTTCGAATTTCAGGGTCATTTAGGTCAAAAAAATCGATAAATGCATGAAAAATATCAAATGAAGTCAGAAAGGGTTGAAAATTTATGATGTGACTTTGAATGGTGCATTTTGAACACACAAAAAGCCTAGAGTTCAAATAAGTTCAAGAAACTAAAATGCCTTTTCTAATCGATGAGTTTCCGTTTGAAACCCCAATATTACGAAAGAGACTACCCGTTTTGTACGCGAAGTGCATCCTACTTTTCCCGTAACCCTCTCAACTTTTTAGCACATGCTATGTGTGTGAAATGATGAGACCATGTTAACTTTCAACGTTTTCAGACTTCATTTGATGTGCTTTTCAATTTCAGGGTCATTTAGCTCAAAAAATCAGTGAATGCATGAAAAATATCAAATGAAGTTAGAATGGGTTGAAAATTGATGATGTGGCTTTCAATGCTGCATTTTGAACACACAAAAAGCCTGGAGTTCAAATAAGTTCAAGAAAATGAAATGCCTTTTGTAACCGATGAGTTTCCGTTCAAAACCCCGATACTTCGAAAGAGAGTGTCCTTTTTGTACGCGAAGTGCATCCTGCTTTTGCCGTAACCCTCTCAACTTTTTAGCACATGCTATGTGGGTGAAATGATGATGCCATGTCAACTTTCTACCTTTTCAGACATCATTTGAGGTGCTTTCCAATTTCAGGGTCATTTAGGTGGAAAAAATCAGTAAATGCATGAAAAACATCAAATGAAGTCAGAAAGGGTTGAAAATTGATGATGTGGCTCTTAAGGGTGCATTTTGAACACACAAAAAGCCTGGAGTTGAAATAAGTTCAAGAAAATGAATTGCCTTTTGTCACCGATGAGTTTCCGTCCGAAACCCCGATACTTCGAAATAGAGTGTCCGTTTTGTATGCGAAGTGCATCCTGCTTTTACTGTAACCTTCTCAACTTTTGAGAACATGCTATGTGGGTGAAATGATGATACCATGTCAACTTTCAACCTTTTCAGACTTCATTTGAAGTGCTTTTCAATTTCAGGGTCATTTAGCTCAAAAAATCAGTGAATGCATGAAAAATATCAAATGAAGTCACAAAGGGTTGAAAATTGATGATGTGGCTTTGAATGCTGAATTTTGAACACACAAAAAGCCTGGAGTTCAAATAAGTTCATGAAAATTAAATGCCTTTTGTAACCGATGAGTTTCCGTCCGAAACCCTCATACTTCGAAAGAGACTGTCCGTTTTGTATGCAAAGTCCATCCTGCTTTTTCCGTAACCCTCTCAACTTTTTAGCACATGCGATGTGGGTGAAATGATGATACCATGCCAACTTTCAACCTTTTCAGACTTCATTTGAGGTGCTTTCCAATTTCAAGGTCATTTAGCTGGAAAAAATCAGTAAATGCATGAAAAATATCAAATGAAGTTAGAAAGGGTTGAAAATTGATGATGTGGCTTTTAATGGTGCATTTTGAACACACAAAAAGCCCGGAGTTCAAATAAGTTCAAGAAAATGAAATGCCTTTTGTAACCGATGAGTTTCCGTCCGAAACCCCGATACTTCGAAAGAGAGTGTCCGTTTTGTACGCGAAGTGCATCCTGCTTTTGCCGTAACCTTCTCAACTTTTTAGCACATGCTATGTGGGTGAAATGATGATACCATGTCAACTTTCAACCTTTTCAGACTTCATTTGAAGTGCTTTTCAATTTCAGGGTCATTTAGCTCAAAAAATCAGTGAATGCATGAAAAATATCAAATGAAGTCAGAAAGGGTTGAAAATTGATGATGTGGCTTTGAATGCTGCAATTTGAACACACAAAAAGCCTGGAGTTCAAATAAGTTCAAGAAAATTAAATGCCTTTTGTAACCGATGAGTTTCCGTGCGAAACCCTGATACTTCGAAAGAGACTGTCCGTTTTGTACGCGAAGTGCATCCTGCTTTTTCCGTAACCCTCTCAACTTTTTAGCACATGCTATGTGGGTGAAATGATGATAGCATGCCAACTTTCAACCTTTTCAGACTTCATTTGAGGTGCTTTCCAATTTCAAGGTCATTTAGCTGAAAAAAATCCATAAATGCATGAAAAACATCAAATGAAGTCAGAAAGGGTTGAAAATTGATGATGTGGCTTTTAAGGGTGCATTTTGAACACACAAAAAGCCTGGAGTTCAAATAAGTTCAAGAAAATGAACTTCATTTCAAGTGCTTTTCAATTTCAGGGTCATTTAGCTCAAAAAATCAGTGAATGCATGAAAAATATCAAATGAAGTCAGAAAGGGTTGAAAATTGATGTTGTGGCTTTGAATGCTGAATTTTGAACACACAAAAAGCCTGGAGTTCCAATAAGTTCAAGAAAATTAAATGCCTTTTGTAATCGATGAGTTTCCGTCCGAAACCCTGATACTTCGAAAGAGACTGTCCGTTTTGTTTGCAAAGTCCATCCTGCTTTTTCCGTAACCCTCTCAACTTTTTAGCACATGCTATGTGGGTGAAATCATGATACCATGCTACCTTTCAACCTTTTCAGACTTCATTTGAGGTGCTTTCCAATTTCAAGGTCATTTAGCTGGAAAAAATCAGTAAATGCATGAAAAATATCAAATGAAGTTAGAAAGGGTTGAAAATTGATGATGTGGCTTTTAATGGTGCATTTTGAACACACAAAAAGCCTGGAGTTCAAATAAGTTCAAGAAAATGAAATGCCTTTTGTAACCGATGAGTTTCCGTCCGAAACCCCGATACTTCGAAAGAGAGTGTCCGTTTTGTACGCGAAGTGCATCCTGCTTTTGCCGTAACCTTCTCAACTTTTTAGCACATGCTATGTGGGCGAAATGATGATACCATGCGAACTTTCAACCTTTTCACACTTCATTTGAGGTGCTTTCGAATTTCAGGGTCATTTAGCTCAAAAAATCAGTAAATGCATGAAAAATATCAAATGAAGTCAGAAAGGGTTGAAAATTTATGATGTGACTTTGAATGGTGCATTTTGAACACACAAAGAGCCTAGAGTTCAAATAAGTTCAAGAAAATAAAATGCCTATTGTACTCGATGAGTTTCCGTTTGAAACCCCGATACTACGAAAGAGACTACCCGTTTTGTACGCGAAGTGCATCCTCCTTTTCCCGTAACCCTGTCAAATTCTTAGCACATGCCATGTGGGTGAAATGATGATACCATGTCAACTTTCAATGTTTTCAGACTTCATTTGATGTGCTTTTCAATTTCAGGGTCATTTAGCTCAAAAAATCAATGAATGCATGAAAAATATCAAATGAAGTTAGAAAGGGTTGAAAATTGATGATGTGGCTTTGAATGCTGCATTTTGAACACACAAAAAGCCTGGAGTTCAAATAAGTTCAAGAAAATTAAATGCCTTTTGTAACCGATGGGTTTCCGTTCGAAACCCCGATACTTTGAAAGAGAGTGTCCGTTTTGTACGCGAAGTGCATCCTGCTTTTGCTGTAACCCTCTCAACTTTTTAGCACATGCTATGTGGGTGAAATGATGATACCATGTCAACTTTCTACCTTTTCAGACTTCATTTGAGGTGCTTTCCAATTTCAGGGTCATTTAGCTGAAAAAAATCAGTAAATGCATGAAAAACATCAAATGAAGTCAGAAAGGGTTGAAAATTGATGATGTGGCTTTTAAGCGTGCATTTTGGACACACAAAAAGCCTGGAGTTCAAATAAGTTCAAGAAAATGAAATGCCTTTTGTAACCGATGAGTTTCCGTCCGAAACCCCGATACTTCGAAAGAGAGTGTCCGTTTTGTACGCGAAGTGCATCCTGCTTTTGCCGTAACCTTCTCAACTTTTTAGCACATGCTATGTGGGCGAAATGATGATACCATGCGAACTTTCAACCTTTTCAGACTTCATTTGAGGTGCTTTCGAATTTCAGGGTCATTTAGCTGAAAAAAATCAGTAAATGCATGAAAAATATCAAATGAAGTTAGAAAGGGTTGAAAATTGATGATGTGGCTTTTAATGGTGCATTTTGAACACACAAAAAGCCTGGAGTTCAAATAAGTTCAAGAAAATGAAATGCCTTTTGTAACCGATGAGTTTCCGTCCGAAACCTCGATACTTCGAAAGAGAGTGTCCGTTTTGTACGCGAAGTGCATCCTGCTTTTGCCGTAACCTTCTCAACTTTTTAGCACATGCTATGTGGGCGAAATGATGATACCATGCGAACTTTCAACCTTTTCAGACTTCATTTGAGGTGCTTTCGAATTTCAGGGTCATTTAGCTCAAAAAATCAGCAAATGCATGAAAAATATCAAATGAAGTCAGAAAGGGTTGAAAATTTATGATGTGACTTTGAATGGTGCATTTTGAACACACAAAGAGCCTAGAGTTCAAATAAGCTCAAGAAAATAAAATGCCTTTTGTACTCGATGAGTTTCCGTTTGAAACCCCGATACTACGAAAGAGACTGCCCGTTTTGTACGCGAAGTGCATCCTGCTTTTCCAGTAACCCTCTCAAATTTTTAGCACATGCCATGTGGGTGAAATGATGATACCATGTCAACTTTCAATGTTTTCAGACTTCATTTGAGGTGCTTTCGAATTTCAGGGTCATTTAGCTCAAAAAATCAGTAAATGCATGAAAAATATCAAATGAAGTCAGAAAGGGTTGAAAATTTATGATGTGACTTTGAATGGTGCATTTTGAACACACAAAGAGCCTAGAGTTCAAATAAGTTCAAGAAAATAAAATGCCTATTGTACTCGATGAGTTTCCGTTTGAAACCCCGATACTACGAAAGAGACTACCCGTTTTGTACGCGAAGTGCATCCTGCTTTTCCCGTAACCCTGTCAAATTCTTAGCACATGCCATGTGGGTGAAATGATGATACCATGTCAACTTTCAATGTTTTCAGACTTCATTTGATGTGCTTTTCAATTTCAGGGTCATTTAGCTCAAAAAATCAATGAATGCATGAAAAATATCAAATGAAGTTAGAAAGGGTTGAAAATTGATGATGTGGCTTTGAATGCTGCATTTTGAACACACAAAAAGCCTGGAGTTCAAATAAGTTCAAGAAAATTAAATGCCTTTTGTAACCGATGGGTTTCCGTTCGAAACCCCGATACTTTGAAAGAGAGTGTCCGTTTTGTACGCGAAGTGCATCCTGCTTTTGCTGTAACCCTCTCAACTTTTTAGCACATGCTATGTGGGTGAAATGATGATACCATGTCAACTTTCTACCTTTTCAGACTTCATTTGAGGTGCTTTCCAATTTCAGGGTCATTTAGCTGAAAAAATCAGTAAATGCATGAAAAACATCAAATGAAGTCAGAAAGGGTTGAAAATTGATGATGTGGCTTTTAAGCGTGCATTTTGGACACACAAAAAGCCTGGAGTTCAAATAAGTTCAAGAAAATGAAATGCCTTTTGTAACCGATGAGTTTCCGTCCGAAACCCCGATACTTCGAAAGAGAGTGTCCGTTTTGTACGCGAAGTGCATCCTGCTTTTGCCGTAACCTTCTCAACTTTTTAGCACATGCTATGTGGGCGAAATGATGATACCATGCGAACTTTCAACCTTTTCAGACTTCATTTGAGGTGCTTTCGAATTTCAGGGTCATTTAGCTGAAAAAAATCAGTAAATGCATGAAAAATATCAAATGAAGTTAGAAAGGGTTGAAAATTGATGATGTGGCTTTTAATGGTGCATTTTGAACACACAAAAAGCCTGGAGTTCAAATAAGTTCAAGAAAATGAAATGCCTTTTGTAACCGATGAGTTTCCGTCCGAAACCTCGATACTTCGAAAGAGAGTGTCCGTTTTGTACGCGAAGTGCATCCTGCTTTTGCCGTAACCTTCTCAACTTTTTAGCACATGCTATGTGGGCGAAATGATGATACCATGCGAACTTTCAACCTTTTCAGACTTCATTTGAGGTGCTTTCGAATTTCAGGGTCATTTAGCTCAAAAAATCAGCAAATGCATGAAAAATATCAAATGAAGTCAGAAAGGATTGAAAATTTATGATGTGACTTTGAATGGTGCATTTTGAACACACAAAGAGCCTAGAGTTCAAATAAGCTCAAGAAAATAAAATGCCTTTTGTACTCGATGAGTTTCCGTTTGAAACCCCGATACTACGAAAGAGACTACCCGTTTT
This sequence comes from Hordeum marinum, assembly GCA_022496015.1. NCBI lineage: Eukaryota > Viridiplantae > Streptophyta > Magnoliopsida > Poales > Poaceae > Hordeum > Hordeum marinum. Next base: position 194,076,495 of record CM039677.1, read on the forward strand.
GTACGCGAAGTGCATCCTGCTTTTCCCGTAACCCTGTCAAATTCTTAGCACATGCCATGTGGGTGAAATGATGATACCATGTCAACTTTCAATGTTTTCAGACTTCATTTGATGTGCTTTTCAATTTCAGGGTCATTTAGCTCAAAAAATCAATGAATGCATGAAAAATATCAAATGAAGTTAGAAAGGGTTGAAAATTGATGATGTGGCTTTGAATGCTGCATTTTGAACACACAAAAAGCCTGGAGTTCAAATAAGTTCAAGAAAATTAAATGCCTTTTGTAACCGATGGGTTTCCGTTCGAAACCCCGATACTTTGAAAGAGAGTGTCCGTTTTGTACGCGAAGTGCATCCTGCTTTTGCTGTAACCCTCTCAACTTTTTAGCACATGCTATGTGGGTGAAATGATGATACCATGTCAACTTTCTACCTTTTCAGACTTCATTTGAGGTGCTTTCCAATTTCAGGGTCATTTAGCTGAAAAAATCAGTAAATGCATGAAAAACATCAAATGAAGTCAGAAAGGGTTGAAAATTGATGATGTGGCTTTTAAGCGTGCATTTTGGACACACAAAAAGCCTGGAGTTCAAATAAGTTCAAGAAAATGAAATGCCTTTTGTAACCGATGAGTTTCCGTCCGAAACCCCGATACTTCGAAAGAGAGTGTCCGTTTTGTACGCGAAGTGCATCCTGCTTTTGCCGTAACCTTCTCAACTTTTTAGCACATGCTATGTGGGCGAAATGATGATACCATGCGAACTTTCAACCTTTTCAGACTTCATTTGAGGTGCTTTCGAATTTCAGGGTCATTTAGCTGAAAAAAATCAGTAAATGCATGAAAAATATCAAATGAAGTTAGAAAGGGTTGAAAATTGATGATGTGGCTTTTAATGGTGCATTTTGAACACACAAAAAGCCTGGAGTTCAAATAAGTTCAAGAAAATGAAATGCCTTTTGTAACCGATGAGTTTCCATCCGAAACCTCGATACTTCGAAAGAGAGTGTCCGTTTTGTACGCGAAGTGCATCCTGCTTTTGCCGTAACCTTCTCAACTTTTTAGCACATGCTATGTGGGCGAAATGATGATACCATGCGAACTTTCAACCTTTTCAGACTTCATTTGAGGTGCTTTCGAATTTCAGGGTCATTTAGCTCAAAAAATCAGCAAATGCATGAAAAATATCAAATGAAGTCAGAAAGGGTTGAAAATTTATGATGTGACTTTGAATGGTGCATTTTGAACACACAAAGAGCCTAGAGTTCAAATAAGCTCAAGAAAATAAAATGCCTTTTGTACTCGATGAGTTTCCGTTTGAAACCCCGATACTACGAAAGAGACTGCCCGTTTTGTACGCGAAGTGCATCCTGCTTTTCCAGTAACCCTCTCAAATTTTTAGCACATGCCATGTGGGTGAAATGATGATACCATGTCAACTTTCAATGTTTTCAGACTTCATTTGATGTGCTTTTCAATTTCAGGGTCATTTAGCTCAAAAAATCAATGAATGCATGAAAAATATCAAATGAAGTTAGAAAGGGTTGAAAATTGATGATGTGGCTTTGAATGCTGCATTTTGAACACACAAAAAGCCTGGAGTTCAAATAAGTTCAAGAAAATGAAATGCCTTTTGTAACCGATGAGTTTCCGTCCGAAACCCCGATACTTCGAAAGAGAGTGTCCGTTTTGTACGCGAAGTGCATCCTGCTTTTGCCGTAACCTTCTCAACTTTTTAGCACATGCTATGTGGGCGAAATGATGATACCATGCGAACTTTCAACCTTTTCAGACTTCATTTGAGGTGCTTTCGAATTTCAGGGTCATTTAGCTGAAAAAAATCAGTAAATGCATGAAAAATATCAAATGAAGTTAGAAAGGGTTGAAAATTGATGATGTGGCTTTTAATGGTGCATTTTGAACACACAAAAAGCCTGGAGTTCAAATAAGTTCAAGAAAATGAAATGCCTTTTGTAACCGATGAGTTTCCGTCCGAAACCTCGATACTTCGAAAGAGAGTGTCCGTTTTGTACGCGAAGTGCATCCTGCTTTTGCCGTAACATTCTCAACTTTTTAGCACATGCTATGTGGGCGAAATGATGATACCATGCGAACTTTCAACCTTTTCAGACTTCATTTGAGGTGCTTTCGAATTTCAGGGTCATTTAGCTCAAAAAATCAGCAAATGCATGAAAAATATCAAATGAAGTCAGAAAGGGTTGAAAATTTATAATGTGACTTTGAATGGTGCATTTTGAACACACAAAGAGCCTAGAGTTCAAATAAGCTCAAGAAAATAAAATGCCTTTTGTACTCGATGAGTTTCCGTTTGAAACCCCGATACTACGAAAGAGACTGCCCGTTTTGTACGCGAAGTGCATCCTGCTTTTCCAGTAACCCTCTCAAATTTTTAGCACATGCCATGTGGGTGAAATGATGATACCATGTCAACTTTCAATGTTTTCAGACTTCATTTGATGTGCTTTTCAATTTCAGGGTCATTTAGCTCAAAAAATCAATGAATGCATGAAAAATATCAAATGAAGTTAGAAAGGGTTGAAAATTGATGATGTGGCTTTGAATGCTGCATTTTGAACACACAAAAAGCCTGGAGTTCAAATAAGTTCAAGAAAATTAAATGCCTTTTGTAACCGATGGGTTTCCGTTCGAAATCCCGATACTTTGAAAGAGAGTGTCCGTTTTGTACGCGAAGTGCATCCTGCTTTTGCTGTAACCCTCTCAACTTTTTAGCACATGCTATGTGGGTGAAATGATGATACCATGTCAACTTTCTACCTTTTCAGACTTCATTTGAGGTGCTTTCCAATTTCAGGGTCATTTAGCTGAAAAAATCAGTAAATGCATGAAAAACACCAAATGAAGTCAGAAAGGGTTGAAAATTGGTGATGTGGCTTTTAAGCGTGCATTTTGGACACACAAAAAGCCTGGAGTTCAAATAAGTTCAAGAAAATGAAATGCCTTTTGTAACCGATGAGTTTCCGTCCGAAACCCCGATACTTCGAAAGAGAGTGTCCGTTTTGTACGCGAAGTGCATCCTGCTTTTGCCGTAACCTTCTCAACTTTTTAGCACATGCTATGTGGGAGAAATGATGATACCATGCGAACTTTCAACCTTTTCAGACTTCATTTGAGGTGCTTTCGAATTTCAGGGTCATTTAGCTGAAAAAAATCAGTAAATGCATGAAAAATATCAAATGAAGTTAGAAAGGGTTGAAAATTGATGATGTGGCTTTTAATGGTGCATTTTCAACACACAAAAAGCCTGGAGTTCAAATAAGTTCAAGAAAATGAAATGCCTTTTGTAACCGATGAGTTTCCGTCCGAAACCTCGATACTTCGAAAGAGAGTGTCCGTTTTGTACGCGAAGTGCATCCTGCTTTTGCCGTAACCTTCTCAACTTTTTAGCACATGCTATGTGGGCGAAATGATGATACCATGCGAACTTTCAACCTTTTCAGACTTCATTTGAGGTGCTTTCGAATTTCAGGGTCATTTAGCTCAAAAAATCAGCAAATGCATGAAAAATATCAAATGAAGTCAGAAAGGGTTGAAAATTTATGATGTGACTTTGAATGGTGCATTTTGAACACACAAAGAGCCTAGAGTTCAAATAAGCTCAAGAAAATAAAATGCCTTTTGTACTCGATGAGTTTCCGTTTGAAACCCCGATACTACGAAAGAGACTGCCCGTTTTGTACGCGAAGTGCATCCTGCTTTTCCAGTAACCCTCTCAAATTTTTAGCACATGCCATGTGGGTGAAATGATGATACCATGTCAACTTTCAATGTTTTCAGACTTCATTTGATGTGCTTTTCAATTTCAGGGTCATTTAGCTCAAAAAATCAATGAATGCATGAAAAATATCAAATGAAGTTAGAAAGGGTTGAAAATTGATGATGTGGCTTTGAATGCTGCATTTTGAACACACAAAAAGCCTGGAGTTCAAATAAGTTCAAGAAAATGAAATGCCTTTTGTAACCGATGAGTTTCCGTCCGAAACCCCGATACTTCGAAAGAGAGTGTCCGTTTTGTACGCGAAGTGCATCCTGCTTTTGCCGTAACCTTCTCAACTTTTTAGCACATGCTATGTGGGCGAAATGATGATACCATGCGAACTTTCAACCTTTTCAGACTTCATTTGAGGTGCTTTCGAATTTCAGGGTCATTTAGCTGAAAAAAATCAGTAAATGCATGAAAAATATCAAATGAAGTTAGAAAGGGTTGAAAATTGATGATGTGGCTTTTAATGGTGCATTTTGAACACACAAAAAGCCTGGAGTTCAAATAAGTTCAAGAAAATGAAATGCCTTTTGTAACCGATGAGTTTCCGTCCGAAACCTCGATACTTCGAAAGAGAGTGTCCGTTTTGTACGCGAAGTGCATCCTGCTTTTGGCGTAACATTCTCAACTTTTTAGCACATGCTATGTGGGCGAAATGATGATACCATGCGAACTTTCAACCTTTTCAGACTTCATTTGAGGTGCTTTCGAATTTCAGGGTCATTTAGCTCAAAAAATCAGCAAATGCATGAAAAATATCAAATGAAGTCAGAAAGGGTTGAAAATTTATGATGTGACTTTGAATGGTGCATTTTGAACACACAAAGAGCCTAGAGTTCAAATAAGCTCAAGAAAATAAAATGCCTTTTGTACTCGATGAGTTTCCGTTTGAAACCCCGATACTACGAAAGAGACTGCCCGTTTTGTACGCGAAGTGCATCCTGCTTTTCCAGTAACCCTCTCAAATTTTTAGCACATGCCATGTGGGTGAAATGATGATACCATGTCAACTTTCAATGTTTTCAGACTTCATTTGATGTGCTTTTCAATTTCAGGGTCATTTAGCTCAAAAAATCAATGAATGCATGAAAAATATCAAATGAAGTTAGAAAGGGTTGAAAATTGATGATGTGGCTTTGAATGCTGCATTTTGAACACACAAAAAGCCTGGAGTTCAAATAAGTTCAAGAAAATTAAATGCCTTTTGTAACCGATAGGTTTCCGTTCGAAATCCCGATACTTTGAAAGAGAGTGTCCGTTTTGTACGCGAAGTGCATCCTGCTTTTGCTGTAACCCTCTCAACTTTTTAGCACATGCTATGTGGGTGAAATGATGATACCATGTCAACTTTCTACCTTTTCAGACTTCATTTGAGGTGCTTTCCAATTTCAGGGTCATTTAGCTGAAAAAATCAGTAAATGCATGAAAAACACCAAATGAAGTCAGAAAGGGTTGAAAATTGGTGATGTGGCTTTTAAGCGTGCATTTTGGACACACAAAAAGCCTGGAGTTCAAATAAGTTCAAGAAAATGAAATGCCTTTTGTAACCGATGAGTTTCCGTCCGAAACCCCGATACTTCGAAAGAGAGTGTCCGTTTTGTACGCGAAGTGCATCCTGCTTTTGCCGTAACCTTCTCAACTTTTTAGCACATGCTATGTGGGAGAAATGATGATACCATGCGAACTTTCAACCTTTTCAGACTTCATTTGAGGTGCTTTCGAATTTCAGGGTCATTTAGCTGAAAAAAATCAGTAAATGCATGAAAAATATCAAATGAAGTTAGAAAGGGTTGAAAATTGATGATGTGGCTTTTAATGGTGCATTTTGAACACACAAAAAGCCTGGAGTTCAAATAAGTTCAAGAAAATGAAATGCCTTTTGTAACCGATGAGTTTCCGTCCGAAACCTCGATACTTCGAAAGAGAGTGTCCGTTTTGTACGCGAAGTGCATCCTGCTTTTGCCGTAACCTTCTCAACTTTTTAGCACATGCTATGTGGGCGAAATGATGATACCATGCGAACTTTCAACCTTTTCAGACTTCATTTGAGGTGCTTTCGAATTTCAGGGTCATTTAGCTCAAAAAATCAGCAAATGCATGAAAAATATCAAATGAAGTCAGAAAGGGTTGAAAATTTATGATGTGACTTTGAATGGTGCATTTTGAACACACAAAGAGCCTAGAGTTCAAATAAGCTCAAGAAAATAAAATGCCTTTTGTACTCGATGAGTTTCCGTTTGAAACCCCGATACTACGAAAGAGACTGCCCGTTTTGTACGCGAAGTGCATCCTGCTTTTCCAGTAACCCTCTCAAATTTTTAGCACATGCCATGTGGGTGAAATGATGATACCATGTCAACTTTCAATGTTTTCAGACTTCATTTGATGTGCTTTTCAATTTCAGGGTCATTTAGCTCAAAAAATCAATGAATGCATGAAAAATATCAAATGAAGTTAGAAAGGGTTGAAAATTGATGATGTGGCTTTGAATGCTGCATTTTGAACACACAAAAAGCCTGGAGTTCAAATAAGTTCAAGAAAATTAAATGCCTTTTGTAACCGATGGGTTTCCGTTCGAAATCCCGATACTTTGAAAGAGAGTGTCCGTTTTGTACGCGAAGTGCATCCTGCTTTTGCTGTAACCCTCTCAACTTTTTAGCACATGCTATGTGGGTGAAATGATGATACCATGTCAACTTTCTACCTTTTCAGACTTCATTTGAGGTGCTATCCAATTTCAGGGTCATTTAGCTGAAAAAATCAGTAAATGCATGAAAAACACCAAATGAAGTCAGAAAGGGTTGAAAATTGGTGATGTGGCTTTTAAGCGTGCATTTTGGACACACAAAAAGCCTGGAGTTCAAATAAGTTCAAGAAAATGAAATGCCTTTTGTAACCGATGAGTTTCCGTCCGAAACCCCGATACTTCGAAAGAGAGTGTCCGTTTTGTACGCGAAGTGCATCCTGCTTTTGCCGTAACCTTCCCAACTTTTTAGCACATGCTATGTGGGAGAAATGATGATACCATGCGAACTTTCAACCTTTTCAGACTTCATTTGAGCTGCTTTCCAATTTCAGGGTCATTTAGCTCAAAAAAATCAGTAAATGCATGAAAAATATCAAATGAAGTTAGAAAGGGTTGAAAATTGATGATGTGGCTTTTAATGGTGCATTTTGAACACACAAAAAGCCTGGAGTTCAAATAAGTTCAAGAAAATGAAATGCCTTTTGTAACCGATGAGTTTCCGTCCGAAACCCCGATACTTCGAAAGAGAGTGTCCGTTTTGTACGCGAAGTGCATCCTGCTTTTGCCGTAACCTTCTCAACTTTTTAGCACATGCTATGTGGGCGAAATGATGATACCATGCGAACTTTCAACCTTTTCAGACTTCATTTGAGGTGCTTTCGAATTTCAGGGTCATTTAGCTCAAAAAATCAGCAAATGCATGAAAAATATCAAATGAAGTCAGAAAGGGTTGAAAATTTATGATGTGACTTTGAATGGTGCATTTTGAACACACAAAGAGCCTAGAGTTCAAATAAGCTCAAGAAAATAAAATGCCTTTTGTACTCGATGAGTTTCCGTTTGAAACCCCGATACTACGAAAGAGACTGCCCGTTTTGTACGCGAAGTGCATCCTGCTTTTCCAGTAACCCTCTCAAATTTTTAGCACATGCCATGTGGGTGAAATGATGATACCATGTCAACTTTCAATGTTTTCAGACTTCATTTGATGTGCTTTTCAATTTCAGGGTCATTTAGCTCAAAAAATCAATGAATGCATGAAAAATATCAAATGAAGTTAGAAAGGGTTGAAAATTGATGATGTGGCTTTGAATGCTGCATTTTCAACACACAAAAAGCCTGGAGTTCAAATAAGTTCAAGAAAATTAAATGCCTTTTGTAACCGATGGGTTTCCGTTCGAAACCCCGATACTTTGAAAGAGAGTGTCCGTTTTGTACGCGAAGTGCATCCTGCTTTTGCTGTAACCCTCTCAACTTTTTAGCACATGCTATGTGGGTGAAATGATGATACCATGTCAACTTTCTACCTTTTCAGACTTCATTTGAGGTGCTTTCCAATTTCAGGGTCATTTAGCTGAAAAAATCAGTAAATGCATGAAAAACATCAAATGAAGTCAGAAAGGGTTGAAAATTGATGATGTGGCTTTTAAGCGTGCATTTTGGACACACAAAAAGCCTGGAGTTCAAATACGTTCAAGAAAATGAAATGCCTTTTGTAACCGATGAGTTTCCGTCCGAAACCCCGATACTTCGAAAGAGAGTGTCCGTTTTGTACGCGAAGTGCATCCTGCTTTTGCCGTAACCATCTCAACTTTTTAGCACATGCTATGTGGGCAAAATGATGATACCATGCGAACTTTCAACCTTTTCAGACTTCATTTGAGGTGCTTTCGAATTTCAGGGTCATTTAGCTGAAAAAAATCAGCAAATGCATGAAAAATATCAAATGAAGTTAGAAAGGGTTGAAAATTGATGATGTGGCTTTTAATGGTGCATTTTGAACACACAAAAAGCCTGGAGTTCAAATAAGTTCAAGAAAATGAAATGCCTTTTGTAACCGATGAGTTTCCGTCCGAAACCCCGATACTTCGAAAGAGAGTGTCCGTTTTGTACGCGAAGTGCATCCTGCTTTTGCCGTAACCTTGTCAACTTTTTAGCACATGCTATGTGGGCGAAATGATGATACCATGCGAACTTTCAACCTTTTCAGACTTCATTTGAGGTGCTTTCGAATTTCAGGGTCATTTAGCTCAAAAAATCAGCAAATGCATGAAAAATATCAAATGAAGTCAGAAAGGGTTGAAAATTTATGATGTGACTTTGAATGGTGCATTTTGAACACACAAAGAGCCTAGAGTTCAAATAAGCTCAAGAAAATAAAATGCCTTTTGTACTCGATGAGTTTCCGTTTGAAACCCCGATACTACGAAAGAGACTGCCCGTTTTGTACGCGAAGTGCATCCTGCTTTTCCAGTAACCCTCTCAAATTTTTAGCTCATGCCATGTGGGTGAAATGATGATACCCTGTCAACTTTCAATGTTTTCAGACTTCATTTGATGTGCTTTTCAATTTCAGGGTCATTTAGCTCAAAAAATCAATGAATGCATGAAAAATATCAAATGAAGTTAGAAAGGGTTGAAAATTGATGATGTGGCTTTGAATGCTGCATTTTGAACACACAAAAAGCCTGGAGTTCAAATAAGTTCAAGAAAATTAAATGCCTTTTGTAACCGATGGGTTTCCGTTCGAAACCCCGATACTTTGAAAGAGAGTGTCCGTTTTGTACGCGAAGTGCATCCTGCTTTTGCCGTAACCCTCTCAACTTTTTAGCACATGCTATGTGGGTGAAATGATGATACCATGTCAACTTTCTACCTTTTCAGACTTCATTTGAGGTGCTTTCCAATTTCAGGGTCGTTTAGCTGAAAAAAAATCAGTAAATGCATGAAAAACATCAAATGAAGTCAGAAAGGGTTGAAAATTGATGATGTGGCTTTTAAGCGTGCATTTTGGACACACAAAAAGCCTGGAGTTCAAATAAGTTCAATAAAATGAAATGCCTTTTCTAACCGATGAGTTTCCGTCCGAAACCCCGATACTTCGAAAGAGAGTGTCCGTTTTGTACGCGAAGTGCATCCTGCTTTTGCCATAACCTTCTCAACTTTTGAGCACATGCTATGTGGGTGAAATGATGATACCATGTCAACTTTCAACCTTTTCAGACTTCATTTGAAGTGCTTTTCAATTTCAGGGTCATTTAGCTCAAAAAATCAGTGAATGCATGCAAATATCATATGAAGTCAGAAAGGGTTGAAAATTGATGAGGTGGCTTTGAATGCTGCAACTTGAACACACAAAAAGCCTGGAGTTCAAATAAGTTCAAGAAAATTAAATGCCTTTTGTAACCGATGAGTTTCCGTCCGAAACCCTGATACTTCGAAAGAGACTGTCCGTTTTGTACGCGAAGTGCATCCTGCTTTTTCCGTAACCCTCTCAACTTTTTAGCACATGCTATGTGGGTGAAATGATGATACCATGCCAACTTTCAACCTTTTCAGACTTCATTTGAGGTGCTTTCCAATTTCAAGGTCATTTAGCTGAAAAAATGAGTGAATGCATGAAAAACATCAAATCAAGTCAGAAAGGGTTGAAAATTGATGATGTGGCTTTTAATGGTGCATTTTGAACACACAAAAAGCCTGGAGTTCAAATAAGTTCAACAAAAAGAAATGCCGTTTGTAACCGATGAGTTTCCGTCCGAAACCCCGATACTTCGAAAGAGAGTGTCCGTTTTGTACGCGAAGTGCATCCTGCTTTTGCCGTAACCTTCTCAAATTTTTAGCACATGCTATGTGGGCGAAATGATGATACCATGCGAACTTTCAACCTTTTCAGACTTCATTTGAGGTGCTTTCGAATTTCAGGGTCATTTAGCTCAAAAAATCAGTAAATGCATGAAAAATATCAAATGAAGTCAGAAAGGGTTGAAAATTTATGATGTGACTTTGAATGGTGCATTTTGAACACACAAAAAGCCTAGAGTTCAAATAAGTTCAAGAAAATAAAATGCCTTTTGTACTCGATGAGTTTCCGTTTGAAACCCCGATACTACGAAAGAGACTGCCCGTTTTGTACGCGAAGTGCATCCTGCTTTTCCCGTAACCCTCTCAACTTTTTAGCACATGCTATGTGGGTGAAATGATGATACCATGTCAACTTTCAATGTTTTCAGACTTCATTTGATGTGCTTTTCAATTTCAGGGTCATTTAGCTCAAAAAATCAATGAATGCATGAAAAATATCAAATGAAGTTAGAAAGGGTTGAAAATTGATGATGTGGCTTTGAATGCTGCATTTTGAACACACAAAAAGCCTGGAGTTCAAATAAGTTCAAGAAAATTAAATGCCTTTTGTAACCGATGGGTTTCCGTTCGAAACCCCGATACTTTGAAAGAGAGTGTCCGTTTTGTACGCGAAGTGCATCCTACTTTTGCCGTAACCCTCTCAACTTTGTAGCACATGCTATGTGGGTGAAATGATGATACCATGTCAACTTTCTACCTTTTCAGACTTCATTTGAGGTGCTTTCCAATTTCAAGGTCATTTAGCTGAAAAAATCAGTGAATGCATGAAAAACATCAAATGAAGTCAGAAAGGGTTGAAAATTGATGATGTGGCTTTTAAGGGTGCATTTTGAACACACAAAAAGCCTGGAGTTCAAATAAGTTCAAGAAAATGAACTTCATTTGAAGTGCTTTTCAATTTCAGGGTCATTTAGCTCAAAAAATCAGTGAATGCATGAAAAATATCAAATGAAGTCAGAAAGGGTTGAAAATTGATGATGTGGCTTTGAATGCTAAATTTTGAACACACAAAAAGCCTGGAGTTCAAATAAGTTCAAGAAAATTAAATGCCTTTTGTAACCGATGAGTTTCCGTCCGAAACCCTGATACTTCCAAAGAGACTGTCCGTTTTGTATGCAAAGTCCATCCTGCTTTTTCTGTAACCCTCTCAAATTTTAGCACATGCTATGTGGGTGAAATGATGATACCATGCCAACTTTCGACCTTTTCAGACTTCATTTGAGGTGCTTTCCAATTTCAAGGTCATTTAGCTGGAAAAAGTCAGTAAATGCATGAAAAATATCAAATGAAGTTAGAAAGGGTTGAAAATTGATGATGTGGCTTTTAACGGTGCATTTTGAACACACAAAAAGCCTGGAGTTCAAATAAGTTCAACAAAAAGAAATGCCTTTTGTAACCGATGAGTTTCCGTCCGAAACCCCGATACTTCGAAAGAGAGTGTCCGTTTTGTACGCAAAGTGCATCATGCTTTTGCCGTAACCTTCTCAACTTTTTAGCACATGCTATGTGGGCGAAATGATGATACCATGTCAACTTTGAACGTTTTCAGACTTCATTTGATGTGCTTTTCAATTTCAGGGTCATTTAGCTCAAAAATTTAGTGAATGCTTGAAAAATATCAAATGAAGTTAGAAAGGGTTGAAAATTGATGATGTGGCTTTGAATGTTGCATTTTGAACACACAAAAAGCCTGGTGTTCAAATAAGTTCAAGAAAATTAAATGCCTTATGTAACCGATGGGTTTCCGTCCGAAACCCCGATACTTCTAAAGCGAGTGTCCCTTTTGTACGTGAAGTGCATCCTGCTTTTGCCGTAACCTTCTCAACCTTTTAGCACATGCTATGTGGGCGAAATGATGATACCATGCGAACTTTCAACCTTTTCAGACTTCATTTGAGGTGCTTTCCAATTTCAGGGTCATTTAGCTGAAAAAATCAGTAAATGCATGAAAAACAACAAATGAAGTCAGAAAGGGTTGAAAATTGATGATGTGGCTTTTAAGCGTGCATTTTGGACACACAAAAAGCCTGGAGTTCAAATAAGTTAAAGAAAATGAAATGCCTTTTGTAACCGATGAGTTTCCGTCCGAAACCCCGATACTTCGAAAGAGAGTGTCCGTTTTGTACGCGAAGTGCATCCTGCTTTGGCCGTAACCTTCACAACTTTTGAGAACATGCTATGTGGGTGAAATGATGATACCATGTCAACTTTCAACCTTTTCAGACTTCATTTGAAGTGCTTTTCAATTTCAGGGTCATTTAGCTCAAAAAATCAGTGAATGCATGAAAAATATCAAATGAAGTCAGAAACGGTTGAAAATTGATGATGTGGCTTTGAATGCTGCAATTTGAACACACAAAAAGCCTGGAGTTCAAATAAGTTCATAAAAATTAAATGCCTTTTGTAACCGATGAGTTTCCGTTTGAAACCCTGATACTTCGAAAGAGACTGTCCGTTTTGTACGCGAAGTGCATCCTGCTTTTGCCATAACCTTCTTAACTTTTTAGCACAAGCTATGTGGGCGAAATGATGATACCATCAGAACTTTCAACCTTTTCAGACTTCATTTGAGGTGCTTTCGAATTTCAGGGTCATTTAGTACAAAAAATCAGTAAATGCATGAAAAATATCAAATGAAGTCAGAAAGGGTTGAAAATTTATGATGTGACTTTGGTGCATTTTGAACACACAAAAAGCCTAGAGTTCAAATAAGTTCAAGAAAATAAAATGCCTCTTGTAATCGATAAGTTTCCGTTTGAAACCCCCATACTAGGAAAGAGACTGCCCGTTTTGTACGCGAAGTGCATCCTGCTTTTCCCGTAACCCTCTCAACTTTTTAGCACATGCTATGTGGGTGAAATGATGATACCATGTCAACTTTCAACCTTTTCAGACTTCATTTGAGGTGCTTTCCAATTTCAAGGTCATTTAGCTGGAAAAAATCAGTAAATGCATGAAAAACATCCAATGAAGTCAGAAAGGGTTGAAAATTGATGATGTGGCTTTTAAGGGTGCATTTTGAACACACAAAAAGCCTGGAGTTCAAATAAGTTCAAGAAAATGAACTTCATTTGATTTGCTTTTCAATTCTCAGGGTCATTTAGCTCAAAAAATCAGTGAATGCATGAAAAATATCAAATGAAGTCAAAAAGGGTTGAAAATTGATGATGTGGCTTTGAATGCTGAATTTTGAACACACAAAAAGCCTGGAGTTCAAATAAGTTCAAGAAAATAAAATGCCTTTTGTAACCGATGAGTTTCCGTCCGGAACCCTAATACTTCGAAAGAGACTGTCCGTTTTGTATGCAAAGTCCATCCTGCTTTTTCTGTAACCCTCTCAAATTTTAACACATGCTATGTGGGTGAAATGATGATAGCATGCCAACTTTCAACATTTTCAGACTTCATTTGAGGTGCTTTCCAATTTCAAGGTCATTTAGCTGGAAAAATTTAGTAAATGCATGAAAAATATCAAATGATGTTAGAAAGGGTTGAAAACTGATGATGTGGCTTTCAATAGTGCATTTTGAACACACAAAAAGCCTGGAGTTCAAATAAGTTCAAGAAAATCCAATGCCTTTTGTAACCGATAAGTTTCCGTCCGAAACCCCGATACTTCGAAAGAGAGTGTCCGTTTTGTACGCGAAGTGCATCCTGCTTTTGCCGTAACCTTCTCAACTTTTTAGCACATGCTATGTGGGCGAAATGATGATACCATGCGAACTTTCAACCTTTTCAGACTTCATTTGAGGTGCTTTCGAATTTCAGGGTCATTTAGCTCAAAAAAAATCAATAAATGCATGAAAAATATCAAATGAAGTCAGAAAGGGTTGAAAATTTATGATGTGACTTTGAATGGTGCATTTTGAACACACAAAAAGCCTAGAGTTCAAATAAGTTCAAGAAAATAAAATGCCTTTTTTAATCGATGAGTTTCCGTTTGAAACCCCGGTACTACGAAAGAGACTGCCCGTTTTGTACGCGAAGTGCATCCTGCTTTTCCCGTAACCCTCTCAACTTTTTAGCACATGCTATCTGGGTGAAATGATGATACCATGTCAACTTTCAACGTTTTCAGACTTCATTTGATGTGCTTTTCAATTTCAGGGTCATTTAGCTCAAAAAATAAGTGAATGCATGAAAAATATCAAATGAAGTTAGAAAGGGTTGAAAATTGATGATGTGGCTTTGAATGCTGCATTTTGAACACACAAAAATCCTGGAGTTGAAATAAGTTCAAGAAAATTAAATGCCTTTTGTAACCGATGAGTTTCCGTCCGAAACCCCGATACTTTGAAAGAGAGTGTCCGTTTTGTACGCGAAGTGCATCCTGCTTTTGTCGTAACCTTCTCAACTTTTTAGGACATGCTATGTGGGCGAAATGATGATACCATGTCAACTTTGAACGTTTTCAGACTTCATTTGATGTGCTTTTCAATTTCAGGGGCATTTAGCTCAAAAATTTAGTGAATGCTTGAAAAATATCAAATGAAGTTAGAAAGGGTTGAAAATTGATGATGTGGCTTTGAATGTTGCATTTTGAACACACAAAAAGCCTGGTGTTCAAATAAGTTCAAGAAAATTAAATGCCTTATGTAACCGATGGGTTTCCGTCCGAAACCCCGATACTTCTAAAGCGAGTGTCCCTTTTGTACGCGAAGTGCATCCTGCTTTTGCCGTAACCTTCTCAACCTTTTAGCACATGCTATGTGGGCGAAATGATGATACCATGCGAACTTTCAACCTTTTCAGACTTCATTTGAGGTGCTTTCCAATTTCAGGGTCATTTAGCTGAAAAAATCAGTAAATGCATGAAAAACAACAAATGAAGTCAGAAAGGGTTGAAAATTGATGATGTGGCTTTTAAGCGTGCATTTTGGACACACAAAAAGCCTGGAGTTCAAATAAGTTAAAGAAAATGAAATGCCTTTTGTAACCGATGAGTTTCCGTCCGAAACCCCGATACTTCGAAAGAGAGTGTCCGTTTTGTACGCGAAGTGCATCCTGCTTTTGCCGTAACCTTCACAACTTTTGAGAACATGCTATGTGGGTGAAATGATGATACCATGTCAACTTTCAACCTTTTCAGACTTCATTTGAAGTGCTTTTCAATTTCAGGGTCATTTAGCTCAAAAAATCAGTGAATGCATGAAAAATATCAAATGAAGTCAGAAACGGTTGAAAATTGATGATGTGGCTTTGAATGCTGCAATTTGAACACACAAAAAGCCTGGAGTTCAAATAAGTTCATAAAAATTAAATGCCTTTTGTAACCGATGAGTTTCCGTCCGAAACCCTGATACTTCGAAAGAGACTGTCCGTTTTGTACGCGAAGTGCATCCTGCTTTTGCCATAACCTTCTTAACTTTTTAGCACAAGCTATGTGGGCGAAATGATGATACCATCAGAACTTTCAACCTTTTCAGACTTCATTTGAGGTGCTTTCGAATTTCAGGGTCATTTAGCACAAAAAATCAGTAAATGCATGAAAAATATCAAATGAAGTCACAAAGGGTTGAAAATTTATGATGTGACTTTGGTGCATTTTGAACACACAAAAAGCCTAGAGTTCAAATAAGTTCAAGAAAATAAAATGCCTCTTGTAATCGATAAGTTTCCGTTTGAAACCCCCATACTACGAAAGAGACTGCCCGTTTTGTACGCGAAGTGCATCCTGCTTTTCCCGTAACCCTCTCAACTTTTTAGCACATGCTATGTGGGTGAAATGATGATACCATGTCAACTTTCAACCTTTTCAGACTTCATTTGAGGTGCTTTCCAATTTCAAGGTCATTTAGCTGGAAAAAATCAGTAAATGCATGAAAAACATCCAATGAAGTCAGAAAGGGTTGAAAATTGATGATGTGGCTTTTAAGGGTGCATTTTGAACACACAAAAAGCCTGGAGTTCAAATAAGTTCAAGAAAATGAACTTCATTTGAAGTGCTTTTCAATTTCAGGGTCATTTAGCTCAAAAAATCAGTGAATGCATGAAAAATATCAAATGAAGTCAGAAAGGGTTGAAAATTGATGATGTGGCTTTGAATGCTAAATTTTGAACACACAAAAAGCCTGGAGTTCAAATAAGTTAAAGAAAATTGAATGCCTTTTGTAACCGATGAGTTTCCGTCCGAAACCCTGATACTTCGAAAGAGACTGTCCGTTTTGTATGCAAAGTCCATCCTGCTTTTTCCGTAACCCTCTCAAATTTTAGCACATGCTATGTGGGTGAAATGATGATACCATGCCAACTTTCAACCTTTTCAGACTTCATTTGAGGTGCTTTCCAATTTCAAGGTCATTTAGCTGGAAAAAAATCAGTAAATGCATGAAAAATATCAAATGAAGTTAGAAAGGGTTGAAAATTGATGATGTGGCTTTTAATGGTGCATTTTGAACACACAAAAAGCCTGGAGTTCAAATCAGTTCAACAAAAAGAAATGCCTTTTGTAACCGATGAGTTTCCGTCCGAAACCCCGATACTTTGAAAGAGAGTGTCCGTTTTGTATGCGAAGTGCATCCTGCTTTTGCCGTAACCTTCTCAACTTTTTAGCACATGCTATGTGGGCGAAATGATGATACCATGCGAACTTTCAACCTTTTCAGACTTCATTTGAGGTGCTTTCGAATTTCAGGGTCATTTAGCTCAAAAAATCAGTAAATGCATGAAAAATATCAAATGAAGTCAGAAAGGGTTGTAAATTTATGATGTGACTTTGAATGGTGCATTTTGAACACACAAAAAGCCTAGAGTTCAAATAAGTTCAAGAAAATAAAATGCCTTTTGTACTCGATGAGTTTCCGTTTGAAACCCCGATACTACGAAAGAGACTGCCCGTTTTGTACGCGAAGTGCATCCTGCTTTTCCCGTAACCCTCTCAACTTTTTAGCACATGCTATGTGGGTGAAATGATGATACCATGTCAACTTTCAATGTTTTCAGACTTCATTTGATGTGCTTTTCAATTTCAGGGTCATTTAGCTCAAAAAATTAATGAATGCATGAAAAATATCAAATGAAGTTAGAAAGGGTTGAAAATTGATGATGTGGCTTTGAATGCTGCATTTTGAACACACAAAAAGCCTGGAGTTCAAATAAGTTCAAGAAAATGAAATGCCTTTTGTAACCGATGAGTTTCCGTCCGAAACCCCGATACTTCGAAAGAGAGTGTCCGTTTTGTACGCGAAGTGCATCCTGCTTTTGCCTAACCTTCACAACTTTTGAGCACATGCTATGTGGGTGAAATGATGATACCATGTCAACTTTCAACCTTTTCAGACTTCATTTGAAGTGCTTTTCAATTTCAGGGTCATTTAGCTCAAAAAATCAGTGAATGCATGAAAAATATCAAATGAAGTCAGAAACGGTTGAAAATTGATGATGTGGCTTTGAACGCTGCAATTTGAACACACAAAAAGCCTGGAGTTCAAATAAGTTCATGAAAATTAAATGACTTTTGTAACCGATGAGTTTCCGTCCGAAACCCTGATACTTCGAAAGAGACTGTCCGTTTTGTACGCGAAGTGCATCCTGCTTTTGCCATAACCTTCTCAACTTTTTAGCACAACCTATGTGGGCGAAATGATGATACCATCAGAACTTTCAACCTTTTCAGACTTCATTTGAGGTGCTTTCGAATTTCAGGGTCATTTAGCTCAAAAAATCAGTAAATGCATGAAAAATATCAAATGAAGTCAGAAAGGGTTGAAAATTTATGATGTGACTTTGAATGGTGCATTTTGAACAAAGAAAAATCCTAGAGTTCAAATAAGTTCAAGAAAATAAAATGCCTCTTGTAATCGATAAGTTTCCGTTTGAAACCCCCATACTACGAAAGAGACTGCCCGTTTTGTACGCGAAGTGCATCCTGCTTTTCTCGTAACGCTCTCAACTTTTTAGCACATGCTATGTGGGTGAAATGATGATACCATGTCAACTTTCAACCTTTTCAGACTTCATTTGAGGTGCTTTCCAATTTCAAGGTCATTCAGCTGAAAAAAATAAGTAAATGCATGAAAAATATCAAATGAAGTTAGAAAGGGTTGAAAATTGATGATGTGGCTTTTAATGGTGCATTTTGAACACACAAAAAGCTCGGAGTTCAAATAAGTTCAAGAAAATGAAATGCCTTTTGTAACCGATGAGTTTCCGTCGGAAACCCCGATACTTCGAAAGAGAGTGTCCGTTTTGTACGCGAAGTGCATCCTGCTTTTGCCGTAACCCTCTCAACTTTTTAGCACATGCTATGTGGTTGAAATGATGATACCATGTCAACTTTCAACCTTTTCAGACTTCATTTGAAGTGCTTTTCAATTTCAGGGTCATTTAGCTGAAAAAATCAGTAAATGCATGAAAAATATCAAATGAAGTCAAAAAGGGTTGAAAATTGATGATGTGGCTTTTAATGGTGCATTTTGGACACACAAAAAGCCTGGAGTTCAAATAAGTTCAAGAAAATGAAATGCCTTTTGTAACCGATGAGTTTCCGTCCGAAACCCCGATACTTCGAAAGAGTGTCCGTTTTGTACGCGAAGTGCATCCTGCTTTTGCCGTAACCTTCTCAACTTTTTAGCACATGCTATGTGGGCGAAATGATGATACCATGCCAACTTTCAACCTTTTCAGACTTCATTTGAGGTGCTTTCCAATTTCAGGGTCATTTAGCTGAAAAAATCAGTAAATGCATGAAAAATATCACATGAAGTCAAAAAGGGTTGAAAATTGATGATGTGGCTTTTAAGCGTGCATTTTGGACACACAAAAAGCCTGGAGTTTAAATAAGTTCAAGAAAATGAAATGCCTTTTGTAACCGATGAGTTTCCGTCCGAAACCCCGATACTTCGAAAGAGAGTGTCCGTTTTGTACGCGAAGTGCATCCTGCTTTTGCCGTAACCTTCACAACTTTTGAGCACATGCTATGTGGGTGAAATGATGATACCATGTCAACTTTCAACCTTTTCAGACTTCATTTGAAGTGCTTTTCAATTTCAGGGTCATTTAGCTCAAAAAATCAGTGAATGCATGAAAAATATCAAATGAAGTCAGAAACGGTTGAAAATTGATGATGTGGCTTTGAATGCTGCAATTTGAACACACAAAAAGCCTGGAGTTCAAATAAGTTCATGAAAATTAAATGCCTTTTGTAACCGATGAGTTTCCGTCCGAAACCCTGATACTTCGAAAGAGACTGTCCGTTTTGTACGCGAAGTGCATCCTGCTTTTGCCATAACCTTCTCAACTTTTTAGCACAAGCTATGTGGGCGAAATGATGATACCATCAGAACTTTCAACCTTTTCAGACTTCATTTGAGGTGCTTTCGAATTTCAGGGTCATTTAGCTCAAAAAATCAGTAAATGCATGAAAAATATCAAATGAAGTCAGAAAGGGTTGAAAATTTATGATGTGACTTTGAATGGTGCATTTTGAACACACAAAAATCCTAGAGTTCAAATAAGTTCAAGAAAATAAAATGCCTCTTGTAATCGATAAGTTTCCGTTTGAAACCCCCATACTACGAAAGAGACTGCCCGTTTTGTACGCGAAGTGCATCCTGCTTTTCCCGTAACCCTCTCAACTTTTTAGCACATGCTATGTGGGTGAAATGATGATACCATGTCAACTTTCAACCTTTTCAGACTTCATTTGAGGTGCTTTCCAATTTCAAGGTCATTCAGCGGAAAAAAATCAGTAAATGCATGAAAAATATCAAATGAAGTTAGGAAGGGTTGAAAATTGATGATGTGGCTTTTAATGGTGCATTTTGAACACACAAAAAGCCCGGAGTTCAAATAAGTTCAAGAAAATGAAATGCCTTTTGTAACCGATGAGTTTCCGTCCGGAACCCCGATACTTCGAAAGAGAGTGTCCGTTTTGTACGAAAAGTGCATCCTGCTTTTGCCGTAACCGTCTCAACTTTTTAGCACATGCTATGTGGTTGAAATGATGATACCATGTCAACTTTCAACCTTTTCAGACTTCATTTGAAGTGCTTTTCAATTTCAGGGTCATTTAGCTCAAAACATAGTGAATGCATGAAAAATATCAAATGAAGTCAGAAAGGCCTGAAAATTGATGATGTGGCTTTGAATGCTGCATTTTGAACACACAAAAAGCCTGGAGTTCAAATAAGTTCACTAAAATTAAATGCCTTTCGTAACCGATGAGTTTCCGTCCGAAACCCTGATACTTCGAAAGAGACTGTTCGTTTTGTATGCAAAGTCCATCCTGCTTTTTCCGTAACCCTCTCAACTTTTTAGCACATGCTATGTGGGTGAAATGATGATACCATGCCAACTTTCAACCTTTTCAGACTTCATTTGAGGTGCTTTCCAATTTCAAGGTCATTTAGTTGAAAAAAATCAGTAAATGCATGAAAAACATCAAATGAAGTCAGAAAGGGTTGAAAATTGATGATGTGGCTTTTAAGCGTGCATTTTGGACGCACAAAAAGCCTGGAGTTCAAACAAGTTCAAGAAAATGAAATGCCTTTTGTAACCGATGAGTTTCTGACCGAAACCCCGATACTTCGAAAGACAGTGTCCGTTTTGTACGCGAAGTGCATCCTGCTTTTGCCGTAACCTTCTCTACTTTTGAGCACATGCTATGTGGGTGAAATGATGATACCATGTCAACTTTCAACCTTTTCAGACTTCATTTGAAGTGCTTTTCAATTTACGGGTCATTTAGCTCAAAAACACAGTGAATGCATGAAAAATATCAAATGAAGTCAGAAAGGGTTGAAAATTTATGATGTGGATTTGAATGCTGCATTTTGAACACACAAAAAGCCTGGAGTTCAAATAAGTTCAATAAAATTAAATGCCTCTTGTAATCGATAAGTTTCCGTTTGAAACCCCCATACTACGAAAGAGACTGCCCGTTTTGTACGCGAAGTGCATCCTGCTTTTCCCGTAACCCTCTCAACTTTTTAGCACATGCTATGTGGGTGAAATGATGATACCATGTCAACTTTCAACCTTTTCAGACTTCATTTGAGGTGCTTTCCAATTTCAAGGTCATTCAGCGGAAAAAAATCAGTAAATGCATGAAAAATATCAAATGAAGTTAGGAAGGGTTGAAAATTGATGATGTGGCTTTTAATGGTGCATTTTGAACACACAAAAAGCCCGGAGTTCAAATAAGTTCAAGAAAATGAAATGCCTTTTGTAACCGATGAGTTTCCGTCCGGAACCCCGATACTTCGAAAGAGAGTGTCCGTTTTGTACGCGAAGTGCATCCTGCTTTTGCCGTAACCGTCTCAACTTTTTAGCACATGCTATGTGGTTGAAATGATGATACCATGTCAACTTTCAACCTTTTCAGACTTCATTTGAAGTGCTTTTCAATTTCAGGGTCATTTAGCTCAAAACACAGTGAATGCATGAAAAATATCAAATGAAGTCAGAAAGGCCTGAAAATTGATGATGTGGCTTTGAATGCTGCATTTTGAACACACAAAAAGCCTGGAGTTCAAATAAGTTCAATAAAATTAAATGCCTTTCGTAACCGATGAGTTTCCGTCCGAAACCCTGATACTTCGAAAGAGACTGTTCGTTTTGTATGCAAAGTCCATCCTGCTTTTTCCGTAACCCTCTCAACTTTTTAGCACATGCTATGTGGGTGAAATGATGATACCATGCCAACTTTCAACCTTTTCAGACTTCATTTGAGGTGCTTTCCAATTTCAAGGTCATTTAGTTGAAAAAAATCAGTAAATGCATGAAAAACATCAAATGAAGTCAGAAAGGGTTGAAAATTGATGATGTGGCTTTTAAGCGTGCATTTTGGACGCACAAAAAGCCTGGAGTTCAAATAAGTTCAAGAAAATGAAATGCCTTTTGTAACCGATGAGTTTCCGACCGAAACCCCGATACTTCGAAAGACAGTGTCCGTTTTGTACGCGAAGTGCATCCTGCTTTTGCCGTAACCTTCTCAACTTTTGAGCACATGCTATGTGGGTGAAATGATGATACCATGTCAACTTTCAACCTTTTCAGACTTCATTTGAAGGGCTTTTCAATTTACGGGTCATTTAGCTCAAAAACACAGTGAATGCATGAAAAATATCAAATGAAGTCAGAAAGGGTTGAAAATTGATGATGTGCATTTGAATGCTGCATTTTGAACACACAAAAAGCCTGGAGTTCAAATAAGTTCAATAAAATTAAATGCCTTTCGTAACCGATGAGTTTCCGTCCGAAACCCTGATACTTCGAAAGAGACTGTTCGTTTTGTATGCAAAGTCCATCCTGCTTTTTCCGTAACCCTCTCAACTTTTTAGCACATGCTATGTGGGTGAAATGATGATACCATGCCAACTTTCAACCTTTTCATACTTCATTTGAGGTGCTTTGCAGTTTCAAGGTCATTTAGCTGAAAAAAATCAGTAAATGCATGAAAAACATCCAATGAAGTCAGAAAGGGTTGAAAATTGATGATGTGGCTTTTAAGGGTGCATTTTGAACACACAAAAAGCCTGGAGTTCAAATAAGTTCAAGAAAATGAACTTCATTTGAAGTGCTTTTCAATTTCAGGGTCATTTAGCTCAAAAAATCAGTGAATGCATGAAAAATATCAAATGAAGTCAGAAAGGGTTGAAATTTGATGATGTGGCTTTGAATGCTGAATTTTGAACACACAAAAAGCCAGGAGTTCAAATAAGTTCAAGAAAATTAAATGCCTTTTGTAACCGATGAGTTTCCGTCCGAAACCCTCATACTTCGAAAGAGACTGTCCGTTTTGTATGCAAAGTCCATCCTGCTTTTTCCGTAACCCTCTCAAATTTTAGCACATGCTATGTGGGTGAAATGATGATACCATGCCAACTTTCAACCTTTTCAGACTTCATTTGAGGTGCTTTCCAATTTCAAGGTCATTTAGCTGAAAAAAATCAGTAAATGCATGAAAAATATCAAATGAAGTTAGAAAGGGTTGAAAATTGATGATGTGGCTTTTAATGGTGCATTTTGAACACACAAAAAGCCTGAATTTCAAATAAGTTCAAGAAAATGAAATGCCTTTTGTAACCGATGAGTTTCCGTCCGAAACCCCGATACTTCGAAAGAGAGTGTCCGTTTTGTACGCGAAGTGCATCCTGCTTTTGCCGTAACCTTCTCAACTTTTTAGCACATGCTATGTGGGCGAAATAATGATACCATGCGAACTTTCAACCTTTTCAGACTTCATTTGAGGTGCTTTCGAATTTCAGGGTCATTTAGCTCAAAAAATCAGTAAATGCATGAAAAATATCAAATGAAGTCAGAAAGGGTTGAAAATTTATGATGTGACTTTGAATGGTGCATTTTGAACACACAAAAAGCCTAGAGTTCAAATAAGTTCAAGAAAATAAAATGCCTTTTGTACTCGATAAGTTTCCGTCTGAAACCCCGATACTTCGAAAGAGACTGTTCGTTTTGTACGCGAAGTCCATCCTGCTTTTATTGTAACCCACTCAACTTTTTAGCACATGCTATGTGGGTGAAATGATGATACCATGTCAACTTTCAATGTTTTCAGACTTCATTTGATGTGCTTTTCAATTTCAGGATCATTTAGCTCAAAAAATCAATGAATGCATGAAAAATATCAAATGAAGTTAGAAAGGGTTGAAAATTGATGATGTGGCTTTGAATGCTGCATTTTGAACACACAAAAAGCCTGGAGTTCAAATAAGTTCAAGAAAATTAAATGCCTTTTGTAACCGATGGGTTTCCGTTCGAAACCCCGATACTTTGAAAGAGAGTGTCCGTTTTGTACGCGAAGTGCATCCTGCTTTTGCCGTAACCCTCTCAACTTTTTAGCACATGCTATGTGGGCGAAATGATGATACCATGTCAACTTTCTACCTTTTCAGACTTCATTTGAGGTGCTTTCCAATTTCAGGGTCATTTAGCTGAAAAAATCAGTAAATGCATGAAAAACATCAAATGAAGTCAGAAAGGGTTGAAAATTGATGATGTGGCTTTGAATGCTGCAATTTGAACACACAAAAAGCCTGGAGTTCAAATAAGTTTAAGAAAATTAAATGCCTTTTGTAACCGATGAGTTTCCGTCCGAAACCCTGATACTTCGAAAGAGACTGCTCGTTTTGTATGCGAAGTGCATCCTCCTTTTGCCATAACCTTCTCAACTTTTTAGCACAAGCTATGTAGGCGAAATGATGATACCATCAGAACTTTCAACCTTTTCACACTTCATTTGAGGTGCTTTCGAATTTCAGGGTCATTTAGCTCAAAAAATCAGTAAATGCATGAAAAATATCAAATGAAGTCAGAAAGGGTTGAAAATTTATGATGTGACTTTGAATGGTGCATTTTGAACACACAAAAAGCCTAGAGTTCAAATAAGTTCAAGAAAATAAAATGCCTCTTGTAATCGATAAGTTTCCGTTTGAAACCCCCATACTACGAAAGAGACTGCCCGTTTTGTATGCGAAGTGCATCCTGCTTTTGCCGTAACCCTCTCAACTTTTTAGCACATGCTATGTGGTTGAAATGATGATACCATGTCAACTTTCAACCTTTTCAGACTTCATTTGAGGTGCTTTCCAATTTCAAGGTCATTCAGCGGAAAAAAATCAGTAAATGCATGAAAAATATCAAATGAAGTTAGGAAGGGTTGAAAATTGATGATGTGGCTTTTAATGGTGCATTTTGAACACACAAAAAGCCCGGAGTTCAAATAAGTTCAAGAAAATGAAATGCCTTTTGTAACCGATGAGTTTCCGTCCGGAACCCCGATACTTCGAAAGAGAGTGTCCGTTTTGTACGCGAAGTGCATCCTGCTTTTGCCGTAACCGTCTCAACTTTTTAGCACATGCTATGTGGTTGAAATGATGATACCATGTCAACTTTCAACCTTTTCAGACTTCATTTGAAGTGCTTTTCAATTTCAGGGTCATTTAGCTCAAAACACAGTGAATGCATGAAAAATATCAAATGAAGTCAGAAAGGCCTGAAAATTGATGATGTGGCTTTGAATGCTGCATTTTGAACACACAAAAAGCCTGGAGTTCAAATAAGTTCAATAAAATTAAATGCCTTTCGTAACCGATGAGTTTCCGTCCGAAACCCTGATACTTCGAAAGAGACTGTTCGTTTTGTATGCAAAGTCCATCCTGCTTTTTCCGTAACCCTCTCAACTTTTTAGCACATGCTATGTGGGTGAAATGATGATACCATGCCAACTTTCAACCTTTTCAGACTTCATTTGAGGTGCTTTCCAATTTCAAGGTCATTTAGTTGAAAAAAATCAGTAAATGCATGAAAAACATCAAATGAAGTCAGAAAGGGTTGAAAATTGATGATGTGGCTTTTAAGCGTGCATTTTGGACGCACAAAAAGCCTGGAGTTCAAATAAGTTCAAGAAAATGAAATGCCTTTTGTAACCGATGAGTTTCCGACCGAAACCCCGATACTTCGAAAGACAGTGTCCGTTTTGTACGCGAAGTGCATCCTGCTTTTGCCGTAACCTTCTCAACTTTTGAGCACATGCTATGTGGGTGAAATGATGATACCATGTCAACTTTCAACCTTTTCAGACTTCATTTGAAGGGCTTTTCAATTTACGGGTCATTTAGCTCAAAAACACAGTGAATGCATGAAAAATATCAAATGAAGTCAGAAAGGGTTGAAAATTGATGATGTGCATTTGAATGCTGCATTTTGAACACACAAAAAGCCTGGAGTTCAAATAAGTTCAATAAAATTAAATGCCTTTCGTAACCGATGAGTTTCCGTCCGAAACCCTGATACTTCGAAAGAGACTGTTCGTTTTGTATGCAAAGTCCATCCTGCTTTTTCCGTAACCCTCTCAACTTTTTAGCACATGCTATGTGGGTGAAATGATGATACCATGCCAACTTTCAACCTTTTCATACTTCATTTGAGGTGCTTTGCAGTTTCAAGGTCATTTAGCTGAAAAAAATCAGTAAATGCATGAAAAACATCCAATGAAGTCAGAAAGGGTTGAAAATTGATGATGTGGCTTTTAAGGGTGCATTTTGAACACACAAAAAGCCTGGAGTTCAAATAAGTTCAAGAAAATGAACTTCATTTGAAGTGCTTTTCAATTTCAGGGTCATTTAGCTCAAAAAATCAGTGAATGCATGAAAAATATCAAATGAAGTCAGAAAGGGTTGAAATTTGATGATGTGGCTTTGAATGCTGAATTTTGAACACACAAAAAGCCAGGAGTTCAAATAAGTTCAAGAAAATTAAATGCCTTTTGTAACCGATGAGTTTCCGTCCGAAACCCTCATACTTCGAAAGAGACTGTCCGTTTTGTATGCAAAGTCCATCCTGCTTTTTCCGTAACCCTCTCAAATTTTAGCACATGCTATGTGGGTGAAATGATGATACCATGCCAACTTTCAACCTTTTCAGACTTCATTTGAGGTGCTTTCCAATTTCAAGGTCATTTAGCTGAAAAAAATCAGTAAATGCATGAAAAATATCAAATGAAGTTAGAAAGGGTTGAAAATTGATGATGTGGCTTTTAATGGTGCATTTTGAACACACAAAAAGCCTGAATTTCAAATAAGTTCAAGAAAATGAAATGCCTTTTGTAACCGATGAGTTTCCGTCCGAAACCCCGATACTTCGAAAGAGAGTGTCCGTTTTGTACGCGAAGTGCATCCTGCTTTTGCCGTAACCTTCTCAACTTTTTAGCACATGCTATGTGGGCGAAATAATGATACCATGCGAACTTTCAACCTTTTCAGACTTCATTTGAGGTGCTTTCGAATTTCAGGGTCATTTAGCTCAAAAAATCAGTAAATGCATGAAAAATATCAAATGAAGTCAGAAAGGGTTGAAAATTTATGATGTGACTTTGAATGGTGCATTTTGAACACACAAAAAGCCTAGAGTTCAAATAAGTTCAAGAAAATAAAATGCCTTTTGTACTCGATAAGTTTCCGTCTGAAACCCCGATACTTCGAAAGAGACTGTTCGTTTTGTACGCGAAGTCCATCCTGCTTTTATTGTAACCCACTCAACTTTTTAGCACATGCTATGTGGGTGAAATGATGATACCATGTCAACTTTCAATGTTTTCAGACTTCATTTGATGTGCTTTTCAATTTCAGGATCATTTAGCTCAAAAAATCAATGAATGCATGAAAAATATCAAATGAAGTTAGAAAGGGTTGAAAATTGATGATGTGGCTTTGAATGCTGCATTTTGAACACACAAAAAGCCTGGAGTTCAAATAAGTTCAAGAAAATTAAATGCCTTTTGTAACCGATGGGTTTCCGTTCGAAACCCCGATACTTTGAAAGAGAGTGTCCGTTTTGTACGCGAAGTGCATCCTGCTTTTGCCGTAACCCTCTCAACTTTTTAGCACATGCTATGTGGGCGAAATGATGATACCATGTCAACTTTCTACCTTTTCAGACTTCATTTGAGGTGCTTTCCAATTTCAGGGTCATTTAGCTGAAAAAATCAGTAAATGCATGAAAAACATCAAATGAAGTCAGAAAGGGTTGAAAATTGATGATGTGGCTTTGAATGCTGCAATTTGAACACACAAAAAGCCTGGAGTTCAAATAAGTTTAAGAAAATTAAATGCCTTTTGTAACCGATGAGTTTCCGTCCGAAACCCTGATACTTCGAAAGAGACTGCTCGTTTTGTATGCGAAGTGCATCCTCCTTTTGCCATAACCTTCTCAACTTTTTAGCACAAGCTATGTAGGCGAAATGATGATACCATCAGAACTTTCAACCTTTTCACACTTCATTTGAGGTGCTTTCGAATTTCAGGGTCATTTAGCTCAAAAAATCAGTAAATGCATGAAAAATATCAAATGAAGTCAGAAAGGGTTGAAAATTTATGATGTGACTTTGAATGGTGCATTTTGAACACACAAAAAGCCTAGAGTTCAAATAAGTTCAAGAAAATAAAATGCCTCTTGTAATCGATAAGTTTCCGTTTGAAACCCCCATACTACGAAAGAGACTGCCCGTTTTGTACGCGAAGTGCATCCTGCTTTTCCCGTAACCCTCTCAACTTTTTAGCACATGCTATGTGGGTGAAATAATGATACCATGTCAACTTTCAACCTTTTCAGACTTCATTTGAGGTGCTTTCCAATTTCAAGGTCATTTAGCTGAAAAAAATCAGTAAATGCATGAAAAATATCAGATGAAGTTAGAACGGGTTGAAAATTGATGATGTGGCTTTTAATGGTGCATTTTGAACACACAAAAAGCCTGGAGTTCAAATAAGTTCAAGAAAATGAAATGCCTTTTGTAACCAACGAGTTTCCGTCCGAAACCCCGATACTTCGAAAGAGAGTGTCCGTTTTGTACGCGAAGTGCATCCTGCTTTTGCCGTAACCTTCTCAACTTTTTAGCACATGCTATGTGGTTGAAATCATGATACCATGTCAACTTTCAACCTTTTCAGACTTCATTTGAAGTGCTTTTCAATTTACGGGTCATTTAGCTCAAAAACACAGTGAATGCATGAAAAATATCAAATGAAGTCAGAAAGGGTTGAAAATTGATGATGTGGATTTGAATGCTGCATTTTGAACACACAAAAAGCCTGGAGTTCAAATAAGTTCAATAAATTAAATGCCTTTCGTAACCGATGAGTTTCCGTCCGAAACACTGATACTTCGAAAGAGACTGTTCGTTTTGTATGCAAAGTCCATCATGCTTTTGCCGTAACCTTCTAAACTTTTTAGCACATGCTATGTGGTTGAAATGATGATACCATGTCAACTTTCAGCCTTTTCAGACTTCATTTGAGGTGCTTTCGAATTTCAGGGTCATTTAGCTCAAAAAATCAGTAAATGCATGAAAAATATCAAATGAAGTCAGAAAGGGTTGAAAATTTATGATGTGACTTTGAATGGTGCATTTTGAACACACAAAAAGCCTAGAGTTCAAATAAGTTCAAGAAAATAAAATGCCTTTTGTAATCGATGAGTTTCCGTTTGAAACCCCGATACTACGAAAGAGACTGCCCATTTTGTACGCGAAGTGCATCCTGCTTTTCGCGTAACCCTCTCAACTTTTTAGCACATGCTATGTGGGTGAAATGATGATACCATGTCAAATTTCAACCTTTTCAGACTTCATTTGAGGTGCTTTTCAATTTCAGGGTCATTTAGCTCAAAATATCAGCGAATGCATGAAAAATATCAAATGAAGTTAGAAAGGGTTGAAAATTGATGATGTGGCTTTGAATACTGCATTTTTAACACACAAAAAGCCTGGAGTTTAAATAAGTTCAAGAAAATTAAATGCCTTTTGTAACCGATGAGTTTTCGTCTGAAACCCCGATACTTCGAAAGAGAGTGTCCGTTTTGTACGCGAAGTGCATCCTGCTTTTGCCGTAACCTTCTCAACTATTTAGCACATGCTATGTGGGAGAAATGATGATACCATGTCAACTTTCAACGTTTTCAGACTTCATTTGATGTGCTTTTCAATTTCAGGGTCATTTAGCTCAAAAAATCAGTGAATGCATGAAAAATATCAAATGAAGTTACAAAGGGTTGAAAATTGATGATGTGGCTTTGAATGCTGCATTTTGAACACACAAAAAGCCTGGAGTTTAAATAAGTTCAAGAAAATAAATGCCTTTTGTAACCGATGAGTTTCCGTCCGAAACCCCGATACTTAGAAAGAGAGCGTCCGTTTTGTACGCGAAGTGGATCCTGCTTTTGCCGTAACCTTCTCAACTTTTTAGCACATGCTATGTGGGAGAAATGATGATACCATGCGAACTTTCAACCTTTTCAGACTTCATTTGAGGTGCTTTCGAATTTCAGGGTCATTTAGCTCAAAAAAATCAATAAATGTATGAAAAATATCAAATGAAGTCAGAAAGGGTTGAAAATTGATGATGTGACTTTGAATGGTGCATTTTGAATGCACAAAAAGCCTAGAGTTCATATAAGTTCAAAAAAAATGCCTTTTGTAATCGATGAGTTTCCGTTTGAAACCCCGGTACTACAAAAGAGACTGCCCGTTTTGTACGCGAAGTGCATCCTGCTTTTCCCGTAACCCTCTCAACTTTTTAGCACATGCTATGTGGGTGAAATGATGATACCATGTCAACTTTCAACGTTTTCAGACTTCATTTGATGTGCTTTTCAATTTCATGGTCATTTAGCTCAAAAAATCAGTGAATGCATGAAGAATATCAAATTAAGTTAGTAAGGGTTGAAAATTGATCATGTGGCTTTGAATGCTGCATTTTGAACACACAAAAAGCCTAGAGTTTAAATAAGTTCAAGAAAATTAAATGCCTTTTGTAACGGATGAGTTTCCGTCCGAAACCCCGATACTTCGAAAGAGAGTGTCCGTTTTGTACGCGAAGTGCATCCTGCTTTTGCCGTAACCATCTCAACTTTTTAGCACATGCTATGTGGGCGAAATGATGATACCATGCGAACTTTCAACCTTCTCAGACTTCATTTGAGGTGCTTTCAAATTTCAGGGTCATTTAGCTCAAAAAAATCAATAAATGCATGAAAAATATCAAATGAAGTCAGAAAGGGTTGAAAATTGATGATGTGACTTTGAATGGTGCATTTTGAACACACAAAAAGCCTAGAGTTCAAATAAGTTCAAGAAAATAAAATGCCTTTTGCAATCGATGAGTTTCCGTTTGAAACCCCGGTACTACGAAAGAGACTGCCCGTTTTGTACGCGAAGTGCATCCTGCTTTTCCCGTAACCCTCTCAACTTTTTAGCACATGCTATGTGGGTGAAATGATGATACCATGTCAACTTTCAACCTTTTCAGACTTGATTTGAGGTGCTTTTCAATTTCAGGGTCATTTAGCTCAAAAAATCAGTGAATGCATGAAAAATATCAAATGAAGTTAGAAAGGGTTGAAAATTGATGATGTGGCTTTGAATGGTGCATTTTGAACACACAAAAAGCCTGGAGTTTAAATAAGTTCAAGAAAATTAAATGCCTTTTTTGACCGATGAGTTTTCGTCCGAAACCCCGATACTTCGAAAGAGAGTGTCCGTTTTGTACGCGAAGTGCATCCTGCTTTTGCCGTAACCTTCTCAACTTTTTAGCACATGCTATGTGGGCGAAATGATGATACCATGTCAACTTTCAACGTTTTCAGACTTCATTTGATGTGCTTTTCAATTTCAGGGTCATTTAGCTCAAAACATCAGTGAATGCATGAAAAATTTCAAATGAAGTTAGAAAGGGTTGAAAATTGATGATGTGGCTTTGAATGCTGCATTTTGAACACACAAAAAGCCTAGTGTTTAAATAAGTTCATTAAAATTAAATGCCTTTTCTAACCGATGAGTTTCCGTCCGAAACCCCGATACTTTGAAAGAGAGTGTCCGTTTTGTACGCGAAGTGCATTCTGCTTTTGCCGTAACCTTCTCAACTTTTTAGCACATGCTATGTGGGCGAAATGATGATACCA
This sequence comes from Hordeum marinum, assembly GCA_022496015.1. Classification (NCBI taxonomy): domain Eukaryota; kingdom Viridiplantae; phylum Streptophyta; class Magnoliopsida; order Poales; family Poaceae; genus Hordeum; species Hordeum marinum. The sequence goes on from CM039677.1 coordinate 194,108,097, forward strand.
TGCGAACTTTCAACCTTTTCAGACTTCATTTGAGGTGCTTTCGAATTTCAGGGTCATTTAGCTCAAAAAAATCAATAAATGCATGAAAAATATCAAATGAAGTCAGAAAGGGCTGAAAATTGATGATGTGACTTTGAATGGTGCATTTTGAATACACAAAAACCCTAGAGTTCAAATAAGTTCAAGAAAATTAAATGCCTTTTGTAATCGATGAGTTTCCGTTTGAAACCCCGGTACTACGAAAGAGACTGCCCGTTTTGTACGCGAAGTGCATCCTGCTTTTCCCGTAACCCTCTCAACTTTTTAACACATGCTATGTGGGTGAAACGATGATACCATGTCAACTTTCAACCTTTTCAGACTTCATTTGAGGTGCTTTTCAATTTCAGGGTCATTTAGCTCAAAAAATCAGTGAATGCATGAAAAATATCAAATGAAGTTAGAAAGGGTTGAAAATTGATGATGTGGCTTTGAATACTGCATTTTGAACACACAAAAATCCTGGAGTTTAAATAAGTTCAAGAAAATTAAATGCCTTTTGTAACCGATGAGTTTCCGTCTGAAACCCCGATACTTCGAAAGAGAGTGTCCGTGTTGTACGCGAAGTGCATCCTGCTTTTGCCGTAACCTTCTCAACTTTTTAGCACATGCTATGTGGGAGAAATGATGATACCATGTCAACTTTGAACGTTTTCAGACTTCATTTGATGTGCTTTTCAATTTCAGGGTCATTTAGCTCAAAAAATCAGTGAATGCATGAAAAATATCAAATGAAGTTAGAAAGGGTTGAAAATTGATGATGTGGCTTTGAATGTTGCATTTTGAGCACACAAAAAGCCCGGAGTTCAAATAAGTTCAAGAAAATTAACTGTCTTATGTAACCGATGGGTTTCCGTCCGAAACCCCGATACTTCGAAAGACAGTGTCCGTTTTGTACGCGAAGTGCATCCTGCTTTTGCCGTAACCTTCTCAACCTTTTAGCACATGCTATGTGGGCGAAATGATGATACCATGCGAACTTTCAACCTTTTCAGACTTCATTTGAGGTGCTTTAGAATTTCAGGGTCATTTAGCTCAAAAAATCAGTAAATGCATGAAAAATATCAAATGAAGTCAGAAAGGGTTGAAAATTAATGATGTGACCTTGAATGGTGCATTTTGAACACACAAAAGCCTAGAGTTCAAATAAGTTCAAGAAAATAAAATGCCTTTTCTAATCGATGAGTTTCCGTTTGAAACCCCGGGACTACGAAAGAGACTGCCCGTTTTGTACGCGAAGTGCATCCTACTTTTCCCGTAACCCTCTCAACTTTTTAGCACATGCTATGTGGGTGAAACGATGATACCATGTCAACTTTCAACGTTTTCAGACTTCATTTGATGTGCTTTTCAATTTCAGGGTCATTTAGCTCAAAAAATAAGTGAATGCATGAAAAATATCAAATGAAGTTAGAAAGGGTTGAAAATTGATGATGTGGCTTTGAATGCTGCATTTTGAACACACAAAAAGCCTGGAGTTGAAATAAGTTCAAGAAAATTAAATGCCTTTTGTAACCGATGAGTTTCCATCCGAAACCCCGATACTTCGAAAGAGAGTGTCCGTTTTGTACGCGAAGTGCATCCTGCTTTTGTCGTAACCTTCTCAACTTTTTAGCACATGCTATGTGGGCGAAATGATGCTACCATGCGAACTTTCAACTTTTTCAGACTTCATTTGAGGTGCTTTGGAATTTCAGGGTCATTTAGCTCAAAAAAAATAAATGCATGAAAAATATCAAATGAAGTCAGAAAGGGTTGAAAATTGATGATGTGACTTTTAATGGTGCATTTTGAAGACACAAAAAGCCTAGAGTTCAAATAAGTTCAAGAAACTAAAATGCCTTTTGTAATCGATGAGTTTCCGTTTGAAACCCCGGTACTACGAAAAAGACTGCCCGTTTTGTACGTGAAGTGCATCCTGCTTTTCCCGTAACCCTCTCAAGTTTTTAGCACATGCTATGTGGGTGAAATGATGATACCATGTCAACTTTCAACGTTTTCAGACTTCATTTGATGTGCTTTTCAATTTCAGGGTCATTTAGCTCAAAAAATCAGTGAATGCATGAAAAATATCAAATGAAGTTAGAAAGGGTTGAAAATTGATGATGTGGCTTTGAATGCTGCATTTTGAACACACAAAAAGCCTGGAGTTCAAATAAGTTCAAGAAAATGAAATGCCTTTTGTAACCGATGGGTTTCCGTCCGAAACCCCGATACTTCGAAAGAGAGTGTCCGTTTTGTACGCGAAGTGCATCCTGCTTTTGCCGTAACCCTCTCAACTTTTTAGCACATGCTATGTGGGTGAAATGATGATACCATGTCAACTTTCTAGCTTTTCAGACTTCATTTGAGGTGCTTTCCAATTTCAGGGTCATTTAGCTGAAAAAAATCAGTAAATGCATGAAAAACATCAAATGAAGTCAGAAAGGGTTGAAAATTGATGATGTGGCTTTTAAGCGTGCATTTTGAACACACAAAAAGCCTGGAGTTCAAATAAGTTCAAGAAAATGAATTGCCTTTTGTAACCGATGAGTTTCCGTCCGAAACCCCGATACTTCGAAAGAGAGTGTCCGTTTTGTACGCGAAGTGCATCCTGCTTTTGCCGTAACCTTCTCAACTTTTGAGCACATGCTATGTGGGTGAAATGATGATATCATGTCAACTTTCAACCTTTTCAGACTTCATTTGAAGTGCTTTTCAATTTCAGGGTCATTTAGCTCAAAAAATCAGTGAATGCATGAAAAATATCAAATGAAGTCAGAAAGGGTTGAAAATTGATGATGTGGCTTTTAATGGTGCATTTTGAACAAACAAAAAGCCTGGAGTTCAAGTAAGTTCAAGAAAATGAAATGCCTTTTGTAATCGATGAGTTTCCGTCCGAAACCCCGATACTTCGAAAGAGAGTGTCCGTTTTGTACGCGAAGTGCATCCTGCTTTTGTCGTAACCTTCTCAACTTTTTAGCACATGCTATGTGGGCGAAGTGATGATACCATGCGAACTTTCAACCTTCTCAGACTTCATTTGAGGTGCTTTCAAATTTCAGGGTCATTTAGCACAAAAAAATCAATAAATGCATGAAAAATATCAAATGAAGTTAGAAAGGGTTGAAAATTTATGATGTGACTTTGAATGGCGCATTTTGAACACACAAAAGGCCTAGAGTTCAAATAAATTCAAGAAAATAAAATGCCTTTTGTAATCGATGAGTTTCCGTTTGAAACCCCGGTACTACGAAAGAGACTGCCCGTTTTGTACGCGAAGTGCATCCTGCTTTTCCCGTAACCCTCTCAACTTTTTAGCACATGCTATGTGGGTGAAATAATGATACCATGTCAACTTTCAACGTTTTCAGACTTCATTTGATTTGCTTTTCAATTCTCAGGGTCATTTAGCTCAAAAAATCAGTGAATGCATGAAAAATATCAAATGAAGTCAAAAAGGGTTGAAAATTGATGATGTGGCTTTGAATGCTGAATTTTGAACACACAAAAAGCCTGGAGTTCAAATAAGTTCAAGAAAATTAAATGCCGTTTGTAACCGATGAGTTTCCGTCCGGAACCCTAATACTTCGAAAGAGACTGTCCGTTTTGTATGCAAAGTCCATCCTGCTTTTTCTGTAACCCTCTCAAATTTTAGCACATGCTATGTGGGTGAAATGATGATAGCATGCCAACTTTCAACATTTTCAGACTTCATTTGAGGTGCTTTCCAATTTCATGGTCATTTAGCTGGAAAAATTTAGTAAATGCATGAAAAATATCAAATGAAGTTAGAAAGGGTTGAAAACTGATGATGTGGCTCTCAATAGTGCATTTTGAACACACAAAAAGCCTGGAGTTCAAATAAGTTCAAGAAAATCCAAAGCCTTTTGTAACCGATAAGTTTCCGTCCGAAACCCCGATACTTCGAAAGAGAGTGTCCGTTTTGTACGCGAAGTGCATCCTGCTTTTGCCGTAACCTTCTCAACTTTTTAGCACATGCTATGTGGGCGAAATGATGATACCATGCGAACTTTCAACCTTTTCAGACTTCATTTGAGGTGCTTTCGAATTTCAGGGTCATTTAGCTCAAAAAAAATCAATAAATGCATGAAAAATATCAAATGAAGTCAGAAAGGGTTGAAAATTTATGATGTGACTTTGAATGGTGCATTTTGAACACACAAAAAGCCTAGAGTTCAAATAAGTTCAAGAAAATAAAATGCCTTTTGTAATCGATGAGTTTCCGTTTGAAACCCCGGTACTACGAAAGAGACTTCCCGTTTTGTACGCGAAGTGCATCCTGCTTTTCCCGTAACCCTCTCAACTTTTTAGCACATGCTATCTGGGTGAAATGATGATACCATGTCAACTTTCAACGTTTTCAGACTTCATTTGATGTGCTTTTCAATTTCAGGGTCATTTAGCTCAAAAAATAAGTGAATGCATGAAAAATATCAAATGAAGTTAGAAAGGGTTGAAAATTGATGATGTGGCTTTGAATGCTGCATTTTGAACACACAAAAATCCTGGAGTTGAAATAAGTTCAAGAAAATTAAATGCCTTTTGTAACCGATGAGTTTCCGTCCGAAACCCCGATACTTTGAAAGAGAGTGTCCGTTTTGTACGCGAAGTGCATCCTGCTTTTGTCGTAACCTTCTCAACTTTTTAGCACATGCTATGTGGGCGAAATGATGATACCATGTCAACTTTGAACGTTTTCATACTTCATTTGATGTGCTTTTCAATTTCAGGGTCATTTAGCTCAAAAATTTAGTGAATGCTTGAAAAATATCAAATGAAGTTAGAAAGGGTTGAAAATTGATGATGTGGCTTTGAATGATGCATTTTGAACACACAAAAAGCCTGGTGTTCAAATAAGTTCAAGAAAATTAAATGCCTTATGTAACCGATGGGTTTCCGTCCGAAACCCCGATACTTCTAAAGCGAGTGTCCCTTTTGTACGCGAAGTGCATCCTGCTTTTGCCGTAACCTTCTCAACCTTTTAGCACATGCTATGTGGGCGAAATGATGATACCATGCGAACTTTCAACCTTTTCAGACTTCATTTGAGGTGCTTTAGAATTTCAGGGTCATTTAGCTCAAAAAATCAGTAAATGCATGAAAAATATCAAATGAAGTCAGAAAGGGTTGAAAATTAATGATGTGACCTTGAATGGTGCATTTTGAACACACAAAAGCCTAGAGTTCAAATAAGTTCAAGAAAATAAAATGCCTTTTGTAATCGATGAGTTTCCGTTTGAAACCCCGGTACTACGAAAGAGACTGCCCGTTTTGTACGCGAAGTGCATCCTGCTTTTCCCGTAACCCTCTCAACTTTTTAGCACATGCTATGTGGGTGAAATGATGATACCATGTCAACTTTCAACGTTTGCAGACTTCATTTGATGTGCTTTTCAATTTCAGGGTCATTTAGCTCAAAAAATAGGAGAATGCATGAAAAATATCAAATGAAGTTAGAAAGGGTTGAAAATTGATGATGTGGCTTTGAATGCCGCATTTTGAACACACAAAAAGCCTGGAGTTGAAATAAGTTCAAGAAAATTAAATGCCTTTTGTAACCGATGAGTTTCCGTCCGAAACCCCGATACTACGAAAGAGAGTGTCCGTTTTGTACGCGAAGTGCATCCTGCTTTTGTCGTAACCTTCTCAACTTTTTCGCACATGCTATGTGGGCGAAATGATGATACCATGCGAACTTTCAACCTTTTCAGACTTCATTTGAGGTGCTTTCGAATTTCAGGGTCATTTAGCTCAAAAAAATAAATAAATGCATGAAAAATATCAAATGAAGTCAGAAAGGGTTGAAAATTGATGATGTGACTTTGAATGGTGCATTTTGAACACACAAAAAGCCTAGAGTTCAAATAAGTTCAAGAAAATGAAATGCCTTTTGTAACCGATGGGTTTCCGTCGGAAACCCCGATACTTCGAAAGAGAGTGTCCGTTTTGTACGCGAAGTGCATCCTGCTTTTGCCGTAACCCTCTCAACTTTTTAGCACATGCTATGTGGGTGAAATGATGATAACTGTCAACTTTCTAGCTTTTCAGACTTCATTTGAGGTGCTTTCCAATTTCAGGGTCATTTAGCTGAAGAAAATCAGTAAATGCATGAAAAACATCAAATGAAGTCAGAAAGGGTTGAAAATTGATGATGTGGCTTTTAAGCGTGCATTTTGAACACACAAAAAGCCTGGAGTTCAAATAAGTTCAAGAAAATGAATTGCCTTTTGTAACCGATGAGTTTCCGTCCGAAACCCCGATACTTCGAAAGAGAGTGTCCGTTTTGTACGCGAAGTGCATCCTGCTTTTGCCGTAACCTTCTCAACTTTTGAGAACTTGCTATGTGGTTGAAATGATGATACCATGTCAATTTTCAACCTTTTCAGACTTCATTTGAAGTGCTTTTCAATTTTAGGGTCATTTAACTCAAAAAATCAGTGAATGCATCAAAAATATCAAATGAAGTCAAAAAGGGTTGAAAATTGATGATGTGGCTTTGAATGCTGAATTTTGAACAGACAAAAAGCCTGGAGTTCAAATAAGTTCAAGAAAATTAAATGCCTTTTGTAACCAATGAGTTTCCGTCCGGAACCCTGATACTTCGAAAGAGACTGTCCGTTTTGTATGCAAAGTCCATCCTGCTTTTTCTGGAACCCTCTCAAATTTTAGCACATGCTATGTGGGTGAAATGATGATACCATGCCAACTTTCAACCTTTTCAGACTTCATTTGAGGTGCTTTCCAATTTCAGGGTCATTTAGCTGGAAAAAATTAGTAAATGCATAAAAAATATCAAATGAAGTTAGAAAGGGTTGAAAATTGATGATGTGGCTTTTAATGGTGCATTTTGAACACACAAAAAGCCTGGAGTTCAAATAAGTTCAAGAAAATCAAATGCCTTTTGTAACCAATGAGTTTCCGTCCGAAACCCCGATACTTCGAAAGAGACTGTCCGTTTTGTATGCAAAGTCCATCCTGCTTTTCTGTAACCCTCTCCAATTTTAGCACATGCTATGTGGGCGAAATGATGATAGCATGCCAACTTTCAACATTTTCAGACTTCATTTGAGGTGCTTTCCAATTTCAAGGTCATTTAGCTGGAAACATTTAGTAAATGCATGAAAAATATCAAATGAAGTTAGAAAGGGTTGAAAATTGATGATGTGGCTTTCAATGGTGCATTTTGAACACACAAAAAGCCTGGAGTTCAAATAAGTTCAAGAAAATGAAATGCCTTTTGTAACCGATAAGTTTCCATCCGAAACCATGATACTTCGAAAGAGAGTGTCTGTTTTGTACGCGAAGTGCATCCTGCTTTTGCCGTAACCTTCTCAACTTTTTAGCACATGCTATGTGGGCGAAATGATGATACCATGCGAACATTCAACCTTTTCAGACTTCATTTGAGGTGCTTTCGAATTTCAGGGTCATTTAGCTCAAAAAAAATCAATAAATGCATGAAAAATATCAAATGAAGTCAGAAAGGGTTGAAAATTTATGATGTGAGTTTGAATGGTGCATTTTGAACACACAAAAAGCCTAGAGTTCAAATAAGTTCAAGAAAATAAAATGCCTTTTGTAATCGATGAGTTTCTGTTTGAAACCCCGGTACTACGAAAGAGACTGCCCGTTTTGTACGCGAAGTGCATCCTGCTTTTCCCGTAACCCTCTCAACCTTTTAGCACATGCTATCTGGGTGAAATGATGATACCATGTCAACTTTCAACGTTTTCAGACTTCATTTGATGTGCTTTTCAATTTCAGGGTCATTTAGCTCAAAAAATAAGTGAATGCATGAAAAATATCAAACGAAGTAAGAAAGGGTTGAAAATTGATGATGTGGCTTTGAATGCTGCATTTTGAACACACAAAAAGCCTGGAGTTGAAATAAGTTCAAGAAAATTAAATGCCTTTTGTAACCGATGAGTTTCCGTCCGAAACCCCGATACTTCGAAAGAGAGTGTCCGTTTTGTACGCGAAGTGCATCCTGCTTTTGTCGTAATCTTCTCAACTTTTTAGCACATGCTATGTGGGCGAAATGATGATACCATGTCAACTTTGAACGTTTTCAGACTTCATTTGATGTGCTTTTCAATTTCAGGGTCATTTAGCTCAAAAAATCAGTGAATGCATGAAAAATATCAAATGAAGTTAGAAAGGGTTGAAAATTGATGATGTGGCTTTGAATGTTGCATTTTGAACACACAAAAAGCCTGGAGTTCACATAAGTTCAAGAAAATTAAATGCCTTATGTAACCGATGGGTTTCCGTCCGAAACCCCGATACTTCGAAAGAGAGTGTCCGTTTTGTACGCGAAGTGCATCCTGCTTTTGCCGTAACCTTCTCAACCTTTTAGCACAAGGTATGTGGGGGAAATGATGATACCATGCGAACTTTCAACCTTTTCAGACTTCATTTGAGGTGCTTTAGAATTTCAGGGTCATTTAGCTCAAAAAATCAGTAAATGCATGAAAAATATCAAATGAAGTCAGAAAGGGTTGAAAATTAATGATGTGACCTTGAATGGTGCATTTTGAACACACAAAAGCCTAGAGTTCAAATAAGTTCAAGAAAATAAAATGCCTTTTGTAATCGATGAGTTTCCGTTTGAAACCCCGATACTACGAAAGAGACTGCCCGTTTTGTACGCGAAGTGCATCCTGCTTTTCCTGTAACCCTCTCAACTTTTTAGCACATGCTATGTGGGTGAAATGATGATACCATGTCAACTTTGAACGTTTTCAGACTTCATTTGATGTGCTTTTCAATTTCAGCGTCATTTAGCTCAAGAAATCAGTGAATGCATGAAAAATATCAAATGAAGTTAGAAAGGGTTGAAAATTGATGATTTGGCTTTGAATGTTGCATTTTGAACACACAAAAAGCCTGGAGTTCAAATAAGTTCAAGAAATTTAAATGCCTTATGTAACCGATGGGTTTCCGTCCGAAACCCCGATACTTCGAAAGAGAGTGTCCGTTTTGTACGCGAAGTGCATCCTGCTTTTGCCGTAACCTTCTCAACCTTTTAGCACATGCTATGTGGGCGAAATGATGATACCATGCGAACTTTCAACCTTTTCAGACTTCATTTGAGGTGCTTTCGAATTTCAGGGTCATTTAGCTCAAAAAAAATCAATAAATGCATGAAAAATATCAAATGAAGTCAGAAAGGGTTGAAAATTTATGATGTGACTTTGAATGGTGCATTTTGAACACACAAAAAGCCTAGAGTTCAAATAAGTTCAAGAAAATAAAATGCCTTTTGTAATCGATGAGTTTCCGTTTGAAACCCCGGTACTACGAAAGAGACTGCCCGTTTTGTACGCGAAGTGCATCCTGCTTTTCCCGTAACCCTCTCAACTTTTTAGCACATGCTATCTGGGTGAAATGATGATACCATGTCAACTTTCAACGTTTTCAGACTTCATTTGATGTGCTTTTCAATTTCAGGGTCATTTAGCTCAAAAAATAAGTGAATGCATGAAAAATATCAAATGAAGTAAGAAAGGGTTGAAAATTGATGATGTGGCTTTGAATGCTGCATTTTGAACACACAAAAAGCCTGGAGTTGAAATAAGTTCAAGAAAATTAAATGCCTTTTGTAACCGATGAGTTTCCGTCCGAAACCCCGATACTTCGAAAGAGAGTGTCCGTTTTGTACGCGAAGTGCATCCTGCTTTTGTCGTAACCTTCTCAACTTTTTAGCACATGCTATGTGGGCGAAATGATGATACCATGTCAACTTTGAACGTTTTCAGACTTCATTTGATGTGCTTTTCAATTTCAGGGTCATTTAGCTAGAAAAATCAGTGAATGCATGAAAAATATCAAATGAAGTTAGAAAGGGTTGAAAATTGATGATGTGGCTTTGAATGTTGCACTTTGAACACACAAAAATCCTGGAGTTCAAATAAGTTCAAGAAATTTAAATGCCTTATGTATCCGATGGGTTTCCGTCCGAAACCCCGATACTTCGAAAGAGAGTGTCCGTTTTGTACGGGAAGTGCATCCTGCTTTTGCCGTAACCTTCTCAACCTTTTAGCACATGCTATGTGGGTGAAATGATGATACCATGCGAACTTTCAACCTTTTCAGACTTCATTTGAGGTGCTTTAGAATTTCAGGGTCATTTAGCTCAAAAAATCAGTAAATGCATGAAAAATATCAAATGAAGTCAGAAAGGGTTGAAAATTAATGATGTGACCTTGAATGGTGCATTTTGAACACACAAAAGCCTAGAGTTCAAATAAGTTCAAGAAAATAAAATGCCTTTTGTAATCGATGAGTTTCCGTTTGAAACCCCGGTACTACGAAAGAGACTGCCCGTTTTGTACGCGAAGTGCATCCTGCTTTTCCCGTAACCCTCTCAACTTTTTAGCACATGCTATGTGGGTGAAATGATGATACCGTGTCATCTTTCAACGTTTTCAGACTTCATTTGATGTGCTTTTCAATTTCAGGGTCATTTAGCTCAAAAAATAAGTGAATGCATGAAAAATATCAAATGCAGTTAGAAAGGGTTGAAAATTGATGATGTGGCTTTGAATGCTGCATTTTGAACACACAAAAAGCCTGGAGTTGAAATAAGTTCAAGAAAATTAAATGCCTTTTGTAACCGATGAGTTTCCGTCCGAAACCCCGATACTTCGAAAGAGAGTGTCCGTTTTGTACGCGAAGTGCATCCTGCTTTTGTCGTAACCTTCTCAACTTTTTAGCACATGCTATGTGGGCGAAATGATGATACCATGCGAACTTTCAACCTTTTCAGACTTCATTTGAGGTGCTTTCGAATTTCAGGGTCATTTAGCTCAACAAAAAAAATAAATGCATGAAAAATATCAAATGAAGTCAGAAAGGGTTGAAAATTGATGATGTGACTTTGAATGGTGCATTTTGCACACACAAAAAGCCTAGAGTTCAAATAAGTTCAAGAAAATAAAATGCCTTTTGTAATCGATGAGTTTCCGTTTGAAACCCCGGTACTACGAAAAAGACTGCCCGTTTTGTACGTGAAGTGCATCCTGCTTTTCCCGTAACCCTCTCAAGTTTTTAGCACATGCTATGTGGGTGAAATGATGATACCATGTCAACTTTCAACGTTTTCAGACTTCATTTGATGTGCTTTTCAATTTCAGGGTCATTTAGCTCAAAAAATCAGTGAATGCATGAAAAATATCAAATGAAGTTAGAAAGGGTTGAAAATTGATGATGTGGCTTTGAATGCTGCATTTTGAACACACAAAAAGCCTGGAGTTCAAATAAGTTCAAGAAACTGAAATGCCTTTTGTAACCGATGGGTTTCCGTCGGAAACCCCGATACTTCGAAAGAGAGTGTCCATTTTGTACGTGAAGTGCATCCTGCTTTTGCCGTAACCCTCAACTTTTTAGCACATGATATGTGGGTGAAATGATGATACCATGTCAACTTTCTAGCTTTTCAGACTTCATTTGAGGTGCTTTCCAATTTCAGGGTCATTTAGCTGGAAAAAAATCAGTAAATGCATGAAAAACATCAAATGAAGTCAGAAAGGGTTGAAAATTGATGATGTGGCTTTCAAGCGTGCATTTTGAACACACAAAAAGCCTGGAGTTCAAATAAGTTCAAGAAAATGAATTGCCTTTTGTAACCTATGAGTTTCCGTCCGAAACTCGGGTACTTCGAAAGAGAGTGTCCGTTTTGTACGCGAAGTGCATCCTGCTTTTGCCGTAACCTTCTCAACTTTTGAGAACATGCTATGTGGGTGAAATGATGATACCATGTCAATTTTCAACCTTTTCAGACTTCATTTGAAGTGCTTTTCAATTTCAGGGTCATTAGGTCAAAAAATCAGTGAATGCATCAAAAATATCAAATGAAGTCAAAAAGGGTTGAAAATTGATGATGTGGCTTTGAATGCTGAATTTTGAATAGACAAAAAGCCTGGAGTTCAAATAAGTTCAAGAAAATTAAATGCCTTTTGTAACCGATGAGTTTCCGTCCGGAACCCTAATACTTCGAAAGAGACTGTCCGTTTTGTATGCAAAGTCCATCCTGCTTTTTCTGTAACCCTCTCAAATTTTAGCACATGCTATGTGGGTGAAATGATGATACCATGCCAACTTTCAACCTTTCCAGACTTCATTTGAGGTGCTTTCCAATTTAGAGGTCATTTAGTTGGAAAAAATTAGTAAATGCATGAAAAATATCAAATGAAGTTAGAAAGGGTTGAAAATTGATGATGTGGCTTTTAATGGTGCATTTTGAACACACAAAAAGCCTGGAGTTCAAATAAGTTCAAGAAAATGAAATGCCTTTTGTAACCAATGAGTTTCCGTCCGAAACCCCGATACTTCGAAAGAGACTGTCCGTTTTGTATGCAAAGTCCATCCTGCTTTTCTGTAACCCTCTCAAATTTTAGCACATGCTATGTGGGTGAAATGATGATAGCATGCCAACTTTCAACATTTTCAGACTTCATTTGAGGTGCTTTCCAATTTCAAGGTCATTTAGCTGGAAACATTTAGTAAATGCATGAAAAATATCAAATGAAGTTAGAAAGGGTTGAAAATTGATGATGTGGCTTTCAATGGTGCATTTTGAACACACAAAAAGCCTGGAGTTCAAATAAGTTCAAGAAAATGAAATGCCTTTTGTAACCGATAAGTTTCCGTCCGAAACCACGATACTTCGAAAGAGAGTGTCCGTTTTGTACGCGAAGTGCATCCTGCTTTTGCCGTAACCTTCTCAACTTTTTAGCACATGCTATGTGGGCGAAATGATGATACCATGCGAACTTTCAACCTTTTCAGACTTCATTTGAGGTGCTTTCGAATTTCAGGGTCATTTAGCTCAAAAAAAATCAATAAATGCATGAAAAATACCAAATGAAGTCAGAAAGGGTTGAAAATTTATGATGTGACTTTGAATGGTGCATTTTGAACACACAAAAAGCCTAGAGTTCAAATAAGTTCAAGAAAATAAAATGCCTTTTGTAATCGATGAGTTTCTGTTTGAAACCCCGGTACTACGAAAGAGACTGCCCGTTTTGTACGCGAAGTGCATCCTGCTTTTCCCGTAACCCTCTCAACCTTTTAGCACATGCTATCTGGGTGAAATGATGATACCATGTCAACTTTCAACGTTTTCAGACTTCATTTGATGTGCTTTTCAATTTCAGGGTCATTTAGCTCAAAAAATAAGTGAATGCATGAAAAATATCAAACGAAGTAAGAAAGGTTTGAAAATTGATGATGTGGCTTTGAATGCTGCATTTTGAACACACAAAAAGCCTGGAGTTGAAATAAGTTCAAGAAAATTAAATGCCTTTTGTAACCGATGAGTTTCCGTCCGAAACCCCGATACTTCGAAAGAGAGTGTCCGTTTTGTACGCGAAGTGCATCCTGCTTTTGTCGTAACCTTCTCAACTTTTTAGCACATGCTATGTGGGCGAAATGATGATACCATGTCAACTTTGAACATTTTCAGACTTCATTTGATGTGCTTTTCAATTTCAGGGTCATTTAGCTCAAAAAATCAGTGAATGCATGAAAAATATCAAATGAAGTTAGAAAGGGTTGAAAATTGATGATGTGGCTTTCAATGGTGCATTTTGAACACACAAAAAGCCTGGAGTTCAAATAAGTTCAAGAAAATGAAATGCCTTTTGTAACCGATAAGTTTCCGTCCGAAACCACGATACTTCGAAAGAAGGTGTCCGTTTTGTACGCGAAGTGCATCCTGCTTTTGCCGTAACCTTCTCAACTTTTTAGCACATGCTATGTGGGCGAAATGATGATACCATGCGAACTTTCAACCTTTTCAGACTTCATTTGAGGTGCTTTCGAATTTCAGGGTCATTTAGCTCAAAAAAAATCAATAAATGCATGAAAAATATCAAATGAAGTCAGAAAGGGTTGAAAATTTATGATGTGACTTTGAATGGTGCATTTTGAACACACAAAAAGCCTAGAGTTCAAATAAGTTCAAGAAAATAAAATGCCTTTTGTAATCGATGAGTTTCCGTTTGAAACCCCGGTACTACGAAAGAGACTGCCCGTTTTGTACGCGAAGTGCATCCTGCTTTTCCCGTAACCCTCTCAACCTTTTAGCACATGCTATCTGGGTGAAATGATGATACCATGTCAACTTTCAACGTTTTCAGACTTCATTTGATGTGCTTTTCAATTTCAGGGTCATTTAGCTCAAAAAATAAGTGAATGCATGAAAAATATCAAACGAAGTAAGAAAGGGTTGAAAATTGATGATGTGGCTTTGAATGCTGCATTTTGAACACACAAAAAGCCTGGAGTTGAAATAAGTTCAAGAAAATTAAATGATTTTGTAACCGATGAGTTTCCGTCCGAAACCCCGATACTTCGAAAGAGAGTGTCCGTTTTGTACGCGAAGTGCATCCTGCTTTTGTCGTAACCTTCTCAACTTTTTAGCACATGCTATGTGGGCGAAATGATGATACCATGTCAACTTTGAACGTTTTCAGACTTCATTTGAGGTGCTTTCGAATTTCAGGGTCATTTAGCTCAAAAAATCAGTGAATGCATGAAAAATATCAAATGAAGTCAGAAAGGGTTGAAAATTTATGATGTGACTTTGAATGTTGCATTTTGAACACACAAAAAGCCTGGAGTTCAAATAAGTTCAAGAAAATTAAATGCCTTATGTAACCGATGGGTTTCCGTCCGAAACCCCGATACTTCGAAAGAGAGTGTCCGTTTTGTACGCGAAGTGCATCCTGCTTTTGCCGTAACCTTCTCAACCTTTTAGCACAAGGTATGTGGGCGAAATGACGATACCATGCGAACTTTCAACCTTTTCAGACTTCATTTGAGGTGCTTTAGAATTTCAGGGTCATTTAGCTCAAAAAATCAGTAAATGCATGAAAAATATCAAATGAAGTCAGAAAGGGTTGAAAATTAATGATGTGACCTTGAATGGTGCATTTTGAACACACAAAAGCCTAGAGTTCAAATAAGTTCAAGAAAATAAAATGCCTTTTGTAATCGATGAGTTTCCGTTTGAAACCCCGGTACTACGAAAGAGACTGCCCGTTTTGTACGCGAAGTGCATCCTGCTTTTCCCGTAACCCTCTCAACTTTTTAGCACATGCTATGTGGGTGAAATGATGATACCATGTCAACTTTGAACGTTTTCAGACTTCATTTGATGTGCTTTTCAATTTCAGGGTCATTTAGCTCAAAAAATCAGTGAATGCATGAAAAATATAAAATGAAGTTAGAAAGGGTTGAAAATTGATGATTTGGCTTTGAATGTTGCATTTTGAACACACAAAAAGCCTGGAGTTCAAATAAGTTCAAGAAAATTAAATTCCTTATGTAACCGATGGGTTTCCGTCCGAAACCCCGATACTTCGAAAGAGAGTGTCCGTTTTGTACGCGAAGTGCATCCTGCTTTTGCCGTAACCTTCTCAACCTTTTAGCACATGCTATGTGGGCGAAATGATGATACCATGCGAACTTTCAACCTTTTCAGACTTCATTTGAGGTGCTTTCGAATTTCAGGGTCATTTAGCTCAAAAAAAATCAATAAATGCATGAAAAATATCAAATGAAGTCAGAAAGGGTTGAAAATTTATGATGTGACTTTGAATGGTGCATTTTGAACACACAAAAAGCCTAGAGTTCAAATAAGTTCAAGAAAATAAAATGCCTTTTGTAATCGATGAGTTTCCGTTTGAAACCCCGGTACTACGATAGAGACTGCCCGTTTTGTACGCGAAGTGCATCCTGCTTTTCCCGTAACCCTCTCAACTTTTTAGCACATGCTATCTGGGTGAAATGATGATACCATGTCAACTTTCAACGTTTTCAGACTTCATTTGATGTGCTTTTCAATTTCAGGGTCATTTAGCTCAAAAAATAAGTGAATGCATGAAAAATATCAAATGAAGTAAGCAAGGGTTGAAAATTGATGATGCGGCTTTGAATGCTGCATTTTGAACACACAAAAAGCCTGGAGTTGAAATAAGTTCAAGAAAATTAAATGCCTTTTGTAACCGATGAGTTTCCGTCCGAAACCCCGATACTTCGAAAGAGAGTGTCCGTTTTGTATGCGAAGTGCATCCTGCTTTTGTCGTAACCTTCTCAACTTTTTAGCACATGCTATGTGGGCGAAATGATGATACCATGTCAACTTTGAACGTTTTCAGACTTCATTTGATGTGCTTTTCAATTTCAGGGTCATTTAGCTCAAAAAATCAGTGAATGCATGAAAAATATCAACTGAAGTTAGAAAGGGTTGAAAATTGATGATGTGGCTTTGAATGTTGCACTTTGAACACACAAAAATCCTGGAGTTCAAATAAGTTCAAGAAAATTAAATGCCTTATGTAACCGATGGGTTTCCGTCCGAAACCCCGATACTTCGAAAGAGAGTGTCCGTTTTGTACGCGAAGTGCATCCTGCTTTTGCCGTAACCTTCTCAACCTTTTAGCACATGCTATGTGGGCGAAATGATGATACCATGCGAACTTTCAACCTTTTCAGACTTCATTTGAGGTGCTTTAGAATTTCAGGGTCATTTAGCTCAAAAAATCAGTAAATGCATGAAAAATATCAAATGAAGTCAGAAAGGGTTGAAAATTAATAATATGACCTTGAATGGTGCATTTTGAACACACAAAAGCCTAGAGTTCAAATAAGTTCAAGAAAATAAAATGCCTTTTGTAATCGATGAGTTTCCGTTTGAAACCCCGGTACTACGAAAGAGACTGCCCGTTTTGTACGCGAAGTGCATCCTGCTTTTCCCGTAACCCTCTCAACTTTTTAGCACATGCTATGTGGGTGAAATGATGATACCGTGTCACCTTTCAACGTTTTCAGACTTCATTTGATGTGCTTTTCAATTTCAGGGTCATTTAGCTCAAAAAATAAGTGAATGCATGAAAAATATCAAATGCAGTTAGAAAGGGTTGAAAATTGATGATGTGGCTTTGAATGCTGCATTTTGAACACACAAAAAGCCTGGAGTTGAAATAAGTTCAAGAAAATTAAATGCCTTTTGTAACCGATGAGTTTCCGTCCGAAACCCCGATACTTCGAAAGAGAGTGTCCGTTTTGTACGCGAAGTGCATCCTGCTTTTGTCGTAACCTTCTCAAATTTTTAGCACATGCTATGTGGGCGAAATGATGATACCATGCGAACTTTCAACCTTTTCAGACTTCATTTGAGGTGCTTTCGAATTTCAGGGTCATTTAGCTCAAAAAAATAAATAAATGCATGAAAAATATCAAATGAAGTCAGAAAGGGTTGAGAATTGATGATGTGACTTTGAATGGTGCATTTTGCACACACAAAAAGCCTAGAGTTCAAATAAGTTCAAGAAAATAAAATGCCTTTTGTAATCGATGAGTTTCCGTTTGAAACCCCGGTACTACGAAAAAGACTGCCCGTTTTGTACGTGAAGTGCATCCTGCTTTTCCCGTAACCCTCTCAAGTTTTTAGCACATGCTATGTGGGTGAAATGATCATACCATGTCAACTTTCAACGTTTTCAGACTTCATTTGATGTGCTTTTCAATTTCAGGGTCATTTAGCTCAAAAAATCAGTGAATGCATGAAAAATATCAAATGAAGTTAGAAAGGGTTGAAAATTGATGATGTGGCTTTGAATGCTGCATTTTGAACACACAAAAAGCCTGGAGTTCAAATAACTTCAAGAAAATGAAATGCCTTTTGTAACCGATGGGTTTCCGTCGGAAACCCCGATACTTCGAAAGAGAGTGTCCGTTTTGTACGCGAAGTGCATCCTGCTTTTGCCGTAACCCTCTCAACTTTTTAGCACATGATATGTGGGTGAAATGATGATACCATGTCAACTTTCTAGCTTTTCAGACTTCATTTGAGGTGCTTTCCAATTTCAGGGTCATTTAGCTGGAAAAAAAATCAGTAAATGCATGAAAAACATCAAATGAAGTCAGAAAGGGTTGAAAATTGATGATGTGGCTTTCAAGCGTGCATTTTGAACACACAAAAAGCCTGGAGTTCAAATAAGTTCAAGAAAATGAATTGCCTTTTGTAACCTATGAGTTTCCGTCCGAAACCCGGGTACTTCGAAAGAGAGTGTCCGTTTTGTACGCGAAGTGCATCCTGCTTTTGCCGTAACCTTCTCAACTTTTGAGAACATGCTATGTGGGTGAAATGATGATACCATGTCAATTTTCAACCTTTTCAGACTTCATTTGAAGTGCTTTTCAATTTCAGGGTCATTTAGCTCAAAAAATCAGTCAATGCATCAAAAATATCAAATGAAGTCAAAAAGGGTTGAAAATTGATGATGTGGCTTTGAATGCTGAATTTTGAATAGACAAAAAGCCTGGAGTTCAAATAAGTTCAAGAAAATTAAATGCCTTTTGTAACCGATGAGTTTCCGTCCGGAACCCTAATACTTCGAAAGAGACTGTCCGTTTTGTATGCAAAGTCCATCCTGCTTTTTCTGTAACCCTCTCAAATTTTAGCACATGCTATGTGGGTGAAATGATGATACCATGCCAACTTTCAACCTTTTCAGACTTCATTTGAGGTGCTTTCCAATTTAGAGGTCATTTAGCTGGAAAAAATTAGTAAATGCATGAAAAATATCAAATGAAGTTAGAAAGGGTTGAAAATTGATGATGTGGCTTTTAATGGTGCATTTTGAACACACAAAAAGCCTGGAGTTCAAATAAGTTCAAGAAAATGAAATGCCTTTTGTAACCAATGAGTTTCCGTCCGAAACCCCGATACTTCGAAAGAGAGTGTCCGTTTTGTACGCGAAGTGCATCCTGCTTTTGCCGTAACCTTCTCAACTTTTGAGCACATGCTATGTGGGTGAAATGATGATATCATGTCAACTTTCAACCTTTTCAGACTTCATTTGAAGTGCTTTTCAATTTCAGGGTCATTTAGCTCAAAAAATCAGTGAATGCATGAAAAATATCAAATGAAGTCAGAAAGGGTTGAAAATTGATGATGTGGCTTTTAATGGTGCATTTTGAACACACAAAAAGCCTGGAGTTCAAGTAAGTTCAAGAAAATGAAATTCCTTTTGTAATCGATCAGTTTCCGTCCGAAACCCCGATACTTCGAAAGAGAGTGTCCGTTTTGTATGCGAAGTGCATCCTGCTTTTGCCGTAACCTTCTCAACTTTTTAGCACATGCTATGTGGGCGAAATGATGATACCATGCGAACTTTCAACCTTCTCAGACTTCATTTGAGGTGCTTTCAAATTTCAGGGTCATTTAGCACAAAAAAATCAATAAATGCATGAAAAATATCAAATGAAGTTAGAAAGGGTTGAAAATTTATGATGTGACTTTGAATGGCGCATTTTGAACACACAAAAGGCATAGAGTTCAAATAAGCTGAAGAAAATAAAATGCCTTTTGTAATCGATGAGTTTCCGTTTGAAACCCCGGTACTACGAAAAAGACTTCCCGTTTTGTACGCGAAGTGCACCCTGCTTTTCCCGTAACCCTCTCAACTTTTTAGCACATGCTATGTGGGTGAAATAATGATACCATGTCAACTTTCAACGTTTTCAGACTTCATTTGATTTGCTTTTCAATTTCAGGGTCATTTAGCTCAAAAAATCAGTGAATGCATGAAAAATATCAAATGAAGTTAGAAAAGGGTTGAAAATTGATGATGTGGCTTTGAATGCTGCATTTTGCACACACAAAAAGCCAGGAGTTCAAATAAGTTCAAGAAAATTAAATGCCTTTTGTAACCGATGGGTTTCCGTCCGAAACCCCGATACTTCGAAAGAGAGTGTCCGTTTTGTACGCGAACTGCATCCTGCTTTTGCCGTAACCCTCTCAACTTTTTAGCACATGCTATGTGGGTGAAATGATGATACCATGTCAACTTTCTACCTTTTCAGACTTCATTTGAGGTGCTTTCCAATTTCAGGGTCATTTAGCTGCAAAAAATCAGTAAATGCATGAAAAACATCAAATGAAGTCAGAAAGGGTTGAAAATTGATGATGTGGCTTTTAAGCATGCATTTTGAACACACAGAAAGCCTGGAGTTCAAATAAGTTCAAGAAAATGAAATGCCTTTTGTAACCGATGAGTTTCCGTCCAAAACAACGATACTTCGAAAGAGAGTGTCCGTTTTGTATGCGAAGTGCATCCTGCTTTTGCCGTAACCTTCTCAACTTTTGAGCAAATGCTATGTGGGTGAAATGATGATACCATGTCAACTTTCAACCTTTTCAGACTTCATTTGAAGTGCTTTTCAATTTCAGGGTCATTTAGCTCAAAAAATCAGTCAATGCATGAAAAATATCAAATGAAGTCAAAAAGGGTTGAAAATTGATGATGTGGCTTTGAGTGCTGAATTTTGAAAACACAAAAAGCCTGGAGTTCAAATAAGTTCAAGAAAATTAAATGCCTTTTGTAAGCGATGAGTTTCCGTCCGGAACCCTAATACTTCGAAAGAGACTGTCCGTTTTGTATGCAAAGTCCATCCTGCTTTTTCTGTAACCCTCTCAAATTTTAGCACATGCTATGTGGGTGAAATGATGATAGCATGCCAACTTTCAACATTTTCAGACTTCATTTGAGGTGCTGTCCAATTTCAAGGTCATTTAGCTGGAAAAATTTAGTAAATGCATGAAAAATATCAAATGAAGTTAGAAAGGGTTGAAAATTGATGATGTGGCTTTCAATGGTGCATTTTGAACACACAAAAAGCCAGGAGTTCAAATAAGTTCAAGAAAATGAAATGCCTTTTGTAACAGTTGGGTTTCCGTCCGAAACCCCGATACTTCGAAAGAGAGTGTCCGTTTTGTACGCGAAGTGCATCCTGCTTTTGCCGTAACCTTCTCAACTTTTTAGCACGTGCTATGTGGGCGAAATGATGATACCATGCGAACTTTCAACCTTTTCAGACTTCATTTGAGGTGCTTTCGAATTTCAGGGTCATTTAGCTCAAAAAATAAATAAATGCATGAAAAATATCAAATGAAGTCAGAAAGGGCTGAAAATTGATGATGTGACTTTGAATGGTGCATTTTGCACACACAAAAAGCCTAGAGTTCAAATAAGTTCAAGAAAATAAAATGCCTTTTGTAATCGATGAGTTTCCGTTTGAAACCCCGGTACTACGAAAAAGACTGCCCGTTTTGTACGTGAAGTGCATCCTGCTTTTCCCGTAACCCTCTCAAGTTTTTAGCACATGCTATGTGGGTGAAATGATGATACCATGTCAACTTTCAACGTTTTCAGACTTCATTTGATGTGCTTTTCAATTTCAGGGTCATTTAGCTCAAAAAATCAGTGAATGCATGAAAAATATCAAATGAAGTTAGAAAGGGTTGAAAATTGATGATGTGGCTTTGAATGCTGCATTTTGAACACACAAAAAGCCTGGAGTTCAAATAAGTTCAAGAAAATGAAATGCCTTTTGTAACCGATGGGTTTCCGTCGGAAACCCCGATACTTCGAAAGAGAGTGTCCGTTTTGTACGCGAAGTGCATCCTGCTTTTGCCGTAACCCTCTCAACTTTTTAGCACATGATATGTGGGTGAAATGATGATACCATGTCAACTTTCTAGCTTTTCAGACTTCATTTGAGGTGCTTTCCAATTTCAGGGTCATTTAGCTGGAAAAAAATCAGTAAATGCATGAAAAACATCAAATGAAGTCAGAAAGGGTTGAAAATTGATGATGTGGCTTTCAAGCGTGCATTTTGAACACACAAAAAGCCTGGAGTTCAAATAAGTTCAAGAAAATGAATTGCCTTTTGTAACCTATGAGTTTCCGTCCAAAACCCGGGTACTTCGAAAGAGAGTGTCCGTTTTGTACGCGAAGTGCATCCTGCTTTTGCCGTAACCTTCTCAACTTTTGAGAACATGCTATGTGGGTGAAATGATGAAACCATGTCAATTTTCAACCTTTTCAGACTTCATTTGAAGTGCTTTTCAATTTCAGGGTCATTTAGCTCAAAAAATCAGTGAATGCATCAAAAATATCAAATGAAGTCAAAAAGGGTTGAAAATTGATGATGTGGCTTTGAATGCTGAATTTTGAATAGACAAAAAGCCTGGAGTTCAAATAAGTTCAAGAAAATTAAATGCCTTTTGTAACCGATGAGTTTCCGTCCGGAACCCTAATACTTCGAAAGAGACTGTCCGTTTTGTATGCAAAGTCCATCCTGCTTTTTCTGTAACCCTCTCAAATTTTAGCACATGCTATGTGGGTGAAATGATGATACCATGCCAACTTTCAACCTTTTCAGACTTCATTTGAGGTGCTTTCCAATTTAGAGGTCATTTAGCTGGAAAAAATTAGTAAATGCATGAAAAATATCAAATGAAGTTAGAAAGGGTTGAAAATTGATGATGTGGCTTTTAATGGTGCATTTTGAACACACAAAAAGCCTGGAGTTCAAATAAGTTCAAGAAAATGAAATGCCTTTTGTAACCAATGAGTTTCCGTCCGGAACCCCGATACTTCGAAAGAGAGTGTCCGTTTTGTCGCGAAGTGCATCCTGCTTTTGCCGTAACCTTCTCAACTTTTGAGCACATGCTATGTGGGTGAAATGATGATATCATGTCAACTTTCAACCTTTTCAGACTTCATTTGAAGTGCTTTTCAATTTCAGGGTCATTTAGCTCAAAAAATCAGTGAATGCATGAAAAATATCAAATGAAGTCAGAAAGGGTTGAAAATTGATGATGTGGCTTTTAATGGTGCATTTTGAACACACAAAAAGCCTGGAGTTCAAGTAAGTTCAAGAAAATGAAATGCCTTTTGTAATCGATCAGTTTCCGTCCGAAACCCCGATACTTCGAAAGAGAGTGTCCGTTTTGTATGCGAAGTGCATCCTGCTTTTGCCGTAACCTTCTCAACTTTTTAGCACATGCTATGTGGGCGAAATGATGATACCATGCGAACTTTCAACCTTCTCAGACTTCATTTGAGGTGCTTTCAAATTTCAGGGTCATTTAGCACAAAAAAATCAATAAATGCATGAAAAATATCAAATGAAGTTAGAAAGGGTTGAAAATTTATGATGTGACTTTGAATGGCGCATTTTGAACACACAAAAGGCCTAGAGTTCAAATAAGCTGAAAAAAATAAAATGCCTTTTGTAATCGATGAGTTTCCGTTTGAAACCCCGGTACTACGCAAAAGACTGCCCGTTTTGTACGCGAAGTGCATCCTGCTTTTCCCGTAACCCTCTCAACTTTTTAGCACATGCTATGTGGGTGAAATAATGATACCATGTCAACTTTCAACGTTTTCAGACTTCATTTGATTTGCTTTTCAATTTCAGGGTCATTTAGCTCAAAAAATCAGTGAATGCATGAAAAATATCAAATGAAGTTAGAAAAGGGTTGAAAATTGATGATGTGGCTTTGAATGCTGCATTTTGCACACACAAAAAGCCAGGAGTTCAAATAAGTTCAAGAAAATTAAATGCCTTTTGTAACCGATGGGTTTCCATCCGAAACCCCGATACTTCGAAAGAGAGTGTCCGTTTTGTATGCGAACTGCATCCTGCTTTTGCCGTAACCCTCTCAACTTTTTAGCACATGCTATGTGGGTGAAATGATGATACCATGTCAACTTTCTACCTTTTCAGACTTCATTTGAGGTGCTTTCCAATTTCAGGGTCATTTAGCTGCAAAAAATCAGTAAATGCATGAAAAACATCAAATGAAGTCAGAAAGGGTTGAAAATTGATGATGTGGCTTTTATGTATGCATTTTGAACACACAAAAAGCCTGGAGTTCAAATAAGTTCAAGAAAATGAAATGCCTTTTGTAACCGATGAGTTTCCGTCCAAAACAACGATACTTCGAAAGAGAGTGTCCGTTTTGTACGCGAAGTGCATCCTTCTTTTGCCGTAACCTTCTCAACTTTTGAGCAAATGCTATGTGGGTGAAATGATGATACCATGTCAACTTTCAACATTTTCAGACTTCATTTGAAGTGCTTTTCAATTTCAGGGTCATTTAGCTCAAAAAATCGGTGAATGCATGAAAAATATCAAATGAAGTCAAAAAGGGTTGAAAATTGATGATGTGGCTTTGAGTGCTGAATTTTGAACACACAAAAAGCCTGGAGTTCAAATAAGTTCAAGAAAATTAAATGCCTTTTGTAAGCGACGAGTTTCCGTCCGGAACCCTAATACTTCGAAAGAGACTGTCCGTTTTGTATGCAAAGTCCATCCTGCTTTTTCTGTAATCCTCTCAAATTTTAGCACATGCTATGTGGGTGAAATGATGATAGCATGCCAACTTTCAACATTTTCAGACTTCATTTGAGGTGCTTTCCAATTTCAAGGTCATTTAGCTGGAAAAATTTAGTAAATGCATGAAAAATATCAAATGAAGTTAGAAAGGGTTGAAAATTGATGATGTGGCTTTCAATGGTGCATTTTGAACACACAAAAAGCCAGGAGTTCAAATAAGTTCAAGAAAATGAAATGCCTTTTGTAACCGATAAGTTTCCGTCCGAAACCCCGATACTTCGAAAGAGAGTGTCCGTTTTGTACGCGAAGTGCATCCTGCTTTTGCCGTAACCTTCTCAACTTTTTAGCACGTGCTATGTGGGCGAAATGATGATACCATGCGAACTTTCAACCTTTTCAGACTTCATTTGAGGTGCTTTCGAATTTCAGGGTCATTTAGCTCAAAAAAAATCAATAAATGCATGAAAAATATCAAATGAAGTCAGAAAGGGTTGAAAATTTATGATGTGACTTTGAATGGTGCATTTTGAACACACAAAAAGCCTAGAGTTCAAATAAGTTCAAGAAAATAAAATGCCTTTTGTAATCGATGAGTTTCCGTTTGAAACCCCGGTACTACGAAAGAGACTGCCCGTTTTGTACGCGAAGTGCATCCTGCTTTTCCCGTAACCCTCTCTACTTTTTAGCACATGCTATGTGGGTGAAATGATGATACCATGTCAACTTTCAATGTTTTCAGACTTCACTTGATGTGCTTTTTAATTTCAGGGTCATTTAGCTCAAAAAATAAGTGAATGCATGAAAAATATCAAATGAAGTTAGAAAGGGTTGAAAATTGATGATGTGGCTTTGAATGCTGCATTTTGAGCACACAAAAAGCCTGGAGTTGAAATAAGTTCAAGAAAATTAAATGCGTTTTGTAACCGATGAGTTTCCGTCCGAAACCCCGATACTTCGAAAGAGAGTGTCCGTTTTGTACGCGAAGTGCATCCTGCTTTTGTCGTAACCTTCTCAACTTTTTAGCACATGCTATGTGGGCGAAATGATGATACCATGCGAACTTTCAACCTTTTCAGACTTCATTTGAGGTGCTTTCGAATTTCAGGGTCATTTAGCTCAAAAAAATAAATAAATGCATGAAAAATATCAAATGAAGTCAGAAAGGGTTGAAAATTGATGATGTGACTTTGAATGGTGCATTTTGAACACACAAAAAGCCTAGAGTTCAAATAAGTTCAAGAAAATAAAATGCCTTTTGTAATCGATGAGTTTCCGTTTGAAACCCCGGTACTACGAAAAAGACTGTCCGTTTTGTACGTGAAGTGCATCCTGCTTTTCCCGTAACCCTCTCAAGTTTTTAGCACATGCTATGTGGGTGAAATGATGATACCATGTCTACTTTCAACGTTTTCAGACTTCATTTGATGTGCTTTTCAATTTCAGGGTCATTTAGCTCAAAAAATCAGTGAATGCATGAAAAATATCAAATGAAGTTAGAAAGGGTTGAAAATTGATGATGTGGCTTTGAATGCTGCATTTTGAACACACAAAAAGCCTGGAGTTCAAATAAGTTCAAGAAAATTAAATGCCTTTTGTAACCGATGGGTTTCCGTCCGAAACCCCGATATTTCGAAAGAGAGTGTCCGTTTTGTACGCGAAGTGCATCCTGCTTTTGCCGTAACCCTCTCAACTTTTTAGCACATGCTATGTGGGTGAAATGATGATACCATGTCAACTTTCTAGCTTTTCAGACTTCATTTGAGGTGCTTTCCAATTTCAGGGTCATTTAGCCGAAAAAATCAGTAAATGCATGAAAAACATCAAATGAAGTCAGAAAGGGTTGAAAATTGATGACGTGGCTTTTAAACATGCATTTTGAACACACAGAAAGCCTGGAGTTCAAATAAGTTCAAGAAAATGAAATGCCTTTTGTAACCGATGAGTTTCCGTCCAAAACCCCGATACTTCGAAAGAGAGTGTTCGTTTTGTACGCGAAGTGCATCCTGCTTTTGCCGTAACCTTCTCATCTTTTGAGCACATGCTATGTGGGTGAAATGATGATACCATGTCAACTTTCAACCTTTTCAGACTTCATTCGAAGTGCTTTTCAATTTCAGGGTCATTTAGCTCAAATAATCAGTGAATGCATGAAAAATATCAAATGAAGTCAAAAAGGGTTGAAAATTGATGATGTGGCTTATAATGCTGAATTTTGAACACACAAAAAGCCTGGAGTTCAAATAAGTTCAAGAAAATTAAATGCCTTTTGTAACCGATGAGTTTCCGTCCGGAACCCTCATACTTCGA
This sequence comes from Hordeum marinum, assembly GCA_022496015.1. Lineage (NCBI taxonomy): Eukaryota > Viridiplantae > Streptophyta > Magnoliopsida > Poales > Poaceae > Hordeum > Hordeum marinum. The sequence goes on from CM039677.1 coordinate 194,134,644, forward strand.
AAGAGACTGTCCGTTTTGTATGCAAAGTCCATCCTGCTTTTTCTGTAACCCTCTCAAATTTTAGCATATGCTATGTGGGTGAAATGATGATAGCATGCCAACTTTCAACATTTTCAGACTTCATTTGAGGTGCTTTCCAATTTCAAGGTCATTTAGCTGGAAAAAATTAGTAAATGCATGAAAAATATCAAATGAAGTTAGAAAGGGTTGAAAATTGATGATGTGGCTTTTAATGGTGCATTTTGAACACACAAAAAGCCTGGAGTTCAAATAAGTTCAAGAAAATGAAATGCCTTTTGTAACCGATGAGTTTCCGTCCCAAACCCCGATACTTCGAAAGAGAGTGTCCGTTTTGTACGCGAAGTGCATCCTGCTTTTGCCGTAACCTACTCAACTTTTTAGCACATGCTATGTGGGCGAAATGATGATACCATGCGAACTTTCAACCTTTTCAGACTTCATTTGAGGTGCTTTCGAATTTCAGGGTCATTTAGCTCAAAAAAATCAATAAATGCATGAAAAATATCAAATGAACTCAGAAAGGGTTGAAAAATTATGATGTGACTTTGAATGCTGCATCTTGAACACACAAAAAGCCTATAGTTCAAATAAGTTCAAGAAAATAAAATGCCTTTTGTAATCGATGAGTTTCCGTTTGAAACCCCGGTACTACGAAAGAGACTGCCCGTTTTGTACGCGAAGTGCATCCTGCTTTTCCCGTAACCCTCTCAACTTTTTAGCACATGCTATGTGGGTGAAATGATGATACCATGTCAACTTTCAACGTTTTCAGACTTCATTTGATGTGCTTTTCAATTTTAGGGTCATTTAGCTCAAAAAATCAGTGAATGCATGAGAAATATCAAATGAAGTAAGAAAGGGTTGAAAATTGATGATGTGGCTTTGAATGATGCATTTTGAACACACAAAAAGCCTGGAGTTCAAATAAATTCAAGAAAATTAAATGCCTTTTGTAACCGATGGGTTTCCGTCCGAAACCCCGATACTTCGAAAGAGAGTGTCCGTTTTGTACGCGAACTGCATCCTGCTTTTGACGTAACCCTCTCAACTTTTTAGCACATGCTATGAGGGTGAAATGATAATACCATGTCAACTTTCTACCTTTTCAGACTTCATGTGAGGTGCTTTCCAATTTCAGGGTCATTTAGCTGGAAAAAAATCAGTAAATGCATGAAAAACATCAAATGAAGTCAGAAAGGGTTGAAAATTGATGATGTGGCTTTTAAGCATGCATTTTGAACACACAAAAAGCCTGGAGTTCAAATAAGTTCAAGAAAATGAACTGCCTTTTGTAACCGATGAGTTTCCATCCAAAACCCCGATACTTCGAAAGAGAGTGTCCGTTTTGTACGCGAAGTGCATCCTGCTTTTGCCGTAACCTTCTCAACTTTTGAGCAAATGCTATGTGGGTGAAATGATGATACCATGTCAACTTTCAACCTTTTCAGACTTCATTTGAAGTGCTTTTCAATTTCAGGGTCATTTAGCTCCAAAAATCAGTGAATGCATGAAAAATATCAAATGAAGTCAAAAAGGGTTGAAAATTGATGATGTGGCTTTGAATGCTGAATTTTGAACACACAAAAATACTGGAGTTCAAATAAGTTCAAGAAAATTAAATGCCTTTTGTAACCGATGAGTTTCCGTCCGGAACCCTGATACTTCGAAAGAGACTGCCGTTTTGTATGCAAAGTCCATCCTGCTTTTTCTGTAACCCTCTCAAATTTTAGCACATGCTATGTGGGTGAAATGATGATAGCATGCCAACTTTCAACATTTTCAGACTTCATTTGAGGTGCTTTCCATTTTCAAGGTCATTTAGGTGGAAAAAATTAGTAAATGCATGAAAAATATCAAATGAAGATAGAAAGGGTTGAAAATTGATGATGTGGCTTTTAATGGTGCATTTTGAACACACAAAAAGCCTGGAGTTCAAATAAGTTCAAGAAAATGAAATGCCTTTTGTAACCGATGAGTTTCCGTCTGAAACCCCGATACTTCGAAAGAGAGTGTCCGTTTTGTACGCGAAGTGCATCCTGCTTTTGCTGTAACCTTCTCAACTTTTTAGCACATGCTATGTGGGCGAAATGATGATACCATGCGAACTTTCAACCTTTTCAGACTTCATTTGAGGTGCTTTCGAATTTCAGGGTCATTTAGCTCAAAAAAATCAATAAATCCATGGAAAATATCAAATGAAGTCAGAAAGGGTTGAAAATTTATGATGTGACTTTGAATGGTGCATTTTGAACACACAAAAAGCCTAGAGTTCAAATAAGTTCAAGAAAATAAAATGCCTTTTGTAATCGATGAGTTTCAGTTTGAAACCCCGGTACTACGAAAGAGACTGCCCGTTTTGTACGCGAAGTGCATCCTTCTTTTCCCGTAACCCTCTCAACTTTTTAGCACATGCTATGTGGGCGAAATGATGATACCATGCGAACTTTCAACCTTTTCAGACTTCATTTGAGGTGCTTTCGAATTTCAGGGTCATTTAGCTCAAAAAAATCAATAAATGCATGGAAAATATCAAATGAAGTCAGAAAGGGTTGAAAAATTATGATGTGACTTTGAATGCTGCATTTTGAACACACAAAAAGCCTAGAGTTCAAATAAGTTCAAGAAAATAAAATGCCTTTTGTAATCGATGAGTTTCCGTTTGAAACCCCGGTACTACGAAAGAGACTGCCCGTTTTGTACGCGAAGTGCATCCTTCTTTTCCCGTAACCCTCTCAACTTTTTAGCACATGCTATGTGGGCGAAATGATGATACCATGCGAACTTTCAACCTTTTCAGACTTCATTTGAGGTGCTTTCGAATTTCAGGGTCATTTAGCTCAAAAAAATCAATAAATGCATGGAAAATATCAAATGAAGTCAGAAAGGGTTGAAAAATTATGATGTGACTTTGAATGCTGCATTTTGAACACACAAAAAGCCTAGAGTTCAAATAAGTTCAAGAAAATAAAATGCCTTTTGCAATCGATGAGTTTCAGTTTGAAACCCCGGTACTACGAAAGAGATTGCCCGTTTTGTACGTGAAGTGCATCCTGCTTTTCCCGTAACCCTCTCAAGTTTTTAGCACATGCTATGTGGGTGAAATGATGATACCATGTCTACTTTCAACGTTTTCAGACTTCATTTGATGTGCTTTTCAATTTCAGGGTCATTTAGCTCAAAAAATCAGTGAATGCATGAAAAATATCAAATGAAGTTAGAAAGGGTTGAAAATTGATGATGTGGCTTTGAATGCTGCATTTTGAACACACAAAAAGCCTGGAGTTCAAATAAGTTCAAGAAAATTAAATGCCTTTTGTAACCGATGGGTTTCCGTCCGAAACCCCGATATTTCGAAAGAGAGTGTCCGTTTTCTACGCGAAGTGCATCCTGCTTTTGCCGTAACCCTCTCAACTTTTTAGCACATGCTATGTGGGTGAAATGATGATACCATGTCAACTTTCTAGCTTTTCAGACTTCATTTGAGGTGCTTTCCAATTTCAGGGTCATTTAGCCGAAAAAAATCAGTAAATGCATGAAAAACATCAAATGAAGTCAGAAAGGGTTGAAAATTGATGACGTGGCTTTTAAACATGCATTTTGAACACACAGAAAGCCTGGAGTTCAAATAAGTTCAAGAAAATGAAATGCCTTTTGTAACCGATGAGTTTCCGTCCAAAACCCCGATACTTCGAAAGAGAGTGTCCGTTTTGTACGCGAAGTGCATCCTGCTTTTGCCGTAACCTTCTCATCTTTTGAGCACATGCTATGTGGGTGAAATGATGATACCATGTCAACTTTCAACCTTTTCAGACTTCATTCGAAGTGCTTTTCAATTTCAGGGTCATTTAGCTCAAATAATCAGTGAATGCATGAAAAATATCAAATGAAGTCAAAAAGGGTTGAAAATTGATGATGTGGCTTATAATGCTGAATTTTGAACACACAAAAAGCCTGGAGTTCAAATAAGTTCAAGAAAATTAAATGCCTTTTGTAACCGATGAGTTTCCGTCCGGAACCCTCATACTTCGAAAGAGACTGTCCGTTTTGTATGCAAAGTCCATCCTGCTTTTTCTGTAACCCTCTCAAATTTTAGCATATGCTATGTGGGTGAAATGATGATAGCATGCCAACTTTCAACATTTTCAGACTTCATTTGAGGTGCTTTCCAATTTCAAGGTCATTTAGCTGGAAAAAATTAGTAAATGCATGAAAAATATCAAATGAAGTTAGAAAGGGTTGAAAATTGATGATGTGGCTTTTAATGGTGCATTTTGAACACACAAAAAGCCTGGAGTTCAAATAAGTTCAAGAAAATGAAATGCCTTTTGTAACCGATGAGTTTCCGTCCCAAACCCCGATACTTCGAAAGAGAGTGTCCGTTTTGTACGCGAAGTGCATCCTGCTTTTGCCGTAACCTACTCAACTTTTTAGCACATGCTATGTGGGCGAAATGATGATACCATGCGAACTTTCAACCTTTTCAGACTTCATTTGAGGTGCTTTCGAATTTCAGGGTCATTTAGCTCAAAAAAAATCAATAAATGCATGAAAAATATCAAATGAACTCAGAAAGGGTTGAAAAATTATGATGTGACTTTGAATGCTGCATCTTGAACACACAAAAAGCCTATAGTTCAAATAAGTTCAAGAAAATAAAATGCCTTTTGTAATCGATGAGTTTCCGTTTGAAACCCCGGTACTACGAAAGAGACTGCCCGTTTTGTACGCGAAGTGCATCCTGCTTTTCCCGTAACCCTCTCAACTTTTTAGCACATGCTATGTGGGTGAAATGATGATACCATGTCAACTTTCAACGTTTTCAGACTTCATTTGATGTGCTTTTCAATTTTAGGGTCATTTAGCTCAAAAAATCAGTGAATGCATGAGAAATATCAAATGAAGTTAGAAAGGGTTGAAAATTGATGATGTGGCTTTGAATGATGCATTTTGAACACACAAAAAGCCTGGAGTTCAAATAAATTCAAGAAAATTAAATGCCTTTTGTAACCGATGGGTTTCCGTCCGAAACCCCGATACTTCGAAAGAGAGTGTCCGTTTTGTACGCGAACTGCATCCTGCTTTTGACGTAACCCTCTCAACTTTTTAGCACATGCTATGAGGGTGAAATGATAATACCATGTCAACTTTCTACCTTTTCAGACTTCATGTGAGGTGCTTTCCAATTTCAGGGTCATTTAGCTGGAAAAAAATCAGTAAATGCATGAAAAACATCAAATGAAGTCAGAAAGGGTTGAAAATTGATGATGTGGCTTTTAAGCATGCATTTTGAACACACAAAAAGCCTGGAGTTCAAATAAGTTCAAGAAAATGAACTGCCTTTTGTAACCGATGAGTTTCCATCCAAAACCCCGATACTTCGAAAGAGAGTGTCCGTTTTGTACGCGAAGTGCATCCTGCTTTTGCCGTAACCTTCTCAACCTTTGAGCAAATGCTATGTGGGTGAAATGATGATACCATGTCAACTTTCAACCTTTTCAGACTTCATTTGAAGTGCTTTTCAATTTCAGGGTCATTTAGCTCCAAAAATCAGTGAATGCATGAAAAATATCAAATGAAGTCAAAAAGGGTTGAAAATTGATGATGTGGCTTTGAATGCTGAATTTTGAACACACAAAAATACTGGAGTTCAAATAAGTTCAAGAAAATTAAATGCCTTTTGTAACCGATGAGTTTCCGTCCGGAACCCTGATACTTCGAAAGAGACTGCCGTTTTGTATGCAAAGTCCATCCTGCTTTTTCTGTAACCCTCTCAAATTTTAGCACATGCTATGTGGGTGAAATGATGATAGCATGCCAACTTTCAACATTTTCAGACTTCATTTGAGGTGCTTTCCATTTTCAAGGTCATTTAGGTGGAAAAAATTAGTAAATGCATGAAAAATATCAAATGAAGATAGAAAGGGTTGAAAATTGATGATGTGGCTTTTAATGGTGCATTTTGAACACACAAAAAGCCTGGAGTTCAAATAAGTTCAAGAAAATGAAATGCCTTTTGTAACCGATGAGTTTCCGTCTGAAACCCCGATACTTCGAAAGAGAGTGTCCGTTTTGTACGCGAAGTGCATCCTGCTTTTGCTGTAACCTTCTCAACTTTTTAGCACATGCTATGTGGGCGAAATGATGATACCATGCGAACTTTCAACCTTTTCAGACTTCATTTGAGGTGCTTTCGAATTTCAGGGTCATTTAGCTCAAAAAAATCAATAAATCCATGGAAAATATCAAATGAAGTCAGAAAGGGTTGAAAATTTATGATGTGACTTTGAATGGTGCATTTTGAACACACAAAAAGCCTAGAGTTCAAATAAGTTCAAGAAAATAAAATGCCTTTTGTAATCGATGAGTTTCCGTTTGAAACCCCGGTACTACGAAAGAGACTGCCCGTTTTGTACGCGAAGTGCATCCTGCTTTTCCCGTAACCCTCTCAACTTTTTAGCACATGCTATGTGGGTGAAATGATGATACCATGTCAACTTTCAACGTTTTCAGACTTCATTTGATGTGCTTTTCAATTTTAGGGTCATTTAGCTCAAAAAATCAGTGAATGCATGAGAAATATCAAATGAAGTTAGAAATGGTTGAAAATTGATGATGTGGCTTTGAATGATGCATTTTGAACACACAAAAAGCCTGGAGTTCAAATAAATTCAAGAAAATTAAATGCCTTTTGTAACCGATGGGTTTCCGTCCGAAACCCCGATACTTCGAAAGAGAGTGTCCGTTTTGTACGCGAACTGCATCCTGCTTTTGACGTAACCCTCTCAACTTTTTAGCACATGCTATGAGGGTGAAATGATAATACCATGTCAACTTTCTACCTTTTCAGACTTCATGTGAGGTGCTTTCCAATTTCAGCGTCATTTAGCTAGAAAAAAATCAGTAAATGCATGAAAAACATCAAATGAAGTCAGAAAGGGTTGAAAATTGATGATGTGGCTTTTAAGCATGCATTTTGAACACACAAAAAGCCTGGAGTTCAAATAAGTTCAAGAAAATGAAATGCCTTTTGTAACCGATGAGTTTCCATCCAAAACCCCGATACTTCGAAAGAGAGTGTCCGTTTTGTACGCGAAGTGCATCCTGCTTTTGCCGTAACCTTCTCAACTTTTGAGCAAATGCTATGTGGGTGAAATGATGATACCATGTCAACTTTCAACCTTTTCAGACTTCATTTGAAGTGCTTTTCAATTTCAGGGTCATTTAGCTCCAAAAATCAGTGAATGCATGAAAAATATCAAATGAAGTCAAAAAGGGTTGAAAATTGATGATGTGGCTTTGAATGCTGAATTTTGAACACACAAAAATACTGGAGTTCAAATAAGTTCAAGAAAATTAAATGCCTTTTGTAACCGATGAGTTTCCGTCCGGAACCCTGATACTTCGAAAGAGACTGCCGTTTTGTATGCAAAGTCCATCCTGCTTTTTCTGTAACCCTCTCAAATTTTAGCACATGCTATGTGGGTGAAATGATGATAGCATGCCAACTTTCAACATTTTCAGACTTCATTTGAGGTGCTTTCCAATTTCAAGGTCATTTAGGTGGAAAAAATTAGTAAATGCATGAAAAATATCAAATGAAGATAGAAAGGGTTGAAAATTGATGATGTGGCTTTTAATGTTGCATTTTGAACACACAAAAAGCCTGGAGTTCAAATAAGTTCAAGAAAATGAAATGCCTTTTGTAACCGATGAGTTTCCGTCTGAAACCCCGATACTTCGAAAGAGAGTGTCCGTTTTGTACGCGAAGTGCATCCTGCTTTTGCCGTAACCTTCTCAACTTTTTAGCACATGCTATGTGGGCGAAATGATGATACCATGCGAACTTTCAACCTTTTCAGACTTCATTTGAGGTGCTTTCGAATTTCAGGGTCATTTAGCTCAAAAAAATCAATAAATGCATGGAAAATATCAAATGAAGTCAGAAAGGGTTGAAAATTTATGATGTGACTTTGAATGGTGCATTTCGAACACACAAAAAGCCTAGAGTTCAAATAAGTTCAAGAAAATAAAATGCCTTTTGTAATCGATGAGTTTCCGTTTGAAACCCCGGTACTACGAAAGAGACTGCCCGTTTTGTACGCGAAGTGCATCCTTCTTTTCCCGTAACCCTCTCAACTTTTTAGCACATGCTATGTGGGCGAAATGATGATACCATGCGAACTTTCAACCTTTTCAGACTTCATTTGAGGTGCTTTCGAATTTCAGGGTCATTTAGCTCAAAAAAATCAATAAATGCATGGAAAATATCAAATGAAGTCAGAAAGGGTTGAAAAATTATGATGTGACTTTGAATGCTGCATTTTGAACACACAAAAAGCCTAGAGTTCAAATAAGTTCAAGAAAATAAAATGCCTTTTTGCAATCGATGAGTTTCCGTTTGAAACCCCGGTACTACGAAAGAGATTGCCCGTTTTGTACGTGAAGTGCATCCTGCTTTTCCCGTAACCCTCTCAAGTTTTTAGCACATGCTATGTGGGTGAAATGATGATACCATGTCTACTTTCAACGTTTTCAGACTTCATTTGATGTGCTTTTCAATTTCAGGGTCATTTAGCTCAAAAAATCAGTGAATGCATGAAAAATATCAAATGAAGTTAGAAAGGGTTGAAAATTGATGATGTGGCTTTGAATGCTGCATTTTGAACACACAAAAAGCCTGGAGTTCAAATAAGTTCAAGAAAATTAAATGCCTTTTGTAACCGATGGGTTTCCGTCCGAAACCCCGATATTTCGAAAGAGAGTGTCCGTTTTGTACGCGAAGTGCATCCTGCTTTTGCCGTAACCCTCTCAACTTTTTAGCACATGCTATGTGGGTGAAATTATGATACCATGTCAACTTTCTAGCTTTTCAGACTTCATTTGAGGTGCTTTCCAATTTCAGGGTCATTTAGCCGAAAAAAAATCAGTAAATGCATGAAAAACATCAAATGAAGTCAGAAAGGGTTGAAAATTGATGACGTGGCTTTTAAACATGCATTTTGAACACACAAAAAGCCTGGAGTTCAAATAAGTTCAATAAAATGAAATGCCTTTTGTAACCGATGAGTTTCCGTCCAAAACCCCGATACTTCGAAAGAGAGTGTCCGTTTTGTACGCGAAGTGCATCCTGCTTTTGCCGTAACCTTCTCATCTTTTGAGCACATGCTATGTGGGTGAAATGATGATACCATGTCAAATTTCAACCTTTTCAGACTTCATTCGAAGTGCTTTTCAATTTCAGGGTCATTTAGCTCAAATAATCAGTGAATGCATGAAAAATATCAAATGAAGTCAAAAAGGGTTGAAAATTGATGATGTGGCTTATAATGCTGAATTTTGAACACACAAAAAGCCTGGAGTTCAAATAAGTTCAAGAAAATTAAATGCCTTTTGTAACCGATGAGTTTCCGTCCGGAACCCTGATACTTCGAAAGAGACTGTCCGTTTTGTATGCAAAGTCCATCCTGCTTTTTCCGTAACCCTCTCAAATTTTAGCATATGCTATGTGGGTGAAATGATGATAGCATGCCAACTTTCAACATTTTCAGACTTCATTTGAGGTGCTTTCCAATTTCAAGGTCATTTAGCTGGAAAAAATTAGTAAATGCATGAAAAATATCAAATGAAGTTAGAAAGGGTTGAAAATTGATGATGTGGCTTTGAATGCTGAATTTTGAACACACAAAAAGCCTGGAGTTCAAATAAGTTCAAGAAAATGAAATGCCTTTTGTAACCGATGAGTTTCCGTCTGAAACCCCGATACTTCGAAAGAGAGTGTCTGTTTTGTACGCGAAGTGCATCCTGCTTTTGCTGTAACCTTCTCAACTTTTTAGCACATGCTATGTGGGCGAAATGATGATACCATGCGAACTTTCAACCTTTTCAGACTTCATTTGAGGTGCTTTCGAATTTCAGGGTCATTTAGCTCAAAAAAATCAATAAATCCATGGAAAATATCAAATGAAGTCAGAAAGGGTTGAAAATTTATGATGTGACTTTGAATGGTGCATTTTGAACACACAAAAAGCCTAGAGTTCAAATAAGTTCAAGAAAATAAAATGCCTTTTGTAATCGATGAGTTTCCGTTTGAAACCCCGGTACTACGAAAGAGACTGCCCGTTTTGTACGCGAAGTGCATCCTGCTTTTCCCGTAACCCTCTCAACTTTTTAGCACATGCTATGTGGGTGAAATGATGATACCATGTCAACTTTCAACGTTTTCAGACTTCATTTGATGTGCTTTTCAATTTTAGGGTCATTTAGCTCAAAAAATCAGTGAATGCATGAGAAATATCAAATGAAGTTAGAAATGGTTGAAAATTGATGATGTGGCTTTGAATGATGCATTTTGAACACACAAAAAGCCTGGAGTTCAAATAAATTCAAGAAAATTAAATGCCTTTTGTAACCGATGGGTTTCCGTCCGAAACCCCGATACTTCGAAAGAGAGTGTCCGTTTTGTACGCGAACTGCATCCTGCTTTTGACGTAACCCTCTCAACTTTTTAGCACATGCTATGAGGGTGAAATGATAATACCATGTCAACTTTCTACCTTTTCAGACTTCATGTGAGGTGCTTTCCAATTTCAGGGTCATTTAGCTGGAAAAAAATCAGTAAATGCATGAAAAACATCAAATGAAGTCAGAAAGGGTTGAAAATTGATGATGTGGCTTTTAAGCATGCATTTTGAACACACAAAAAGCCTGGAGTTCAAATAAGTTCAAGAAAATGAAATGCCTTTTGTAACCGATGAGTTTCCATCCAAAACCCCGATACTTCGAAAGAGAGTGTCCGTTTTGTACGCGAAGTGCATCCTGCTTTTGCCGTAACCTTCTCAACTTTTGAGCAAATGCTATGTGGGTGAAATGATGATACCATGTCAACTTTCAACCTTTTCAGACTTCATTTGAAGTGCTTTTCAATTTCAGGGTCATTTAGCTCCAAAAATCAGTGAATGCATGAAAAATATCAAATGAAGTCAAAAAGGGTTGAAAATTGATGATGTGGCTTTGAATGCTGAATTTTGAACACACAAAAATACTGGAGTTCAAATAAGTTCAAGAAAATTAAATGCCTTTTGTAACCGATGAGTTTCCGTCCGGAACCCTGATACTTCGAAAGAGACTGCCGTTTTGTATGCAAAGTCCATCCTGCTTTTTCTGTAACCCTCTCAAATTTTAGCACATGCTATGTGGGTGAAATGATGATAGCATGCCAACTTTCAACATTTTCAGACTTCATTTGAGGTGCTTTCCAATTTCAAGGTCATTTAGGTGGAAAAAATTAGTAAATGCATGAAAAATATCAAATGAAGATAGAAAGGGTTGAAAATTGATGATCTGGCTTTTAATGGTGCATTTTGAACACACAAAAAGCCTGGAGTTCAAATAAGTTCAAGAAAATGAAATGCCTTTTGTAACCGACGAGTTTCCGTCTGAAACCCCGATACTTCGAAAGAGAGTGTCCGTTTTGTACGCGAAGTGCATCCTGCTTTTGCCGTAACCTTCTCAACTTTTTAGCACATGCTATGTGGGCGAAATGATGATACCATGCGAACTTTCAACCTTTTCAGACTTCATTTGAGGTGCTTTCGAATTTCAGGGTCATTTAGCTCAAAAAAATCAATAAATGCATGGAAAATATCAAATGAAGTCAGAAAGGGTTGAAAATTTATGATGTGACTTTGAATGGTGCATTTTGAACACACAAAAAGCCTAGAGTTCAAATAAGTTCAAGAAAATAAAATGCCTTTTGTAATCGATGAGTTTCCGTTTGAAACCCCGGTACTACGAAAGAGACTGCCCGTTTTGTACGCGAAGTGCATCCTTCTATTCCCGTAACCCTCTCAACTTTTTATCACATGATATGTGGGTGAAATGATGATACCATGTCAACTTTGAACGTTTTCAGACTTCATTTGATGTGCTTTTCAATTTTAGGGTCATTTAGCTCAAAAAATCAGTGAATGCATGAGAAATATCAAATGAAGTTAGAAAGGGTTGAAAATTGATGATGTGGCTTTGAATGATGCATTTTGAACACACAAAAAGCCTGGAGTTCAAATAAATTCAAGAAAATTAAATGCCTTTTGTAACCGATGGGTTTCCGTCCGAAACCCCGATACTTCGAAAGAGAGTGTCCGTTTTGTACGTGAACTGCATCCTGCTTTTGACGTAACCCTCTCAACTTTTTAGCACATGCTATGAGGGTGAAATGATAATACCATGTCAACTTTGTACCTTTTCAGACTTCATGTGAGGTGCTTTCGAATTTCAGGGTCATTTAGCTGGAAAAAAATCAGTAAATGCATGAAAAACATCAAATGAAGTCAGAAAGGGTTGAAAATTGATGATGTGGCTTTTAAGCATGCATTTTGAACACACAAAAAGCCTGGAGTTCAAATAAGTTCAAGAAAATGAAATGCCTTTTGTAACCGATGAGTTTCCATCCAAAACCCCGATACTTCGAAAGAGAGTGTCCGTTTTGTACGCGAAGTGCATCCTGCTTTTGCCGTAACCTTCTCAACTTTTGAGCAAATGCTATGTGGGTGAAATGATGATACCATGTCAACTTTCAACCTTTTCAGACTTCATTTGAAGTGCTTTTCAATTTCAGGGTCATTTAGCTCCAAAAATCAGTGAATGCATGAAAAATATCAAATGAAGTCAAAAAGGGTTGAAAATTGATGATGTGGCTTTGAATGCTGAATTTTGAACACACAAAAATACTGGAGTTCAAATAAGTTCAAGAAAATTAAATGCCTTTTGTAACCGATGAGTTTCCGTCCGGAACCCTGATACTTCGAAAGAGACTGCCGTTTTGTATGCAAAGTCCATCCTGCTTTTTCTGTAACCCTCTCAAATTTTAGCACATGCTATGTGGGTGAAATGATGATAGCATGCCAACTTTCAACATTTTCAGACTTCATTTGAGGTGCTTTCCAATTTCAAGGTCATTTAGGTGGAAAAAATTAGTAAATGCATGAAAAATATCAAATGAAGATAGAAAGGGTTGAAAATTGATGATCTGGCTTTTAATGGTGCATTTTGAACACACAAAAAGCCTGGAGTTCAAATAAGTTCAAAAAAATGAAATGCCTTTTGTAACCGACGAGTTTCCGTCTGAAACCCCGATACTTCGAAAGAGAGTGTCCGTTTTGTACGCGAAGTGCATCCTGCTTTTGCCGTAACCTTCTCAACTTTTTAGCACATGCTATGTGGGCGAAATGATGATACCATGCGAACTTTCAACCTTTTCAGACTTCATTTGAGGTGCTTTCGAATTTCAGGGTCATTTAGCTCAAAAAAATCAATAAATGCATGGAAAATATCAAATGAAGTCAGAAAGGGTTGAAAATTTATGATGTGACTTTGAATGGTGCATTTTGAACACACAAAAAGCCTAGAGTTCAAATAAGTTCAAGAAAATAAAATGCCTTTTGTAATCGATGAGTTTCCGTTTGAAACCCCGGTACTACGAAAGAGACTGCCCGTTTTGTACGCGAAGTGCATCCTTCTATTCCCGTAACCCTCTCAACTTTTTAGCACATGATATGTGGGTGAAATGATGATACCATGTCAACTTTGAACGTTTTCAGACTTCATTTGATGTGCTTTCGAATTTTAGGGTAATTTAGCTCAAAAAATCAGCGAATGCATGAAAAATATCAAATGAAGTTAGAAAGGGTTGAAAATTGATGATGTGGCTTTGAATGATGCATTTCGAACACACAGAAAGCCTGTAGTTCAAATAAGTTCAAGAAAATTAAATGCCTTTTGTAACCGATGAGTTTCCGTCCGAAACCCCGATACTTCGAAAGAGAGTGTCCGTTTTGTACGCGAAGTGCATCCTGCTTTTGTCGTAACCTTCTCAACTTTTTAGCACATGCTATGTGGGTGAAATGATGATACCATGCGAACTTTCAACCTTTTCAGACTTCATTTGAGGTGCTTTCAAATTTCAGGGTCATTTAGCTCTAAAAAATAAATAAATGCATGAAAAATATCAAATGAAGTCAGAAAGGGTTGAAAATTGATGATGTGACTTTGAATGGTGCATTTTGGACACACAAAAAGCCTAGAGTCCAAATAAGTTCAAGAAAATAAAATGCCTTTTGTAATCGATGAGTTTCCGTTTGAAACCCTGGTACTACGAAAGAGACTGCCCGTTTTGTGCGTGAAGTGCATCCTGCTTTTCCCGTAACCCTCTCAAGTTTTTAGCACATGCTATGTGGGTGAAATGATGATACCATGTCAACTTTCAACGTTTTCAGACTTCATTTGATGTGCTTTTCAATTTCAGGGCCATTTAGCTCAAAAAATCAGTGAATGCATGAAAACTATCAAATGAAGTTAGAAAGGGTTGAAAATTGATGATCTGGCTTTGAATGGTGCATTTCGAACACACAAAAAGCCTAGAGTTCAAATAAGTTCAAGAAAATAAAATGCCTTTTGCAATCGATGAGTTTCCGTTTGAAACCCCGGTACTACGAAAGAGACTGCCCGTTTTGTACGTGAAGTGCATCCTGCTTTTCCCGTAACCCTCTCAAGTTTTTAGCACATGCTATGTGGGTGAAATGATGATACCATGTCAACTTTCAACGTTTTCAGACTTCATTTGATGTGCTTTTCAATTTCAGGGTCATTTAGCTCAAAAAATCAGTGAATGCATGAAAAATATCAAATGAAGTTAGAAAGGGTTGAAAATTGATGATGTGCCTTTGAATGCTGCATTTTGAACACACAAAAAGCCTAGAGTTCAAATAAGTTCAAGAAAATTAAATGCCTTTTGTAACCGATGGGTTTCCGTCCGAAACCCCGATATTTCGAAAGAGAGTGTCCGTTTTGTACGCGAAGTGCATCCTGCTTTTGCCGTAACCCTCTCAACTTTTTAGCACATGCTATGTGGGTGAAATGATGATACCATGTCAACTTTCTAGCTTTTCAGACTTCATTTGAGGTGCTTTCCAATTTCAGGGTCATTTAGCCGAAAAAAATCAGTAAATGCATGAAAAACATCAAATGAAGTCAGAAAGGGTTGAAAATTGATGAAGTGGCTTTTAAACATGCATTTTGAACGCACAAAAAGCCTGGAGTTCAAATAAGTTCAAGAAAATGAAATGCCTTTTGTAACCGATGAGTTTCCGTCCAAAACCCCGATACTTCGAAAGAGAGTGTCCGTTTTGTACGCGAAGTGCATCCTGCTTTTGCCGTAACCTTCTCATCTTTTGAGCACATGCTATGTGGGTGAAATGATGATACCATGTCAACTTTCAACCTTTTCAGACTTCATTCGAAGTGCTTTTCAATTTCAGGGTCATTTAGCTCAAATAATCAGTGAATGCATGAAAAATATCAAATGAAGTCAAAAAGGGTTGAAAATTGATGATGTGGCTTATAATGCTGAATTTTGAACACACAAAAAGCCTGGAGTTCAAATAAGTTCAAGAAAATTAAATGCCTTTTGTAACCGATGAGTTTCCGTCCGGAACCCTGATACTTCGAAAGAGACTGTCCGTTTTGTATGCAAAGTCCATCCTGCTTTTTCTGTAACCCTCTCAAATTTTAGCATATGCAATGTGGGTGAAATGATGATAGCATGCCAACTTTCAAACTTTTTCAGACTTCATTTGAGGTGCTTTCCAATTTCAAGGTCATTTAGCTGGAAAAAATTAGTAAATGCATGAAAAATATCAAATGAAGTTAGAAAGGGTTGAAAATTGATGATGTGGCTTTTAATGGTGCATTTTGAACACACAAAAAGCCTGGAGTTCAAATAAGTTCAAGAAAATGAAATGCCTTTTGTAACCGATGAGTTTCCGTCCCAAACCCCGATACTTCGAAAGAGAGTGTCCGTTTTGTACGCGAAGTGCATCCTGCTTTTGCCGTAACCTACTCAACTTTTTAGCACATGCTATGTGGGCGAAATGATGATACCATGCGAACTTTCAACCTTTTCAGACTTCATTTGAGGTGCTTTCGAATTTCAGGGTCATTTAGCTCAAAAAAATCAATAAATGCATGAAAAATATCAAATGAACTCAGAAAGGGTTGAAAAATTATGATGTGACTTTGAATGCTGCATTTTGAACACACAAAAAGCCTAGAGTTCAAATAAGTTCAAGAAAATAAAATGCCTTTTGTAATCGATGAGTTTCCGTTTGAAACCCCGGTACTACGAAAGAGACTGCCCGTTTTGTACGCGAAGTGCATCCTGCTTTTCCCGTAACCCTCTCAACTTTTTAGCACATGCTATGTGGGTGAAATGATGATACCATGTCAACTTTCAACGTTTTCAGACTTCATTTGATGTGCTTTTCAATTTTAGGGTCATTTAGCTCAAAAAATCAGTGAATGCATGAGAAATATCAAATGAAGTTAGAAAGGGTTGAAAATTGATGATGTGGCTTTCAATGATGCATTTTGAACACACAAAAAGCCTGGAGTTCAAATAAATTCAAGAAAATTAAATGCCTTTTGTAACCGATGGGTTTCCGTCCGAAACCCCGATACTTCGAAAGAGAGTGTCCGTTTTGTACGCGAAGTGCATCCTGCTTTTGACGTAACCCTCTCAACTTTTTAGCACATGCTATGAGGGTGAAATGATAATACCATGTCAACTTTGTACCTTTTCAGACTTCATGTGAGGTGCTTTCCAATTTCAGGGTCATTTAGCTGGAAAAAAATCAGTAAATGCATGAAAAACATCAAATGAAGTCAGAAAGGGTTGAAAATTGATGATGTGGCTTTTAAGCATGCATTTTGAACACACAAAAAGCCTGGAGTTCAAATAAGTTCAAGAAAATGACATGCCTGTTGTAACCGATGAGTTTCCGTCCAAAACCCCGATACTTCGAAAGAGAGTGTCCGTTTTGTACGCGAAGTGCATCCTGCTTTTGCCGTAACCTTCTCAACTTTTGAGCACATGCTATGTGGGTGAAATGATGATACCATGTCAACTTTCAACCTTTTCAGACTTCATTTGAAGTGCTTTTCAATTTCAGGGTCATTTAGCTCAAATAATCAGTGAATGCATGAAAAATATCAAATGAAGTCAAAAAGGGTTGAAAATTGATGATGTGGCTTTGAATGCTGAATTTTGAACACACAAAAAGCCTTGAGTTCAAATAAGTTCAAGAAAATTAAATGCCTTTTGTAACCGATGAGTTTCCGTCCGGAACCATGATACTTCGAAAGAGACTGTCCGTTTTGTATGCAAAATCCATCCTGCTTTTTCTGTAACCCTCTCAAATTTTAGCATATGCTATGTGGGTGAAATGATGATAGCATGCCAACTTTCAACATTTTCAGACTTCATTTGAGGTGCTTTCCAATTTCAAGGTCATTTAGTTGGAAAAAATTAGTAAATGCATGAAAAATATCAAATGAAGTTAGAAAGGGTTGAAAATTGATGATGTGGCTTTTAATGGTGCATTTTGAACACACAAAAAATGCTGGAGTTCAAATAAGTTCAAGAAAATGAAATGCCTTTTGTAACCGATGAGTTTCCGTCCGAAACCCCGATACTTCGAAAGAGAGTGTCCGTTTTGTACGCGAAGTGCATCCTGCTTTTGCCGTAACCTTCTCAACTTTTTAGCACATGCTATGTGGGCGAAATTATGATACCATGCGAACTTTCAACCTTTTCAGACTTCATTTCAGGTGCTTTCGAATTTCAGGGTCATTTAGCTCAAAAAAATCAATAAATGCATGAAAAATATCAAATGAAGTCAGAAAGGGTTGAAAATTTATGATGTGACTTTGAAGGCTGCATTTTGAACACACAAAAAGCCTAGAGTTCAAATAAGTTCAAGAAAATAAAATGCCTTTTGTAATCGATGAGTTTCCGTTTGAAACCCCGGTACTACGAAAGAGACTGCCCGTTTTGTATGCGAAGTGCATCCTGCTTTTCCCGTAACCCTCTCAACTTTTTAGCACATGCTATGTGGGTGAAATGATGATACCATGTCAACTTTCTAGCTTTTCAGACTTCATTTGAGGTGCTTTCCAATTTCAGGGTCATTTAGCCGAAAAAAATCAGTAAATGCATGAAAAACATCAAATGAAGTCAGAAAGGGTTGAAAATTGATGACGTGGCTTTTAAGCATGCATTTTGAACACACAAAAAGCCTGGAGTTCAAATAAGTTCAAGAAAATGAAATGCCTTTTGTAACCGATGAGTTTCCGTCCAAAACCCCGATACTTCGAAAGAGAGTGTCCGTTTTGTACGCGAAGTGCATCCTGCTTTTGCCGTAACCTTCTCAACTTTTGAGCACATGCTATGTGGGTGAAATTATCATACCATGTCAACTTTCAACCTTTTCAGACTTCATTTGAAGTGCTTTTCAATTTCAGGGTCATTTAGCTCAAAAAATCAGTGAATGCATGAAAAATATCAAATGAAGTCAAAAAGGGTTGAAAATTGATGATGTGGCTTTGAATGCTGAATTTTGAACAGACAAAAAGCCTGGAGTTCAAATAAGTTCAAGAAAATTAAATGCCTTTTGTAACCGATGAGTTTCCGTCCGGAACCCTAATACTTCGAAAGAGACTGGCCGTTTTGTATGCAAAGTCCATCCTGCTTTTTCTGTAACCCTCTCAAATTTTAGCATATGCTATGTTGGTGAAATGATGATAGCATGCCAACTTTCAACATTTTCAGACTTCATTTGAGGTGCTTTCCAATTTCAAGGTCATTTAGCTGGAAAAAATTAGTAAATGCATGAAAAATATCAAATGAAGTTAGAAAGGGTTCAAAATTGATGATGTGGCTTTTAATGGTGCATTTTGAACACATAAAAAGCCTGGAGTTCAAATAAGTTCAAGAAAATGAAATGCCTTTTGTAACCGATGAGTTTCCGTCCGAAACCCCGATACTTCGAAAGAGAGTGTCTGTTTTGTATGCGAAGTGCATCCTGCTGTTGCCGTAACCTTCTCAACTTTTTAGCACATGCTATGTGGGCGAAATGATGATACCATGCGAACTTTCAACCTTTTCAGACTTCATTTCAGGTGCTTTCGAATTTCAGGGTCATTTAGCTCAAAAAAATCAATAAATGCATGAAAAATATCAAATGAAGTCAGAAAGGGTTGAAAATTTATGATGTGACTTTGAATGCTGCATTTTGAACACACAAAAAGCCTAGAGTTCAAATAAGTTCAAGAAAATAAAATGCCTTTTGTAATCGATGAGTTTCCGTTTGAAACCCCGGTACTACGAAAGAGACTGCCCGTTTTGTACGCGAAGTGCATCCTGCTTTTCCCGTAACTCACTCAACTTTTTAGCACATGCTATGTGGGTGAAATGATGATACCATGTCAACTTTCAACGTTTTCAGACTTCATTTGATGTGCTTTTCAATTTTAGGGTCATTTAGCTCAAAAAATCAGTGAATGCATGAGAAATATCTAATGAAGTTAGAAAGGGTTGAAAATTGATGATGTGGCTTTGAATGATGCATTTTGAACACACAAAAAGCCTGGAGTTCAAATAAGTTTAAGAAAATTAAATGCCTTTTGTAACCGATGGGTTTCCGTCCGAAACCCCGATACTTTGAAAGAGAGTGTCCGTTTTGTACGCGAACTGCATCCTGCTTTTGACGTAACCCTCTCAACTTTTTAGCACATGCTATGAGGGTGAAATGATAATACCATGTCAACTTTCTACCTTTTCAGACTTCATTTGAGGTGCTTTCCAATTTCAGGGTCATTTAGCTGGAAAAAATCAGTAAATGCATGAAAAACATCAAATGAAGTCAGAAAGGGTTGAAAATTGATGATGTGGCTTTTAAGCATGCATTTTGAACACACAAAAATCCTGGAGTTCAAATAAGTTCAAGAAAATGAAATGCCTTTTGTAACCGATGAGTTTCCGTCCGAAACCCCGATACTTCGAAAGAGAGTGTCCGTTTTGTACGCGAAGTGCATCCTGCTTTTGTCGTAAACTTCTCAACTTTTGAGCACATGCTATGTGGGTGAAATGATGATACCATATCAACTTTCAACCTTTTCAGACTTCATTTGAAGTGCTTTTCAATTTCAGGGTCATTTAGCTCAAAAAATCAGTGAATGCATGAAAAATATCAAATGAAGTCAAAAAGGGTTGAAAATTGATGATGTGGCTTTGAATGCTGAATTTTGAACACACAAAAAGCCTCGAGTTCAAATAAGTTCAAGAAAATTAAATGCCTTTTGTAACCGATGAGTTTCCGTCCGGAACCCTGATACTTCGAAAGAGAATGTCTGTTTTGTATGCGAAGTCCATCCTGCTTTTTCCGTAACCCTCTCAAATTTTAGCACATGATATGTGGGTGAAATGATGATACCATGCCAACTTTCAACCTTTTCAGACTTCATTTGAGGTGCTTTCCAATTTCAAGGTCATTTAGCTGGAAAAAATTAGTAAATGCATGAAAAATATCAAATGAAGTTAGAAAGGGTTGAAAATTGATGATGTGGCTTGTAATGGTGCATTTTGAACACACAAAAAGCCTGGAGTTCAAATAAGTTCAAGAAAATTAAATGCCTTTTGTAACCGATGAGTTTCCGTCCGAAACCCCGATACTTCGAAAGAGTGTCCGTTTTGTACGCGAAGTGCATCCTGCTTTTGCCTTAACCTTCTCAACTTTTTAGCACATGCTATGTGGGAGAAATGATGATACCATGCGAACTTTCAACCTTTTCAGACTTCATTTGAGGTGCTTTATATTTTCAGGGTCATTTAGCTCAAAAAAATCAATAAATGCATGAAAAATATCAAATGAAGTCAGAAAGGGTTGAAAATTTATGATGTGACTTTGAATGGTGCATTTTGAACACACAAAAAGACTAGAGTTCAAATAAGTTCAAGAAAATAAAATGCCTTTTGTAATCGATGAGTTTCCGTTTGAAACCCCGGTACTACGAAAGAGACTGCCCGTTTTGTACGCGAAGTGCATCCTGCTTTTCCCGTAACCCTCTCAAATTTTTAGCACATGCTATGTGGGTGAAATGATGATACCATGTCAACTTTCAACGTTTTCAGACTTCATTTGATGTGCTTTTCAATTTCAGGGTCATTTAGCTCAAAAAATCAGTGAATGAATGAAAAATATCAAATGAAGTTAGAAAGGGTTGAAAATTGATGATTTGGCTTTGAATGCTGCATTTTGAACACACAAAAAGCTTGGAGTTTAAATAAGTTCAAGAAAATTAAATTCCTTTTGTAACCGATGAGTTTTCGTCCGAAACCCCGATACGTCGAAAGAGAGTGTCCGTTTTGTACGCGAAGTGCATCCTGCTTTTGCCGTAACCTTCTCAACTTTTTAGCACATGCTATGTGGGCGAAATGATCATACCATGCGAACTTTCAACCTTTTCAGACTTCATTTGAGGTGCTCTCGAATTTCAGGGTCATTTAGCTCAAAAAAATCAATAAATGCATGAAAAATATCAAATGAAGTCAGAAAGGGTTGAAAATTTATGATGTGACTTTGAATGGTGCATTTTGAACACACAAAAAGCCTAGAGTTCAAATAAGTTCAAGAAAATTAAATGCCTTTTGTAACCGATGGGTTTCCGTTCGAAACCCCGATACTTCGAAAGAGAGTGTCCGTTTTGTACGCGAAGTGCATCCTGCTTTTCCCGTAACCCTCTCAACTTTTGAGCACATGCTATGTGGGTGAAATGATGATACCATGTCAACTTTCTACCTTTTCAGACTTCATTTGAGGTGCTTTCCAATTTCAGGGTCATTTAGCTAAAAAAAATCAGTAAATGCATGAAAAATATCAAATGAAGTTAGAAAGGGTTGAAAATTGATGATGTGGCTTTGAATGCTGCATTTTGAACACACAAAAAG
The DNA here is from genome assembly GCA_022496015.1 of Hordeum marinum. Classification (NCBI taxonomy): domain Eukaryota; kingdom Viridiplantae; phylum Streptophyta; class Magnoliopsida; order Poales; family Poaceae; genus Hordeum; species Hordeum marinum. The sequence goes on from CM039677.1 coordinate 194,156,503, forward strand.
CCTAGAGTTCAAATAATTCAAGAAAATTAAATGCCTTTTGTAACCGATGGGTTTCCGTCCGAAACACCAATACTTCGAAAGAGAGTGTCCGTTTTGTACGCGAAGTGCATCCTGCTTTTGCCGTAACCCTCTCAACTTTTTAGCACATCCTATGTGGGTGAAATGATCATACCATATCAACTTTCTACCTTTTCAGACTTCATTTGAGGTGTTTTCCAATTTCAGGGTCATTTATCTGGAAAAAATCTGTAAATGCATGAAAAACATCAAATCAAGTCAGAAAGGGTTGAAAATTGATGATGTGGCTTTTAAGCATGCATTTTGAACACACAAAAAGCCTGGAGTTCAAATAAGTTCAAGAAAATTAAATGCCTTTTGTAACCGATGAGTTTCCGTCCGAAACCCTGATACTTCGAAAGAGACTGTCCGTTTTGTATGCAAAGTCCATCTTGCTTTTTCCGTAACCCTCTCAAATTTTAGCACATGCTATGTGGGTGAAAGTATGATACCATGCCAACTTTCAACCTTTTCAGACTTCATTTGAGGTGCTTTCCAATTTCAAGGTCATTTAACTGAAAAAAATTAGTAAATGCATGAAAAATATCAAATGAAGTTAGAAAGGGTTGAAAATTGATGATGTGGATTCTAATGGTGCATTTTGAACACACAAAAAGCCTGGAGTTCAAATAAGTTCAAGAAAATGAAATGCCTTTTGTAACCGATGAGTTTCCGTCCGAAACCCCGATACTTCGAAAGAGAGTGTCCGTTTTGTACGCGAAGTGCATCCTGCTTTTGCCGTAACCTTCTCAACTTTTTAGCACATGCTATGTGGGCGAAATGATGATACCATGCGAACTTTCAACCTTTTCAGACTTCATTTGAGGTGCTTTCGAATTTCAGGGTCATTTAGCTCAAAAAAATCAATAAATGCATGAAAAATATCAAATGAAGTCAGAAAGGGTTGAAAATTGATGATGTGACTTGGAATGGTGCATTTTGAACAAACAAAAAGCCTAGAGTTCAAATAAGTTCAAGAAAATAAAATGCCTTTTGTAATCGATGAGTTTCCGGTTGAAACCCCGGTACTACGAAAGAGACTGCCCGTTTTGTACGCGAAGTGCATCCTGCTTTTGCCGTAACCCTCTCAACATTTTAGCACATGCTATGTGGGTGAAATGATGATACCATGTCAACTTTCAACGTTTTCAGACTTCATTTGATGTGCTTTTTAATTTCAGGGTCATTTAGCTCAAAAAATCAGTGAATGAATGAAAAATATCAAATGAAGTTAGAAAGGGTTGAAAATTGATGATTTGGCTTTGAATGCTGCATTTTGAACACACAAAAAGCTTGGAGTTTAAATAAGTTCAAGAAAATTAAATTCCTTTTGTAACCGATGAGTTTTCGTCCGAAACCCCGATACGTCGAAAGAGAGTGTCCGTTTTGTACGCGAAGTGCATCCTGCTTTTGCCGTAACCTTCTCAACTTTTTAGCACATGCTATGTGGGCGAAATGATCATACCATGCGAACTTTCAACCTTTTCAGACTTCATTTGAGGTGCTTTCGAATTTCAGGGTCATTTAGCTCAAAAAAATCAATAAATGCATGAAAAATATCAAATGAAGTCAGAAAGGGTTGAAAATTTATGATGTGACTTTGAATGGTGCATTTTGAACACACAAAAAGCCTAGAGTTCAAATAAGTTCAAGAAAATTAAATGCCTTTTGTAACCGATGGGTTTCCGTTCGAAACCCCGATACTTCGAAAGAGAGTGTCCGTTTTGTACGCGAAGTGCATCCTGCTTTTCCCGTAACCCTCTCAACTTTTGAGCACATGCTATGTGGGTGAAATGATGATACCATGTCAACTTTCTACCTTTTCAGACTTCATTTGAGGTGCTTTCCAATTTCAGGGTCATTTAGCTAAAAAAAATCAGTAAATGCATGAAAAATATCAAATGAAGTTAGAAAGGGTTGAAAATTGATGATGTGGCTTTGAATGCTGCATTTTGAACACACAAAAAGCCTAGAGTTCAAATAATTCAAGAAAATTAAATGCCTTTTGTAACCGATGGGTTTCCGTCCGAAACACCAATACTTCGAAAGAGAGTGTCCGTTTTGTACGCGAAGTGCATCCTGCTTTTGCCGTAACCCTCTCAACTTTTTAGCACATCCTATGTGGGTGAAATGATCATACCATATCAACTTTCTACCTTTTCAGACTTCATTTGAGGTGTTTTCCAATTTCAGGGTCATTTATCTGGAAAAAATCTGTAAATGCATGAAAAACATCAAATCAAGTCAGAAAGGGTTGAAAATTGATGATGTGGCTTTTAAGCATGCATTTTGAACACACAAAAAGCCTGGAGTTCAAATAAGTTCAAGAAAATTAAATGCCTTTTGTAACCGATGAGTTTCCGTCCGAAACCCTGATACTTCGAAAGAGACTGTCCGTTTTGTATGCAAAGTCCATCTTGCTTTTTCCGTAACCCTCTCAAATTTTAGCACATGCTATGTGGGTGAAAGTATGATACCATGCCAACTTTCAACCTTTTCAGACTTCATTTGAGGTGCTTTCCAATTTCAAGGTCATTTAACTGAAAAAAAATTAGTAAATGCATGAAAAATATCAAATGAAGTTAGAAAGGGTTGAAAATTGATGATGTGGATTCTAATGGTGCATTTTGAACACACAAAAAGCCTGGAGTTCAAATAAGTTCAAGAAAATGAAATGCCTTTTGTAACCGATGAGTTTCCGTCCGAAACCCCGATACTTCGAAAGAGAGTGTCCGTTTTGTACGCGAAGTGCATCCTGCTTTTGCCGTAACCTTCTCAACTTTTTAGCACATGCTATGTGGGCGAAATGATGATACCATGCGAACTTTCAACCTTTTCAGACTTCATTTGAGGTGCTTTCGAATTTCAGGGTCATTTAGCTCAAAAAAATCAATAAATGCATGAAAAATATCAAATGAAGTCAGAAAGGGTTGAAAATTGATGATGTGACTTGGAATGGTGCATTTTGAACAAACAAAAAGCCTAGAGTTCAAATAAGTTCAAGAAAATAAAATGCCTTTTGTAATCGATGAGTTTCCGGTTGAAACCCCGGTACTACGAAAGAGACTGCCCGTTTTGTACGCGAAGTGCATCCTGCTTTTGCCGTAACCCTCTCAACATTTTAGCACATGCTATGTGGGTGAAATGATGATACCATGTCAACTTTCAACGTTTTCAGACTTCATTTGATGTGCTTTTTAATTTCAGGGTCATTTAGCTCAAAAAATCAGTGAATGAATGAAAAATATCAAATGAAGTTAGAAAGGGTTGAAAATTGATGATTTGGCTTTGAATGCTGCATTTTGAACACACAAAAAGCTTGGAGTTTAAATAAGTTCAAGAAAATTAAATTCCTTTTGTAACCGATGAGTTTTCGTCCGAAACCCCGATACGTCGAAAGAGAGTGTCCGTTTTGTACGCGAAGTGCATCCTGCTTTTGCCGTAACCTTCTCAACTTTTTAGCACATGCTATGTGGGCGAAATGATCATACCATGCGAACTTTCAACCTTTTCAGACTTCATTTGAGGTGCTTTCGAATTTCAGGGTCATTTAGCTCAAAAAAATCAATAAATGCATGAAAAATATCAAATGAAGTCAGAAAGGGTTGAAAATTTATGATGTGACTTTGAATGGTGCATTTTGAACACACAAAAAGCCTAGAGTTCAAATAAGTTCAAGAAAATTAAATGCCTTTTGTAACCGATGGGTTTCCGTTCGAAACCCCGATACTTCGAAAGAGAGTGTCCGTTTTGTACGCGAAGTGCATCCTGCTTTTCCCGTAACCCTCTCAACTTTTGAGCACATGCTATGTGGGTGAAATGATGATACCATGTCAACTTTCTACCTTTTCAGACTTCATTTGAGGTGCTTTCCAATTTCAGGGTCATTTAGCTAAAAAAAATCAGTAAATGCATGAAAAATATCAAATGAAGTTAGAAAGGGTTGAAAATTGATGATGTGGCTTTGAATGCTGCATTTTGAACACACAAAAAGCCTAGAGTTCAAATAATTCAAGAAAATTAAATGCCTTTTGTAACCGATGGGTTTCCGTCCGAAACACCAATACTTCGAAAGAGAGTGTCCGTTTTGTACGCGAAGTGCATCCTGCTTTTGCCGTAACCCTCTCAACTTTTTAGCACATGCTATGTGGGTGAAATGATGATACCATATCAACTTTCTACCTTTTCAGACTTCATTTGAGGTGTTTTCCAATTTCAGGGTCATTTATCTGGAAAAAATCTGTAAATGCATGAAAAACATCAAATCAAGTCAGAAAGGGTTGAAAATTGATGATGTGGCTTTTAAGCATGCATTTTGAACACACAAAAAGCCTGGAGTTCAAATAAGTTCAAGAAAATTAAATGCCTTTTGTAACCGATGAGTTTCCGTCCGAAACCCTGATACTTCGAAAGAGACTGTCCGTTTTGTATGCAAAGTCCATCTTGCTTTTTCCGTAACCCTCTCAAATTTTAGCACATGCTATGTGGGTGAAAGTATGATACCATGCCAACTTTCAACCTTTTCAGACTTCATTTGAGGTGCTTTCCAATTTCAAGGTCATTTAACTGAAAAAAAATTAGTAAATGCATGAAAAATATCAAATGAAGTTAGAAAGGGTTGAAAATTGATGATGTGGATTCTAATGGTGCATTTTGAACACACAAAAAGCCTGGAGTTCAAATAAGTTCAAGAAAATGAAATGCCTTTTGTAACCGATGAGTTTCCGTCCGAAACCCCGATACTTCGAAAGAGAGTGTCCGTTTTGTACGCGAAGTGCATCCTGCTTTTGCCGTAACCTTCTCAACTTTTTAGCACATGCTATGTGGGCGAAATGATGATACCATGCGAACTTTCAACCTTTTCAGAATTCATTTGAGGTGCTTTCGAATTTCAGGGTCATTTAGCTCAAAAAAATCAATAAATGCATGAAAAATATCAAATGAAGTCAGAAAGGGTTGAAAATTGATGATGTGACTTGGAATGGTGCATTTTGAACAAACAAAAAGCCTAGAGTTCAAATAAGTTCAAGAAAATAAAATGCCTTTTGTAATCGATGAGTTTCCGGTTGAAACCCCGGTACTACGAAAGAGACTGCCCGTTTTGTACGCGAAGTGCATCCTGCTTTTGCCGTAACCCTCTCAACATTTTAGCACATGCTATGTGGGTGAAATGATGATACCATGTCAACTTTCAACGTTTTCAGACTTCATTTGATGTGCTTTTTAATTTCAGGGTCATTTAGCTCAAAAACTCAGTGAATGCATGAAAAATATCAAATGAAGTTAGAAAGGGTTGAAAATTGATGATGTGGCTTTGAATGCTGCATTTTGAACACACAAAAAGCCTGGAGTTTAAATAAGTTCAAGAAAATGAAATGCCTTTTGTAACCGATGAGTTTCCGTCCGAAACCCAGATACTTCGAAAGAGAGTGTCCGTTTTGTACGCGAAGTGCATCCTGCTTTTGCCGTAACCTTCTCAACTTTTTAGCACATGCCATGTGGGCGAAATGATGATACCATGCAAACTTTCAACCTTTTCAGACTTCATTTGAGGTGCTTTCGAATTTCAGGGTCATTTAGCTCAAAAAAATCAATAAATGCACGAAAAATATCAAATGAAGTCAGAAAGGGTTGAAAATTGATGATGTGACTTTAAATGGTGCATTTTGAACACACAAAAAGCCTAGAGTTCAAATAAGTTCAAGAAAATAAAATGCCTTTTGTAATCGATGAGTTTCCGTTTGAAACCCCGGTACTACGAAAGAGACTGCCCGTTTTGTACGCGAAGTGCATCCTGCTTTTCCCGTAACCCTCTCAACTTTTTAGCACATGCTATGTGGGTGAAATGATGATACCATGTCAACTTTCAACGTTTTCAGACTTCATTTGATGTGCTTTTCAATTTCAGGGTCATTTAGTAGAAAAAATCAGTGAATGCATGAAAAATATCAAATGAAGTCAGAAAGGGTTGAAAATTTATGATGTGACTTTGAATGGTGCATTTTGAACACACAAAAATCCTAGAGTTCAAATAAGTTCAAGAAAATTAAATGCCTTTTGTAACCGATGGGTTTCCGTCCGAAACCCCGATACTTCGAAAGAGAGTGTCCGTTTTGTACGCGAAGTGCATCCTGCTTTTGCCGTAACCTTCTCAACTTTTTAGCACATGCTATGTGGGCGAAATGATGATACCATGCGAACTTTCAACCTTTTCAGACTTCATTTGAGGTGCTTTCGAATTTCAAGGTCATTTAGCTCAAAAAAATCAATAAATGCATGAAAAATATCAAATGAAGTCAGAAAGGGTTGAAAATTTATGATGTGACTTTGAATGGTGCATTTTGAACACACAAAAAGCCTAGAGTTCAAATAAGTTCAAGAAAATTAAATGCCTTCTGTAACCGATGGGTTTCCGTCCGAAACCCCGATACTTCAAAAGAGAGTGTCCGTTTTGTACGCGAATTGCATCCTGCTTTTCCCGTAACCCTCTCAACTTTTTAGCACATGCTATGTGGGTGAAATGATGATACCATGTCAATTTTCAACGTTTTCAGACTTCATTTGAGGTGCTTTCCAATTTCAGGGTCATTTAGCTCAAAAAATCAGTGAATGCATGAAAAACATGAAATGAAGTCAGAAAGGGTTGAAAATTGATGATGTGGCTTTTAAGCGTGCATTTTGAACACACAAAAAGCCTGGAGTTCAAATAAGTTCAAGAAAATGAAATGCCTTTTGTAACCGATGAGTTTCCATCCGAAACCCCGATACTTCGAAAGAGAGTGTCCGTTTTGTACGCGAAGTGCATCCTACTTTTGCCGAAACCTTCTCAACTTTTGAGCACATGCTATGTGGGTGAAATGATGATACCATGTCAACTTTCAACCTTTTCAGACTTCATTTGACATGCTTTACAATTTCAGGGTCATTTAGCTCAAAAAATCAGTGAATGCATGAAAAATATCAAATGAAGTCAGAAAGGGTTGAAAATTGATGATGTGGCTTTGAATGCTGAATTTTGAACACACAAAAAGCCTGGAGTTCAAATAAGTTCAAGAAAATTAAATGCCTTTTGTAACTGATGAGTTTCCGTCCGAAACCCTCATAATTTGAAAGAGACTGTCCGTTTCGTATGCAAAGTCCATCCTGCTTTTTCCGTAACCCTCTCAAATTTTAGCACATGCTATGTGGGTGAAATGATGATACCATGCCAACTTTCAACCTTTTCAGACTTCATTTGAGGTGCTTTCCAATTTCAAGGTCATTTAGCTGGAAAAAATTAGTAAATGCATGAAAAATATCAAATGAAGTTAGAAAGGGTTGAAAATTGATGATGTGGATTTTAATGGTGCATTTTGAACACACAAAAAGCCTGGAGTTCAAATAAGTTCTAGAAAATGAAATGCCTTTTGTAACCGATGAGTTTCCGTCCGAAACCCCGATACTTCGAAAGAGAGTGTCCGTTTTGTACGCGAAGTGCATCCTGCTTTTGCCGTAACCTTCTCAACTTTTTAGCACATGCTATGTGGGCGAAATGATGATACCATGCGAACTTTCAACGTTTTCAGACTTCATTTGAGGTGCTTTCGAATTTCAGGGTCATTTAGCTAAAAAAAATTAATAAATGCATGAAAAATATCAAAGGAAGTCAGAAAGGGTTGAAAATTGATGATGTGACTTTAAATGGTGCATTTTGAACACACAAAAAGCCTAGAGTTCAAATAAGTTCAAGAAAATAAAATGCCTTTTGTAATCGATGAGTTTCCGTTTGAAACCCCGGTACTACGAAAGAGACTGCCCGTTTTGTACGCGAAGTGCATCCTGCTTTTCCGGTAACCCTCTCAACTTTTTAGCACATGCTATGTGGGTGAAATGATGATACCATGTCAACTTTCAACGTTTTCAGACTTCATTTCATGTGCTTTTCAATTTCAGGGTCATTTAGCTCAAAAAATCAGTGAATGCATGAAAAATATCAAATGAAGTTAGAAAGGGTTGAAATTTGATGATGTGGCTTTGAATGCTGCATTTTGAACAAACAAAAAGCCAGGAGTTTAAATAAGTTCAAGAAAATTAAATGCCTTTTGTAACCGATGAGTTTCCGTCCGAAACCCCGATACTTCGAAAGAGAGTGTTCGTTTTGTACGCGAAGTGCATCATGCTTTTGTCGTAACCTTCTCAACTTTTTAGCACATGCTATGTGGGCGAAATGATGATTCCATGCCAACTTTCAACCTTTTCAGACTTCATTTGAGGTGCTTTCCAATTTCAGGGTCATTTAGCTCAAAAAATCAGTGAATGCATGAAAAACATGAAATGAAGTCAGAAAGGGTTGAAAATTGATGATGTGGCTTTTAAGCGTGCATTTTGAACACACAAAAAGCCTGGAGTTCAAATAAGTTCAAGAAAATGAAATGCCTTTTGTAACCGATGAGTTTCCATCCGAAACCCCGATACTTCGAAAGAGAGTGTCCGTTTTGTACGCGAAGTGCATCCTGCTTTTGCCGAAACCTTCTCAACTTTTGAGCACATGCTATGTGGGTGAAATGATGATACCATGTCAACTTTCAACCTTTTCAGACTTCATTTGAAGTGCTTTTCAATTTCAGGGTCATTTAGCTCAAAAAATCAGTGAATGCATGAAAAATATCAAATGAAGTCAGAAAGGGTTGAAAATTGATGATGTGGCTTTGAATGCTGAATTTTGAACACACAAAAAGCCTGGAGTTCAAATAAGTTCAAGAAAATTAAATGCCTTTTGTAACCGATGAGTTTCCGTCCGAAACCCTCATACTTTGAAAGAGACTGTCTGTTTTGTATGCAAAGTCCATCCTGCTTTTTCCGTAACCCTCTCAAATTTTAGCACATGCTATGTGGGTGAAATGATGATACCATGCCAACTTTCAACCTTTTCAGACTTCATTTGAGGTGCTTTCCAATTTCAAGGTCATTTAGCTGGAGAAAAATTAGTAAATGCATGAAAAATATCAAATGAAGTTAGAAAGGGTTGAAAATTGATGATGTGGATTTTAATGGTGCATTTTGAACACACAAAAAGCCTGCAGTTAAAATAAGTTCAAGAAAATGAAATGCCTTTTGTAACCGATGAGTTTCCGTCCGGAACCCCGATACTTCGAAAGAGAGTGTCCGTTTTGTACGCGAAGTGCATCCTGCTTTTGCCGTAACCCTCTCAACTTTTTAGCACATGCTATGTGGGTTAAATGATGATACCATGTCAACTTTCTAGCTTTTCGGACTTCATTTGAGGTGCTTTCCAATTTCAGGGTCATTTAGTTGGAAAAAATTAGTAAATGCATGAAAAACATCAAATGAAGTCAGAAAGGGTTGAAAATTGATGATGTGACTTTGAATGGTGCATTTTCAACACACAAAAAGCCTAGAGTTCAAATAAGTTCAAGAAAATAAAATGCCTTTTGTAATCGATGAGTTTCCGGTTGAAACCCCGGTACTACGAAAGAGACTGCCCGTTTTGTACGCGAAGTGCATCGTGCTTTTGCCGTAACCCTCTCAACTTTTTAGCACATGCTATGTGGGTGAAATGATGATACCATGTCAACTTTCAACTTTTTCAGACTTCATTTGATGTGCTTTTTAATTTCAGGGTCATTTAGCTCAAAAAATCAGTGAATGCATGAAAAATATCAAATGAAGTTAGAAAGGGTTGAAAATTGATGATGTGGCTTTGAATGCTGCATTTTGAACACACAAAAAGCCTGGAGTTTAAATAAGTTCAAGAAAATTAAATGCCTTTTGTAACCGATGAGTTTCCGTCCGCAACCCCGATACTTCGAAAGAGAGAGTCTGTTTTGTATGCGAAGTGCATCCTGCTTTTGCCGTAACCTTCTCAACTTTTTACCACATGCTATGTGGGCGAAATGATGATACCATGCGAACTTTCAACCTTTTCAGACTTCATTTGAGGTGCTTTCGAATTTCAGGGTCATTTAGCTCAAAAAAATCAATAAATGCACGACAAATATCAAATGAAGTTAGAAAGGGTTGCAAATTGATGATGTGACTTTAAATGGTGCATTTTGAACACACAAAAAGCCTAGAGTTCAAATAAGTTCAAGAAAATAAAATGCCTTTTGTAATCGATGAGTTTCCGTTTGAAACCCCGGTACTACGAAAGAGACTGCCCGTTTTGTACGCGAAGTGCATCCTGCTTTTCCCGTAACCCTCTCAACTTTTTAGCACATGCTATGTGGGCTAAATGATGATACCATGTCAACTTTCAACGTTTTCAGACTTCATTTGATGTGCTTTTCAATTTCAGGGTCATTTAGCTCAAAAAATCAGTGAATGCATGAAAAATATCAAATGAAGTTAGAAAGGGTTGAAAATTGATGATGTGGCTTTGAATGCTGCATTTTGAACACACAAAAATCCTGGAGTTTAAATAAGTTCAAGAAAATTAAATGCCTTTTGTAACCGATGAGTTTCCGTCCGGAACCCCGCTACTTCGAAAGAGAGTGTCCGTTTTGTACGTGAAGTGCATCCTGCTTTTGCCGTAACCTTCTCAACTTTTTAGCACATGCTATGTGGGCGAAATGATGATACCATGCGAACTTTCAACCTTTTCAGACTTCATTTGAGGTGTTTTCGAATTTCAGGGTCATTTAGCTCAAAAAAATCAATAAATGCAAGAAAAATATCAAATGAAGTCAGAAAGGGTTGAAAATTGATGATGTGACTTTGAATGGTGCATTTTGAACACACAAAAAGCCTAGAGTTCAAATAAGTTCAAGAAAATAAAATGCCTTTTGTAATCGATGAGTTTCCGGTTGAAACCCCGGTACTACGAAAGAGACTGCCCGTTTTGTACGCGAAGTGCATCCTGCTTTTGCCGTAACCCTCTCAACTTTTTAGCACATGCTATGTGGGTGAAATGATGATACCATGTCAACTTTCAACGTTTTCAGACTTCATTTGATGTGCTTTTTAATTTCAGGGTCATTTAGCTCAAAAAATCAGTGAATGCATGAAAAATATCAAATGAAGTTAGAAAGGGTTGAAAATTGATGATGTGGCTTTGAATGCTGCATTTTGAACACACAAAAAGCCTGGAGTTTAAATAAGTTCAAGAAAATTAAATGCCTTTTGTAACCGATGAGTTTCCGTCCGCAACCCCGATACTTCGAAAGAGAGAGTCTGTTTTGTATGCGAAGTGCATCCTGCTTTTGCCGTAACCTTCTCAACTTTTTCCCACATGCTATGTGGGCGAAATGATGATACCATGCGAACTTTCAACCTTTTCAGACTTCATTTGAGGTGCTTTCGAATTTCAGGGTCATTTAGCTCAAAAAAATCAATAAATGCACGAAAAATATCAAATGAAGTCAGAAAGGGTTGAAAATTGATGATGTGACTTTAAATGGTGCATTTTGAACACACAAAAAGCCTAGAGTTCGAATAAGTTCAAGAAAATAAAATGCCTTTTGTAATCGATGAGTTTCCGTTTGAAACCTCGTTACTACGAAAGAGACTGCCCGTTTTGTACGCGAAGTGCATCCTGCTTTTCCCGTAACCCTCTCAACTTTTTAGCACATGCTATGTGGGTGAAATGATGATACCATGTCAACTTTCAACGTTTTCAGACTTCATTTGATGTGCTTTTCAATTTCAGGGTCATTTAGCTCAAAAAATCAGTGAATGCATGAAAAATATCAAATGAAGTTAGAAAGGGTTGAAAATTGATGATGTGGCTTTGAATGCTGCATTTTGAACACACAAAAAGCCTGGAGTTTAAATAAGTTCAAGAAAATTAAATGCCTTTTGTAACCGTTGAGTTTCCGTCCGAAACACCGATACTTCGAAAGAGAGTGTCCGTTTTGTACGCGAAGTGCATCATGCTTTTGCCGTAACCTTCTCAACTTTTTAGCACATGCTATGTGGGCGAAATGATGATACCATGCGAACTTTCAACCTTTTCAGACTTCATTTGAGGTGCTTTCGAATTTCAGGGTCATTTAGCTCAAAAAAATCAATAAATGCATGAAAAATATCAAATGAAGTCAGAAAGGGTTGGAAATTGATGATGTGACTTTGAATGGTGCATTTTGAACACACAAAAAGCCTAGAGTTCAAATAAGTTCAAGAAAATAAAATGCCTTTTGTAATCGATGAGTTTCCGGTTGAAACCCCGGTACTACGAAAGAGACTGCCCGTTTTGTACGCGAAGTGCATCCTGCTTTTGCCGTAACCCTCTCAACTTTTTAGCACATGCTATGTGGGTGAAATGATGATACCATGTCAACTTTCAACGTTTTCAGACTTCATTTGATGTGCTTTTTTAATTTCAGGGTCATTTAGCTCAAAAAATCAGTGAATGCATGAAAAATATCAAATGAAGTTAGAAAGGGTTGAAAATTGATGATGTGGCTTTGAATGCTGCATTTTGAACACACAAAAAGCCTGGAGTTTAAATAAGTTCAAGAAAATTAAATGCCTTTTGTAACCGATGAGTTTCCGTCCGAAACCCCGATACTTCGAAAGAGAGAGTCTGTTTTGTATGCGAAGTGCATCCTGCTTTTGCCGTAACCTTCTCAACTTTTTACCACATGCTATGTGGGCGAAATGATGATACCATGCCAACTTTCAACCTTTTCAGACTTCATTTGAGGTGCTTTCGAATTTCAGGGTCATTTAGCTCAAAAAAATCAATAAATGCACGAAAAATATCAAATGAAGTCAGAAAGGGTTGAAAATTGATGATGTGACTTTAAATGGTGCATTTTGAACACACAAAAAGCCTAGAGTTCAAATAAGTTCAAGAAAATAAAATGCCTTTTGTAATCGATGAGTTTCCGTTTGAAACCCCGGTACTACGAAAGAGACTGCCCGTTTTGTACGCGAAGTGCATCCTGCTTTTCCCGTAACCCTCTCAACTTTTTAGCACATGCTATGTGGGTGAAATGATGATACCATGTCAAATTTCAACGTTTTCAGACTTCATTTGATGTGCTTTTCAATTTCAGGGTCATTTAGCTCAAAAAATCAGTGAATGCATGAAAAATATCAAATGAAGTTAGAAAGGGTTGAAAATTGATGATGTGGCTTTGAATGCTGCATTTTGAACACACAAAAATCCTGGAGTTTAAATAAGTTCAAGAAAATTAAATGCCTTTTGTAACCGATGAGTTTCCGTCCGGAACCCCGCTACTTCGAAAGAGAGTGTCCGTTTTGTACGTGAAGTGCATCCTGCTTTTGCCATAACCTTCTACACTTTTTAGCACATGCTATGTGGGCGAAATGATGATACCATGCGAACTTTCAACCTTTTCAGACTTCATTTGAGGTGCTTTCGAATTTCAGGGTCATTTAGCTCAAAAAAATCAATAAATGCATGAAAAATATCAAATGAAGTCAGAAAGGGTTGAAAATTTATGATGTGACTTTGAATGCTGCATTTTGAACACACAAAAAGCCTGGAGTTCAAATAAGTTCAAGAAAATGAAATGCCTTTTGTAATCGATGAGTTTCCGTTTGAAACCCCGGTACTACGAAAGAGACTGCCCGTTTTGTACGCGAAGTGCATCCTGCTTTTCCCGTAACCCTCTCAACTTTTTAGCACATGCTATGTGGGTGAAATGATGATACCATGTCAACTTTCAACCTTTTCAGACTTCATTTGATGTGCTTTTCACTTTCAGGGTCATTTAGCTCAAAAAATCAGTGAATGCATGAAAAATATCAAATGAAGTTAGAAAGGGTTGAAAATTGATGATGTGGCTTTGAATGCTGAATTTTGAACACACAAAAAGCCTGGAGTTCAAATAAGTTCAAGAAAATTAAATGCCTTTTGTAACCGATGAGTTTCCGTCCGAAACCCTCATACTTTGAAAGAGACTGTCCGTTTTGTATGCAAAGTTCATCCTGCTTTTTCCGTAACCCTCTCAAATTTTAGCACATGCTATGTGGGTGAAATGATGATACCATGCCAACTTTCAACCTTTTCAGACTTCATTTGAGGTGCTTTCCAATTTCAAGGTCATTTAGCTGGAAAAAATTAGTAAATGCATGAAAAATATCAAATGAAGTTAGAAAGGGTTGAAAATTGATGATGTGGCTTTGAATGCTGCATTTTGAACACACAAAAAGCCTGGAGTTCAAATAAGTTCAAGAAAATTAAATGCCTTTTGTAACCGATGGGTTTCCATCCGAAACAACGATACTTCGAAAGAGAGTGTCCGTTTTGTACGCGAAGTGCATCCTGCTTTTTCCGTAACCCTCTCAACTTTTTAGCACATGCTATGTGGGTGAAATGATGATACCATGTCAACTTTCTACCTTTTCAGACTTCATTTGAGGTGTTTTCCAATTTCAGGGTCATTTAGCTGAAAAAAATCAGTAAATGCATGAAAAACATCAAATCAAGTCAAAAAGGGTTGAAAATTGATGATGTGGCTTTAAATGGTGCATTTTGAACACACAAAAAGCCTGGAGTTCAAATAAGTTCAACAAAATGAAATGCCTTTTGTAACCGATGAGTTTCCGTCCGGAACCCTGATACTTCGAAAGAGACTGTCCGTTTTGTATGCAAAGTCCATCTTGCTTTTTCTGTAACCCTCTCAAATTTTAGCACATGCTATGTGGGTGAAATGATGATACCATGCCAACTTTCAACCTTTTCAGACTTCATTTGAGGTGCTTTCCAATTTCAAGGTCATTTAACTGAAAAAAAATTAGTAAATGCATGAAAAATATCAAATGAAGTCAAAAAGGGTTGAAAATTGATGATGTGACTTTGAATGGTGCATTCTGAACACACAAAAAGCTTGGAATTGAAATAATTTCAAGAAAATGAAATGCCTTTTGTAACCGATGAGTTTCCGTCCGAAACCCCGATACTTCGAAAGAGAGTGTCCGTTTTGTACGCGAAGTGCATCCTGCTTTTGCCGTATCCTTCGCAACTTTTTACCTCATGCTATGTGGGCGAAATGATGATACCACGCCAACTTTTAACTTTTTCAGACTTCATTCGAGGTGCTTTCCAATTTCAGGGTCATTTAGCTCAAAAAATCAGTAAATGCATGAAAAATATCAAATGAAGTCAGAAAGGGTTGAAAATTGATGATGTGACTTTGAATGGTGCATTTTGAACACACAAAAAGCTTGGAGTTGAAATAATTTCAAGAAAATGAAATGCCTTTTGTAACCGATGAGTTTCCCTTCGAAATCCCGATACTACGAACGAGACTGTCCGTTTTGTACGTGAAGTGCATCCTGCTTTTCCCGTAACCCTCTCAACTTTTTACCACATTCTATGTGGGTGAAATAATGATACCATGTCAACTTTCAACCTTTTCAGACTTCATTTGAGGTGCTTTCCAATTTCAGGGTCATTTAGATGAAAAAACTCATTGAATGCATGAAAAATATCAAATGAAGTCAGAAAGCGTTGAAAATTGATGATGTGGCTTTGAATGCTGCATTTTGAACAATCAAAAGGCCTAGAGTTCAAATAAGTTCAAGAAAATTAAATGCCTTTGGTAACCGATGAGTTTCCGTCCGAAACCCCGATACTTCGAAAGAGAGTGTCCGTTTTGTACGCGAAGTGCATCTTGCTTATGTCATATCCTTCTCAAATTTTTAGCTCATGCTATGTGGGAGAAATGATGATACCATGCCAACTTTCAAGCTTTTCAGACTTCATTTGAGGTGCGTTCCAATTTCAGGGTCATTTAGCTCAAAAAAATCAGTAAATGCGTGAAAAACATCAAATGAAGTCAGAAAGGGTTGAAAATTGATGATGTGGCTTTTAATGGTGCATTTTGAACACACAAAAATCCTGGAGTTCAAATAAGTTCAAAAAAATGAAATGCGCTTTGTAACCGATGAGTTTCCATCCGAAACCATGATACTTCGAAAGAGAGTGTCCGTTTTGTATGCAAAGTCCATCCTGCTTTTGTCGTAACTGTCTCAACTTTTTAGCACATGCTATGTGGGTGAAATGATGATACCATGTCAACTATCAACCTTTTCAGACTTCATTTGAGGTGCTTTCCAATTTCAGGGTCATTTAGCTAGAAAAAAAAATCAGTAAATGCATGAAAAATATCAAATGAAGTCAGAAAGGGTTGAAAATTGATGATGTGGCTTTGAATGGTGCATTTTGAACACAAAAAAAGCTTGGAGTTGAAATAATTTCAAGAAAATGAAATGCCTTTTGTAACCGATGAGTTTCCGTTCGAAACCCCGATACTTCGAAAGAGAGTGTCCGTTTTGTACGCGAAGTGCATCTTGCTTTTGCCGTAACCCTCTCAACTTTTTAGCACATGTTATGTGGGCGAAAGGATGATACCATGCCAACTTTCAACCTTTTCAGACTTTATTTGAGGTGCTTTCCAATTTCAGGGTCATTTAGCTCAAAAAAATCAATGAATGCATGAAAAACATCAAATGAAGTCAGAAAGTGTTGAAAATTGATGATGTGGCTTTTAATGGTGCATTTTGAACACACAAAAAGCCTGGAGTTGAAATATTTTCAGGAAAATGAAATGCCTTTTGTAACCGACGAGTTTCCGTCCGAAGCCCCGATACTTCGAAAGAGAGTGTCCATTTTGTATGCGAAGTGCATCCTGCTTTTGGAGTAACCTTCTCAACTTTTGAGCACATGCTATGTGGGTGAAATGATGATACCATGTCAACTTTCAACCTTTTCAGACTACATTTGAGGTGCTTTCCAATTTCAGGGTCATTTAGCTCAAAAAAATTTAGTAAATGCATGAAAAATATCAAATGAAGTCAGAAAGGGTTGAAATTGATGTTGTGACTTTGAATAGTGCATTTTGAACACACAAAAAGCCTGGAGTTCAAATAAGTTCAAGAAAATGAAATGCCTTTTGTAACCGATGAGTTTTCGTTTGAAACCCCGATACTACGAAAGAGACTGTCCGTTTTGTACGCGAAGTGCATCCTGCTTTTCCCGTAACCATCTCAACTTTTTAGCACATGGTATGTGGGTGAAATGATGATACCATGTCAACTTTCAACCTTTTCAGACTTCCTTTGAGGTGCTTTCCAATTTCAGGGTCATTTAGCTGAAAAATCAGTAAATGCATGAAAAATATCAAATGAAGTCACAAAGGGTTGAAAATTGATAATGTGGCTTTTAATGGTGCATTTTGAACCCACAAAAGCCTGGAGTTCAAATAAGTTCCAGAAAATGAAATGCCTTTTGTAACCGATGAGTTTCCGTCCGAAACCCCGATACTTCGAAAGAGAGTGTCCGTTTTGTACGCGAAGTTCATCCTGCTTTTTCCGTAACCTTCTCAACTTTTTAGCACATGCTATGTGGGCGAAATGATGATACCATGCCAACTTTCAACCTTTTCACACTTCATTTGAGGTGCTTTCCAATTTCAGGGTCATTTAGCTCAAAAAACTCAGTAAATGCATGAAAAACATCAAACGAAGTCAGAAAGGGTTGAAAATTGATGATGTGGATTTTAGTGGTGCATTTTGAACACACAAAAAGCGTGGAGTTCAAATAAGTTCAACAAAATTAAATGCCTTTTGTAACCGATGAGTTTCCGTATGAAACCCCGATACTATGAAAGAGACTCCCCGTTTTGTACGCGAAGTGCATCCTGATTTTCCCGTAACCCTCTCAACTTTTTAGCACATGATATGTAGGTGAAATGAGGATACCATGTCAACTTTCAACGTTTTCAGACTTCATTTAATGTGCTTTTCAATTTTAGGGTCATTTAGCTCAAAAAATCAGTGAATGCATGAATAATATCAAATGAAGTCGGAAAGGGTTGAAAATTGATGATGTGGCTTTGAATGCTGCATTTTGAACACACAAAAAGCCTCGAGTTCAAATAAGTTCAAGAAAATGAAATGCCTTTTGTAACCGATGAGTTTCCGTCCGAAACCCCGATACTTCGAAAGAGAGTGTCCGTTATGTACGCGAAGTGCATCCTGCTTTTGCCGTAACCTTCTCAACTTTTTAGCACATGCTATGTGGGCGAAATGATGATTCCATGCCAACTTTCAACCTTTTGAGACTTCATTTGAGGTGCTTTCCAATTTCAGGGTCATTTAGCTGAAAAAATCAGTAAATGCATGAAAAATATCAAATGAAGTCAGAGAGGGTTGAAAATTGATGATGTGGCTTTTAATGGTGCATTTTGAACACACATAAAGCCTGGAGTTCAAATAAGTTCAAGAAAATGAAATGCCTTTTTTAACCGATGAGTTTCTGTCCGAAACCCCGGTACTTCGAAAGAGAGTGTCCGTTTTGTACGCGAAGTGCATCCTGCATTTGCCGTAAACTTCTCAACTTTTTAGCACATGCAATGTGGGCGAAATGATCATACCATGCCAACTTTCAACCTTTTCAGACTTCATTTGAGGTGCTTTCCAATTTCAGGGTCATTTAGCTCAAAACAATCAGTAAATGCATGAAAAATATCAAATGAAGTCAGAAAGGGTTGAAAATTGATGATGTGACTTTTAATGGTGCATTTTGAGCACACAAAAAGCCTGGAGTTCAAATAAGTTCATGAAAATGAAATGCCTCTTTTAATCGATGAGTTTCCGTTTGAAACCCCGATACTACGAAAGAGACTGTCCGTTTTGTACGCGAAGTGCATCCTGCTTTTCCCGTAACCCTCTCAACTTTTTAGCACATGCTATGTGGGTGAAATGATGATATCATATCAACTTTCAACCTTTTCAGACTTCATTTGATGTGCGTTTCAATTTCAGGGTCATTTAGCTCAAAAAATCAGTGAATTTATGAAAAATATCAAATGAAGTTAGAAAGGGTTGAAAATTGATGATGTGGCTTTGAATGCTGCATTTTGAACAAACAAAAAGCCTGGAGTTTAAATAAGTTCAAGAAAATTAAATGCCTTTTGTAACCTATGAGTTTCCGTCCGAAACTCCGATACTTCGAAAGAGATTGTCCGTTTTGTACGCTAAGTGCATCCTTCTTTTGTCGTAACCCTCTCAACTTTTTAGCACATGCTATGTGGGTGAAATGATGATACCATGTCAACTTTCAACCTTTTCAGACTTCATTTGAGGTGCTTTCCAATTTCAGGGTCATTTAGCTTAAAAAAATCAGTAAATGCATGAAAAACATCAAATGAAGTCAGAAAAGGTTGAAAATTGATGTTGTGGCTTTTCATGCTGCATGTTGAACACACAAAAAGCCTGTAGTTCAAATAAGTTCAAGAAAATGAAATGCCTTTTGTAACCGATGAGTTTCCGTCCGAAACCCCGATACTTCGAAAGAGAGTGTCCGTTATGTACGCGAAGTGCATCCTGCTTTTGCCGTAACCTTCTCAACTTTTTAGCACATGCTATGTGGGCGAAATGATGATTCCATGCCAACTTTCAACCTTTTCAGACTTCATTTGAGGTGCTTTCCAATTTCAGGGTCATTTAGCTCAAAAAAATCAGTAAATGCATGAAAAATATCAAATGAAGTCAGAAAGGGTTGAAAATTGATGATGTGACTTTGAATGGTGCATTTTGAGCAAACAAAAAGCCTGGAGTTCAAATAAGTTTAAGAAAATGAAATGCCTCTTGTAATGGATGAGTTTCCGTTCGAAACCCCGATACTACGAAAGAGACTGTCCGTTTTGTACACGAAGTGCAACCTGCTTTTCCCGTAACCCTCTCAACTTTTTAGCACATGCTATGTGGGTGAAATGATGATATCATATCAACTTTCTACCTTTTCAGACTTCATTTGATGTGCGTTTCAATTTAGGGGTCATTTAGCTCAAAAAATCAGTGAATGCATGAAAAATATCAAATGAAGTTAGAAAGGGTTGAAAATTGATGATGTGGCTTTGAATGCTGCATTTTGAACAAACAAAAAGCCTGGAGTTTAAATAAGTTCAAGAAAATAAAATTCCTTTTGTAACCTATGAGTTTCCGTCCGAAACTCCGATACTTCGGAAGAGAGTGTCTGTTTTGTACGCTAAGTGCATCCTTCTTTTGCCGTAACCCTCTCAACTTTTTAGCACATGCTATGTGGGTGAAATGATGATACCATGTCAACTTTCAACCTTTTCAGACTTCATTTGAGGTGCTTTCCAATTTCAGGGTCATTTAGCTTAAAAAATCAGTAAATGCATGAAAAACATCAAATGAAGTCAGAAAGGGTTGAAAATTGATGTTGTGGCTTTTCATGCTGCATGTTGAACACACAAAAAGCCTGTAGTTCAAATAAGTTCAAGAAAATGAAATGCCTTTTGTAACCGATGAGTTTCCGTCCGAAACCCCGATACTTCGAAAGAGAGTGTCCGTTATGTACGCGAAGTGCATCCTGCTTTTGCCGTAACCTTCTCAACTTTTTAGCACATGCTATGTGGGCGAAATGATGATTCCATGCCAACTTTCAACCTTTTCAGACTTCATTTGAGGTGCTTTCAGATTTCAGGGTCATTTAGCTCAAAAAAAATCAGTAAATGCATGAAAAATATCAAATGAAGTCAGAAAGGGTCGAAAATTGATGATGTGACTTTGAACGGTGCATTTTGAGCAAACAAAAAGCCTGGAGTTCAAATAAGTTTAAGAAAATGAAATGCCTCTTGTAATGGATGAGTTTCCTTTTGAAACCCCGATACTACGAAAGAGACTGTCCGTTTTGTGTGCGAAGTGCATCCTGCTTTTCCTGTAAGCCTCTCAACTTTTTAGCACATGCTATGTGGGTGAAATGATGATACCATGTCAACTTTCAACCTTTTCAGACTTCATTTGATGTACTTTTCAATTTCAGGGTCATTTAGCTCAAAAAAATCAGTAAATGCATGAAAAACATCAAATGAAGTCAGAAAGGGTTGCAAATTGATGATGTGGCTTTTAATGGTGCATTTTGAACACACAAAAAGCCTGGAGTTCAAATAAGTTCAAGAAAATGAAATGCGCTTTGTAACCGATGAGTTTCCATCCGAAACCCTGATACTTCGAAAGAGAGTGTCCGTTTTGTACGCAAAGTCCATCCTGCTTTTGTCGTAACTGTCTCAACTTTTTAGCACATGCTATGTGGGTGAAATGATGATACCATGTCAACTATCATCCTTTTCAGACTTCATTTGAGGTGCTTTCCAATTTCAGGGTCATTTAGCTAGAAAAAAAATCAGTAAATGCATGAAAAATATCAAATGTAGTCAGAAAGGGTTGAAAATTAATGATGTGGCTTTGAATGGTGCATTTTGAACACACAAAAAGCTTGGAGTTGAAATAATTTCAAGAAAATGAAATGCCTTTTGTAACCGATGAGTTTCCGTTCGAAACCCCGATACTTCGAAAGAGAGTGTCCGTTTTGTACGCGAAGTGCATCTTTCTTTTGCCGTAACCCTCTCAACTTTTTAGCACATGCTATTTTGGTGAAATGATGATATCATATCAACTTTCTACCTTTTCAGACTTCATTTGATGTGCGTTTCAATTTCAGGGTCATTTAGCTCAAAAAATCAGTGAATGCATGAAAAATGTCAAATGAAGTTAGAAAGGGTTGAAAATTGATTATGTGGCTTTGAATGCTGCATTTTGAACAAACAAAAAGCCTGGAGTTTAAATAAGTTCAAGAAAATTAAATGCCTTTTGTAACCTATGAGTTTCCGTCCGAAACTCCGATACTTCGAAAGAGAGTGTCTGTTTTGTAGGCTAAGTGCATCCTTGTTTTGCCGTAACCCTCTCAACTTTTTAGCACATGCTATGTGGGTGAAATGATGATACCATGTCAACTTTCAACCTTTTCAGACTTCATTTGAGGTGCTTTCCAATTTCAGGGTCATTTAGCTTAAAAAATCAGTAAATGCATGAAAAACATCAAATTAAGTGAGAAAGGGTTGAAAATTGATGTTGTGGCTTTTCATGCTGCATGTTGAACACACAAAAAGCCTGTAGTTCAAATAAGTTCAAGAAAATGAAATGCCTTTTGTAACCGATGAGTTTCCGTCCGAAACCCCGATACTTCGACAGAGAGTGTCCGTTATGTACGCGAAGTGCATCCTGCTTTTGCCGTAACCTTCTCAACTTTTTAGCACATGCTATGTGGGCGAAATGATGATTCCATGCCAACTTTCAACCTTTTCAGACTTCATTTGAGGTGCTTTCAGATTTTAGGGTCATTTAGCTCAAAAAAATCAGTAAATGCATGAAAAATATCAAATGAAGTCAGAAAGGGTTGAAAATTGATGATGTGACTTTGAATGGTGCATTTTGAGCAAACAAAAAGCCTGGAGTTCAAATAAGTTTAAGAAAATGAAATGCCTCTTGTAATGGATGAGTTTCCGTTTGAAACCCCGATACTACGAAAGAGACTGTCCGTTTTGTACGCGAAGTGCATCCTGCTTTTCCTGTAAGCCTCTCAACTTTTTGGCACATGCTATGTGGGTGAAATGATGATACCATGTCAACTTTCAACCTTTTCAGACTTCATTTGATGTACTTTTCAATTTCAGGGTCATTTAGCTCAAAAAAATCAGTAAATGCATGAAAAACATCAAATGAAGTCAGAAAGGGTTGAAAATTGATGATGTGGCTTTTAATGGTGCATTTTGAACACACAAAAAGCCTGGAGTTCAAATAAGTTCAAGAAAATGAAATGCGCTTTGTAACCGATGAGTTTCCATCCGAAACCCTGATACTTCGAAAGAGAGTGTCCGTTTTGTACGCAAAGTCCATCCTGCTTTTGTCGTAACTGTCTCAACTTTTTAGCACATGCTATGTGGGTGAAATGATGATACCATGTCAACTATCAACCTTTTCAGACTTCATTTGAGGTGCTTTCCAATTTCAGGGTCATTTAGCTAGAAAAAAAAATCAGTAAATGCATGAAAAATATCAAATGAAGTCAGAAAGGGTTGAAAATTGATGATGTGGCTTTGAATGGTGCATTTTGAACACACAAAAAGCTTGGAGTTGAAATAATTTCAAGAAAATGAAATGCCTTTTGTAACCGATGAGTTTCCGTTCGAAACCCCGATGCTTCGAAAGAGAGTGTCCGTTTTGTACGCGAAGTGCATCTTGCTTTTGCCATAACCCTCTCAACTTTTTAGCACATGCTATGTGGGTGAAATGATGATATCATATCAACTTTCTACCTTTTCAGACTTCATTTGATGTGCGTTTCAATTTCAGGGTCATTTAGCTCAAAAAATCAGTGAATGCATGAAAAATGTCAAATGAAGTTAGAAAGGGTTCAAAATTGATTATGTGGCTTTGAATGCTGCATTTTGAACAAACAAAAAGCCTGGAGTTTAAATAAGTTCAAGAAAATTAAATGCCTTTTGTAACCTATGAGTTTCCGTCCGAAACTCCGATACTTCGAAAGAGAGTGTCTGTTTTGTAGGCTAAGTGCATCCTTCTTTTGCCGTAACCCTCTCAACTTTTTAGCACATGCTATGTGGGTGAAATGATGATACCATGTCAACTTTCAACCTTTTCAGACTTCATTTGAGGTGCTTTCCAATTTCAGGGTCATTTAGCTTAAAAAAATCAGTAAATGCAGGAAAAACATCAAATTAAGTCAGAAAGGGTTGAAAATTGATGTTGTGGCTTTTCATGCTGCATGTTGAACACACAAAAAGCCTGTAGTTCAAATAAGTTCAAGAAAATGAAATGCCTTTTGTAACCGATGAGTTTCCGTCCGAAACCCCGATACTTCGAAAGAGAGTGTCCGTTATGTACGCGAAGTGCATCCTGCTTTTGCCGTAACCTTCTCAACTTTTTAGCACATGCTATGTGGGCGAAATGATGATTCCATGCCAACTTTCAACCTTTTCAGACTTCATTTGAGGTGCTTTCAGATTTCAGGGTCATTTAGCTCAAAAAAATCAGTAAATGCATGAAAAATATCAAATGAAGTCAGAAAGGGTTGAAAATTGATGATGTGACTTTGAATGGTGCATTTTGAGCAAACAAAAATCTTGGAGTTCAAATAAGTTTAAGAAAATGAAATGCCTCTTGTAATGGATGAGTTTCCGTTTGAAACCCCGATACTACGAAAGAGACTGTCCGTTTTGTACGCGAAGTGCATCCTGCTTTTCCTGTAAGCCTCTCAACTTTTTAGCACATGCTATGTGGGTGAAATGATGATACCATGTCAACTTTCAACCTTTTCAGACTTCATTTGATGTACTTTTCAATTTCAGGGTCATTGAGCTCAAAAAAATCAGTAAATGCATGAAAAACATCAAATGAAGTCAGAAAGGGTTGAAAATTGATGACGTGGCTTTTAATGGTGCATTTGGAACACACAAAAAGCCTGGAGTTCAAATAAGTTCAAGAAAATGAAATGCGCTTTGTAACCGATGAGTTTCCATCCGAAACCCTGATACTTCGAAAGAGAGTGTCCGTTTTGTACGCAAAGTCCATCCTCCTCTTGTCGTAACTGTCTCAACTTTTTAGCACATGCTATGTGGGTGAAATGATGATACCATGTCAACTATCAACCTTTTCAGACTTCATTTGAGGTGCTTTCCAATTTCAGGGTCATTTAGCTAGAAAAAAAAATCAGTAAATGCATGAAAAATATCAAGTGAAGTCAGAAAGGGTTGAAAATTGATGATGTGGCTTTGAATGGTGCATTTTGAACACACAAAAAGCTTGGAGTTGAAATAATTTCAAGAAAATGAAATGCCTTTTGTAACCGATGAGTTTCCGTTCGAAACCCCGATACTTCGAAAGAGAGTGTCCGTTTTGCACGCGAAGTGCATCTTGCTTTTGCCGTAACCCTCTCAACTTTTTAGCACATGTTATGTGGGCGAAATGATGATACCATGCCAACTTTCAACCTTTTCAGACTTTATTTGAGGTGCTTTCCAATTTCAGGGTCATTTAGCTCAAAAAAATCAATGAATGCATGAAAAACATCAAATGAAGTCAGAAAGGGTTGAAAATTGATGATGTGGCTTTTAATGGTGCATTTTGAACACACAAAAAGCCTGGAGTTGAAATATTTTCAAGAAAATGAAATGCCTTTTGTAACCGACGAGTTTCCGT
The DNA here is from genome assembly GCA_022496015.1 of Hordeum marinum. Taxonomy (NCBI): domain Eukaryota; kingdom Viridiplantae; phylum Streptophyta; class Magnoliopsida; order Poales; family Poaceae; genus Hordeum; species Hordeum marinum. Next base: position 194,181,553 of record CM039677.1, read on the forward strand.
CCGAAGCCCCGATACTTCGAAAGAGAGTGTCCATTTTGTATGCGAAGTGCATCCTGCTTTTGCAATAACCTTCTCAACTTTTGAGCACATGCTATGCGGGTGAAATGATGATACCATGTCAACTTTCAACCTTTTCAGACTACATTTGAGGTGCTTTCCAATTTCAGGGTCATTTAGCTCAAAAAAATTTAGTAAATGCATGAAAATATCAAATGAAGTCAGAAAGGGTTGAAATTGATGTTGTGACTTTGAATAGTGCATTTTGAACACACAAAAAGCCTGGAGTTCAAATAAGTTCAAGAAAATGAAATGCCTTTTGTAACCGATGAGTTTTCGTTTGAAACCCCGATACTACGAAAGAGACTGTCCGTTTTGTACGCGAAGTGCATCCTGCTTTTCCCGTAACCATCTCAACTTTTTAGCACATGGTATGTGGGTGAAATGATGATACCATGCCAACTTTCAACCTTTTCAGACTTCATTTGAGGTGCTTTCCAATTTCAGGGTCGTTTAGCTGAAAAAATCAGTAAATGCATGAAAAATATCAAATGAAGTCAGAAAGGGTTGAAAATTAATAATGTGGCTTTTAATGGTGCATTTTGAACCCACAAAAGCCTGGAGTTCAAATAAGTTCAAGAAAATGAAATGCCTTTTGTAACCGATGAGTTTCCGTCCGAAACCCCGATACTTCGAAAGAGAGTGTCCGTTTTGTACGCGAAGTGCATCCTGCTTTTTCCGTAACCTTCTCAACTTTTTAGCACATGCTATGTGGGCGAAATGATGATACCATGCCAACTTTCAACCTTTTCACACTTCATTTGAGGTGCTTTCCAATTTGAGGGTCATTTAGCTCAAAAAACTCAGTAAATGCATGAAAAACATCAAACGAAGTCAGAAAGGGTTGAAAATTGATGATGTGGATTTTAATGGTGCATTTTGAACACACAAAAAGCGTGGAGTTCAAATAAGTTCAACAAAATTAAATGCCTTTTGTAACCGATGAGTTTCTGTTTGAAACCCCGATACTATGAAAGATACTCCCCGTTTTGTACGCGAAGTGCATCCTGATTTTCCCGTAACCCACTCAACTTTTTAGCACATGCTATGTGGGTAAAATGAGGATACCATGTCAACTTTCAACGTTTTCAGACTTCATTTAATGTGCTTTTCAATTTCAGGGTCATTTAGCTCAAAAAATCAGTGAATGCATGAAAAATATCAAATGAAGTCACAAAGGGTGGAAAATTGATGATGTGGCTTTGAATGCTGCATTTTGAACACACAAAAAGCCTCGAGTTAAAATAAGTTCAAGAAGATTAAATACCTTTTGTAACCGATGAGTTTCCGTCCGAAACCCCAATACTTCGAAAGAGAGTGTCCGTTTTGTATGCGAAGTGCATCCTGCTTTTGCCATAACCCTCTCAACTTTTTAGCACATGCTATGTGGGTGAAATAATGATACCATGTCAACTTTCAACGTTTTCAGACTTCATTTGAGGTGCTTTCCAATTTCAGGGTCATTTAGCTGAAAAAATCAGTAAATGCATGAAAAATATCAAATGAAGTCAGAAAGGGTTGAAAATTGATGATGTGGCTTTTAATGGTGCATTTTGAACACACATAAAGCCTGGAGTTCAAATAAGTTCAAGAAAATGAAATGCCTGTTTTAACCGATGAGTTTCCGTCCGAAACCCCGGTACTTCGAAAGAGAGTGTCCGTTTTGTACGCGAAGTGCATCCTGCTTTTGCCGTAAACTTCTCAACTTTTTAGCACATGCAATGTGGGCGAAATGATCATACCATGCCAACTTTCAACCTTTTCAGACTTCATTTGAGGTGCTTTCCAATTGCAGGGTCATTTAGCTCAAAACAATCAGTAAATGCATGAAAAATATCAAATGAAGTCAGAAAGGGTTGAAAATTGATGATGTGACTTAGAATGGTGCATTTTGAGCACACAAAAAGCCTGGAGTTCAAATAAGTTCAAGAAAATGAAATGCCTCTTTTAATCGATGAGTTTCTGTTTGAAACCCCGATACTACGAAAGAGACTGTCCGTTTTGTACGCGAAGTGCATCCTGCTTTTCCCGTACCCCTCTCAACTTTTTAGCACATGCTATGTGGGTGAAATGATGATATCATATCAACTTTCAACCTCTTCAGACTTCATTTGATGTGCGTTTCAATTTCAGGGTCATTTAGCTCAAAAAATCGGTGAATGCATGAAAAATATCAAATGAAGTTAGAAAGGGTTGAAAATTGATGATGTGGCTTTGAATGCTGCATTTTGAACAAACAAAAAGCCTGGAGTTTAAATAAGTTCAAGAAAATTAAATGCCTTTTGTAACCTATGAGTTTCCGTCCGAAACTCCGATACTTCGAAAGAGAGTGTCCGTTTTGTACGCTAAGTGCATCCTTCTTTTGTCGTAACCCTCTCAACTTTTTAGCACATGCTATGTCGGTGAAATGATGATACCATGTCAACTTTCAACCTTTTCAGACTTCATTTGAGGTGCTTTCCAATTTCAGGGTCATTTAGCTTAAAAAAATCAGTAAATGCATGAAAAATATCAAATGAAGTCAGAAAGGGTTGAAAATTGATGTTGTGGCTTTTCATGCTGCATGTTGAACACACAAAAAGCCTGTAGTTCAAATAAGTTCAAGAAAATGAAATGCCGTTTGTAACCGATGAGTTTCCGTCCGAAACCATGATACTTCGAAAGAGAGTGTCCGTTATGTACGCGAAGTGCATCCTGCTTTTGCCGTAACCTTCTCAACTTTTTAGCACATGCTATGTGGGCGAATTGATGATTCCATGCCAACTTTCAACCTTTTCAGACTTCATTTGAGGTGCTTTCCAATTTCAGGGTCATTTAGCTCAAAAAAAATCAATAAATGCATGAAAAATATCAAATGAAGTCAGAAAGGGTTGAAAATTGATGATGTTACTTTCAATGGTGCATTTTGAGCAAACAAAAAGGGAGTTCAAATAAGTTTAAGAAAAAGAAATGCCTCTTGTAATGGATGAGTTTCCGTTTGAAACCCCGATACTACGAAAGAGACTGTCCGTTTTGTACGCGAAGTGCATCCTGCTTTTGCCGTAACCCTCTCAACTTTTTAGCACATGCTATGTGGGTGAAATGATGATACCATGTCAACTTTCAACCTTTTCAGACTTCATTTGATGTACTTTTCAATTTCAGGGTCATTTAGCTCAAAAAATCAGTGAATGCATGGAAAATATCAAATGAAGTCAGAAAGCGTTGAAAATTGATGATGTGGCTTTGAATGCTACATTTTGAACACAAGAAAAGCCTGGAGTTCAAATAAGTACACGAAAATGAAATGCCTTTTGTAACCGATGAGTTTCCGTCCGAAACCCCGATACTTCGAAAGAGAGTGTCCATTTTGTATGCGAAGTGCATCCTGCTTTTGCAGTAACGTTCTCAACTTTTGAGCACATGCTATGTGGGTGAAATGATGATACCATGTCAACTTTCAACCTTTTCAGACTTAATTTGAAGTGCTTTTCAATTTTAGGGTCATTTAGCTCAAAAAGTCAGTAAATGCATGAAAAATATCAAATGAAGTCAGAAAGGGTTGAAAATTGATGATGTGGCTTTGAATGCTGCATTTTGAAAACACAAAAGGCCTGGACTTCAAATAAGTTCAAGAAATTTAAATGCCTTTTGTAACCGATGAGTTTCCGTCCGAAAACCTGATACGTCGAAAGAGACTGTCCATTTTGTATGCAAAGTCCATCCTGCTTTTGCCGTAACCCTCTCAACTTTTTAGCACATGGTATGTGGGTGAAATGATGATACCATGTCAACTTTCAACCTTTTCAGACTTCATTTAGGTGCTTTCCAATTTCAGGGTCATTTAGCTCAAACAAATCAGTGAATTCATGAAAAATATCAAATGAAGTCACAAAGGGTTGAAAATTGATGATGTGGCTTTGAATGGTGCAGTTTGAACACACAAAATGCTTGGAGTTGAAATAATTTCAAGAAAATGAAATGCCTTTTGTAACCGATGAGTTTCCATCCAAAACCCCGATACTTCGAAAGAGAGTGTCCATTTTGTACGCGAAGTGCATCCTGCTTTTGCGGTAACCATCTCAACTTTTTAGCACATGCTATGTGGGTGAAATGATGATACCATGTCAACTTTCAACCTTTTGAGACTTCATTTGAGGTCCTTTCCAATTTCAGGGTCATTTAGCTGGAAAAAAATCAGTAAATGCATGAAAAACATCAAACGAAGTCAGAAAGGGTTGAAAATTGATGATGTGGATTTTAATGGTGCATTTTGAACACACAAAAAGCGTGGAGTTCAAATAAGTTTAAGAAAATGAAATGCCTTTTGTGACCGATGAGTTTCCGTCGGAAACCCCGATACTTCGAAAGAGAGTGTCCGTTTTGTACGCGAAGTGCATCCTGCTTTTGCCGTAACCTTCTCAACTTTTTAGCACATCCTATGTGGGTGAAATGATGATACCATGCCAACTTTCAACCTTTTCGGACTACATTTGAGGTGCTTTCCAATTTCAGGGTCATTTAGCTCAAACAAATCAGTAAATGCATGAAAAATATCAAATGAAGTCAGAATGGTTTGAAATTGATGTTGTGACTTTGAATAGTGCATTTTGAACACACAAAAAGCCTGGAGTTCATATAAGTTCAAGAAAATGAAATGCCTTTTGTAACCGATGAGTTTTCGTTTGAAACCCCGATACTACAAAAGAGACTGTCCGTTTTGTATGCGAAGTGCATCCTGCTTTTCCCGTAACCCTCTCAACTTTTTAGCACATGCTATGTGGGTGAAATGATGATACCATGTCAACTTTCAACCTTTTCAGACTTCATTCGATGTGCTTTTCAATTTCAGGGTCATTTAGCTCAAAAAATCACTAAATGCATGAAAAATATCAAATGTAGTCAGAAAGGGTTGAAAATTGATGATGTGGCTTTGAATGCTGCATTTTTAACACACAAAAAGTCTCGAGTTCAAATAAGTTCAAGAAAATTAAATGCCTTTTGTAACCGATGAGTTTCCGTCGGAAACCCCAATGCTTCGAAAGAGAGTGTCCGTTTTGTACGCGAAGTGCATCCTTCTTTTGCCATAACCCTCTCAACTTTTTAGCACATGCTATGTGGGTGAAATAATGATACCATGTCAACTTTCAACCTTTTCAGACTTCATTTGAGGTGCTTTCCAATTTCAGGGTCATTTAGCTGAAAAAATCAGTAAATGCATGAAAAATATCAAATGAAGTCAGAAAGGGTTGAAAATTGATGATGTGGCTTTTAATGGTGCATTTTGAACACACATAAAGCCTGCAGTTCAAATAAGTTCAAGAAAATGAAATGCCTTATTTAACCGATGAGTTTCCGTCCGAAACCCCAGTACTTCGAAAGAGAGTATCCGTTTTGTACGCGAAGTGCATCCTGCTTTTGCCGTAAACTTCTCAACTTTTTAGCACATGCAATGTGGGCGAAATGATCATACCATGCCAACATTCAACCTTTTCAGAGATCAATTGAGGTGCTTTCCTATTTCAGGGGCATTTATCTCAAAACAATCAGTAAATGCATGAAAAATATCAAATGAAGTCAGAAATGGTTGAAAATTGATGATGTGACTTTGAATGGTGCATTTTGAGCACACAAAAAGCCTGGAGTTCAAATAAGTTCAAGAAAATGAAATGCCTCTTGTAACCGATGAGTTTCCGTTTGAAACCCCGATACTACGAAAGAGACTGTCCGTTTTGTACGCAAAGTGCATCCTTCTTTTCCCGTAACCCTCTCAACTTTTTAGCACATGCTATGTGGGTGAAATGATGATACCATGTCAACTTTCAACCTTTTCAGACTTCATTTGAGGTGCTTTCCAATTTCAGGGTCATTTAGCTGAAAAAAATCAGTAAATGCATGAAAAACATCAAATGAAGTCAGAAAGGGTTGAAAATTGATGATGTGGCTTTTCATGCTGCATTTTGAACACACAAAAAGCCTGGAGTTCAAATAAGTTCAAGAAAATGAAATGCCTTTTGTAACCGATGAGTTTCCGTCCGAAACCCCGATACTTCGAAAGAGAGTGCCCGTTATGTACGCGAAGTGCATCCTGCTTTTGCCGTAACCTTCTCAACTTTTTAGCACATGCTATGTGGGCGAAATGATGATTCCATGCTAACTTTCAACCTTTTCAGACTTCATTTGAGGTGCTTTCCAATTTCAGGGTCATTTAGCTCAAAAAAATCAGTAAATGCATGAAAAATACCAAATGAAGTCATAAAGGGTTGAAAATTGATGATGTGACTTTGAATGGTGCATTTTGAGCAAATAAAAAGCCTGGAGTTCAAATAATTTTAAGAAAATGAAATGCCTGTTGTAACCGATGAGTTTCCGTTTGAAACCCCGATACTACGAAAGAGACTGTCCGTTTTGTACGCGAAGTGCATCCTGCTTTTCATGTAACCCTCTCAACTTTTTAGCACATGCTATGTGGGTGAAATGATGATACCATGTCAACTTTCAACCTTTTCAGACTTCATTTGAGGTGCTTTCCAATTTCAGGGTCATTTAGCTGGAAAAAATCAGTAAATGCATGAAAAACATCAAATGAAGTCAGAAAGCGTTGAAAATTGATGATGTGGCTTTGAATGCTGCATTTTGAACACACAAAAAGCCTCGAGTTCAAATAAGTTCAAGAAAATTAAATGCCTTTTGTAACCGATGAGTTTTCGTCCGAAACCCCGGTACTTCGAAAGAGAGTGTCCGTTATGTACGTGAAGTGCATCCTGGTTTTGCCATAACCCTCTCAACTTTTTATCACATGCTATGTGGGTGAAATGATGATACCATGTCAACTTTCAACCTTTTCAGACTTCATTTGAGGTGCTTTCCAATTTCAGGGTCATTTAGCTAAAAAAATCAGTAAATGCATGAAAAATATCAAATGAAGTCAGAAACGGTTGAAAATTGATGATGTGGCTTTTAATGGTGCATTTTGAACACACAAAAAGCCTGGAGTTCAAATAAGTTCAAGAAAATGAAATGCCTTTTGTAACCGATGAGTTTCCGTCCGAAACCCCGATACTTCGAAAGAGAGTGTCCGTTTTGTACGCGAAGTGCATCCTGCTTTTGCCGTAACCCTCTCAACTTTTTAGCACATGCTATGTGGGTGAAATGATGATACCATGTCAACTTTCAACCTTTTCAGACTTCATTTGAGGTGCTTTCCAATTTCAGGGTCATTTAGCTGGAAAAAATCAGTAAATGCATGAAAAATATCAAATGAAGTCAGAAAGGGTTGAAAATTGATGATGTGGCTTTTAATGGTGCATTTTGAACACACAAAAAGCCTGGAGTTCAAATGAGTTCAATAAAATGAAATGCCTTTTGTAACCGATGAGTTTCCGTCCGAAACCCCGATACTTCGAAAGAGAGTGTCCGTTTTGTGTGCGAAGTGCATCCTGCTTTTGCCGTATCCTTCTCAACTTTTTAGCTCACGCTATGTGGGCGAAATGATGATACCATGCCAACTTTCAACCTTTTCAGACTTCATTTGAGGTGCTTTCCAATTTCACGGTCATTTAGCTCAAAAAAATCAGTAAATGCATGAAAAATATCAAATGAAGTGAAAAAGGGTTGAAATAGATGATGTGACTTTGAATGGTGCATTTTGAACACACAAAAAGCTTGGAATTGAAATAATTTCAAGAAAATGAAATGCCTTTTGTAACCGATGAGTTTCCGTCCGAAACCCCGATACTTCGAAAAAGAGTGTCCGTTTTGTACGCGAAGTGCATCCTGCTTTTGCCGTAACCCTCTCAACTTTTTAGCACATGCTATTTGGGTGAAATGATGATAACATTCCAACTTTCAACCTTTTCAGACTTCATTTCAAGTGCTTTTCAATTTCAGGGTCATTTAGGTAAAAAAAAATCAGCAAATGCATGAAAAATATCAAATGAAGTCACAAAGGGTTGAAAGTTGATGATGTGGCTTTTAATGGTGCATTTTTAACGCACAAAAAGCCTGGAGTTCAAATAAGTTCAAGAAAATGAAATGCCTTTTGTAACCGATGAGTTTCTGTCCGAAACCCCGATACTTCGAAAGAGAGTGTCCGTTTTGTACGCGAAGTGCATCCTGCTTTTGTCGTAACCTTCTCAACTTTTTAGCACATGCTATGTGGGTGAAACAATGAAACCATCCCAACTTTAACCATTTCAGAGTTCATTTGTAGTGCTTTTCAATTTTAGGGTCATTTAGCTCAAAAAAATCAATAAATGCATGAAAAATATCAATTGAAGTCAGAAAGGGTTGAAAATTGATGATGTGGCTTTGAATGGTGCATTTTGAACACACAAAAAGCCCGGAGTTCAAATAAGTTCAAGAAAATGAAATGCCCGTTGTAACCGATGAGTTTCCGTCCGAAACCCCGATACTTCGAAAGAGACTGTCCGTTTTGTACGCGAAGTGCATCCTGTTTTTGTCGTAAACCTCTCAACATTTTCACACATGCTATGTGGGTGAAATGATGATACCATGTCAACTTTGAACCTTTTCAGACTTCATTTGAAGTGATTTTTAATTTTAGGGTCATTTATCTCGAAAAATCAGTAAATGCATGAAAAATATCGAACGAAGTCAGAACGGGTTGAAAATTGATGATGTGGCTTTGAATGGTGCATTTTGAACACACAAAAAGCCTGGAGTTCAAATAAGTTCAAGAAAATGAAATGCCTTTTGTAACCGATGAGTTTCCGTCCGAAACCCCGATACTTCGAAAGAGAGTGTCCGTTTTGTATGCAAAGTGCATCCTGCTTTTGCCGTAACCCTCTCAACTTTTTAGCACATGCTATGTGGGTGAAATGATGATACCATGCCAACTTTCAACCTTTTCAGACTTCATTTGAAGTGCTTTTCAATTTCAGGGTCATTTAGGTCAAAAAAATCAGTAAATGCATGAAAAATATCAAATGAAGTCAGAAAGGGTTGAAAATTGATGATGTGGCTTTGAATGGTGCATTTTGAACACACAAAAAGCTTGGAGTTGAAATAAGTTCAAGAAAATGAAATGCCTTTTGTAACCGATGAGTTTCCGTCCGAAACCCCGATACTTCGAAAGAGACTGTCCGTTTTGTATGCAATGTGCATCCTGCTTTTGCAGTAACCTTCTCAACTTTAGAGCACATGCTATGTGGGTGAAATTTTGATACCATGCCAACTTTCAACCTTTTCAGAGTTCATTTGTAGTGCTTTTCAATGTTAGGGTCATTTAGGTCGAAAAATCAGTAAATGCATGAAAAATATCAAATGAAGTCGGAAAGGGTTGAAAGTTGATGATGTGGCTTTGAATGGTGTATTTTGAACACACAAAAAGCCTGGAGTTCAAATAAGTTCAAGAAAATGAAATGCCTTTTGTAACCGATGAGTTGCCGTCCGAAACTCCGATACTTCTAAAGAGAGTGTTCGTTTTGTATGCGAAGTGCATCTGCTTTTATCGTAACCTTCTCAACTTTTTAGCACATGCTATGTGGTTGAAACAATGAAACCATGCCAACTTTTAACCTTTTCAGACTTCATTTGAAGTGCCTTTTAATTTGAGGGTCATTTATCTCAAAAAAATCAATAATTGCATGAAAAATATCAAATGAAGTCAGAAAGCGTTGAAAATTGATAATGTGGCTTTGAATGCTGCATTTTGAACACACAAAAATCCTGGAGTTCAAACAAGTTCAAGAAAATTAAATGCCTTTTGTAACCGATGAGTTTCTGTCCGAAACTCCGACACTTCGAAAGAGAGTGTCCGTTTTGTACGCGAAGTGCATCCTTCTTTTGCCGTAACCCTCTCACCTTTTTAGCACATGCTATGTGGGTGAAATGATGATACCATGTCAACTTTCAACCTTTTGAGACTTCATTTGAGGTGCTTTCCAATTTCAGGGTCATTTAGCTCAAAAAAATCAATAAATGCATGAAAAATATCAAATGAAGTCAGGAAGGGTTGAAAATTGATGATGTGACTTTGAATGGTGCATTTTGAGCACACAAAAAGCATGGAGTTCAAATAAGTTTAAGAAAATGAAATGCCTCTTGTAATCGATGAGTTTCCCTTTGAAAAACCCCGATACTACGAAAGAGACTGTCCGTTTTGTACGCGAAGTGCATCCTGCTTTTCCTGTAACCCTCTCAACTTTTTAGCACATGTTATGTGGGTGAAATGATGATGCCATTTCAACTTTCAACCGTTTCAGACTTCATTGGATGTGCTTTTATTTTTCAGGGTCATTTAGCTCAAAAAATCAGTGAATGCATGGATAATATCAAATGAAGTCAGAAAGCGTTGAAAATTGATGATGTGGCTTTGAATGCTGCATTTTGAACACACAAAAAGCCTGGAGTTCAAATAAGTTCAAGAAAAATAAATGCCTTTTGTAACCGATGAGTTTCCGTCCGAAACCTCGATACTTCGAAAGAGAGTGTCCGTTTTGTACGCGAAGTGCATCCTGCTTTTGCCATAACCCTCTCAACTTTTTAGCACATGCTATGTGGGTGAAATGATGATAACATGTCAACTTTCAACCTTTTCAGACTTCATTTGAGGTGCTTTCCAATTTCAGGGTCATTTAGTTGGAAAAATCAGTAAATGCATGAAAAATATCAAATGAAGTCAGAAAGGGTTGAAAATTGATGTTGTGGCTTTTAATGGTGCATTTTGAACACACAAAAAGCCTGGGGTTCGATAAGTTCAAGTTAATGAAATGCCTTTCGTAACCGATGAGTTTCCGTCCGAAACCCCGATACTTCGAAAGAGAGTGTCCGTTTTGTATGCGAAGTGCATCCTGCTTTTGCCGTAACATTCTCAATTTTTTAGCATATGCTTTGTGGGCGAATGATGATACCATGCCAACTTTCACCCTTTTCAGACTTCATTTGAGGTGCTTTCCAATTACAGGGTCATTTAGCTCAAAAAAATCAGCAAATGCATGAAAAATATCAAATGAAGTCAGAAAGGATTTAAAATTGATGATGTGACTTTGAATGGTGCATTTTGAACAGACAAAAAGCCTGGAGTTGAAATAAGTTCAAGAAAATGAAATGTGTTTTGTAATCGATGAGTTTCCGTTTGAAACCCAGATATTACGAAAGAGACTGTCCGTTTTGTACGCGAAGTGCATCCTGCTTTTCCCGTAACCCTCTCAACTTTTTAGCACATGCTATGTGGGTGAAATGATGATACCATGTCAACTTTCAACCTTTTCAGACTTCATTTGATGTGCTTGTCAGTTTCAGGGTCATTTAGCTCAAAAAATCAGTGAATGCATGAAAAATATCAGATGAAGTCAGAAAGGGTTGAAAATCGATGATGTGGCTTTGAATCCTGCATTTTGAACACACAAAATGCCTGGAGTTCAAATAAGTTCAAGAAAATTAAATGCCTTTTGTAACCGATGAGTTTCCGTCCGAAACCCCAATACTTCGAAAGAGAGTGTCCGTTTTGTACGCGAAGTGCATCCTGCTTTTGCCGTAACCCTCTCAACTTTTTAGCACATGCTATGTGGGTGAAATGATGATAACATTCCAACTTTCAACCTTTTCAGACTTCATTTGAAGTGCTTTTCAATTTCAGGGTCATTTAGGTCAAAAAAACAGTAAATGCCTGAAGAATATGAAATGAAGTTAGAAAGGGTTGAAAGTTGATGATGTGGCTTTGAATGGTTCATTTTGAACACACAAAAAGCCTGGAGTTCAAATAAGTTCAAGAAAATGAAATGCCTTTTGTAACCGATGAGTTGCCGTCCGAAACCCCGATACTTCTAAAGAGAGTGTCTGTTTTGTATGCGAAGTGCATCTGCTGTTGTCGTAACCTTCTCAACTTTTTAGCACATGCTATATGGTTGAAACAATGAAACCGTGCCAACTTTTAACCTTTTCAGACTTCATTTGAAGTGCCTTTCAATTTGAGGGTCATTTATATCAAAAAAAAATCAATAATTGCATGAAAAATATGAAATGAAGTCAGAAAGCGTTGAAAATTGATGATGTGGATTTGAATGCTGCATTTTCAACACACAAAAAGCCTGGAGTTCAAATAAGTTTAAGAAAATTAATTGCCTTTTGTAACCGATGAGTTTCTGTCCGAAACTCCGATACTTCGAAAGAGAGTGTCCGTTTTGTACGCGAAGTGCATCCATATTTTGCCGTAACCCTCTCAACTTTTTAGCACATGCTATGTGGGTAAAATGATGATACCATGTCAAATTTCAACCTTTTCAGACTTCATTTGAGGTGATTTCCAATTTCAGGGTCATTTAGCTGAAAAAATCAGTAAATGCATGAAAAATATCAAATGAAGTCAGAAACAGTTGAAAATTGATGATGTGGCTTTTAATGGTGCATTTTGAACACACAAAAAGCCTAGAGTTCAAATAAGTTCAAGAAAATTAAATGCCTTTTGTAACCGATGAGTTTCCGTCCAAAACCCCGATACTTCGAAAGAGAGTGTCCGTTTTGTACGCGAAGTGCATCCTGCTTTTGCCGTAACCCTCTCAACTTTTTAGCACATGCTATGTGGGTGAAATGATGATACCATGTCAACTTTCAACCTTTTCAGACTTCATTTGAGGTACTTTCCAATTTCAGGGTCATTTAGTTGGAAAAAATCAGTAAATGCATGAAAAATATCAAATGAAGTTAGAAAGGGTTGAAAATTCATGATATGGCTTTTAATGGTGCATTTTGAACACAAAAAAGCTTGGAGTTGAAATAAGTTCAAGAAAATGAAATGCCTTTTGTTACCGATGAGTTTCCGTCTGAAACCCCGATACTTCGAAAGAGACTATCCGTTTTGTATGCGAAGTCCATCCTGCTTTTGCAGTAACCTTCTCAACTTTTGAGCACATGCTATGTGGGTGAAATGTTGATACCATTCCAACTTTCAACCTTTTCAGAGTTCATTTGTAGTGCTTTTCAATTTTAGGGTCATTTAGCTCAAAAAAATCATTAAATGCATGAAAAATACCAAATGAAGTCAGAAAGGGTTGAAAATTGCTGATGTGGCTTAGAATGCTACATTTTGAACACACGAAAAGCCTAGAGTTCAAATAAGTTCAGGAAAATTAAATGCCATTTGTAACCGATGAGTTTCCGTCCAAAACCCCGATACTTCGAAAGAGACTGTCCGTTTTGTATGCGAAGTGCATCCTGCTTTTGTAGTAACCTTCTCAAGTTTGTAGCACATGCTATGTGGGCGAAATGATGAGACCATGCCAACTTTCAACCTTTTCAGACTTCATTTGAGGTGCTTTCCAATTTCAGGGTCATTTAGCTCAAAAAAATCAGTAAATGCATGAAAAGTATCAAATGAAGTTAGAAAGGGTTAAAAATTTATGATGTGACTTTGAATGGTGCATTTTGAACACACAAAAAGCCTGGAGTTCAAATAAGTTCAAGAAAATGAAATGCCTTTTGTAATCGATGAGTTTCCGTTTGAAACCCCGATACTACGAAATAGACTGTCTGTTTTGTACGCAAAGTGCATCCTGCTTTTCTCGTAACCCTCTCAACTTTTTAGCACATGCTATGTGGGTGAAATGATGATACCATGTCAACTTTGAACCTTTTCAGACTTCATTTGATGTGCTTTTCAATTTCAGGGTTATTTAGCTCAAAAAATCAGTGAATGCATGAAAAATATCAAATGAGTCACAAAGGGTTGAAAATTGATGATGTGGCTTTGAATGCTGCATTTTGAACACACAAAAAGCCTGGAGTTCAAGTAAGTTCAAGAAAATGAAATGCCTTTTGTAATCGATGAGTTTCCGTTTGAAACCCCGATACTACGAAGGAGACTGCTCGTTTTGTACGCGAAGTGCATCCTGCTTTTGCCGTAACCCTCTCAACCTTTTAGCACATGCTATGTGGGTGAAATGATGATAACATTCCAACTTTCAACCTTTTCAGACTTCATTTGAAGTGCTTTTCAATTTTAGGGTCATTTTGGTAAAAAAAATCAGTAAATGCATGAAAAATATCAAATGAAGTCAGAAAGGGTTGAAAGTTGATGATGTGGCTTTGAATGGTGCATTTTGAACACACAAAAAGCCTGGAGTTCAAATAAGTTCAAGAAAATTAAATGCCTTTGGTAACCGATGAGTTGTCGTCCGGAACCCCGATACTTCGAAAGAGAGTGTCCGTTTTGTATGCGAAGTGCATCTGCTTTCGTCGTAACCTTCTCAACTTTTTAGCACATGCTATGTGGTTGAAACAATGAAACCATGCCAACTTTAACCTTTTCAGACTTCATTTGAAGTGCTTTTCAATTTGAGGGTCATTTATCTCAAAAGAATCAATAATTGCATAAAAAATATCAAATCAAGTCAGAAAGGGTTCAAAATTTATGATGTGGCTTTGAATGGTGCATTTTGAACACACGAAAAGCCTGGAGTTCAAATAAGTTCAAGAAAATGAAATGCCCTTTGTAACCGATGAGTTTCCGTCCGAAACCCCGAAACTTCGAAAGAGACTGTCTGTTTTGTACGCGAAGTGCATCCTGTTTTTGTCGTAAACCTCTCAACTTTTTCACACATGCTATGTGGGTGAAATGATGATACCATGTCAACTTTCAACCTTTTCAGACTTCATTTGATGTGCTTTTCAATTTCAGGGTTATTTAGCTCAAAAAATCAGTGAATGCATGAAAAATATCAAATGAGTCACAAAGGGTTGAAAATTGATGATGTGGCTTTGAATGCTGCATTTTGAACACACAAAAAGCCTGGAGTTCAAATAAGTTCAAGAAAATGAAATGCCTTTTGTAACCGATGAGTTTCCGTCCGAAATCCCAATACTTCGAAAGAGAGTGTTCGTTTTGTATGCAAAGTGCATCCTGCTTTTGCCGTAACCCTCTCAACTTTTTATCACATGCTATTGTTCGAAGTATGCCCTAGAGGCAATAATAAATTAGTTATTATCATATTTCCTTGTTCATGATAACCGTTTATTATCCATGCTATAATTGTATTGATCGGAGACTTAAATGCATGTGTGGATACATAGACAAAATCATGTCCCTAGTATGCCTCTAATGGACTAGCTCGTTGATCAAAGGATGGTTAAGGTTTCCTAGCCATGGACATGAGTTGTCATTTGATAACGGGATCACATCATTAGGAGAATGATGTGATGGATAAGACCCAAACTACAAACATAGCATACGATCGTGTCAATTTATTGCTACTGTTTTCTGCATGTAAAGTATATATTCCTATGACCATGAGATCATGCAACTCACGGATATCGGAGGAGTGCCTTGTGTGTATCAAACGTCGCAACGTAACTGGGTGACTATAAAGGTGCTCTACAGTTATCTCCGATGGTGTCTGTTGAGTTGGCATGGATAGAGACTGGGATTTGTTACTCCGTGTGACGGAGAGGTATCTCGGGGCCCACTCGGTAATGTAACATCACAATAAGACTTGCAAGCAATGTGACTAATTGTTAGTTGCGGGATATTGTATTACGGAACGAGTAAAGAGACTTACTAGTAACGAGGTTGAACTAGGTATGGAGATACCGACGATCGAATCTCGGGCAAGTAACATACCGAAAAAACAAAGCGAACATTATACGGGATTAACTGAATTCTTGACATACAGGTTCGACCGATAAAGATCTTCGTACAATATGTAGGAACCAATGTGGACGTCCAGGTACCGCCATTGGTTATTGACCGTAGAGGTGTCTCGGTCATGTCTACATAGTTCTCGAACCCGCAGGGTCTGCACACTTAAGGTTCGGTGACGTTTCGGTAGTGTAGAGTTATGTATGCTGGTGACCGAAGTTTGTTCGGAGTCCCGGATGAGATCCCGGACATCACGAGG
Source organism: Hordeum marinum (assembly GCA_022496015.1). Lineage (NCBI taxonomy): Eukaryota > Viridiplantae > Streptophyta > Magnoliopsida > Poales > Poaceae > Hordeum > Hordeum marinum. Next base: position 194,197,443 of record CM039677.1, read on the forward strand.
AGCTCTGGAATGGTCCGTATGTAAAGATTCATATATAGGAAGTCCCAGTTTGGTTTCCGGAAAAGTTTCGGGCTCATCGGTAGTGTACCGGGACTGCCGGTAGTGTACCGGGAGTGCCGGTAGTGTACCGGGAGACCTCCGGGAGGGGTACTTCGACCCCAAGAGGTCCATGGGCTGTGGGAGAATATTAACCAGCCCTTAGTGGTCTGGGAAAACAGCCACAAAGGCCCATGGCGCAGGAGAGAAAGTCCTAAAGCAAAAGGTGGAAAATCAGCCAATAGGAGGCAATCCTACTCCAACTAGGATTGGAGGTGAAGTAGGATTGCTTCCCACCTCCTATTTCGGCCGACCCAAAGGCCTTGGCTGCCTCTCCTCTCCTCTACTCCGATATATACTAGTGGATTGGGTGGATTTTGGACAGAATTTCCGGCCACGTGCTACCCGTTTCACCGGTGCACAGTTTGTCCTCTAGATCGGTTTTCCGCAGCGCTTAGGCGAAGCCCTGCCGGAATCACTCCACTACCATCACCGGAGCGCCGTCACGCTGCCAGTGAACTCTCTCTCCTCTCCACCTCCTCTTGCTGGATTAAGACGGTGGAGATCGTCATCAAGCTGCACGTGTGCTGAACGCGGAGGTGCCGTCCGTTCGGCGCTAGATTGGAAGGACCGTGATCGAGATCGCGAGAAAGTTCGTGATGAGGTCGCGGAACGGATCGTGATGAGTTCGCGGAACAGATCGTGATCAAGATCGTGAGACGGATCATGATGAGATCGCGGGACGGATCGTGATGAGTTCACGGGACGGATCGTGATTGGATCGCGGGATGGATCGTGATGAGATCGCGGGACGCTCGGCGATTTGGATCGCGAAGTTCGACTACACCAACCGCGTTTCTTAACGCTTCCCGCTTAGCGATCTACAAGGGTATGTAGATCCACTCTCCCTCTCGTAGATGCTCATCACCATGGATAGGTTTGCGTGTGCGTAGGAAAAATTTTGTTTCCCATGCGACGTTCCCCAACAGTGGCATCATGAGCTAGGTTGATGGTTCAATGAGATCTCGAGTAGAACACAAAAGGTTTGTGGGCGTTGATGCTTAGATTGCTTCCTCCCTTGGTCATATTTTGGTTCAGCGTGATTGTGAGATGAAGCGGCCCGGACCAACATTACTCGTACGCTTACGAGAGACCGGTTCCCTCGACGCAACTTGTTGCCTAGATGGCTTGCGGGTGACAGTTTCTCTCACTTTAGTTGGATCGGATTCGACAAAGGCGGTCCTTGAGAAGGTTGAAAAGCAAACTAGTGTATCACCGTTGTGGTTTATGCGTAGGTGAGAATTGTTCTTGCTAGATACCCGTAGCAGCCACGTAAAACATGCAACAACAATTAGAGGACGTCTAACTTGTTTTTGCAGGGTATGTTGTGATATGATATGGCAATTACATGATGTGATATATGTGATGTCTGAGATGATCATGTGATGTATAGATTATCATGACTTGCATGTCGATGAATACGGCAACCGGCAGGAGCCATAGGGTTGTCTTTAATTATTGTATGACCTGCGTGTCAATCATTAAGCGCTATGTAATGCTTTACTTTATCGCTACGGTAGAAATAGTAGTAGAAGCATGCAGGGCGTGACAACCCCGATGGCGACACGTTGATGGAGATCAAGATGATGGAGATCATGGTGTCATGTCGGTGACGATGGAGATCATGCCGGTGCTTTCATGATGGAGATCAAAAGCACAAGATCATGGCCATATAATGTCACTTATTATTTGCATGTGATGTTAATCCTTTTATGCACCTTGTTTTTCTTAGGACGACGGTAGCATTATAAGGTGATACCTCACTTAATTTCAAGATAAATTGTGTTCTCCCCGAGTGTGCACCGTTGCGAAAGTTCGTCGTGTTGAGACACCACGTGATGATCGGGTGTGATAGACTCTACGTTCACATACAACGGGTGCAAGCCAGTGTTGCACACGTAGAACACTCGGGTTAAACTTGACGAGCCTAGCATGTACAGACATGGCCTCGGAACACGAGAGACTGAAAGGTCGAACATGAGTCATATAGTAGATATGATCAACATAATGATGTTCACCATTGCAGCCACCTCAACTCACGTGATGATCGGACTTGAGTTGGTGAATTTGGATCATGTAACACTCGAATGATCGGAGGGATGTCAATTTGAGTGGGAGTTCTTAGGTAACATGATTAATTGAACTCATTATCATGAACATAGTCAAAGTGTCTTTGCAAATTATGTTGTAGATTACTAGCTCACGCTGTAGCTCCCTTGTAGTTTTATATGTTCCTAGAGAAATAGTATTGAAAGATGATGGTAGCAATATTGCGGACTGGGTCTGTGATCTGAGGATTGTCCTCTTTGCTGCACAGAAGGCTTATGTCCTTAATGCACCGCTCGGTGCGCCACCCCCTCTAGCGTCCTCTGTAGATGTTGTGAATATCTGACAGGCACGTTTCGATGACAACTTGATAGTTTAGTGCGTCATGCATTACAGCTTAGAATTGAGGCTCCGAAACGTTTTGAACGTCATGGAACATATGAGATGTTCTAAGAGCTGAGATTGTCATCTCAGGCTCGTGCCCGTGTTGCGAGATATGAGATCTCCAACAAGATTCTTTGCCTGTAAGATGAAGGAGAATAGCTCAATCGTTGAGCATGTATTCAGATTGTCTGGGTACTACAATCGCTTGAATCAAGTGGGAGTTGATCTTCCAGATAAGATAGTGATTGATATAGTTCTCCAAGTCACTGTCACTAAGCTACTAGAACTTGGTGATGAACTATAAGTTGCCTGGGATAGAAATAATGATTCCTGAGCTGTTCGCGATGTTTGACACCGCGGAGGTAGAAATCAAGAAGGAGCGGCAAGTGTTGATGGTTAATCAAACCACTAGTTTTGAGAAGGGCAAGAGCAAGGAGGGAAACTTCATGGATAGGAAGTCAGTTGCTGCTCCAGTGAAGCAACCCAAAGTTGAACTCAAACCTGAGACTCAGTGCTTCTGTTATGAGGTGAGCGGTCGCTAAAGCGGAACAACCCTAGATACTTGGTAGATAAGAAGGCTGGCAACATTGATAGAAGTATATTTGATATATGAGTTATTAATGTGTACCTTGCTAGTACTCTTAGTAGCACCTGGGTATTGGATACCGGTTCGGTTGCTAAATGTTAGTAACTCGAAATATAAGCTACGGAATAAACGGAGAACTAGCTAAGGGTGAGGTGACGATATGTGTTGGAAGTGTTTCCAGGGTTGATGTGATCAACATTGCACGCTCTCTCTACCTTCAGGATTAGTGACGAACCTAAATAAATGTTATTTGGTGTTTTGCGTTGAGCATGAACATGATTAGATCATGTTTATTGCAATACGGTTATTCATTTAAGTTAGAGAATAATGGTTATTCTGTTTACATGAATAATACCTTCAATTGTCATGCACCCAGTGAGAATGTTTTGTTGAAATCTTGATCGTAGTAGTACACATGTTCATAACATTGATGTCAAAAGATACAAAGTTAATAATGATAGTACCACATACTTGTGGCACTGCCGCTGAATGTCATATTGGTATAAAGCACATAAAGAAACTCCATGCTGATGGATCTTTGGACTCATTCGATTTCGAATCGGTTGACACATGCGAACCATGCCTCTTGGGCAAGATGACTAAAGGATCCCGTTGGATGGAGCGGGCAAGTGATTCATTGGAAATGATACATGTTGATGTATGCAATCCAGTGAGTCTTGTAGCGTGCAGTGGATATCGTTATTTTCTTACCTTCACTGATGATTTGAGTAGATATAGTGTATATTTACTTAATGAAACACAAGTCCGAATCGTTTGAAAGGTTCAAGCAAATTCAGAGTGAAGTTTAAGATCATCGTGACAAGAAGATAAAAATGACTGCGATATGATCGTGGAGGTGAATATCTGAGTTACGAGTTTGGCATACAACTTAAGACAATGTGAAATTTGTTTCACAACTAATGCCACCTGGAACACCATAGTGTGATGGTGTGTCCGAACATCATAGTCATGCTCTATTGGATATGGTGCGTGCTATGATGTCTCTTATCGTTTTACTACTATAATTTTGGGGTTATGCATTAGAGAAAACTACATTCACTTTAAATAGGGCACCATCTAAATCCGTTGAGATGACACCGTGTGAATTATGGTTTGACAGAAACCTAAGCTGTCATTTGTTAATGTTTGGGGCTGCGATGCTTGTGTGGAAAATGTTTTCACATAATAAGCTAGAACCCAAAGCGGACAAATGTATCTTCATAGAATACCCTAAGAACAGATGGGTATGCCTTCTATCTCAGATCCGAGTGCAAAGTGTTTGTTGCTAGAACTGGTCCTTTCTCGAGAAAAAGTTTCTCTCGAAAGAATTGAGTGGGAGGAAGATAGAACTTGATGAGGTTGTTAAACCTTTGTTCAACCAGAGAATAGCGCAGCGTAGAAAGATGTTTCTGTGAAGCCTACGTTAGTTGAAGAGGAAGTTAATGATGATGATCATGAAACTTCAGGATCAAGTTACTATCGAACTTCGTAGGTCGACAAGGATGTGTACTGCTCCTAAGCGGTACGACAACCCTGTCTTGGAGGTCATGTTGTTGGACAAACGATGAACCTACAAGCTATGGAGACGCGATGATGGGCCCGGATTCCGACAAATGGTTGGAGGCCATGAAATCCGAGATAGAATCCATGTATGAAACCCAAGTGTAGACTTTGGTAGACTTGCTCGTTGGACGGCAGGTCGTTGAGTACAAATGGATCTTTAAAATGAAGACAGACACTGATGGTGAATGTCACTATTTGTAAAGCTCAACTTGTTGCAAAGATGTTTGTGACAAGTTCAAGGAGTTGACTACGATGAGACTTTCTCACTCGTAGTGGTGCTAAAGTCTGTTGGAATTATGTTAGCAGTTGCGGTGTTTTCAATTATGAAATCTGGCAGATGGATATCAAAACATCGTTTCGTTAACGGTTTACTTGAGGAAAGGTTGTATGTGATACAACCAGCAGGTTTTGTCAGTCCTAAGGATGCTAAAAGGTGTGCAAGCTTCGGTGATCGTTCCATGGACTGAAGCAAGCATCTCGGAGTTGGAATATACGCTTTGATGAGTTGATCAAAGTTTTTGAGTTTATACAAAGTTTACGAGAAACTTGTATTTGCAACAAAGTGAGTGGGAGCACTATAGAATTTCTGATAAGTATATGTGGATGACATATTGTTGATCGGAAATAATGTAGGATTTATGGAAAGCATAAATGGTTGTTTGGAAAGTGATTTTCAAAGGAAGACCTGGATAAAGCTACCAAATTGTTGAGCATCAAGATCTATAGAGATAGATCAAGATGACTTGATGAGACTTTCAATGAGTACATACCTTGACAAAGATTTTGAAAGAGTTCAAAATGGATCAGTCAGAGAAAAGAGTTCTCGCCTGATTTGTAAGGTGTGAAGTTGATTGAGACTCAAAGCTCGACCACGGTAGAAGGAAGAGAAAGGATGAACGTCGTCCCCTATGCCTTAGCCATAGGCTCTGTATAGTATGCCATGTTGTGTGCCTTGCCATGAGTCTGTCAAGGGGTACAAGTGTGGTCCAGGAGTGGATCACTGGACAGCGGTCGGAATTATCCTTAGTAACCAGAGGACTAAGGAAATGTTTCTTGATTATGGAGGTGATAAAGAGTTCGTCGTAAAGAGTTACGTCGATGCAAGCTTTAACACCTATCCGGATGACTAGTAGTAGCAATTTGGATACGTATAGTGGAGCAGCCATTTGGAAATAGTACCAAGTGGAGTGTGGTAGCAGTGTTTACGGTTTGACATAGAGATTTGCAAAGTACACATGGATCTGAATATCGCAGACCCGTTGACTATAGGACCTCTCTCACATGCAAAGCATGATCGAGCCCCAGAAGTCATTGGGTGTTAGATTCATAACAATGCGAATCACATGGTAATGTGAACTAGATTATTGACTCTAGTGCAAGTGGGAGACTGTTGGAAATATGCCCTAGAGGCAATAATAAATTAGTTATTATCATATTTCCTTGTTCATGATAATCGTTTATTATCCATGCTATAATTGTATTGATCGGAGACTTAAATGCATGTGTGGATACATAGACAAAATCATGTCCCTAGTATGCCTCTAATGGACTAGCTCGTTGATCAAAGGATGGTTAAGGTTTCCTAGCCATGGACATGAGATGTCATTTGATAACGGGATCACATCATTAGGAGAATGATGTGATGGATAAGACCCAAACTACAAAGATAGCATATGATCGTGTCAATTTATTGCTACTGTTTTCTGCATGTCAAGTATATGTTCCTATGACCATGAGATCATGCAACTCACGGATATCGGAGGAGTGCCTTGTGTGTATCAAACGTCGCAACGTAACTGGGTGACTATAAAGGTACTCTACAGGTATCTCCGATGGTGTCTGTTGAGTTGGCATGGATCGAGACTGGGATTTGTTACTCCGTGTGACGGAGAGGTATCTCGGGGCCCACTCGGTAATGCAACATCACAATAAGCCTTGCAAGCAATGTGACTAAGTGTTAGTTGCGGGATCTTGTATTACGGAACGAGTAAAGAGACTTACTGGTAACGAGGTTGAACTAGGTATGGAGATACCGACGATCGAATCTCGGGCAAGTAACATACCGAAGAACAAAGGGAACGTTATACGGGATTAACTGAATGCTTGACATAGAGGTTCGACCTATAAAGATCTTCGTATAATATGTAGGAACCAATGTGGACGTCCAAGTCCCGCCATTGGTTATTGACCGTAGAGGTGTCTCGGTCATGTCTACATAGTTCTCGAACCCGCAGGGTCTGCACACTTAAGGTTCGGTGACGTTTCGGTAGTGTAGAGTTATGTATGGTGGTTACCGAAGTTTGTTCGGAGTCCCGGATGAGATCCCGGACATCACGAGGAGCTCCGTAATGGTCCGGAGGTAAAGATTCAGATATAGGAAGTCCCAGTTTGGTTTCCGGAAAAGTTTCGGGCTCATCGGTAGTGTACCAGGAGTGCCGGTAGTGTACCGGGAGTGCTGGTAGTGTACCGGGAGACCTTCGGGAGGGGTACTTCGACCCCAAGAGGTCCATGGGCTGTGGGATAATATTAACCAGCCCTTAGTGGGTTGGGAAAACATCCACAAAGGCCCATGGCGCAGGAGAGAAAGTCCTAAAGCGAAAGGTGGAAAATCAGCCAATAGGAGGCAATCCTACTCCAACTAGGATTGGAGGTGAAGTAGGATTGCTTCCCACCTCCTATTTCGGCCGACCCAAAGGCCTTGGCTGCCTCTCCTCTCCTCTCCTCCTATATATACTAGTGGATTGGGTGGTTTTGGACAGAATTTCCGGCCACGTGCTACCCGTTTCACCGGTGCATAGTTTCTCCTCTAGATCGGTTTTCCGCAGCGCTTAGGCGAAGCCCTCCCGGAATCACTCCACTGCCATCAGTGGAGCGCCGTCACGCTGCCGGTGAAATCTCTCTCCTCTCCACCTCCTCTTGCTGGATCAAGACGGTGGAGATCGTCATCAAGCTGCACGTGTGCTGAACGCGGAGGTGTCGTCCGTTCGGCGCTAGATCGGAAGGACCGTGATCGAGATCGCGAGACAGTTCGTGATGAGATCGCGGAACGGATCATGATCAGTTCGCGGGACAGATCATGATCAAGATCGTGAGACGGATCGTGATGAGATCGCGGGACGGATCGTGATGAGTTGACGGGATGGATCGTGATTGGATCGCGGGACGGATCGTGATGAGATCGCGGGGCGCTCGGCGATTTGGATCGCGAAGATGTTCGACTACACCAACCGCGTTTCTTAACGCTTCCCACTTAGCGATCTACAAGGGTATGTAGATTCACTCTCCCTCTCGTAGATGCTCCTAACCATGGATAGGTTTGCGTGTGCGTAGGAAAATTTTTGTTTCCCATGCGACGTTCCCCAACAGCTATGTGGGTGAAATGATGATACCATGCCAACTTTCAACCTTTTCAGACTTCATTAGAAGTGCTTTTCAATTTTAGGGTCATTTAGGTGAAAAAAATCAGTAAATGCATGAAAAATATCAAATGAAGTCAGAAAGGGTTGAAAATTGATGATGTGGCTTTGATGGTGCATTTTGAACACACAAAGAGCTTGGAGTTGAAATAAGTTCAAGAGAATGAAATGCCTTTTGTAACCGATGAGTTTCCGTCTGAAACCCCGATACTTCGAAAGAGACTGTCCGTTTTGTATGCGAAGTGCATCCTGCTTTTGCAGTAACCTTCTCAACTTTTGAGCACATGCTAAGTGGGTGAAATGTTGATACCATGCCAACTTTCAACCTTTTCAGAGTTCATTTGTAGTGCTTTTCAATTTTAGGGTCATTTAGCTAAAAAAATCATTAAATGCATGAAAAATACCAAATGAAGTCAGAAAGGGTTGAAAATTGCTGATGTGGATTAGAATGGTACATTTTGAACACACGAAAAGCATGGAGTTCAAATAAGTTCAAGAAAACGAAATGCCATTTGTAACCGATGAGTTTCCGTCCAAAACCCCGATACTTCGAAAGAGACTGTCCATTTTGTATGTGAAGTGCATCCTGCTTTTGCAGTAACCTTCTCAAGTTTGTAGCACATGCTATGTGGGCGAAATGATGATACCATGCCAACTTTCAACCTTTTCAGACTTCATTTGAGGTGCTTTCCAATTTCAGGGTCATGTAGCTCAAAAAAATCAGTAAATGCATGAAAAGTATCAAATGAAGTTAGAAAGGATTGAAAACTGATGATGTGACTTTGAATGGTGCATTTTGAACACACAAAAAGCCTGGAGTTCAAATAAGTTCAAGAAAATGAAATGCCTTTTGTAATCGATGAGTTTCCGTTTGAAACCCCGATACTATGAAGGAGACTGTTCGTTTTGTACGCGAAGTGCATCCTGCTTTTCCCGTAACCCCCTCAACTTTTTAGCACATGCTATGTGGGTGAAATGATGATACCATGTCAACTTTCAACCTTTTCAGACTTCATTTGATGTGCTTTTCAATTTTAGGGTCATTTAGCTCAAAAAATCAGTGAATGCATGAAAAATATCAAATGAAGTCAGAAAGGGTTGAAAATTGATAATTTGGCTTTCAATGGTACATTTTGAAAACACAAAAGCCTAGAGTTCACATAAGTTCAACAAAATGAAATGCCTTTTGTAACCGGTGAGTTTCTGTCCGGAACCCCGATACTTCGAAAGAGTGTCCGTTTTGTACGCGAAGTGCATCCTGCTTTTGCCGTAACCTTCTCAACTTTTTAGCACATGCTATGTGGGCGAAATGATGATACCATGCCAACTTTCAACCTTTTCAGACTTCATTTGAGGTGCTTTCCAATTTCAGGGTCATTTAGCTGAAAAAATCAGTAAATGCATGAAAAATATCAAATGAAGTCAAAAAGGGTTGAAAATTGATGATGTGGCTTTTAATGGTGCATTTTGAACACACAAAAAGCCTGGAGTTCAAATAAGTTCAAGAAAATGAAATGCCTTTTGTAACCGATGAGTTTCCGTCTGAAACCCCGATACTTCGAAAGAGAGTGTCCGTTTTGTACGCGAAGTGCATCCTGCTTTTCCCGTAACCCTCTCAACTTTTTAGCACATGCTATGTGGGTGAAATGATGATACCATGTCAACTTTCAACCTTTTCAGACTTCATTTGAGGTGCTTTCCAATTTCAGGGTCATTTAGCTGGAAAAAATCAGTAAATGCGTGAAAAATATCAAATGAAGTCAGAAAGGTTTGAAAATTGATGATGTGGCTTTGAATGCTGCATTTTGAACACACAAAAATCCTGGAGTTCAAATAAGTTCAAGAAAATTGAATGCCTTTTGTAACCGATGAGTTTCCGTTCGAAACCCCGATACTCCGAAAGAGAGTGTCCGTTTTGTACGCGAAGTGCATCCAGCTTTTGCCGTAACCCTCTCAACTTTTTAGGACATGCTATGTGGGTGAAATTATGATACCATGCCAACTTTTAACCTTTTCAGACTTCTTTTGAAGTGCTTTTCAATTTCAGGGTCATTTTGGTCAAAAAATCAGTAAATGCATGAAAAATATCAAATGAAGTTAGAAAGGGTTGAAAATTTATGATGTGGCTTTGAATGGTGCATTTTGAACACACAAAAAGCCTGGAGTTCAAATAAGTTCAAGAAAATGAAATGCCTTTGGTAACCGATGAGTTGCCGTCCGAAACCCCGATACTTCGAAAGAGAGTGTCCGTTTAGTATGCGAAGTGTATCTGCTTTTGTCGTAACCTTCTCAACTTTTTAGCACATGCTATGTGGGTGAAACAATGAAACCATGCCAACTTTAAACCTTTTCAGACTTCATTCGAAGTGCTTTTCAATTTGAGGGTCATTTATCTCAAAAAAATCAATAATTGCATGAAAAATATCAAATGAAGTCAGAAAGGGTTGAAAATTGATGATGTGGCTTTAAATGGTGCATTTTGAACACACAAAAAGCCTGGAGTTCAAATAAGTTCAAGAAAATGAAATGCCCTTTGTAACCGATGAGTTTCTGTCCGAAACCCTGAAACTTCGAAAGAGACTGTCTGTTTTGTACGCGAAGTGCATCCTGTTTTTGTCGTAAACCTCTCAACTTTTTCACACATGCCATGTGGGTGAAATGATGATAACATGTCAACTTTCAACCGTTTCGGACTTCATTTGTAGTGATTTTCAATTTTAGGGTCATTTAGCTCAAAAAATAAGAAAATGCATGAAAAATATCGAATGAAATTAGAAAGGGATGAAAATTGATGATTTGGCTTTGAATGGTGCATTTTGAACACACAAAAAGCCTAGAGTTCAAATAAGTTCAAGAAAATTAAATGCCTTTTGTAACCGATGAGTTTCCGTCCGAAACCCCGATACTTCGAAAGAGAGTGTCCGTTTTGTACGCAAAGTGCATCCTGCTTTTGCCGTAACCCTCTCAAATTTTTAGCACATGCTATGTGGGTGAAATGATGATACCATGCCAAGTTTCAACCTTTTTAGACTTCATTTGAAGTGCTTTTCAATTTCAGGGTCATTTTGGTCAAAAAAATCAGTAAATGCATGAAATATATCAAATGAAGTCAGAAAGGGTTGAGAGTTGATGATGTGGCTTTGAATTGTGCATTTTGAACACACAAAAAGCTTGGTGTTGAAATAAGTTCAAGAAAATGAAATGCCTTTTGTAACCAATGAGTTTCCGTCGAAACCATGAAACTTCGAAAGAGACTGTCCGTTTTGTATGCGAAGTGCATCCTGCTTTTGCAGTAACCTTCTCAACTTTTGAGCACATGCTATGTGGGTGAAATGTTGATACCATGCCAACTTTCAACCTTTTCAGAGTTCATTTGTAGTGCTTTTCAATTTCAGGGTCATTTAGCTCAAAAAATTCATTAAATGCATGAAAAATACCAAATGAAGTTAGAGAGGGTTGAAAATTGTTGATTCGGCTTAGAATGGTACATTTTGAACACACGAAAAGGCTGGAGTTCAAATAAGTTCAAGAAAATGAAATGCCTTTTGTAACCGATGAGTTTCCGTCCGAAACCCCGATACTTTGAAAGAGACTGTCCATTTTGTACACGATACTTCGAAAGAAACTTGATATTATATACAATTCATGCAACTAAAATTGATGACGTGGCTTACAAGAGGAGGGGCGTCCATCACCGGCGGTCGAACTATTACTGTGAGAGAGTGTCCACCAACATATATACACCACCATATCAATGTGAGAGAGTGCGCACCAACACACCATGAGATATGAGAGTTATTTAAGGAAACCCTCGACGGACCGAAAGTCACACACGCATTAATTAAGATCCAAAGCGTGACGTAATTCTTGAACTGGATTATTTGGGATGATGTATTAGTGATATTATATTCGAGGTCATTATAAATGTTAATGTATTAGTGATATTTTATCGGTATAAGGCATGTGTGACTTTTGGTCTATCGTTGCTCCTTGTGTGACTTTCATGTGTGTTCTTGATGGAGGAATCCCGACTGTTGTCGTGGGGGGCGCTTCCTCTTTCTTCTCTTCTTTGCGATATACTCGCCGCTATATTGCGCAAGAAGAGAAGAGGGGAGGCGTTCATCACCGGCGGTCGAACTATTACTGTGAGAGAGTGTCCACCAACATATATACACCACCGTATCAATATGAGAGAGTGCGCACCAACACACCATGAGATATGAGAGTTATTTGTGGAAAGCCTCGACGGACCAAAAGTCACACACACGCATTAATTAAGATCCAAAGCGTGCCATAATTCTTGAACTGGATTATTCGGGATGATGTATTAGTGGTATTATATTCGAGTTCATTATAAGTGTATTTGTGATTTGCAAGTCATTCCGGCAAAACATAGGGAATTTTTTCTATGTCATTTTGCTCGATATATGGAATGGGTTGACTTTAGATCTGTTTCGGCTACTTGTGTGTCTTTCACGGAGGGAGAGTGACCACCATATATAAATATGGGAGAGGAAGAATCCTGACTGTTGTCGTGGGGGTCGCTTCTCCTTCGTTCCCATGTGCTAGACATTCTGGTGTAATGCACTCGGGGACGAATGGAGGAGCCACCATCACCGACTATCGCAATATCAGAAGGAGTGCCCACAATATACGTGAGATGAGAGTTTAGGAAGGAAGGACTCGATAGATCTAAAGTCAACCTGTTGCATATTGAGTAATAGTGATCTGTGTGTTGATCAGTTTTCTCGTAGTTTCCTTCGATCGATTTTAAATGTTTCAACTAGAACATAGGAAATGTCTGATGATGAAAGTGAATTCGGTATGTGCAAATACTGCGAAGACGAGCGCGGCCTGTGTGACAAGACTTACCTAGTCGATGGTAGGCGCTTCAGCATCATGCTGGATGAGAACTTCGAAGTGGATATAGTAAGTCACAATGACAAGTCTTTTTTTGTGATTAAGCATGACTTCTGCCTCTTTTGCTTCAACTTATAATTAATTTTTATTTTTTACTGTTCTACTTGTGTATCCCCTGCCATGCAAGAATTGCTGTCTTGGATAAGATTGGTTTCCATACTAAAAAAGATATGGAGGTAAAGATAGTTCACAGTAGGACCGAGCATGGTTTTACTTTTACCATGCACACACCTATTGCTATTTTGAATTCAAAAATTGGCAAGCACTATGCAAGTGTTATGCATTTGAGCCTAATATGCTTCTCACCTTTGATATTCGTCCGGAAGATGAATAGAAGGTAATATCGACATCTGGGTCGATGTGTAGACGCCTCCAGTTCTACCATTATGTGAGTTTCTAAACCATATTTATTAAGTAATTTATATTGTTTATTTAAAAGTATTTCACAACTTATTTGCATTGACAGCTTATTTTCATTCTTCAAAAAATGTACGGAAGATGGTAGACAGAACCTACTACTACAATCATGAAGCGGAATTAACTTATAAGGAGAAACATCATCTTACCGCATTTCTAAGTCATCTTGAGAATTACAATAGCTATTGTCAAACTCCTGCACATTATGGTCAATACGTGCCACTAGTGCATGTGGTGAACTACGGTAATATCCATGGAGATTACATGGTAAGATTTTAATTCTACTATTACGACATCCGTGCATCTTTTGCATAAATTCTTCTAAAATGAAACTACATTGCTAACTACAAAATTATTACTATGTTTTTCAACAAAAAATCCTGGAGGATTGTGTGCCTCATCTGATGTTTCCGAGAGGTCGCGTTGTTGTTACGAGCTTAGGGTCACCACGGCCAGGTCAGCCTATGCATCACTCCTATCCATACCGGATTTCTAAAACCAATGCAGTCATGACAATCAAAGATTGGAAAAAATGTATGCTCAATCATATTGAGCTACTTGGAAGCAACATTATACGTAGGCCAAGACTGGGAGACAGGATGATCTCCGTTCTCCCTAATGGAGAGTCAGGGCCTATCTACGTACCTAAGAGAGGGTAGAATAGGTCCTACGAGATAGGAGTACGTAGGTCCTAGGTACAATGTGGTGTTATTATGTGCTACAATGTGTTAGAGTTGAAGATTATGATGAGGAGGAGGAGTTGTGATTATGGCCAGTGACCAACTTGTGATATGATGTCTCATTGACGAAATGATGATTAAATTGTGTCATATGTTCTATCTATAAGTATAGTACGTAGCGTCGTGACCAAGCACGGAGATAAGAGAGATCACTTATCTATATTAGCTATCTAACAAAATATATGAAACCCCTAAGTTAACCCTCCAAAACCCTCAAAAACCCCTCTCTTTCAAAAAAAAAAACAGCCCCTCAGCTGCTGACGCGTGGACGCTCTTTGGTCCCGGTTGGTGTTACCAACCGGGACCAAAGGCCCTCCTGCCTGGGCTCGGTGAAGCGGCCACGTGTATCCCCATTTGTCCCGGTTCGTAAGCGAACTGGTACTAAAGGTCGTGGGCTTTAGTCCCGACCCTTTAGTCTCGGTTCCTGAACCAGGATAAATGGGACTTATGAACCGGGACAAATGGGGGTTTTCCACTAGTGTCATGCTTCATGTCTTATACTGATTTCTTCAATCACAGTCCTTAGGCATGGCGTTCGTGAAAGATTATGCTGTCAGGGCAGATTGCAATACCAAACTTGTTGTGAAGTACACGAACAAGGCCAACTGTGTTGAGTACTGCATTCATAGATTCAAACACTGGCTACAGAACGATGATGAGAAGATAGTTAGACTGGATGTGGAGTTCACATGGTCTAGGGGTCCGACGCAGATGGCTGTCGTGGTACAGTTATGTGTCGGCATCCACGTCCTCCTGTACCACATAAGCATTGCTGATGAGCACTACAGACTGTTGGTTGCCTCTCTGCTCGATGAGGAGTACACCTTTGTTGGGTTTGACATTATCAGTGATCGTACAATGCATAAACGTGTTGGTCTTGTGGTAAGAAACTTCATGGATATCCAGAGTATGTGGAGAGTGCCCAATCCAGTGAATATTAAGCCAAACTATGTCTTGGGTGACGTTGATGGTTCTATCATCCACCATAGCTACAAGAAGATCAAGGATGGTATCACAGAAGATGACCACCATACATGGAGGGAAGCGTCCCTACCCTTGAGAAACATCTATTATGCTTACATGGACGCGTATGCCACCTATGATATTAATAGGTGCTTGGTGAGCTTCCAGAAGGGGTTTGAGAGCCAATGCCAACAACATGTCCAACCATCTAGGCAATCGAAGAGGACTTGAAGGAAGAATTAGTCAACCTATAATGTTTCTATTTATCTAGCTAATAGTTTGTAAATACTATTGTATACTGGTACTAAGTTGTATGTTCAAATTTCCTGCAAGTTGAATCATCCTTTTCTTTTAGCTATCTGGTTAAGTGCCTATGAATCATCGTTTTATTTTTTGTCTTCCCTAATTTGATCCATGATAAACACGAGGCCTTGTATACTTAGGATGTTCATTTTGTTTCAGTTTCTCTAGCTATTATTCAAAATGTATACATAGTAAATCAACAACATGCTTTTCCGTTAGGGTTCATGAAAACGACCATGAATGAATACTATTGTCAATGTAGCATCGGACATGGGCAACTGCCATTTTTACCAAAAGATTCTTTCAGATTTCTCATAAATACTGTTCACAACTGGGGTTGCATAGAGAAAGTTTTTTTCTAATCAAAACAAGGGTCACCCCCTCTGATTTTCCATTAACAGAAACCATATGGTTTTTCAAGCCCCTGATATAAACTACAACTAGAAACTAAAGATATCAACTATATTCACAAATCATACATGGTAGTAGGACCAGCCAGACATAACATCAAGGTCCAAAAGATTATGTTAAACCAGTGGCATCTGGTCTCTTGTAGTCCTGTTGACAGGTTGTGCACACCACTTGTGTAAACAAAATAAAATGAAGAACAACAAAGGATGATAATTGAAGGAAAGATCTTATAGCGCATGTAAACATAGTAATCAACAATCATACAGTATAATCAACAAAGATCCTTCATCAGTAATCAACAATCATACACTTGAACTCAGTGGGTGGCTCGCCCTCCACTCCTCATAATGCCATAACGCATCGCGTGCCCTCTGCACCACAGCTTCTTCAGACATGTCCTTCTCCTTATCATCGACCGACAATATGGGATCCTCCCGAGCATCAACGTGCGGCATTGGCCCCTCCTCCACTACGACAAGACTGAGGTACTGTCTGAGACTGAGTAGTTATCCCTAAGAAAAGTCCTATCAAAACATAAATCCTACTAGTGGTGTTACTAATCCCACCCACTATACACACGCACACTTTGAACGCACCCACTGTAATAATCTTTAAAATATTTGGATCAAAATTTCATATTCTGTAAAAAAATCCAAAGACTACAGTAAATATTAATCTGTGAAATGTTTACTTGACTTGCAATCTAGGACTAGAACTTAGTGGCTGCCTAACTAAATTCATCCTAATTTCGTCTAAAAAAGAATTTAGTCCACTAGCCCAGCCTATAAGTTTTGAGCCCACCCTCTGGTTTCTTCCTGGATTCGCCACTGCACAAGGCCAATTTTGTCTTAATTTTTTTTAAACTCTTTATTGCTATTTGTTGCTATTGTGTTAGGCATCTACGTTTGCTCATAGTTATGAAAACCCTGGAATACTGAAACCCTAGAAAATAATCAAGGATCCAGCCACGGATGTTGAAAACTTACTTCAATCTCTACATCGCCTTCCATGTAACCTCCAAATTAAAAATCCTAAATTTTTTATCCCCGACTTTAGAACCATATCCAACTCCCTAAACACCAACACAATAAGGAACAAAGGAGTCGAATATTACAAGTTAGGGTTTCCCACCTCGCCTGGATGCTGGTAGTCACCTGATGCTTGCTGACGACCTCCCAATCTAACTCCGTGTTCTTCTGCTCCAACCGTCGAGAACGACCATGCGAGTAGGCGGCAGGGTGGTGTTGGTGGGTGGAGGAGGGCTTATGGGGATCACACAGAGCCCACAGGCCACAAACCAGTTCACAAAGGAAAACCCTTTCTTACTAAAAGAAGAAAGATAAATCCTCTTGTCTCCAAAAACAAAGGAAAACCCTCTAAAAATAGGGAAAAACTCATCTAACCCTGCTTAGCTACTGCATGGAGGTTGCCCCCTCCCCCCCCCCCCCCCGTGGGGAGATTTGATCAACATCTCCTTAATTTTAGGGTGAGTTCAACCAGAAGGTGAAGGTGAGAGGATCAAGGAGGAGTTTTGTGCATTTAAAACACCTTTGTTCTAGAAAAGAAATGCACCTTATAATATGGAAATATAAAATCCTTATGAAAATTGCTAAAAAATCCTTATTTTCAAATTTTATTCTCTTGTGAGAAAAATAAACTTGAAAAATGGGGGTAGTTTATTGCGTGGCCTTTCTCCCCCTCCCTCCCTCCCATATTCGGAACATTTACCGCATCTAATACGGTTGTAACCTCGAAAGTTAAGATCTACCATGGCCACATGAAATCATTGAAGTGAATGGGATGAAATCCCCATGTGAAGCTCTTTGGTGCATATATGCGCCATAATCGGGATGGAAGTCTTTTGCCAAGCTATTTTGCACGGTGCGAGATACGAATCTATATGGGGGGTGCTTTGCTTGGGGGCTAGCGTAAGTGGTGTGGGTCCAGTGCCTGAGTGATGCACCACGTTGGTCTAGACGGCCTCAGTGCATGCTTTGGATCTAGCTATCGTGAGGGAACACGTCCGGTATGCGTGGTCAGTGTGGGGGTCGTTCCTCCATTTGCGTAGGTGCTTACTCTGGGGTCAAGGAAGAACAATCCAAAGGCGCATGCCACACCCGACCTTTCTCGGGGCCCATGTGCTATATTCGGGACATCTTCCGCATTTCTAGGGTAGTATCCTCAGAAATTCAGGATCTAGACCGAGGCCACATGTAATCATAGCAGGGAATGGGGCCACAGTCCCATGCTAAGATATTTGGTCCATATATTGGCCGTGTGGTACCATACGACCCAATGCTAATCTCACGGGACCTGTCGAGGTATTATTCATATGACACATGGAGGGTGTGGTCAAACATCGAGAGCGCAGACATAAACCTTCACATACGTTGTGTGTAAACGGGACCAAATCGCATCCCTAAGCTATCCATCGAGAGGGGCACGAGTCCAGCCTGTGAAGTGAATGCATGACACATCCCTTCATCCGCTTCAAAACTTGGTGCCACAAGATGTTGGCCATAGCCATCATGGCTCGTCCCGTGTGCCACATGCCAACTGGAACCAGATCGTGGATACACCCATGGCACGTAGACACCCACTAGTCAACCTTGACAATGTACATAAGACGCATGCGCACTCATTAGCCATCTAGCCCCTAGCCATGCACACCTAGCCACCTGCACTCAAACCACGCACCGTTACCCAAGTTGACCCACACCATCCATCAACACTTGATCCCACTTTGGTTCGTGGATCTGCGATGAGTCCCTTCCCTTGGTATGCCAGGCATGTCAAAGCGACACGCGGCTACACATATTTTACACAAAGATCCGACATCATTCACTAGTGCCAGCAAACATGTCCACCTGAGCATATTTTCTCATGGTAGACACTAGTGCATGGTTTGGGTCGAGAAGGCTCGTGGTGCATGTTGTCGGCCCTAGTTGGCTAGGGGTGCATGATATGGGTCCAAAACAAATGCATGGCATCATGTGGATCCACATTCCCCTCCTCGGTACCGGACATCGGGCATATGGTAGATGAATCTGTATGGTCACGGATGAAGTTTTGTCACATTCATTTTCCATTCCATTGTTTGTAAATTTTTACCATATTTTTGAACAAATATAAAACATGACACGTGCACATGAAACAAGCCTACATACGCAGTTGTTCCACTATATGACTTTGTCTTCTGTGTAATGAGGAAGCAGCTGCATTACACATTTTTCTAAAGGGAAGTTTCATTACTCCTAAATCATGGTTGTGCATGATCAGGTCCTTCAGTTTAATGGGAATTTGCCTCGTGATGTGGCAGACGTGGTGGTGTGAACAACGCAAGGCATTCTCTGAACATGGCAACAGTTATGTTAGACTAGCCGATGACTAAATAATGGCCCTAAAGTCATTGCAAAGTCTAGAGCCGGCCGGTTCGCTTCCCATAGCATTACTCTATTCGCCTCCCCTTCGTCCTCTTCCCCATCCATAAATCCCTCACCCTCTTCCCGATCGATAAATCCACAAACGAGGGTTTTCTCCTCCCATGCCTCACTGCTTGTCGTGCACCCTTCCCGCCACTACATGTATGCCATCGAGATGCCCAAGCACACTATGGGATGGATTGGCCACGCTGAGGCCGATGCCCAAGAAGACGAAGCATCCAAACCCCATAGGAAGCTCAACATGGAGAAACATGTTGCCTCCACCAAGGGGTCGAGCGGGCAACAGGGCCGTCTAGAT
This sequence comes from Hordeum marinum, assembly GCA_022496015.1. NCBI lineage: Eukaryota > Viridiplantae > Streptophyta > Magnoliopsida > Poales > Poaceae > Hordeum > Hordeum marinum. The sequence goes on from CM039677.1 coordinate 194,217,029, forward strand.
ATCCTCACAGCCTTCCAGGCTCTTCATCTGGAGAAGGTGGCTTCTCTATGATAGCTGGTTGCTCCTCTATCGTGCCAACTGCCTCCTCTGCCCCAACCCATGGTCGACGGCGATGTCGACAACGATGGAGAAGAGGTCAGTCATATAATTCCTATTTTTGTTCGTATCCTAGGTTTCCGCTTCTCAGTCCTTTTCTCTATTTTTTGGGTAGCCTAGGGTTTCTATTTTTCTTTGGTCCGTGAAATCCGTACATAGATTCTTTAGATCCATTGGGTTCAGGGCAGATCCACATGGGTGCATGGGTGTGGGGATTGGCTCTTCCGCAGTAACGTTTGCATTGTACAGGTTCTGTACTTTTTAAGATCTAACAACCACTCTTATTCCATGACTGGGCATCCACAACTAGTTGATGCAAAATTTGTGAGGTGGTCAAAACTTTGGCATCGATGTGAAAAAGATCAGTTCTCCATAATGTCTTTGGTTCTCATATTATGTATAGTAGGCCCCACTACAAAATAGAATGGGTTATACAATTGCCAAATGCATGCCATTCCACATTTCTTGCACCCATTTCCTGAGATTCATATAGGATTGAGAGTCATTGGATCTAAGTGGGTGGCTAATTTTAATAGCAGCACCACCAGTCTAGTAGAAAATTCTTATATAGGGTGTTTTATTGGTAAATGGGATAAAAGTGGGGTAGTTTGTGCACCAAACTTAATGTCAATTCATATAAAACTAGCATCAGCACCAGTAATTTAGTGCACCCAATTTTTTCTGGTAGAAAATTCTTATATAGGGTGTTTTATTGGTAAATGGACTAAAAGTGGTGTAGTCTGTGCACTAAACTAAATGTCAATTTGTATAAAACTAGAATCAGCACCAATAATTCAGTGTGTCGGTGTACTAAAGTATGGGCTTTTTAGTACCCCCATACTGGTGCATGGGAAGTTGTAGCCATACCAGCGGCAAGGCCTATCAGGGAGCAACTGAGAACAAATACAACAACATCGAGAAGGCATTCAAGTCAACAAACTGAAGACCAAAGGCTAGGACCCCGGCAAGATCTTGCCAGGGATGGCCTATGGAGCCCCGGCAAGGCAAAGCCCCAGCAAGACCCCGCCAGTGTACAGGCCAGGTGTTGCCTTTCCTCGGCACGTGTTGAGGCGCCGACGATGGAGGGGCTAAGTGGTGCCGGTGGGATAGGGTCCTGTCCCGTCCCATGTTTGGTTAGAGGCACCAAACGGAGCATTAAATGCGCCTATATTACACCGTAAGTGTTAGGTATGATAACACTGTAGCAAACTGTTGGTGACCCCTTTGAGAGTATAAAAGGAGGCCCAAGGCGTTATGGTGGAGGACTTTTAGACTTTTTGAATTTTTGACTTTTTGACTTTTCGGACTACTGGACTTCGGGAGCCCCTCTAGCCAATTTTGCATGAGTAGCAGTTGTGTGCTGTAGCGCTCCTAGAACCTGAGCTAGAACTCATCCAATACAACCAAGCAGGGTAGGGTCTTACGCATCTTTGCGGCCCGAACCTGGGTAAAAAAAACCATGCTGCTTGTTCATCCTACTATTTGGGCATGCCCATCTCCTTGCCGAACCGAAAGGGGTCCTCCGGATCCCATAGGTGTTTGTCCCCCATGACACCTTTGGAGCGCCACGTAGGGGGATTGGCTGCGTAACCCTGGTCCAACGACCACCGCATCAGTTCCTTCGCCATATCCATTGCCATGGCTCCCAAGAAGAAGGGTTTCACATTGGTGGAACCCTCCACGTCCGCCACTCCCGTAGTTGCCCAAGCGGGCGATAGAGTGGGCACGGGCGGAGGGAGCGAAGACCCTGCGCCCACGCGGTGCTCCGATGATCAAGGCCAAGGAAGCAGTGACGCCTGCCGCGGAAACGCTGACGGCAGCGGCGGACACTCCCGCGCCGCTGGGCCTCAAGACGGGGCTGCACCGCCTGTAGGCGGTACAGTGAACTCCGGGGACGGAAGGGAACCTTCCAAGACACCCATGCCGGCGCGTACGCTGCAACCTTCCTAGGATGCGCGCGGAGAGCAGCGCCACGGTGTCGGTGATTCTTGACGTCCCCACGGGAAATCTCTTGTGCATCATTCCCAAGATGCGTGGTACCAGAAGGCACGCAAACATGCTAGTGAGAGTGGCGTTCAATCGCAGGACCATGAGGGAGCTCCTTCTAACACGGTTAGTAGTCAGAGCACCACGCGTTCTTCGCGCCCTTCACTGTCGACCACGTCGGAAGAAGCACTGGCGTGGGCACAACTACTTCTGAACTTCCCTCCTGCTGCAGAGAAGCTCGAAGAGTGGGGAGCCACCATTCAGAGCCTCCTCAGCCTCGCTGACAAGTTTTGGTCCACCCAGCCGGCTCGTGCCAGTGACGAGAAGGCCGGAGGCGGTGCGACCACGGTGCACTCTCCTCCACAGCAACAACATCGACCACCGACTCGGCGGAGCAACGCTTGCGATGGTTACTCGATGGCGTCTTCTGATCCACAGGCTCGCCGCAATCAGCGTCAAGTTCTTCGGGAACGAAGCAAAGAAGGCGCTCGAACTACAATCGAGCAGCGGCGGGAGGCGCGCCATCAATCTGATAAGCGCGCGGGACCCACTATAGACATATCTGCGCCCGGGTATCCTGTCAGCCAACCCTACGAGGTAGGTTGCCCAGAGTTTAGCCGTGAGTTGCGGCAAGTCCAGTGGCCCAATTCCTGCATGGTCAAGACGGAGGTCCCGAAGAAATATGACGACAAGACTCTCCCATCAGAGTTCTTGAGCATCTACACCATTCAAGCTGCCAGGGCTCGTGATGACAAGATACTCGCCAACTACTTCCCATTGGTGCTTAAGCCGAACATCAGGTCGTGGTTGATGCACTTGCCGGAAGGATCCATTTCCCCCTAGGTAGATCTATGCCATGAGTTTGTTGGCGCCTTTACCGGAGGTCATCAATCTCCTAGCCAGCAAATTGATTTACATCTCACCCCCCAGAAGAAGGGTGAGACTTTGCGCAAGTACATCCAGAGGTTCAGCCGCATACACCACAACATACCAGACGTTCATCCTGGCGCTGTTATCACCGTGTTCCATCAGAATGTGCGCAACCGCAGGATGCGGGAAGAGCTGGCGATGAACAAGGTTAGGGAAGTTGCCGAGCTCTATGCTCTAGCGGATAGTGTGCTCGGGCTGAGGAAGGGAGGAGGCTCCCTGGCAAGGACGCTGGCGCAGGGGTCGATTCTGAAGATAAGGACATAGTTGCCCTGGCAAAGAAGTGTCAGCGGCGTAACAAGAAGTGCAAGGGCAAGGCCGTGATTGCCGTCGAGGGATCCGTCAACCCCGGCACCGCCAAGAAGGGCAAGGTTGATGACCCCGGCAAGGATGTTGTCGGGTGCATCTCCTATCAGGCTTTGGCGGCTGTCGACATGCCGGAAGGCTCCACCAAGCACTATTGCAAGATCCATCACACCAAAGGCCATGATCTCTAGGACTGCCGGCTAGTTGAGCAACTTGTCGAGAATCAAAAAGCCGACTATGAGAGGCGAGACAAGGAGAAGAGCCAGGATGGTGCGGAGGGGTCCGGCAAGAAGCACGGTGGCCGTGGAGGTCGCCACGGCAAGGCCAAGCAATAGAAAGACTGGCCCACTCGTGGCCGTGACAAGCAAGAGGGGAATGATGATGATGACATTGAAGAGGACGACAAGTCCAGCGAGCAAGAATTCCAGAGAGCTATAGACGCCATGTGCATCGATGGAGATGCCTTGTTGCATTATTCCCACCACCAACTTAAACAGTGGGCGCGTGAGGTTAATGCGGCTGAGCCATCTGTTGACGCACGGATGCCTTTGAAATGGTCCAACACGCCTATAATTTTCGATGTTGAGGATCACCCTGATCGTGTAACTTCGGTTGGGTGTTTGCTGTTGTTGGTCTCACCAACGATTCACAACCTCAAAGTGACGAAAATGTTAGTTAACGGTGGGGCTAGCTTGAACTTGATCTCGCCCAAGGTGATAACGGAATTGCAAATTCCTGATGGAGATCTCGAGGAAACAGGCTCATTTCAGGGGGTTAATCCAGGAAGGAGCCAGCCCAAGGGAAAGATCACGCTTCCGGTAACATTTGGTAGCGATCTGAACTTCAGGACGGAGAAGGTTGTTTTCGACGTTGCCACAATTCCGTTGCCATACAATGGGATCCTTGGTCGTCCAACGTTAGCCAAGTTTATGGTGGCGGCACATTATGCGTAATATGTATTGAAGATGCCCGGGCTGACGAGCGTCATCACTGTCAAGTCCGACAAGAAGGACGTGCTTGTCTGCGCCGATCAACTCTACCGGGAGGTAGTTGCAGCATCTGCCGCCAAGGCACTTGCTCCTGCCGCTGAAACTCCCAAGAGGAAGAAGGCCGACAAGACCTCTCGCACAGACTCCGGCAAGCGCACCTCTTAGGAGTGTTGTGCTCCTATTGGGGACGTGCCAGAGAGTTCCACCGGCAAGAGCAAGAAGTCCAAGGCAGCTCCACCAGAAACTAAGAAGGTTCCGGCCAAGGAGGATGGTACGGGAGGAACTTTCACCCTAATTCCACCCTTAACGACAAATAGGAAAGCGAGCTCCTCGCCTTCGTGCGGGCGAATGTCGATGTGTTTCATGGCAACCATTTGATATCCCGGTGTTCCTAGGAAGGTGATTGAGCACCACCTTGCCGCCTGTCAACACGCGTGGCCAAGCGCACCTCTTTGGAGTGCTGCGCTCCTGTTGGGGACATGACAAAGAGTTCCACCGGCAAGAGCAAGAAGTCCAAAGCAGCTCCACCAGAAACTAAGAAGGTGCCCACCAAGGAGGATGGTACATGAGGAACTTTCACCATAAGTTCCACCCTTTATGACGAATAGGAAAGCATGCTCGTCGCCTTCCTGTGGGCGAATGTCGATGTGTTTGCATGGCAACCATCTGATATCCCCGGTGTTCCCAGGAATGTGATTGGGCACCACCTTGCCATCTGTCCACACACGCGGCCCGTCAAGCAGAAGGTCAGGAAGCAGTCTTTGGAGCGGCAACAGTTTATTTCCGACGAAATAAAGAAATTATAAGCGGATGGCTTGGTTAGAGGAGTACTTCATCCAACATGGTTGGCCAATCCAGTTGTATTTGGCAATGCGAATGGGAAATGGAGGCAATGTATTGACTACACAGGTATCAATAAGGCCTACCCCAAAGATCCTTTTCCCTTTCCATGCATCAAACAGATTGTGGACTCCACCGCCGGTTGCGACTTTTCCTTGACGCCTATTCAGGTTATCATCAGATTTTCATGGCCAAGGAAGACGAACAGAAGACCGCATTTGTCACCCCATGTGGTACGTATTGCTTTTTGCGTATGCCTTTTGGGTTGAAAAGTGTTGGTTCTACATTTGCAAGAGTGGTCCAGATTGGTCTTGAGCCCCAGCTGCATAGAAATACGGAGGCTTATGTGGTTGACATAGTGGTTAAAATCAAGGACAAGGTTATGCTCATATCAGACCTAGAAGAAACATTTACAAATTTGCACAAGATTAACTTGAAGCTCACCCCTAGGAAGTGTGTGTTTGGTGTCCCATCCGGCAAGCTTCTCGGGTTCTTTGTATCTCAACATGGAATTGAAGCAAATCTCGGTAAGATCAAAGCAATTGAGAAAATTGAAGTACCAAGACATGTCAAGGATGTGCGCCGTCTTGTTGGCTGTGTTGCCGCTCTGAGTAGGTTCATTTCAAAATAAGCTGAGCATGCCCTACCCTTTTTCAAAATCTTGAAGAAGGCGGGTCCGATGAAATGGACTCCGGAAGCAGAGGCAGCGCTGCAGGATTTGAAGAAGTACCTCTCCTCTCCACAGTACTACTCGCACCAAAACCATAAGAGTCGTTGATGTTATATCTAGCGGCAACAAATAAGGTGGTGAGTGTTGCCTTAGTGGCTGAAAGAGAAGTTGATGAAGAAGCAGTATTAGTGGTAGGACCGCCAAGCGACAAGCCAAGATATTCCCCGGCAGAGTCTGGTGCCGACAAGGCAGGATCTACCAAGTCGAATGAAACAATACAGAAGAAGAAGATGGTGTAGTGCCAAGTCTATTTTGTTAGCTCCCTTTCGCAAGGGCTAGGTCAAGATACTTTGGCATGTAAAAGTTGCTCTTCAGCCTCCTTATGGCCTCGAGGAAGCTGCGCTATTACTTCCAGGCACATGAGATCACTATTGTCACTTGCTTCCCGTTGCAACGGATTTTGCGGAACCTAGATGCTACCGGCAGGATTGTGGAGTGAGCTTTGGAACTGTCAAGCTTTGGTCTCAAGTTTCAAATAAGTTTGACTATCCAGAGCAGAGCCTTGGCGGAGTTCATTGCGGAATGGACCCCAACGCTAGATGAAGAAGTTCCAAAGTCAACTCTACCTGGCAAGGAAACAAATCAAGAGTGGATCATGTATTTTGATGGGCCTTTCTCACTGCAAGGCGCCGGTGCAGGAGTGCTACTTGTTGCACCCACTAGAGAGCACCACAAATATGTGATTCAGATGCACTTTCCCCAGGAGAGGTCAAGAACAACACTGCAGAATACGAAGGGCTGCTTGCCAGTCTCAAGATCGCGGTAGACCTTGGGATTAAGAAACTTATTGTCAGGGGTGATTCTTAGCTTGTCGTCAAGCAGGTGAATAAGGATTATCAGAGTCCACTGATGGAAGCTTATGTAGATGAAGTGAGAAAGTTGGAAGAACATTTTGACGGTCTGCAAATGGAGAATGTTCGGCGTGTAGAAAACAGTATTGCTGATGTCCTGTCTAAGTGTGATGCCCTTAAGTTACCTCTGGAACCAGGAACTTTTGTGCTCCGCCTGACTCAACCATTCGTGACACCATCAACTAGACAAGAGAAAAGAAGAACGTTGAGTTCTGACAAGTATTTCCTGGCAGAGCTTCCAAAAGCCGTCAGCGAGGAAGTTGCCAGGAACGACGCCAGGCTTGCTGGTGAGCGTCATGCTCCGGCAGGGCCTCAGGCTCTTGTCGTGGAAGAACATGCTTCCACCAGGCTTGCTATGGGAAACGGACTTTGGCAGGGCCTCGAGCCCTTGCCGTTGAGACAAATGTTTCCACGGCAGAGGATATGCCTTTAGTCCTTGTTGTCGAGCCCCAGGCTCCAGCATGGGCACAGCACATCGTCCATTTCCTTCAAACAGGAGAACTCCCTGAGGAACAAGAAGAAGCAGAGAAAGTAGCACGCTGGTCTAATACATACCAGTTCATGGGCAAAGTCCTGTACAGAAAGAGGTCGAATGGTGTGAAACTCAAGTGCATTCCTTGGGAAGATGGACTAGAGCTGTTGGCAGAGATACATGGAGGAACATGTGGCTCCCACATAGGATCAAGAGTGATTGCCGGTAAGACATTCCGTCAAGGTTTCTTTTGGCCCACTGCCCTCCAGGATGCAACTACACTAGTAACCAAGTGTGAAGCATGCCAGTCTCATTCGAAGAAATTGCATCAACTAGCTCAAGCTCTTCACACAATCCCTCTCTCCTAACAATTTTTGGTCTGGGGGCTCGACATCTTGGGCCCCTTTCCCCATGCTGCCGGGGGCTTTGAGTACTTGTACGTCACGATCGACAAGTTCACAAAGTGGCCGGAAGTGGAACCAGTAAGAAAGGGGACAGCACAATCAGCCGTCAAGTTCTTTAACGGACTCGTCTGTCGCTTTGGTGTTCCCAACGGCACGCAGTTCATAAGCCGCACCTTCATGTGGTATGTCCGGGACCTTGGCAGCAAAATCTTTTTTGCTTTTGTCGCTCACCCAAGGAGCAACGGCCAGGCAGAAAGGGCTAATGCTGAAGTGCTACGAGGCCTCAAGACAAGAACTTTCGACAGGCTGCTCAAGTGCGGAAGATGCTGGATTGATGAGGTGTCGGCAGTTCTTTGGTCAATTAGAACGACACCAAAGCAAACCACCGACCAGACACCCTTCCCCCAGGTATACAGGGCGGATGCAGTTCTCCCCACGGAACTCATATACGGGTCACCTCGAGTGCTCTCTTATGATGAGCTTGAGCAAGAGGAGTTGCAGCAAGATGACGCTACACTCCTTGAGGAAGATCGTCTATAGGATGATGTGCGAGCTGCACACTACCAGCAAGCTTTGTGCCGCTATCATAGCCGCAAGGTTCATGCCTGAAGTCTTGAGGAAGGCGACATTGTTCTTCGGTGCATTCAGTCTGCCAAGAATTCCAACAAGTTGACGCCAAAGTGGGAAGGCCCTTATCAGGTAGTACGAGTCACCAGGCCTGGCGCAGTCCGCCTGGAGACTGAGGATGATATCCCAGTGAGCAACTCCTAGAATATCGAAGATCTTCATAAGTTCTACCCAGAAGGCGCGGTTGTCGGACCTCCCTAGAACCACCTTTTGTACAAGTCTTGTCACCGAAGCATGTAATCCTTGGTACAAAGCCAGGCGCAGACCCTATGCATAGATAAATAAAGCTAAGTATACTGCAAATCTTATTGATTCTCATGTTTACTTATGTACATGTTTGTCTGAGATATTGTATTGCGCTTACTCCCGGCAAGAGCTAACGTACCGCCAAGGTTCCATATCCCTATTTTCTCTTCTTTCTTTTTCTCAAAGGACAGAAGGTTCCCTCGCGTGAAGCTTTGCTGGGGGGAGAATGGTGGTATGGATACCGACGGACGACATTCAAGGAAAACATCTTGCAGGAAGGAGTACGGCAAAAACATCTTGCTGGAAGGAGTAAGACAACGAAAAGCTAAGTTGCTAGGCCCTAAGGAATTCTTTCGGTGAAGTTATTTCCTTGGACGATTTCGACTTTTCTATGGAAAACTTGCATGCTAAGGAACCTTGCCGTGATTGATGGCGCCCTTGTTCTGTTTCGAGTCCGCTCAACGGCTTAAGTGGCTGCGCTTGCGCCTTTGTTCCATTTTGAGTCCGCTAAACGGCTCAAGTGGCAGCGCTCGCGCCCTTACTCTATTTCGAGCCCACTCAATAGCCTAAGTGGCCACGCAATAATGTCAAGGTAGCTTGCCGGCAAGGGCACTGCCAGCAGGCTGCTAAGGACCGCTCCTCGAAGCGCTCGCGGTAGGGTTGCACATGTCGGCAAGGTTTTTCGAGAAAGCATAGGGAAAACACCATTCAAAGAGGAATTTAACGCGGAGAATAATATGTAGTCACTCAATTAGGGTGAATTTTATATGAGATGTTGCCTCTTCCTAAGTACATCTTTATTTGACTTTCTCCCCTAGGGGAGATTACGAGAAGAAAAAGATGGGAGGAGGAGGCGGATTACAAGGAGAAAAATATAGCAAGAGTCCCCCAACAGAAGCCCAGCCTGACCCCTTAGGACTAGCACTGGGCGGAGGGGCAGGACTTCCAGAAGGGAATATGTCACAACCCTAGATTATTGTCTCTAAATAGTTGAATTGTGATTAGTCATGTCATCATGTTTACTTTTGCTCAAAGTGAATTGAGGGAATTTTTCAAATCCTCATAAATCATATAAAAAGAAAATATCAAGCTCAAAATTTTCAAACATGTCCAAGAAAATGTTCCTATTAAATGCTAAAATTATTGAAGGTTTAAACTTCAAACCAATAATTTTGGGATAGCATAGGCATTTATTTGGTGGCATTTGAAGTAATTCATAGTTATTTGAATTGGATTTATATCTACTATAAAAGAAATATAAGTCCAATAATGCTGAATCTATTTTGGGGCTTTAGAATAACTCATATGGCATCCATAAAATTTTCAGGAGTTAACCAAAATGATCTAGTATTTGTCTAGATCAAAACATAGAAGAAATAATTAGGAAAGAAAACAAAATAAAGAAAAGGGGAAATAGGAAGGCTTACCTGTAGCTAGCCCATTAGGCAGCCCATCCCACCAGGGGCATCGCCGTCTTCTTCCTCCTGCCAGAAGGCAGAGGAGAAAGAGGCCACAGTGCCCATGGCCTCACGCCACGCTGGCAGGTGCCTGCCTGCCTCCCCTAGGCCAGTGAGGTGCCGGGGATAAGCCCTAGACCCATATGGATCCCCTCCTCCTTGCCATCTCTCCCCTTGCCCTCTCCCTCGCCTCTGCTCACCATGGCCGACTCGCCGGCTAGCTTGCTGCCACAGCCTCTGTCGCTCCCTCTCGCCCCGAGCTGCCCAAGAGCTCCACAGAATCGCCCTACTCCTCCTCGTTGATGGAATCGACCTCAGGTGGCCTCCCTCCTTGCAACCGTCATCGTTTCCACTACCGGGCACCAAAGATCGCCGGCGACCCTACGCTCGCCTTGCTGCCTCCCCGAGCCCGTCCTCGACGCCATCGAGCCTCCCGTGAGCCGCCATGTCCATTCCTCCTTCTTCCCAGCTCTTTCCATGCCCCCTAGACCTTAGCGCCGCCGTGGCCGAACTCCGGCCATGTCCACGAGCTCGCATCCGACAAGCTCCGGTGACCCCATGGCCTCCCATGGTGCCCTCTGGTTGCGCACGAGCGAGGGCTATGCACTGGTGACCTCGGCGCACTAACCCGACACCAGCAGCGCAATTCCGATGTGCCTCCGCCGCCCTAGATGGTCACTGCTGGCCCAGCTCCAGCGTGCTAACATGGCCTAGCCAATTAAGCCACTAACCACCGCCATCAATCACTAAAAGTGGACATGGCCTACTAATTAACCCCGGGTTAGGTTTTAATAAAAGGTATTAGTTAAATAGAGGCTGACATGCGGGTCCCAGTGTCAGGTTTGACCTAGACCCGTGCCTGTTAACTGGTTCACGTCCTGATGACATTAGGCTGACGCAGTAATTGATTTGTGAGTCATAATCCAGAAAACGTTTAAAACTTCTAAAAATCATAGAAATTCAACTGTAACTCAGATGAACGTAATTTATATATGAAAAATGATCAGATAAATCCAATGAATCTGTTTAAGCCATGATCATGTATGTCTTAACTAGTTAACATCACCAAGTAGGACATTTTAGGATTAGGGAAATATAGGAAATATCATTTGAAGTTGGAATTCAAACTTGTTTGAATTCCACTTCAATTAAATTGGCTAATTATTCCACTAGGTCAATTCAGCACCTTAACTTACCATTTCATGCATCATGTCTGTTGCATTGCATTGAATGTGTTCATTTCTCTGTTTGCTGGTGTTGTTCCTTCCCGATAGACGATGATTCCGACGTTGAGATCGTAGTCACCGATGAAGACTCATTGTAATCTCCAGAACTGTCAGTCAAGCAAACCCCCTTCAGCATACTGATATGAACCCACTCTCTCGCTCTTGCTCTCCTTAATTGCATTAGGACAACAACAATTCAACTGTTACCTGTTCTCGGTAGTTGAACCCATTCCTTTGCATGACCTCTCTTTGCCAGAGTAAATAGTTGAAGACACTTAGCATGAGTAGCAACTGCTTGAGCCTTGTTGTGCTTATTCATCCATGCTTGCTTGCTGTGCCTGCTATGCTTAGAGCCGTGTTGGGTATGATCTATCTGGGTGATGAATCGGAATGGATGTGTTCATGTCCTGCTATGTGAGAGCTAACTATGTGACCACGATTTGATAAAGGTAGCAATGAGAGGCCATGTAGGAGTACATGGTGGGTTGTCTCATTGGGACCGTCCTTAAGAACTAAGCTCTATGTATGTTATCCAAGAGAAGATACTACCACACATTGGGCTCCGATAACTCGACCCCTCTCGGCTTATTAATCACCTAGACCTCTGACCAGGAGTTGCAACTAGTTTTTGGTGTTTGTAGGAAAAGTGTTGGTTGCCATGCATAGCGCTGCCCGACGGGGTGGACTGTGATGCGGTATAGGCACAGTGGCACGGTGTACCAAGTGGCACCCGAATGGTGGGCTTGGTAACCCTGCGCACATCGTTTCAGGCTGTAGCGGAAACTTCGGCCGGACTTCCATGCGGGTTCAGTCTCAAATAGGCGATAAACCTGGACTAGGGTCTTGTGTGATTGACGGTCGTGGCCGACGCCCACGCCAGTGCTTCCGCTTGAAGGTTGCCGAGATGCATGACATGCATATGGTGATAAGTGGCGAGAGCATGTGTGAAGAAGTATACCCCTGCAGGGTTATGAATCTGTTCGAATAGATGCGTCCTAGGATATGGACCACTTGGAGAACTTATGTGGTTCATAGAGAACTTGAAGTGGATACACAAAAATACGCAAGATAAGCGTGAGTTCTATGGATGGCCTTCTCGTAGGGAGATGGGACTGGATCCATAGTGGTGTATTTATTGGTGAATATGTGGACTCGTGTGTGCTATCACACCTCAAAAGAAAGTACTTGTAATTGTAGTATAGGTTAGCCAAGAGTCAATGCTGGCTTGCTGCAATAAACTCTATAACCCCCTTCATTGATATTGATGCATATGTAGTTATCTCTGATGTAAGTCTTGCTGAGTACCTTTGTACTCATGTTTTCTTAATTTATTTTTTTATAGAGGAGACGTCAGTCTCATTAGTGATTCTTATGATGCGAAGTGTGATGTTGACCGGATTAGCTTGGGTATCCCAGACAGAGGTTTGGTTCCGTTGGTAGGGTCGTTGTAGCTTTTTAGTCTCTTCTAGCCGCTTTTGTAGATGTCTGTACCCAGACATGTTTAACTTCCGCTTGTTTATTTGAATGCTCTGAATATTGGGTCTTGTGACCCTTGCTTGTAACATCTTATTGTGTTGGCTCTTCCGAGCCTTCTAAATAAATGTTGTAATGTTGTATGGTTATGTTGTGATGCCATAGTTTTATCTATGCATATGGGACATGTCTTGCGTACATGTGACATGCAATGGTATGTATGGGATTTGACACCTAGTTGTGTGCCTTTAGTAGTACTCTTTATGGGGAAATGCCTCTTTGTGATTCCATCGAGCCTTGGTAACTTGCTACTGCTCCGAACACATTGATTAACCGACATGTATCCTTCTTTGCTGTTGTGTTTGTCCCTTTGAGGAAATGTATCATAGTGTAATGGAGTCCCTGTAGCCTGCTATGACTCGTCTACACACGCTAGAGATCGACACCTGTATTGTTGGGTTACGTATGCATGTTCCTATACATATGTTCCACTTGGGTTCTATGACTAGTCATGTCGGCCCAAGTTCTTTGACATTTGAATGCTAGCGACCCATTCACATACATGAGATAAAAAGACGCAAACGGTCCCGGCCTAGGTAAGGTGGCAGCCGTGGAGATGACTATGTGTGAGGCTGCAAAGTGATGTGATGTGTTACAGATTGGATTCTTATGGCTTAGGATCAAGGTCCCGACAGCGTTGGTATCAGAGCTTGACTGCGTGTAGGACTACCAAGCCAAACTGGTTGATGTTGAGTCTAGAACTGCTTTAGTTATATAAGGGAATTGATTGTGGAGGGGAACGTAAGGCTGTTTTTACTCCTTTCCTCGTGTCATTCTAATTTTGAGTCACCCTCTCCTTTTCTACGGGGATTAGGAACTAGGCTTTCTCATCAATCTATCACGATGACGAGTTACTATGCTGGAGACCTGTAGGAAAGTTGTTGTCCTTCTGGATCGATGTCTCCATATGAATTCATTGTTGTGTCATCAGTTGTCTTATAGGTTGCCTCATATTTCATGCTCGTACAGCCGATATGTTGTCCAAGTTATCCAAGGTTTCTAAATTATCTAATGCAATTGCAAAACTCTTTCATATTGACTCAATGTCTTTCAGGCCAGACAAAGCACACTAATTGTTGAGTTGACGTACTCTATTACCTCGACGTGTTTGATGAAGGTGTTTAGGAAACCATGTGATTCAAGTGAACCACCCAACAGTTTAGTTGTGTCTTCTGTTCCCGGTGTGACAATTTTGGCATCCTTATCGAAAGCGTGATGTGATGCTACTTAGTCAATAGGTATTCTGTATCTGGGTTCTTGCACCCAAGAATCATTATGCTCCCTCCCGTTGATAGTATTTTGCCTGTTCCTTTAGTATATTAGTAATCTTGTTCTAGTCTTCATGGTTTGTGGTACGTCATTCTTCCAATACCCTGAACCAACCCCGGCAGAAGTTCTTTGTGGACGAAAGATCACAACATAAGTGCTCTGTGCTCGTGATGAGCTCTCCATTCCATAGTTGTGACTCTGTCAATCCTACCCTTTTGCATGGTTTATCCAAAAGAACTGCGTTAAACTATGTTCAACATGTTAATCTATGCATCTACAACTCTGGAAAAATCAGGTCCTCTTGAGTTGCCCATCTTTAATTATATTCTGACCTTCATGTATCAATGGATAGTCAAGAGTAGTTGTGCATTCGTATCTCGATGCCTATTATTCTCGTGGTCCATCAAGCCATTCTATTTTGGAATGACTAGGAGAAGCCAACTCTAGTACCCCATCCATTTATAAGATTGGGTCAAAGTAGTTGTATTCCGCGAATCAAAATGTCAATCCAGCTTTTGCTCTGTTCTACCTTGAGTTATTACCCTCTTCATGTCAAGATTGTCATGAGAACTGCACTCCCTTTTATGAAATCTTGATGTAGTGATACTTCTCGCCATCATCATTCATTCCCCGGTCTCTGGGTTGACTGTAATCAGAACACCGACAAGTGAATCATGATGTGTGTAATCAATACTCCTAGCAACTTTGTTGCTTGGTAGTTTATGGACAATTATCTCACTTTTGGTGTGATGGTCATTGAATTGTCATGCTAATATTGATCGTGCTACCTAGTCCATTTTCCATGGTGCATTTTTCGATCAATGAGTTACGATTGTGTCAATCCTTCACTCCGTTGATCGTATCATCTTGCCTTGAAAAGCAAGATTGTTCTCGAGCGTGATAACATATCGGTGGATCGTGATTTTTCGAATATCTTCTCGAAAGTATTACCAAGGTGTTCCTTGACTATTATGTTGAGCTCGTGATCAAGATGGTTTTTCTATAAACCATCCTTTCTCCAAGAATCTGTGTTAGATAGCCCTAAACTAGTTTGTTAAGCCAAACAACAACATGGAGAGTTGGAAGATAAAAGCTTCACCTGACTTACTTCATTCCAGGGGATGTTTTCTTTTGTGGTTGTTTGTGTTGAAGAAAGGTGATATCCTCATCGAGTGATTCTTGTGATCAATTGTTGCATCAATCGTCTTATCCAATCTTTGATTTGAGTGTGGAATATCGTCAAATCAAAATCAGAACCAAAGATCTTCCTAATGTTGTCTACTCGTGGATGTATCCTCGAGCATATACCGTTATATCTTTTGGTCTGACCAATGCTATCACCTTGTTTCCATAGTTGTGGAATTCCATCTATATGGATATCTCAATGAATTGTTGTTAAGCCCATTGACAACATTTTCATTTGTTCCATGATTCATGATGAACATTAAGCTGGTGTTGAAAACTTTGAAGGCAATATCTTCATGTTCCATACATGAAGTATATATTGGTGTCAGAAGTGACTTACTCTTAGTTCACGTGCATATGGTGCAAGTTGCCACCATGAACTTAATATCGTCTTACACCCACAGTGTTAGGTATGATAACATTGTAGCACTGTACACCTCGTCTATGCACTGTACGCCACTATTGGTGACCCCATTGAGAGTATAAAAGGAGGCCCGGGGCGTTACGGTAGAGGACTTTTAGACTTTTAGACTTTTGGACTTTTAGACTTTTTGGACTCCTCGACTTTGGGAGCCCCTCTAGCCCATTCTACATGAGTAGCAGTTGTGTACTATAGCGCTCCCAGAACCTGAGCTAGAACTCATCCAATACAACCAAGCAAGAGTAGGGTTTTACGCATCTTTGCAGCCCGAACCTGGGTAAAAAATCCCCTGCGCTGCTCGTTTTTCCTACTCTTTACGCACGCCCATCTCCGTGCCGAATCAAAAGGGATCCTCCCAAACCCATAGGTGTTCGTCCCCACAACACAGTGCACCCAATTTTTTCTGGTCGAAAAATCTTATATAGGGTGTTCTATTGGTAAATAGACTAAAAGTGGTGTAGTTTGTGCACTAAACTTCATGTCAATTCATATAAAACTAGCCTCTAACGCTTAATCCATCAGTCACAAAATCTGTTGTTCAATTTTCTCAACACCAATTGCTTGAATCCTCGAGATCAATTACCGTAGGGTGTAATATTTAAGAAAGTTATCATCCCTACTTGAAATATATTATTTCCTCAGTTGGAACAGGTGGCTCCTTTGCTGCAGCCGGTTGCTCCTGAGTCATGGGTGTCACCTCCTCTGTCCAAGCATGTGGTCGTTGGCGACGACAATGAAGAAGGCGTTAGTCAAATACTCCCTTTGTTGCTTGATATAAGGTGTATTTGTCTTTTGATAAAATTCCACAATGAAAGGTGCATTTCTTCTAATTCCTCATAATTTTGTTGTTAGCCCTTTAAAGGAAGGAAAGTATATCTCCTTTGATTGCATGCATCTCTCTTGTAAGTAGAAAAATGGAAGTATCTCTCTCCTGATTGCATGTACCTATTAATTTCCTAACCTAAATGATTTAGTTGCCACTAATCAATGATTTAGCCATCGTTAATTTTGTCCTAACATGCGTATTATTGTGTGCCTTGATCATCGTGCCAAAAGTAATACACCTTACATAAAAGAACGAAGGGAGTATCTCCTTTAATTGAATTGTAAAATCCTAAGTTTTCACTCTCAGTCCTTTTCTCTATTTTTGGGGAAGCCAAGGGTTTATTTTTTCTTTGATCGCTGAACTCCATATCTAGATTATGTAGAGGATATAGGTAACTTTCTAGTTTACATGTGTTGAGTCCTGTATAGGTCATTTTTTGATCTAGATAAATTATTCTGCTACCGGCGCGGGTTGGTGATTGTGCTAATACTAGTTCGTAGGTGGACCTTGGAATTGAATTGCCTATGTAGATGATTGTCATAATATTTTCTGGAAGTAAAGGATAATATTTTCTGAAAAAGCCATATAGTATGGTCATGTAGTAAATAATCTTCATTTTCCCTCAATCATTTCAGTATTGTCATTTTGATGAAAAAAATGTTTTGACATGAACATTTTAGATATTACTCACCCCGTTTGAAAAATATTGTCGTGGTTTTAGTTTGCAATATAAATTTATGAACACCCAAGTGTGAAATCCTGGATTCGCAACTTTGTAGCTAGGTTACATTTGTTGAGGCATGTATATGTAATTTTTTTATCTATATAAATTATTCTATGTTGGTGCAGTAGAGTTTTGGGCTCTCTAGTGCCCCTTACTCATGCACGGGCAGTAGTAACCACCCTGGCGACGAGGCCCGGCAGGGAGCTGCTAGATACAAACACAGGAGAATTAAGACCAAAGGCAAGACCTTGCCAGGATGGCCCTCAAACCTCGGGCAAGGCAAAGCCCGGGACGACCCGGCAAGGCAAAGACCCAGAAAGGAGGAGCCCCAGCAAGACCACGCCAAAGCAGAGGCCAGGTGTCGCCCCGCCTGGGCACGTGTCGCGGCATCGATGATGGAGAGGATAAGCGGTGCCGATGGGACGGGCTCCTGTCCTATCCCGTAGACAGCTAGAGATGCGTGACGGTGCATTAAATGCGCATGTCTTACTTCGTCAGTGTTAGGTATGATAACACTGTAGCCCTGTACACCCCGTGTATGCAATGTATGCCACTGTTGGGATCCCCTTCTAGAGTATAAAAGGAGGCCCAGGGCGTTACAGTGGAGGACTTTTTTCGACTTTGACACTTTTTGGGACCTTCGACTCCAACCTTCTAGCTCATACGCATAGAAGCTATTCATAGCGCTCATGTAACTGGAACCCTAAAAACACCCACACTATAACCAAGCATGAGTAGGGTTTTACGCATCTTTGCGGCCCGAACCTGGGTAAAATCCCGCGCGTTGTCCATCAAATCTACTCTCTATGCGAGCCTTCTTCCCCGGCGAACCATAAAGGGATCCCTCCAATCCCATAGGTATCGATTCCCCGACATCTTTGACGCGCCAGGTAGGGGCAAGGTCGCATGGACATGATCTGATCAGCACGCCAGTTCCTTCATAATCATCATTGCCAAGGCCCCCAAGAAGAAGGGCCTGACGGTGGTGGGCCCATCCGCATCTGCTATCCCTGTAGTTACACATACAGGCGACGGTGTAGACGCGGGTGGAGGAAGAGGCGGAGGTTCAGAACTTCTGCGATGCTCCGGTGATCAAGGCCAAGCAAGAGGCAACGCCCGCCACGGCGATGCTCATGGCGGCGGCGGGAACCCCGCGCCGCTAGGTCTTAGGACAGAGCTCTACCGCTTGTAGGTGGTACGGTGAACTCTGGGGGCGGAAGGGTACCTTCCAAGACAGCCACGCCAACGCCTACGCCGTGACCTTCCTAGGACGCATGCAAAGAGCAGCACCACAGTGCCCATGGTTCCCAACATCCCCATGGAAAAGCTCCTGCGCATCACTCCCAAGGTGCACGGGACCAATATGCTCACCAGCATGCTAGTGGGAGTGGTGTTCCATTGCGGGACCATGACAGAGCTCCTTCTAACACCGTTAGGGGTCAGAGCAGCTCACGTTCTTCGTGTTGTTCGCTGCCGACCACATCGGAGGAAGCAATGGCGCGGGCACAACTACTCCTGATCTTCGCTCCTGCTGCGGAGAAGCTCGGCGGGTGGAGAGATACAATTCAGAGCCTCCTCATCCTTGCTAACAAGTTTCGGTCCATCGAGCCGGCTCACGCCAGTGGTGAGAAGACCAGAGGTGGTGCGACCATGTTGCACTCTCCTCCATAGCAACAACGTCGGTCACCGACTTGACGGACCGACGCTTGTGATGGTTACTCGACGGTGTCATTTGATCCACGGACACGCCGCGACCAGCAGCAAGTTCTTTGGGAGCAAAGCAAGGAACACACTCAAACTCTAATCGAGCGGCAGCGGGAAGCGTGCCATCAATCTGATAGGCGCGCAGGGCCCACTGTTGACGAAACCGCGCCAGGGTATCCTGTCAGCCTACCTTACGAGGTGGGTTGTCCAGCGTTTACCCGTGAGCTGCGACAAGTCCAGTGGCCCAACTCCCGTACGTTCAAGCCAGAGGTCCCGGAGAAATATGATGGCAAGACTCATCCGTTAGAGTTCTTGATCATCTATACCATTGCGGTGCAGGCTATCGGGGCTCACGATAATAAGATACTCGCCAACTACTTCCCGTTGGTGCTTAAGCCCAACATCAGGTCGTGGTTGATGCACCTGCCGGAGAATTACATCGCCTCCTGGGCAGACCTGTGCCACGAGTTTGTTGGCACCTTTACCGAAGGACACCATGCTCCTAGTCAAGAAAGCGATTTGCACATCATCCCTCAGAAGGAGGGCAAGACTTTGCGCAAGTACATCCAAAGGTTCAACCGCGTGCACAACAACATACCAAACGTTCATCATGCCGCTGTTATCAGCGCGTTCCATCAGAACGTGCGCAATCGCAAGATGCGGGAAGAGCTAGTGATGAACAAGGTCAGGGATGTTGCCGACCTCTATGCTCTGGCAGATAAATGTCCCCGGGTTGAAGAAGGGAGGAGGCTCCATGGCGAGGACGCTAGCACAGGGGTCGACTCTGAGGATGAAGACACCGCCACCTCGGGAAATAAGGATCGGCGGCATAAGAAGAAGCACAAGGGCAAGGCCATGCTTGCCGTCGAGGGATTCGGCAACCCCGGTACCGCTAAGAAGGGCAAGGTTAATGACCCCGGCAGGGATGTTGCTGGACGCGCCTCCTGCCAGGCTATGGTGGCTACAGACAAGCCGGAAGGCTCTGTCAAGCGGTATTGCAAGATCCATCGCACCAAGGGCCACAATCTCTAGGACTACCAACAAGTTGATCAACTTGTCGAGAAGCAAAAAGTCGAGTACGAGAGGCGAGAGAAAGAGAAGGGCCAAGATCATGCGGAGGGGTCCAACAAGAAGCGCGTTGGCCGAGGAGGTTGCCGTGGCAAGCCCAAACAACGAAAATACCGGCCCGCTCATGGTCGCAACAAGCAAGAGGGTGAAGATGATGACGTCGAAGGGGATGACGAGTCCAACGAGCATGAGTTCCAGAAGGCTACTGAGATGATGTGCATCGAGGGAGGTGCCTCATCGCGTTCCTCTCACCGGCAACTTAAACAGTGGCCTCATGAGGTTAACGCAGTGGAGCCGTCTATTGGTGCCCAGAGAGCTCTGAAGTGGTCCAACACTCCTATCATTTTCGACGCTGAGGATCACCCTTATCGCACAACTGCGGTTGAGTGCCTACCATTGTTGTTTTCACCAACAATTTGCAACATTAAGGTGACAAAGATGCTAATTGATAGTGGGGCCAGCCTGAACCTGATCTCACCCGATGTCATCCAGAGGCTACAAATTCCTGATCTCGAGCCAACAGGTGCTTTCCAAGGGGTCATTTCACGGAGGACTCGACCGAAGGGCAAAATCACACTGCGGGTGACGTTTGGCAGTGATATAAATTTTAGAACAGAGAAGATCGTTTTTGACGTCGCCAAGATCTCATTGCCGTACAACGGTATCCTTGGTCACCCAGCGCTGGCCAAGTTCATGGTGGCGACCCACTTCACTTACAATGTGCTAAAGATGCCCGCGCCAATGAGCGTCATCACAATCAACTTTGACAAGAAAGGCACACTTATCTGCGCCGACCAACTCTACCGGGAGGCAGTTGCAGCACCTGTCACCAACACACTTGCTCCTGCCACTAAAACTCCCAGGGGGAAGAAGACCGGCAAGGCCTCTGGCACACATTCCGGCAAGCGCGCCTCCTTGGGGTGTTGCGCTCCCATTGACGATGTGCCAGAGAGCTCCACTGGCAAGAGCAAGAAGTCCAAGGCAGCTCCACCAGAGACTAAGAAGGTGCCCGCCAAGGAGGAAGCTCACCATAAGTTCCACCCTTGACGAAAAATAGGAAAGCACACTTGTCACCTTCCTGCGAGCGAATATCGATGTGTTTGCATGGCAACCATCTGATATCCCCGATGTTCCTAGGAAGGTGATTGAGCACCACCTTGTCGTCTGTCCACACGCGTGGCCCGTCAAGCAGAAGGTCCGGAAGGAGGCTTTGGCGCGGCAACATTTCATTGCTGAAGAGATCAAGAAATTAGAAGCCGTTGGCTTGATCATTGGAGTACTCCATCCAACGTGGTTGGCCAATCCAGTTCTAGTGCGCAAGGCGAATGGAAAATGGAGGTTGTGTATTGACTTCACATACATCAATAAAGCATGCCGAAAGATCATTTTCCCTTGCCGCGCATCGATCAGATTGTGGACTCCACTGCCAGCTGCGACTTGTTGTCTTTCCTTGACGCCTATCTAGGCTATCATCAGATTTTCATGGTCAAGGAAGATGAGGAGAAGCACACATTTATCACCCCATGTGGTACGTATTGCTTTTTGTGTATGCCTTTCGGGTTGAAAAGTGATACTTCTACATTTGCAGGAGCGGTTCAGATTGGTTTTGAGGCCCAGCTTCATAGAAATATGGAGGCTTATATGGATGACATAGTGGTCAAAATCAGGGACAAGGCAACGCTCATATCAGACCTAGAAGAAACATTTGCAAATCTGTGCAAGATCAACATGAAGCTCAACCTTGAGACATGTGTGTTCAGCGTCCCATCTGGAAAGCTTCTCGGGTACTTTGTATCTAAACATGGAATTGAAGTAAATCTCGACAAGACCAAAGCAATTGAGCAAATTGAAGCACCAAGATGTGTCAAGGATGTGCATCGTCTTGTCGGCTGTGTTGCTACTCTGAGTAGGTTCATCTCAAAATCTGGTGAGCGCGCCCCGCCCTTTTTCAAAATCTTGAAGAAGGCAAGTCCGATGAAATGGACTCCAGAAGCGGAGGCAATGCTACAGGATTTGAAGAAGTACCTCTCCTCTCCGCCAGTCCTAGTCACGCCAAAACCACAAGAGCCGTTGCTGCTATATCTAGCGGCAACATATCAAGTGGTGAGTGCTGCACTAGTGGGTGAAAGAGAAGTTGATGAAGAAGCAGCGGCAACAGCAAGACCGCCAAGCGACAAGCGAGGACATTCCCCGGCAGGTTCTGGTGCCAACAAGGAAGGATCTCCGCAGTTGAATGAGACAATTCAGAAGAAGAAGGTGGTGCAGCGCCCTGTCTATTTGGTCAGCTCCCTTTTGTAGGGGCTAGGTCAAGATACTCTGGCGTGCAGAAGTTACTCTTCGGCCTCCTTATGGCCTCGAGGAAGTTGCACCATTACTTCCAAGAACATGAGATCACCGTCGTCACTCGCTTCCCGCTATAGCAGATTTTGCGGGACCCATAAGCTACCGACAGGCTTATGGAGTGGGCTTTGGAACTGTCAAGCTTTGGTCTCAAGTTTGAAAATACTTCGACTATCCAGACCAGAGCCTTGGCAGAGTTCATTGCGGAATGGACCCCCGACGCTAGATGAAGAAGTTCCAGAGTCAACCCGCCCCCGCAAGGAAATGAATCAAGAGTGGATCATATATTTTGATGGGGATTTCTCACTACAAGGAGATGGTTCCAGGGTGCTACTTGTCGCACCCACCGGAGAGCACTTCAAATATGTGATTCAGATGCACTTTCCCCGGGAGAGATCAATGAACAATACTGCTGAGTATGAAGGGGTGCTTGCCGGTCTCAGGACCGCGGTAGACCTTGGGATTAAGAAACTCATTGCCAAGGGTGATTCTCATCTTGTTGTCAGGCAGGTGAACAAGGATTATCAGAGTCCATTGATGGAAGCTTATGTAGATGAAGTGAGGAAGTTGGAAGAACATTTTAACAGACTGCAAATGGAGCATGTTCTACGTGCAGAGAATAGCGTTGCTGATGGCCTGTCAAAGTGTGCAGCCCTTAAGTTGCGTGTGGAACCAGGAAGTTTCGTGCTCCGACTAACTCAACCATCCGTGACACCATCGATTGGACAAGAGAAAATAAGAAAGTTGAGTTCCGGCAAGTATTTCGTGGCAGAGCTCCCAGAAGTCG
Organism: Hordeum marinum; assembly: GCA_022496015.1. NCBI lineage: Eukaryota > Viridiplantae > Streptophyta > Magnoliopsida > Poales > Poaceae > Hordeum > Hordeum marinum. Next base: position 194,240,043 of record CM039677.1, read on the forward strand.
TTGGCGAGGAGGTAGCCGGGGACAACGTCAGGCTTGCCGGTGAGCGCCGTGCTCCGGCAGAGCCTTAGGCTCTTGCCATGGAAACACACGCTCCCGCCAAGCTTGTCGGGGGAAGACAAGCTTCGGCAGGGCCTCGAGCCCTTGCCATCGAGACGAATGCTCCCCCGATAGAGGATATGCCTTTAGTCCTTGTTGTCGAGCCCTAGGCTCTAGCATGGGCACAACACATCATCCATTTCCTTCAAGTGCATTGCCCCAGGCTTTAGTCCTTGTAGAATTTCCTGAGGAACAAGAGGAAGCAGAGAAAGTAGCCCGTCGGTCTAATATGTACCTGTTCATGGACAACGTCCTGTACAGAAAGAGACTGAATGGTGTGAAACTCAAGTGCATTTCTCGGGAAGATGGACTGGAGCTGTTGGTGAATATACATGGAGGCATATGTGGCGCCCACATAGGATCAAGAGCACTTGCAGGTAAGGCATTCCGGCAAGGTTTCTTTTGGCCCACTGCCCTCTAGGATGCAACTACGCTAGTAACCAAGTGTGAAGCATGCTAGTTTCATTCGAAGAAATTATATCAACCAGCTCAAGCCCTTCAGAAAATCCCTCTCTCCTGGCCATTTTCGGTCTGGGGACTCGACATCTTGGGCCCCTTCCCCCATGCTACCGGGGGCTTTGAGTACTTGTATGTTGCAATTGACAAGTTCACAAAGTGGCCAGTAGTGGAGGCAGCGAGAAAGGTGACAGCATAGTCAACCATCAAGTTCTTCAAAGGACTTGTGTGCCGCTTTGGTGTTCCCAACAGGATCATCACTAACAATGGCACACGGTTCACGAGCCGCACCTTCATGTAGTATGTCCAAGACCTTGGCGCCAAGATCTGTTTTGCTTCTGTTGCCCACCCAAGGAGCAATAGCCAAGCGGAAAGGGCTAATGCTGAAGTGCTGCGAGGCCTCAAGACAAGTATTTCGACAGGCTGCACAAGTGCGGAAGCCACTGGATTGATGAGTTGCCGGTGGTTCTTTCGTCAATCAGGACGACACCAAATCGAGCTACCGGCCAGACACCCTTCTTCCTTGTATATGGGGCATTAGCAGTTCTCCCCACGGAACTCATATACGGGTCAAATCGAGTGCTCTCTTATGATGAGCTTGAGCAAGAGCAGTTGCGGCAAGATGACGCGACACAACTTGAGGAAGACCATCTTCAGGTTGCTCTGAGAGCTGCATGCTACTAGCAAGCTTTGTACCACTATCATAGCCGCAAAGTTAATGCCCGAAGTCTTGAGGAATGCGACCTTGTTCTTCGGCATGTTTAGTTCGCCAAAAATTCCAACAAGTTGACGCCAAAGTGGGAAGGCCCTTATCGGATAGTGCGAGTCACCAGGCCTGGCGCAGTCTGCCTGGAGACTGATGATGGCATCCTAGTGAGGAACTCCTAGAATATCGAACATCTTCGGAAGTTCTACCCATGAGGCGCGGTTGCTGGGTCTCTCCGCAACCACCTTTTGTACAACTCTTGCCGCTGAAGCATGTAATCCTTGGTACAAAGCCAGGCGTAGACCCTGTGCCGCTGTGTGTAGTTGAATAAAGCTAAGTGTTCCGCAAATCTTGTTGATTCTCAGGTTTATTTATATACATGTTTGTCTAAGATATTGCATTGTGCTTACTCTCAGCAAGAGCTAACGGACCGCCAAGGTTTCACATCCATATTTTCTCTTCTTTCTTTTTCTCAAAGGACAGAAAGTTACCTTGTGTGCAACTTTGCCGGGGGGAATGGTGTTATGGATACCTATGGGCGACATTCAAAAAAATCTTGCCCGAAGGAGTACGACAACGAAAAGATAAGTTGTGAAACCCCAAGTGAATTCTTGCTGTGGAATTATTTTTCCATGGACAATTTCGACTTCTGTATGGAAAACCTGCACACACGGGAACCGTGCCATGATTGGCTGCACCCTCACTTTGTTTCGGGTCCGCTCAATGGCTTAAGTGGCTGCGCTCGCACTCTTGCTTCATTTCGAGGCCACTCAACGACTCAAGGGACTGCACTCGCGCCCTTATTCCGTTTTGAGCATGATCAACAGCTTAAGCGGTCGCGCCAAGAATGCCAAGGTATCTTGCCGGCAGTGGCACCACCAGCAGGCTGCTAAGGACCTGTTCCTCAAGGCACTCGCGGTAGGGCTACACACGCCGGCAAGTTCTTCCGAAGAGGTGTGGGGAAAGTTCCATGCAAAGAAATAGTCTAACAAGGAAGATAATATACAGTTATTTAAAATAGGGTGAAATTTACATGAGACATCGCCTTTTCCTAAATACATCTTTACTTGACTTTCTCCCCTAGGGGACATTGCAAATAGAAAAGGATAGAAGGAAGAGGCAGATTGCAAGAAGAAAAAGGTGGCACGGGGCCTCCGACGAGAGCCTCGCCCCTCCTGGACCAGCATTGCATGGTGGAGAGGGCCAGCATTGTGTAGAGGAGAAGACTAGCACTGCATAGACAAAAACGAGGGAGGACCCTAGAATCCGAAGTCCGCGGGCCTACCGGAAGATCCAACTGGAAGATGAGGCAGCGCTCGGGACAAAGGCCCCTGGCAAGATCATCCTGTCGGGAGGGGGAGAGGCATGAGGTTGGCGGTGATGGTGCGGCCGACGGTCAGTCCGAGCTCAGGTCGTCGTCTTCCGACTTGACGTCCTGAAGACCGGACTCAATGTCGCTTTCACCAACACCGTCCTCCTCGTCGCGGCGGCTCGATGATAAGCTTTCAGTGCCGCTCGAGCTCTCTTCACAGTAGCTGAGACGGACGCCTAACTGAGAGAAGATTGCCCTCCGTCATTTTAAAATGAAGGAGATGCCCTTCCTGGAGGTTATGGGCGCGGGCGAAGGTCTTCCAGCCGCGCCTGAGGAACATGACGTGACTTCCTGGGTACTCGATGTCCACTTGTGTTGCGCTGTTACAACAACCATGCGCCCGCAACCAAAGGACGGGCAGCTCGTCGACCTCCATCGCCCTGGAGAAAGGGCGAGGGAGGCGCAGATGGCTCCGGAGGGGACCCCAGTTCGAGGACGTACTCCAGCACTGTCCCCTCAGCATGGGTCTCCTCAAGGAAGAGGCCCGACGTTGGAGGAGGAGGTGGAGCAGCGCTCCACCTCCCCCGACCTCGGCCTCCACGACGGCCACGACCCCTCACGCCTCTTTTGCCACACGCGCTCGAGCCGCCCTCCGCCTCTATGGTTGAAGCGGTGGCATGATCCCAATGAGAACTCCTCCTTGGAGGTGAGGACGGTGGCCGCCCTTGCCCCATGTTCATGGCTATGGCGAGCGCCGCTCAAAGGCTGGGAAGACGTGGAAGGACAAGCTATGGAGGTTCACACTCTGGGGAGGGAGGAAGGATGAGTGAGCACCACCCTCGCTACCCCTCAATTTATAGGGGGAAGTGCGGGGCTGGCTCTCCCCCGCTCCAAGGGTCGCCGCCCACCTCCTCCAATAGCAGCGCCCTCGATCACGGGGCGAGCAACAACCGCCCCGTTGCTCCAATCCATGGCGCTGCAGTTACTACCTCTCCCAGGACTTTAAGTCACGGGCGCCCTTTGCTGGCTTCCTGCTATGCATGCAACACGCGTGGTGGAAATGACCTGACCCAGTAATTGAAAAATTAGCGACCGCGTCACGCACGTATCCCACATCCCGCATTCAATGGGCGTCGTGGGGAGGCACAGTAAGTGCAATGATCACAACCGCAAGACCCTGCCACGTGTGCCCGTGCACTGTTTGGGCCTAGCCCAACAATGCCTCGCACCATGTGTGGCCCAAGCCCGGGGGCTCCTGTCGGTGCACTAGAGTTTTGGCCTCTCCAGCGCCCCTTACTCATGCACGGGCAGTAGTAGCCACCCTGGCAATGAGGCCCGGCAGGGAGCTGCTAGATACAAACACAAGAGAATTAAGACCAAAGGCAAGATCTTGCCGGGATGGCCCTCAAAACCCTGGCAAGGCAAAGCCCCGGTAGGACCCGGCAAGGCGAAGACCCAGCAAGGCAGAGCCCTGGCAAGACCCCGCCAGCGCAGAGGCCGGGTGTCGCCCCGCCTGGGTACATGTCACGGCGCCGGTGATGGAGGGGCTAAGCGGTGCCGATGGGACAGGCTCCTGTCCCGTCCCGTCCCGTAGGAAGTTAGAGATGCCTGATGATGCATTAAATACGCCTGTCTTACTCCGTCGGTTCTAGGTATGATAGCACTGTAGCCCGGTACACCCCGTGTACGCACTATACACCACTGTTGGGATCCCCTTCTAGAGTATAAAAGGAGGCCCAAGGCGTTACCGTGGAGGACTTTTTTCGAGTTTTATGACACTTTTTGGGACCTTTGACTCCCACCTTCTAGCTCATACGCGTAGCAGCTGTTCATAGCGCTCCTGTAGCTAGAACCCTAAAAACACCCACAATATAACCAACTTGGAGTAGGGTTTTATGCATCTTTGCGGCCCGAACCTGCGTAAATCCCGCGCATTGTTCATCAGATCTGCTTTCTGTGCGAGCCTTCTTCCTCGCCAAACCGTAAAGGTATCCCTCTGATCCCATAGGTGTCGGTTCCCCCAACATTCTGCTAACAATCAGGAACAGGTAGCTCCTTTGGCTCCGTAGCCCGAGCAGGTGGCTCATCTGCCGTAACCGGTTGCTACTATGCCGCGGGTGTTGCCTCCTCTGCCCGATCCTATTGTCCTTAGTGAAGCCGACGAAAAAGATGTTACTCATCTATCTCCTTTCATTTGTTGTAAAATCCTAGGTTTTCTATGGTAAGTCCTTTTATCTATTTTTGGGGAAGGCCATACTTCTTTTTTTCTTTAATCTATGAAATCCATATCTAGATTCTAAGGATGTGTTAGGTAACTAGCTAGGTTACATGTGTTCAGCCCTTTATAGGTCATTTTTTGATCTATATAACTTTTTTGCTAATAATTTGGCTAGGATTGATGATTGTGCTCATAATAGTTCATTGTTGTAACTTGGAATTGAATTTCTTATGCAGATGATTGTGATAATAACATAAAGATTGATTTGCTCTGAGCAAGTGTTATGTACCATCAAATAAGATTTTAAAATGTTATGTTTGGCTGGTTTTTCTATATGCACTGGATCTTTGGTTTTAATGTTCCATAAGTGGTTGTGGAAATGATTTTAAACATTGATTATCTCTGGGCAGTAGTTAATATAGAAAGAAATGCATAATAACTAATTTACCTAGAACGTTGAATAGTTCAGGACCATTGATGGCTGGGGTATCAACAGGGGAATCTTCCACGACAATAACATGGGGGCTTTCAATATCGATGATCTTAACCACACAATATTCTAACCCTAAACAGATACAACTAATTACCTATTTTATCTAGTAATGCACCAGTCGCACATCAGCGAGTCATGAATGTAAGTTATATGTCATTCTTTTGCATTAGTACATCTGTATGCAGCTCTACCATGTTACGTCATCAGTTCATGCATTTTTACGTCATGAGTGAATTTTGTTGCAGTAAGTTGTGTGCTCTCATCTACATCGTATCTGTGTTGGGGGCTTGGAATATACAAATATTGTTGATCCTTCATTATTTTTTACTATATGGTATCCCAATTAGTTGTGTATGTAGCACCTAATAAGTTATGCATTTCTTTTATCAAGATCATTTGGGGATTTAGGGTTTTGGGTTTACACTATCATCTATTATATTATGTTTTATTGACTCTGTGCCTGCTGAATTCTCATTATTAAATATAGTTACTCAACATTTTGTAATACATGTAGGTACTATCTAATGACGTCGACAGCGATGAAGATGTCCAGAGGATCTACAGGAGGCGCAAGGCGAGAGAGCTTGAAAATGGGGTGCACAAAGAACGTGTAAGACCTAGATTTACAAAGTCAGGTGGCTACAGATGCCCTTTTAGCAACAAGGTGATGAAAGGCGACCAGAAGAGTGTCATTCAGCATGCACTCGGAACATCCCTTGGCTCCCTTCGGTTTGGCCATGCTTTCAGTGTGAAGCACGCCGCGTACGTCGAGTACTTATTGAGGCTTTAGGGTTGTGTGCACCCTCGCAGATCGAATTGATGATGTTACGGTTTTATCTATGTTATGTACTACCCTAGTCGATGCTTTTTTGGAGAGCTTTTGTGTTAAAACTATGGGCACCCGTACTATTAAGGTGTGTGGTTCGGTATATATGGAAGTGTTGCATTAAGGTATACCTACGTTAATTGGTGTGTGGTTTTGGCATCTAAGGTGCAAGTGCAATGTAATTGTAGCCTTCAGTAGGGGGCATAACGAGCTACTCTTCTCATTAAGCTCGTGCACATTATGGCTAAGATCGTTAGATTAACTAGCAGAAAACCCTTCTTGGCTAGATTCCTTTGAAACTAGTTAAACTTGCGAGCGCTCGCTATCAGATTCTAATGTGTTTTGGTAAACATGATGAGTGTGTAGATGTGGTTTTTAAGAAGGACGAAGGTGACTCGAAATGGAAATGCACTAGTTTGTTGCCTCTTATCTGGATTAGATTGAATAGATTGGCTGAGGTACTAGAAAAATTAACACGTAAGATGAAAATATGTGTTATGTTGTTACTAACGAGCTACTCGAGCCTAACGATCTACTAGCTTCGTTCAGGTTTATTGGGTCCCTTCATATTTTTGGTCAGATTTTGACCACTTATAGACTACTAAAATATAAAGTAAATGATACAAAACATTATATCATTGAATTTATATTTGAAAGAGTTTTTCGACAATACAATTTTTATAACATGTAATTTACATTTTGTTAGTTAAATTTATAGGTCAAACTTTAGCCCAAAATAAGAGGGCCCCTAATAAACCCGGATGGAGGGAGTACTCGTGATACTCGTTAGCTCGTTCACTTAGAAGTGACCTTAACTAGCTGAACTATCAAGCACTCATTAAGCACCTTATAATGTGAAATTGTAAAATCATTATTAAAAATTTCTACAAAATAATATTTAAAAAAATGGTTTGTCTTGATAGAAAAAGGACTTTCGATTATGAGGGTAGTTTATTGTTTGGCCTCCTCCCCCCCTCCGCCCCCCTCGCGCGCCATATCCGTGACATGTACAACATTTCTAGGGTTGCAACCTCAATTCAAGATCTAGATCACCGCCACATGAAATCATAGTTGGGAATGGGAATTTTTTTAGACAATAGCCGGGAATGGGATGAAAGTGCCATGTTAAGCTCTTTGGTCCATATATGTGTCATATGCTACCAAAATAAAGGGGTTAGGTGCATGTTGAAATTCACTATTTAGGAATTAACAAATAAATACAATAATTGAATTGTTTTTACATCAAAGTTTCATGACCACTCTAGTTAATGTTGAATTTTTGTCACTTTTTCCCCACAAATATAAGAATTTAGTCACTTTTCATTTGCCATTGCATGGTTTGTGAAGTTTTACAACATATTTTCAAAAAAGATATAACATGACACATGCATTACTCCTAAATCCTGGTTGTGCATGATCGTGCCCATCTCAAACCTGGCCCACCAGATCAAGGGCGGTGTGAACAACATGGCCCTGCCAAAGTGTTTTTGGGGGAAGGCCATCATGGCTAGCTTTATTAACTTAAACAAGAGTTACATCATTCACTAATTGGCTGATCAAAAACCCCAGGGGTTCCTCAGTCCAACTTTCATTACATTTATTATGGAAGCTAAATTTTGCTAGCTCATGAGCTATTGAATTTGCATCATGAAAACAATGTGAAAATGTGACCTTCCCTATCGATGTTTCCATATCAAGACATTCTACAAAGATTGCGGCTGCTGAATCCCACCATTGAACTTGTCCCTGACAATTGTTAACAACACCCAAAGAGTCTGACTCTGCTGCTACTCTATTAAAGCCCAAAGTATTTGCTAGGTTTAAACCATCACGCATTGCCATTGCTTCCGTTGTTGCTGCATCTGCCGCTATCTGAATGAAACTGCATTGGGTAGCAATGAACCGTCCCTTGTCGTCCCAAAGTACACATCCAGTCGCCCCCGACCCTACATCATCATGAAAGGAAGCATCGACATTTGATTTAATAAACTTTGGATCAGGTTTCTTCCACCTGTGTTCAGCTGCTTCTTTTTGTTGCTGATGGCGTTGGCATAGTTTGCAACAGTTGCAAGGATAGAAGAACTCCATCTGGACGACGGTGGACATGAGTCATGGTGAGTGTGACGTCGCCTTAGCCACCAAATATACTAGCAGCCCGCTGCTATGACTTCTTTCACATTAAGACTTGGCATTACCAGGGTTTTGGTGTGCGGTTCCAAAAGTAAGAATTCCAATATTGCTGATCCTGAGCGATCCACATGCGTCGCTTGCTCTATATAATCCAAGAGCTCGAGACCCCTCCATAGCTCCTTTGCCAAATCGCACTGGAAGAGTAAATGTCTCATGTCCTCCGGTCCCTTATGACACACTGGAAATACATCATTGATGGGAAGGTGTTTGTTATCCAAAATTGAAAACAAAGGGACAACTCCATGTAGGGCACGCCAGCAAAAAAATTGAATTTTACGTGGCACTTGCAGCTCCCACAGATGCTTCCAAATCTCAGCTTGCATGGCTGAAGTAGACGTAGACATGCTTGCCGAATGATCTCTAAATTTATGTGCCCGTTGTTCATGGTAGGCTGAGCTAACAGTGAAGACGCCACTCCTTGTAAGATTCCATGCTACAAAATCATCAAAAGCCTGAAAGTTGAGTGCTATTTGAAGAATTCTGTTTGCATCCACCGGGTAGAATATTTCTCAAATTAATTGCTCATCCCATTGACTAGTTAATGGATCAATTAATTCCACGACTTTAACAAGTAAAGTATGGCCTCTAGGTGTTATTACCTTCCTGTTCAGACTCGCAGGAATCCATGGGTCATTCCAAATATCCACTTTCTCCCCTGATCCAATGCGCCATATATACCCTCTCTTAAACGTAGACAAACCGGCTACAATACTCTGCCATGTGAATGAAGAGCCGTTTTTTGGTCCTGCGTGCAGCAAATCAGTATTTGGGAAATACTTAGCCTTTAAAATCCTAGAACAGACCGAGTCAGGATTGTTTATCATTCTCCAACATTATTTTGCCAAGAGTGCTAGATTAAAAGAATGAAGATCTCTAAAGCCCATGCCACCATCACTCTTGGGATACAAAGTTTCCACCATGAGAACCAATGCATCTTTTTATTCTCTTCATCATCCCCCCACCAAAACTGAGCAATGACATCAGAAATATCTTTGCAGACACCCTTTGGTAAACAAAACAAAGATATAGCAAATACTGGTATTGATTGAGCAACATCTTTCAACAAAACCTCCTTACCACCAGTGGACAATTGCTTCTCCATCCAACCCTTCAAAAGCCTCTTTATTTTCTCACAGAAATGTTTAAAACAATAACTTCTATCAGCCCCCACCAAGGCAGGCAGTCCTAGGTATTTGTTTGACAAAGCTTGATTAGTAATGTTCAACTGTTGGCCGATCTCATCTCTAGCTTGCATATTAGTGTTTGGACTGAAAAATATACTGGATTTGCCAACACTTACCAACTGTCCCGAGTTGTCACAATAGGTTTTGAACACTTGGTGTAAGGAAGTTGCATTAATCATATCTGCTCTCATGAGAATCACAGAATCATCAGCAAATAAAAGGTTTGAAACTGATGGTGCATTTCTGCACACTCTTAGGGGAACTCCAATGGGGCGACCCATTTCGTCCGCCGCCGTCCGTTTGGGTCGGCACGGACAAAAGTGGTGGCCCAATGCGTCGACCCAAACCCAAATCATGTCCGCTTCGCGTTTGTGCCGACGCATTTGCGGCCCAAATTTGCGCCCCAAATTCATCGGTGCGGACACGGAACGGACACCATGCGTGCCTTCGCGGTGTCTGTCGCGTCCCCGCATCCCCACCTGGTGGCCATCTAACTACCCGCTGCCCACGCAGTCAGCTTAATTTATGACCACAGGCCCACGCGTCAGCAACGACGGTCGTCCTTTTTTAAGCCGACTGTGCGGCGGGGCCGTCCTCATCCAAACTCGTCGTCAAATCTAGCAAGCTCTGCTCCCCGGTCGTCGGTAAACCCTAGCCACCACGACCACAGTGAGATGGGGCTCTTCTCCATTGCCAACAGCAGCAAGGCCAAGGGCAAGGCCCCTGCCATCCCTTTCCCCTCGCAGTTTCTCCCACCTCCGTCGGCGCTGGCGCCTCGCCGACAGAGGCAGCGCGTGAACGTGCCAGTGCACCAGGCGGAGTGGCACTGGCAGCACCACGTGCCTCTCCCGTACCCCGACGCCACCCTGCCACACGACTGGCATCTAGATGCTCGAGAGCGATGCCAAGGACGAGCAGCGCAAGGCCGAGGAGGAGGCGCGCCAGGCCACGGCAACCCAGGTGGCGGCACAGCCCGTGCCCGACATGAACGCGCTCTAGAACACGGCGTTCCCCTGGGCTGGTCTGGCGCCGACGCTCATCGACCTCTCGGACCCCGAGGACGACGACGACGACGCCTAGTGCAGCGCGTCGCCTTGTAGTTTAGGTTGTTTTATTTTTCTTAAATGCAAATGTGGAGGCGTGGACTCTCGCCAGCCTTCGTGGCCGGCTTTAATGTTTAATTAATGTTTTTTTAAATATGCATGTGTTCTTTTTTTCTAGCGCCATCAAAATGGGTCGGGCCAGCGTTGGACACACGTGCTGACCCAAACAAGGAAGCAGACATCCGTGTCTGCCTGGCAGGCCCTAAAGGGCAAAAAGCGGAAAAATCGCCGTCCGTTTGGGTCGGCCCGTTAGAGTTGCTCTTATCCCATCTATTCCACCAACTTCTTCTTCATACTGTAACATGCTAGAAAGACCTTCTGCACAAATCAAGAAAAGATAAGGTGATAGTGGGCCCTGCCAAAGTGTTAGTACTAAAGTCATCCCAAAGTCTAGAACCGACCAATCCGCTTCCCCATAGCATTACTCTAATCACCACCCCCCTCGTCCTCTTCCACATCCATATACCCCTCGTCCTCTTCCCCATCGATAAATCCACAAACGAGGGTTTTATCCTCCCACACGTCACTGCTCATTGTGCACCCTTCCCGTCGTTGCACGTCCGCCGTCAAGATGCCCAAGCGCATTATGGGAGGGATTGGCCACACCGAGGTCGACGCCCCGGCGCAGGAAGCATCCAAACCCCATAGAAAGTTCGACATGGAGAAACCGTCTTGACGTCCTCACCGCCGTCCTGGATCTTCTTCCGAGGTAGGTGGCTCCTCTGTCGGAGCAGGTGACTCCTCTGCCGCCCCAGCTGCCTCCTCCACCCTAGCCCGTGGTGGACGGCAACAACGAGGAGAAGAGGTCAGTCATTTATCTTCCATTTTTGGTCAAATCCAAAGTTCTCTCAGGTCAGTGCTTTTCTCCTTTTTTGGGGAAGTCTAGGTTTTCTGTTTTCCTTTAGTCGAAGAAATCCCTGCCTAGATTCTATAGATCCCTTAGAGCATCTCCAGACGTTGGCCCCCTAGGGGGCCGAAATAGCACCACCTGGGGTCGAGCCGGTGATAAAATCAGCCTGGGAGCCCGTTTTCCTAGTCGAACCCCTGGGGTCGCTCCACAACCGCTGTTTTTGGCCATTATCGGCGTAGAATCGGCCCAAATTCGGACCCGTTTCAGCGCTATTTCGGCTTTGAAATCAACAAAATCGGTGCTTTTTGGGCATAAATGAACAAAATCGGCGCTCTTTCGGCATAAATTCAACAAAAAACTAAATGTTTCGTACCAAAGTTCATCATAGAAATTAATACAAAATCAAATATCTCAATGAAGCAAGTTCCAACATAAATTAAAACAAATCGAGCTAGGCGTTGCCCTTAAGCCTCCATAGGTGCTCCACCAAATCGTCTTGCAGTTCTTGATGCACTTGTGGGTCTCGGATGTCCTGGCGCATATTGAGGTAGGCAGTCCATGTTGCTAGTACCTGGTGATCAACAACTGCAAGAGGTCCCATCCTAAGATATGGTTCAGGATCAAACACTGGCCCTTCCTGCTCGCTCTCAATGATCATGTTGTGCAAGCAGACACAACAATTCATGATCTCCCACATCTGCCTTTTGGACCAGGTCATAGCAGGGTACCTGACAATAGCAAATCGTGAGTGGAGCACACCAAATGCTCGCTCGACATCTTTCTTGCAAGCCTCCTGACACTTAGCAAAGTGTGCCTTCTTTGGCGCCACAGCTTTTGAGATAGTCTTCACAAATGTGGACCATCTCGGATAGATACCATCTGCTAGATAGTATCCCTTGTTGTATTGGCGTCCATTGACATCAAAGTTCACCGAAGGAGCATGACCTTCAACAAGCTTGGCGAAGACATTCGAGCATTGCAAGACATTGATATCATTGTGAGTTCCTGGCATACCAAAGAAGGAGTGCCAAATCCAAAGGTCATGTGTGTCTACTGCCTCGAGTACCACACTGCAACCACCTTTAGCGCCTTTGTACATCCCCTGCCAAGCAACTGAGCAGTTTTTCCATGACCAATGCATGCAGTCGATGCTCCCAAGCATCCCTGGAAATCCTCTTGCTGCATTCTGTGCCAGGATTCGAGTAGTGTCTTCGTCATTGGGTGATCACAAATATTGTGGTCCAAACACTGCCACCACTGCTCTGCAGAACTTGTATAGACACTCAATGGTGGTGGACTCGGCCATTCGCCCATAGTCTTCTTGTATGTCCGTGGGAGCTCCGTATGCAAGCATGCTCATAGCTTGGGTGCATTTCTGAAGTGAGGAGAATCCAACTGTGCCAGTGCAATTCTTCTTGCAAACAAAATAGCTGCCAAACTCCCGGACGGAATTAACAATTCTGAGGAAGAGGTTCCGGCTCATCCAGTAGTGACGCCGAAATACTTTCTCACCGTGCAATGGAGAGTCGGTGAAGTAGTCGGCATAGAGCATGCAATACCCCTTCATCCAATGCCTCTGCTTGCTCTTGCACCGCCGCGGCCTCGAGCCACCTCACCGGGGCTTGTCATTGTTAACGAACAAGCCAGTCAGCAAGGACAGTATCATGAGGTGCTCCTCGTCGGCGGTGTCGGCCTTGGCTTCTTCCTTGAACAGGGCCGCGAACACCTCCTCGTCGTCCGAGTCCATGGCCGAGCAGGCAAAACGTCAAACACCTTGTCAGCGTGACGAAGCGAGCAGGCGAGCAGACGCCGGCACCCTGGCCGGCGTGGCTTGGGCGAGGGATGGGTGAGGGTCGGGGAAGCAAAATCTGGTGAGGGAGGGCGAAGTGGGGTCTTCTAGCGGCGGCGCAGGGGCCGTGAACAGGCAAGGGTAGCCGGGGTCGGCATCGGGGAAGTGGATCGGCGCTAGGAAAAAGGTGTTGGGGAATGTTGCATGGGAAACAAAAAAATTCCTAAGCACACGCAAGATCTATGCATGGTGATGAGCATCTACGAGAGGGAGAGTGGATCTACATATCCTTGTAGATCGCTAAGCGGGAAGCGTTAAGAAACGCGGTTGGTGTAGTTGAACGTCTTCGCAATCCAAATCGCTGAGAGTCCCGCGACCTCATCACGATCCGTCCCGCGATCCAATCATGATCCGTCCCGCGAACTCATCACGATCTGTTCCGTGATCTCATCACGATCCGTCCCGCGATCTCAATCACGGTCCTTCCGATCTAGCGCTGAATGGACGGCACCTCCGTGTTCAGCACACGTACAACTTGATGACGATCTCCGCCTTCTTGATCTAGCAAGAGGGAGCAGAGAGGTAGAAGAGTTCTCCAGCAGCGTGACGGCGCTGCAGCGATGGTGGTGGAGCAATTCCGGCAGGGGTTCGCCTAAGCACTACAGAAAACCGATCTAGAGGAGAAACTATGCACTAGAGGAACGGGTAGCACGTGGCTAAAAAGTTCTGTGCAAAAACCCTAAAACCTCCAGTATATATAAGAGGGAGGGAGGACAGGACTTGGGACAATGGCCAAGCCTCCTTGTTTCAGCCGAAGTGGGGAGGAGAGGAGGACTCCTCCTCCAATCCTAGTAGGACTAGGATTCCTCCTTTTTGGCCTTTCTCCACCTTTTTCCCTTTGGGCTTTTCTTCCCTAGCCGCATGGGTCTTGTGTGGGAATTCCACCAGCCCACAAAAGTCTGGTATTTATTTTCCCACAGCCCATGAAGCCTCTTGGGTCGAAATACCCCTCCCGGTGGTCTCCCGGTACACTACCGGCACTCCCCGTACACTACCGATTAGCCCGAAACCTTTCCGGCAACCAAAACAGGACTATCTATATATCAATCTTTACCTCCAGACCATTCCGGAGCTCCTCGTGACGTCCGAGATCTCATACGGGACTTCGAACAACCTTCAGTCACCACCATACATAACTCTATACTATCGAAACGTCACCAAACCTTAAGTGTGCAGACCCTGTGGGTTCGAGAACTATGTAGACACGACCGAGACACCTCTACAGTCAGTAACCAATAGCGGGACCTGGATGCCCATATTGGTTCCTACATATTCTACGAAGATCTTTATCGGTCGAACCTCTATGTCAAGGATTCAGTTAATCCCATATGATGTTCCCTTTGTTCTTCGGTATGTTACTTGCCCGAGATTCGATCGTCGGTATCTCCATACCTAATTCAACCTTGTTACCGTCAAGTCTCTTTACTCGTTCCGTAACACAAGATACCGTGACTAACACTTAGTCTCATTGCTTGCAAGGCTTATTGTGATGTTGTATTACCGAGTGGGCCATAAGATACCTCTCTATCACACGGAGTAACAAATCCCAGTCTTGATCCATGCCAACCCAATAGGTACCCTCAGAGATACCTGTAGTGCACCTTTATAGTCACTCAGTTACATTTCAACGTTTGATACACACAAGGTACTCCTCCGGTGTCAGTGAGTTGCATGATCTCATGGTCATAGGAACATATACTTGACATGTAGAAAATAGTAGCAATAAACTGACACGATCATATGCTACGTTTGTAGTTTGGGTCTTGTCCATCAAATCATTCTCATGTCCATGACTAGGAAACCATAGCCATCTTTGATCAATGAGCTAGTCTATTAGAGGCATACTAGGGACATGGTGTTGTCTATGTATCCACACATGTATCTGAGTTTCCGATCAACACAATTATAGCATGGATAATAAACGATTATCATGAACAAGGAAATATGATAATAACTAATTTATTATTGCCTCTAGGGCATATTTCGAACAGTCTCCCACTTGCACTAGAGTCAATAATCTAGTTCACATCACCATGTGATTCGCATTGTTATGGATCTAACACCCACTGAGTTCTGGGGCTTGATCATGGTTTGCATGTGAGAGAGGTCTTATAGTCAACAGGTTTGCGACATTCAGATCCATATGTACTTTGCAAATCTCTATGTCAAACTGTAAACATTGTTACCACACTACATTTGATACTATTCCAAATGGCTGCTCCACTATACGTATCCGGATTGCTACTGAGAGTCATCCGGATTAGTGTTCAAGCTTGCATCGACGTAACCCTTTACGACGAACACTTTATCACCTCCATAATCGAGAAACATTTCCTTAGTCTTTTAGTCACTAAGGATAATATTGGCTGCTGTCCCGTGATCCACTTCTAGATCACTCTTGTACCCCTTGACGGACTCATGGCAAGGCACACATAGGTGCGGTACACAACATGGCATACTATGCAGAGCCTATGGCTAAGGCATAGGGGACGACATTCGTCCTTTCTCTTTCTTCTGCCGTTGTCGAGCTTTGAGTCTCACTCAACTTCACACCTCGCAAATCAGGCGAGAACTCTTTCTTTAACTAATCCATTTTGAACTCTTTTAAAATCTTGTCAAGGTATGTACTCATTGAAAGTCTAATCAAGCATCTTGATCTATCTCTATAGATCTTGATGCTCAACAATTAGGTAGCTTTATCCAGGTCTTCCTTTGAAAAACTCTTTTCAAACAACCGTTTATGCTTTCCAGGAATTCTACATCATTTCCGACCAACAATATGTCATCCACCTATACTTATCAGAAATTCTATAGTGCTCCCACTCACTTTATTGTAAATACAAGTTTCTTGTAAACTTTGTATAGACTCAAAAACTTTGATCACCTCATCAAAGTGTATATTCCAACTCCGAGATGCTTGCTTTAGTTCATAGAAGAATCACTCAAGCTTGCACACCTTTTAGCATCCTTAGGACTGACAAAACCTTCTGGTTGTATCACATACAACCTTTCCTCAAGTAAACCATTAAGGAAACTATGTTTTGATATCCATCTGCCAGATTTCATAATTGAAAAATGCAGCAACTGCTAACATAATTCCAACAGACTTTAGCATTGCTACAAGTGAGAAAGTCTCATCACAGTCGACTCCTTGAACTTGTCATAAACTTCTTTGCAACAAGTCGGGCTTTACAAATGGTGACATTTACCATGAGCGGCTGTCTTCATTTTAAACATCCATTTGTACTCAACGACCTGCCGTCCAACGAGCAAGTCTATCAAAGTCTATACTTGGTTTTTCATACATGGATTCTTTCTCGGATTTCATGGCCTCTAACCATTTGTCAGAATCCGGGCCCATCATCAATTCTCCACAGCTCGTAGGTTCATCGTTGTCCAACAACATGACCTCCAAGACAGGGTTGTCGTACCGCTCAGGAGTAGTACACATCCTTGTCGACCTACGAGGTTTGATAGTAACTTGATACGAAGCTTCATGATCATCTTCATTAACTTCCTCTTCAACTAATGTAGGCTTCATAGAAACAAATTCCTGCGTTGCGCTACTCTCTAGTTGAACAAAGGTTCAACAACCTCATCAAGTTCTATCTTCCTCCCATTCAATTCTTTCGAGAGAAACTCTTTCTCGAGAAAGGACCCAGTTTTAGCAACAAACACTTTATGCTTGGATCTGAGATAGAAGGTTTAACCAACTGTCTTTAGGGTATTCTATGAAGATGCATTTGTCCGCTTTGGGTTCGAGCTCATTAGGTCAAAACCTTTTTCACATAAGTGTTGCAGCCCCAAACATTAAGAAATGACAGCTTAGGTTTCTATCAAACCATAATTCACACGGTGTCATCTCAATGTATTTAGATGGTGCCCTATCTAAAGTGAATGTAGTTGTCTCTAATGCATAACCCCAAAATTATAGTAGCAAAATGATAAGAGACATCATAGCAAGCACCATTTTCAATAGAGCACGACTACGACGTTCGAACACACTATCATACTATGGTGTTCCAGGTGGCGTGAGTTGTGACACAAATTTCACACTGTCTAAAGTTGTATGCCAAAATCGTAACTCAGATATTTACCTCCACGATCATATTGCAGACATTTGTATCTTCTTGTCACGATGATCTTAAACTTCACTCTGAATTTGCTTGAACCTTTCAAACGATTCAGACTTGTGTTTCATTAAGTAAATATACATTATATCTACTCAGATCATCAGTGAAGGTAAGAAAATAACGATATCCACCGCACGCTACAAGACTCATTGGATTGCACACATCAACATGTATCATTTCCAATAAATCACTTGCCCGCTCCATCCATCTGTAAACGGGGTCCTTAGTCATCTTGCCCAAGAGGCATGGTTCGCATGTCTCAACCGATTCGAAATCGAATGAGTCCAAAGATCCATCAGCATGGAGTTTCTACATGCGCTTTATACCAATATGACATTTAGCGGTAGTGCCACAAGTATGTGGTACTATCATTATTAACTTTGTATCTTTTGGCATCAATGTTATGAACATGTGTATTACTATGATCAAGATTCAACAAACCATTCTCACTGGGTGCATGACCATTGAAGGTATTATTCATGTAAACAGAATAACCATTATTCTCTAACTGAAATGAATAACCGTGTTGCAATAAACATGATCTGATCACGTTCATGCTCGGTGCAAAACACCAAATAACATTTATTTAGGTTTGTCACTAATCCCGAAGGTAGAGAGAGCATGCGATGTTGATCACATCAACCTTGGAAACATTTCCAACACACATCGTCACCTTACCCTTAGCTAGTTCTCCATTTATTCCGTAGCTTTTATTTTGAGTTACTAACATTTAGCAACCAAACCGGTATCCAATACCTAGGTGCTTCTAGGAGTACTCGCAAGGTATACATCATTAACACGTATATCAAATATACTTTTGTAGACTTTGCTAGCCTTCTTATCTACCATGTATCTAGGGTTGTTCCGCTTCAGCGACCGCCCTCCTCATAATCGAAGCACTTAGTCTCGGGTTTGCATTCAACTTTGGGTTGCTTCACTAGAGCAGCAACTGACTTGCTATCCATGAAGTTTCCCTCCTTGCTCTTGCCCTTCTCGAAACTAGTGGTTTGACTAACCATCAACACTTGACGCTCCTTCTGGATTTCTACCTTCGCGGTGTCAAACATCGCAAATAGCTCAGGGATCATTATTTCTATCCCTGGCATTTTATAGTTCATCACCAAGTTCTAGTAGCTTTAGTGACAGTGATTTGGAGAACTATATCAATCACTATCTTATCTGCAAGATCAACTCCCACTCGATTCAAGCGATTCTAGCACCCAGACAATCTGAGCACATGCTCAACGATTGAGCTATTCTCTTTCATCTTGCAGGCAAAGAATCTTGCTGTAGATCTCATATCTCGCAACACGGGCACGAGCCTGAGATCCTAATTTCAGCTCTTAGAACACCTCATATATTCCGTGACGTTCAAAATGTTTTGGAGCCTCAATTCTAAGACGTAATGCATGACGCACTAAACTATCAAGTAGTCATCAGAACGTGTCTGTCAGATGTTCACAACATCTACAAACGATGCTAGAGGGGTTGGCACACCAAGCGGTGCATTAAGGACATAAGCCTTCTATGCAGCAACAAGGACAATCCTCAGATCACGGAGCCAGTCCGCAATATTTCTACCATCATCTTTCAACTCTATTTCTCTAGGAACATATAAAAATTCAAGGGGGCTATAGCGTGAGCTAGTAATCTACAACACAGTTTGCAAAGACACTACTCACTATGTTCATGATAATGAGTTCAATTAATCATATTACTTAAGAACTCCCACTCAAATTGACATCCCTCTGGTCATTCGAGTGATACATGATCCAAATTCACCAACTCAAGTCCGATCAGCACGTGAGTTGAGGTGGTTTCAATGCTGAACATCATCATGTTGATCATATCTACTATATGACTCATGTTCGACCTTTCGGTCTCTTGTGTTCCGAGGCCATGTCTGTACATGCTAGGCTCGTCAAGTTTAACCCAAGTGTTCTGCATGTGCAACACTGGCTTGCACCCATTGTATGTGAACGTAGAGTCTATCACACCCGATCATCATGTGGTGTCTCAACACGACGAACTTTCGCAATGGTGCACAATTGGGGAGAACACAATTCATCTTGAAATTTAAGTGAGGGATCACCTTATAATGCTACCGTCGTCCTAAGAAAAACAAGGTGCATTAAAGGATTAACATCAGATGCAAATCATAAGTGACATGATATGGCCATGAACTTGTGCTTTTGATCTCCATCTTGAAAGCATCGGCATGATCTCCATCGTCACCGGCACGACACCATGATCTCCATTATCTTGATCTCCATCAACGTGTCGCCATTGGGGTTGTCGCACCCATCATGCTTGTACTACTATTGCTACCGTTTAGCGATAAATTAAAGCATTACATAGTGCTAAATGATTGACACGTAGGTCATACAATAATTAAAGACAACCCTATGTCTCTTGCCGGTTGCCGTACTCATCGACATGCAAGTCGTGATATTCTATACAACACATGATCATCTCATACATCACATATATCACATCATGTAATTGGCCATATCACATCACAACATACCCTGCAAAAACAAGTTAGACGTCCTCTAATTGTTGTTGCATGTTTTACGTGGCTGCTACGGGTATCTAGCAAGAACAATTCTCATCTACGCAAAAACCACAACGGTGATACACTAGTTGCTTTTCAACCTTCTCAAGGACCGCCTTTGTCGAATCCGATCTAACTAAAGTGAGAGAAACTGGCACCCACAAGCCATCTATGCAACAAGTTGCGGTTGAGGTAACCGGTCTCTCATAAGCGTACCAGTAATGTTGGTCTGGGCCGCTTCATCTCACTATACCGCTGAACCAAAACATGACCAAGGGAGGAAGCAATATAAGCATCAACGCCCACAAACTCTTTCTGTTCTACTCGAGATCTCATCTACACATAGACCTAGCTCATGATGCCACTGTTGGGGAACATGCATGGGAAACAAAAAAATTCCTATGCACACGCAACATCTATCCATGGTGATGAGCATCTACGAGAGGGAGAGTGGATCTACATACCCTTGTAGATCGCTAAGCAAGAAGCATTAAGAAACGCGGTTGGTGTAGTCGAACGTCTTCGTGATCCAAATCGCCGAGTGTCCCGTGATCTCATCACGATCCATCCTGCGATCCAATCACGATCCGTCACACGAACTCATCATGATCCGTTCCGCGATCTCATCACGATCCGTCCCGCGATCTAAATCACGGTCCTTCCGATCTAGCGCCGAACGGGCGGCACCTCCGCGTTCAGCACACGTACAGCTCGATGATGATCTCTGCCTTCTTCATCTAGCAAGAGGGAGCGGAGAGGTAGAAGAGTTCAACGGCAGCGTGACGGCTCCACAGCGATGGTGGTGGGGCAATTCCGGCAGGGCTTCGCCTAAGCACTGTAGAAAACCGATCTAGAGGAGAAACTATGCACTAGAGGAACGGGTAGGACATGGCTAAAAAATTGTGTTCCAAACCCCTAAAACCTCCAGTATATAAGAGGGAGGGAGGAGAGGACTTGGTGCAATGGCCAAGCCTCCTTGGTTTGTCCGAAGTGGGGAGGAGAGGAGGACTCCTCCTCCAATACTAGTAGGACTAGGATTCCTCCTTTTTGGCCTTTCTCCACCTTTTTCCCTTTGGGCTTTTCTTCCCTAGCCGCATGGGCCTTGTGTGGGACTTCCACCAGCCCACAAAAGGCTGGTATTTACTTTCCCACAGCCCATGAAGCATGTTGGGTCGAAATACCCCTCCCAGTGGTCTCCCGGTACACTACTGACACTCCCGATACACTATCGATTAGCCCGAAACCTTTCCAGCGACCAAAACAGGACTTCCTATATATCAATCTTTACCCCGAACCATTCCGGAGCTCCTCGTGACATCCGGTATATCATCTGGGACTCCGAACAACCTTCAGTCACCACCATAAATAACTCTATACTACCAAAACGTCACCACACCTTAAGTATGTAGACCCTGCGGGTTCGAGAACTATGTAGACATGACTGAGACTCCTCTATGGTCAATAACCAATAGCTGGACCTAGATGCCCATATTGGTTCCTACATATTCTACGAAGATCTTTATCGGTCGAACCTCTATGTCGAGGATTCAGTTAATCCCGTATGATGTTCCCTTTGTTCTTCGGTATGTTACTTGCCCGAGATTCGATCGTCGGTATCTCCATCCCTAGTTCAACCTCGTTACCGGCAAGTCTCTTTACTCGTTCCATAACATAAGATCCCGTGACTAATAGTTAGTCACATTGCTTCAAGGCTTATTGTGATGTTGCATTACCGAGTGGGCCCTGAGATACCTCTCCGTCACACGGAGTAACAAATCCCGGTCTTGATCCATGCCAACCCAACAGATACCCTCGGAGATACCTATAGAGAACCTTTATAGTCACCTAGTTACGTTGCGACATTTCATACACACAAGGTACTCCTTCAGTGTCAGTGAGTTGCATGATCTCATGGTCATAGGAACATATACTTGACATGCAGAAAACAGTAGTAATAAACTGACACGATCATATGCTACGTTTGTAGTTTGGGTCTTGTCCATCACATCATTCTCCTAATGATGTGATCCAGTTACCAAATGACATCTCATGTCCATTACTAGGAAACCATAGCCATCTTTGATCAACAAGCTAGTCTATTAGCGGCATACTAGGGACATGGTGTTGTCTATTTATCCACACATGTATCTGAGTTTCCGATCAACACAATTATAGCATGGATAATAAATGATTATCACCAACAAGGAAATATGATAATAACTAATTTATTATTGCCTCTAGGGCATATTTCCAACAAAAGGGACGAGATTCGCCTGACAGTGGTGTCCCAGACGCCGATTTGTTATCGGAGCCCCCAAGAGACCCCCAACGCCCTGGGTTCGGCCTGGGTTCGCCGGCCCAAAAATAGGCCTCAACCAGCAAAAAATAGCGTCTTGGGGCCGCGGATGGGGGGGTTCGCCCGCTGGCGATAAAAAAGCAGCCTCAGGGGGGGTCCTGTGCGACCGCGGCTGGATATGCTCTTAGGCTCAGGGGCAGGTCCACATGGGTTCATCGGTGTACATATATACACCCAATTTTTTGGCAGAAATTTCTCATATAAGTTGTATGCAAGGTAAATGGACGAAAAGTGGTGTACTTCGTTCACTAAATTTCATGTCAATTCATATAAAACTGCTTGATTCGTGGAGCCCAATTGCCATTGGTTCCATTGGACCATTTCATATGTGAAATATACCTTTCGGTTTCATCTTTTAGAATAATATTTTTCTCTATGTAAAGGATAAGAACAACATGCCTTAGAAATGTCATATTGTATGGTCATGTAGTTAATAATCTTCATATTTTCATCCATGTCAGTACTATCATTATGATGGAATAAAAATTATTTTCACATGAACATTGCAGATATTGCTCCCTCCTTATCAAAATTATTGTAGTGTTTTTTGTTTACAATATAAATTTTTGAACACCTTAGTGTGAAATCCTGAATCGGTCGCTGTCTAGCTAGGTTATATTTGTTGAGCCATGTATATGTCATTTTTTGATCTATATAAATTATTGTGCTAATAATCTGGCACGGGTGGGCTTGACGTCCTCGATGTTGTCCAATTTCTCCCGTCGCAGTCGGTGGCTATTCTGGCTCCATAGTCGGAGCAGGTGGCTCCTTTGCCACAGCCGGTGGCTTTTGTGCCGTAGCCGGTTGCTCCTTTGCCGCAACCGGTTTCTCCCCTACCATTTGTTCCTCCTGTGCCCGAGGCTATGATCGTCGTTGAGGTCAAAGAAGAAGTTAGTCATCTATCTCTTTTATTTTCTGTAAAATCGTAGGTTTTCTCTAGTCGGTCCTTTTCTCTATTTTTGGGGAAGGCCAGGGTTTCTTTTTTTCATTAATCGAGGAAAACCTTATATAGATTCGGTAGATGTGTTAGGTAACTACTTAGGTTACATGTGCTGATCCCTTTATAGGTCATTTTTTATCTATATAATGTAATCTGCTAATACTCCGACTAGGGTTTGTGATTGTGCTTATACTAGTTCGTTGCTGGGCCTTGGATTTCAAATGCCTATGCAGATGATTGTGATAAATATATAAATATTTATTTGCGCTGAGCACGAGCTATGCACAAGGCAAATAAGGTCTTAAAATGTTGAGTATATGTGTAGTTGCTTTTGTTCTATGTGCACTGGATCTTTCGTTGTAATTTATTGATCTACTTAAGTGATTGTGTCAATGATTTTAAACATTGATTATCTCTAAGCAGTGGGTAATGCATAAAGAATTTGATTTCATCAATGATTTACTTGAGTTTTCTTAATTAGTTTCTTTGTAAATACAAAAATTTGGATCACTTATCGTCAGGATTCATAATAACTACTTTGCTAGAATGTTGAATAGTTAAGGACCATTGATGGCTAGGGTATCAACAGGAGAATCTGCCACAGCGATAACATGGGGACTTTCAATATCCATGATCCTAACCACACAAAGTCTATATCTTACTAGATACAGGGTGGCTCTTTTATGACAATGAACTGGATGCAGGAAAGCAACAAAATGGTCTTATTTATATAGCAATTTACGGTTAGCTAACAACACCACTTAGATAGACAACTAGTGTTATCTTTAAGATAGAGAACCAGGAAATAGTAGTTGCATATGGCAGTCAAATTTTACTACATGACTAGCAAATATATCAGTGAGCAAAGCGGTGTGTTGGACGCTTGGACAATACATATGTAGTTGATTTTTTACTGTGCTAGAGACGACTATCTTTTCCTACATTACTAAATAGATACAACTCACTACCTATTTTATCGAGTCATGCACCAGTGCACATCAGCAAGTCATCCATTTAAGTTTTAAGTCATGTTTTGCATTGGTACATCTTTATGCAGCTTTGCCATGCTACATCGACATGTTAACTGTGTTGGGGTGCTTGGAAGATACATGTATGGTTGATCCTTCATTATTTTCACTATATGGTATCCTATTGGTTGTTACTGTAGCACCTAATAAATAACACACTTCTTTCACCAAGATCATTTAGGATTTCGGGTTTATGCTAACATCTATTGTATTATGTTTCATAGACTATGTGTCTGCTGAATTATCATTATTTACACAACATTCTGTACAATATGTAGATACTACCTGAAGACGTCGATAGAAGCGAAGAAGGCGAGATGATCTACAGGGAGTGCAAGGGGAGGGAGCTAGTCTTGTAGATGTACACGATGGGTATGCAAGGGCTCCTCTTTCCTTTTGTTTCGTGTAATAATTCAATATACTGAAACCTTATGTAAGGGCATCTCCAATGTCGAACCTCAAACGGCCTGCAACCATCCATGGCTCTCGGGGCCGTTTGAAACCAAAATATCATTTAGTTAGAACTAAATGATATTTTGGATTGAGTTGGGAAATATTTCAGCCCTTTATTTATCTTCTAATCAAATTTCTTCAATTTGATTTGAAACATAACCCGACATATGCGGCTAGCTATGAGTGGCCGACTCCCGCATTAGTGTTCGCGGACCGATGACAGAGCGAATTAACGGGTCATCGTTGGAGATGCCCCAAAACTAGATAAATATTATGTGTAATCTATTATGTAAATTGTTTAACATAATGCAATCCGAATTTTTTGTTTTATCTATTTCATCAGACGGTAAATAATGATATCAATTATTTTGTCCAACCAATCCCTTCTGTCTTTTTTGTGAGGTAATTCCTTCTGTCTTTTTGGTTAGTCAACCTTGAAACTACCAATTACTCCCCGCATCTCTCCCCTAAGGGTACACTCTAAACCATCGTCGCTTCTCTCACGCCCACCTCCTGTCACCGGATATGAAATCCACTCGTGGAGATCGAGTGGCCCCTGTGACAGATTGTGGCGATGGTCATGCAGGGCCTGCAATGGACGCCGTCATGACAGATTGTGGACGTGCAGGGCCAACCACCGACATCGTCTTCCATGGCATGGATCAGGATTCCCATGAGAAATATTTGGACTACTTAGTGTCCGACCCAGAGATGCATCATGTCCACGACGAGGTGCACGACCCCGTCATCGGTCAGAAGCAGCAGCAGATCCATGGCATGGACTGGAATTTTGTTACAGTAATTTTTATTTCTATTTAACCCTAGATTTGTGCCTTTAAGTTTAAGGTTACGTTAATCCTTAAACCATCAATATGTTTTTGAATTGACAAAATGAAATCTAGCTCTAAATATTGTTCACCATCAGTACATAATGATCATTATTTATTCAATCAATCATTTAGAAATTAATGGTTCAGATATCATAAAGGTTGTCCAAGTCATTTGACAAAAATGTAAACAAAAGTGTGATTTATGCTTTCATATGGATTTGATATTGTTTTTTTCTCCATAATTGGTCAAAGTTAATAAATTTTATTTTTAAAATAATTTATAGGCACTACATTAATGTTGTAGCTTATATCATACATAATTTATACTTGCAGCCTTATTATGATGATTATGTGGACATTTCAGAAGAAGAGATGGATGCATACACTCAGAAAATCCTTGAAGAATTGCATAATGGATAATGCAAAGTCCTTAAGCATATGGCGTATCGATGCACATTCTGTGGCAAATATCTAGACCCAGCTTTCATTAGTATTCTTGAGCACGCCGAAGGCATTACCAAAGGCTACCAAATGAAGCCTGATATGCGGGCGAAACACAAGGTGCTAGCCCAATATCGTAGGAATTTGTTAGACAAAGAGAAGTTCGGAAGAAGGCATGATGATAACCAACATGCCAAAAAGTAGATGAATAATCAAAACCCTAAAGATGTTCTGGATGGCATAAGTAGTCTTTTGCAGGGGTTTTTAGATACCAATAAATATTTTAATCATCCTAGTTTTTGCAGAAATGTTAAAAATGTTATATTTAATCATGCACTATTTAATTCGTTTTATATATATTTTACCCTTGTTACATCTAATAGATTACCATTTTATTACTGTGGGGTGCTAAAAAAATCAAGAGCAATTGATGTATTAGAAGACACATGCACATGCAATATCAACAACATTGTATTGTTAGGGTTTCATTAAAAGAACACATGTTGTGGTCCTACTGGCCTGGCCTAGTATTTTCTGTTTGGCCAGAATTGGAAAGCTGCCAAATCTGCAGCTCATACGACCTAAACCTTTGTTCCTCTTGCGGGACGGTGCAGGTGGTAGGCAGAGAGAGCAACGAGCGATGGCCCTAACCCCACCCCATTCCCTGCCCAATCCCACCACACTTCGTTCTTTGCAGAGAGGAGAGGCGACAGCTAGGGTTTTAGCATCCGTCACCTAGGCCGCCCCTGCCGTCGCCAAATCACCCAGATCTTGGAGGCTATCCATGCCGCCCTACTCTGACCATGATTCTCCATTGCTTCATCGACAACAAGGTCTGACCACGACACCTCCCAATCCATGTCCATGCCGCCCCAAGATCGGATGGTTCTAGCTTTGAACAAGTCTACTCCAGCCTCATATAGTACCACTTCGCAGGTTAGAGCATGTTGACCTAAGGTTACAAGATCTTCTCTACCCTTCGCATGTTGATCCAACTGTCATTTTCCGATCTAGCAGCGCTGCCCAAGTTAAAATATGACACTTGCGTGTGTGCATGTTTTGAGTATTTGCAGATTTGTTGTCAACTAGTAGGTCATATTGCAACAATTAATTTTATAGCAAGACAATCTGACAATGTATTGCATAATCATGCTTTTACTGGTTTGTATGGGTAGTAATGAGTAAAACTTTCCTACCAAGTAAAGAAACGGGTGGATGTTGCCCAACAAACCTTGCTTGCCGACATAGCCTTCATTATGCTATCATCTTACTTGAGAGATGGTATCAAGTACTTTTTCTCATTGGAAAATGAACCCCTCTGCTAGCTCCCGAAAAAGTTTATTTACAAGAGCATACACATGTTTTGGTTTGTTGGGATAATTTGAACACTAGTAGAAAATAGGGCATTGGTTCGGGTCGGCCAGCACATTAGTCCCGGTTCGGTCACGAACCGGGATCAATGGGGGCAACGGTCCCGGTTCATGAGGCCAAGGGGTCGTGCGGTCCACGTGGGGCATTGGTCCCGGTTCGTCTGGAACCTTTGGTCCCGGTTCCAGACACGAACCAGGACCAATGTGCCTCACTCCTGGCCCACAACGATTGGTCCTGGTTCATGGATAGATCCGGGACCAAAGGGGGTCCTTTAGTCCCGGTTCCAGCAATGAACCGGGACTAATGAGATGCCTATATATACCCCCTCGCCAGCGAGCAGAGCACTCCACACTGCTCTGTTTTTTTGGCCGGCAAGGGGAGAGCTTTGTGGTGCTCTAGCTCACCTCCTATGCACATGAGGTCTTTGATGAAATGCCTAAGCCAAACTTAAGCTTTCTCCTCTCGAAGCTCCTTGTCCAAACTCCATTTTCGTCAAGATTTGTCTAGGTTTGGCGGTCCGTCCTGTCCCATCCCGTCCTGAAACCGTCGTCGATCGCCCGCGCGTGGTGAGCCTCTTGATCTTATCTTCTTGCTAAAAGAAAATATACTTACTCGTATGATTTTCTTAATTTTATTATTGTTCACTTCTCTATTCATGATATGTTGTAATGGTTTTTAATACACTTTATTACATAACGCACGCAGATGAACCGGCAATAGATGTATGGTGACCGACGCACCTCGGAGTATATTAAGGGCATGCATAATTTTCTCGAAGCGGCTGAGGCAAACAAGTAGAATGGTTTTATGCCTTGTCCATGTATTGTCTGTGAGAATACGAAGTCTTTCTCCAACTCTAAAACCCTTCACTTCCACCTGCTTCACAAGGGTTTTATGCCACACTATAATGTTTGGACCAAGCACGGAGAAAGAGGGGTTATGATGGAAGACAACGAAGAAGAAGCGCATGACGACAACTACCCTCCCCCTGAATACGGTGATGCTGCAATGGGGGAAGCTGAAGATCAAGAGGAACCAGACAATGTGCCCGATGATGATCTTCGTCGGGTCATTGTTGATGCACAGAGAGAATGCGAAAGTGAAAGGGGGAATTTGAAGTTCGATCGCATGTTAGAGGATCACAAAAAAGGGTTGTACCCAAATTGCAAAGATGACAACAAAAAGCTCAGTACCACACTAGAATTGCTGCAATGGAAGGCAGACAATGGTGTATCTGACAAGGGATTTAGTTCGCTACTGAAAATAATGAAGAAGAAGCTTCCAAAGGATAACAATTGCCCGACAGTATGTACACAGCAAAGAAGGTTGTATGCCCTCTAGGATTGGAGCTGCAGAAGATACATGCATGCCCTAATGATTGCATCCTCTACCGCGGTGAGTACGAGGAACGGAACACATGCCTGGTATGCGGTGCATTGCGGTATAAGATCAGAAGAGATGACCTTGGTGATGTTGAGGGCCAGCGCACCGGGAAGAGGGTTCCTGCTAAGGTGATGTGGTATGCTCCTATAATACCATGGTTGAAACGTCTGTTTAGAAACAAAAACCATGTCGAGTTGATGCAATGGCACAAAAAAGACCGTAAGAAAGACGAGAAGTCGAGAGCACCCGCTAACAGGTCGGAGTGGAGAAAGATCGAGAGAAAGTGGAGTGACTTTACAGGTGACCTGAGGAACGTATGGTTTGGTTTAAGTGCAGATGGCATTAATCCTTTTGGGGAGCAGAGCAGCTAGCATAGCACATGGCATGTGACTCTATGTATGTATAACCTTCCTCCTTGGTTGTGCATGAAGCCGAAGTTCATTATGATGCGAGTGCTCATCCAAGGCCCTAAGCAACCCGGCAATGACATTGATGTCTACCTGAGGCCATTAGTTGTTGAACTTTTACAGCTATGGAATGGAAGAGGTGTACGTGTGTGGGATGAGAATGAACAGGAGGAATTTGACCTACATGTGTTGCTGTTTGTAACCATCAACGATTGGCCTGCTCTCAGTAACCTTTGAGGATAGACAAACAAGGGATACCACGCATGCACACACTGTTTAGATGACACCAACAATGTATATTTGCACAAATGCAGGAAGAATGTGTACCTGGGGCATCGTCGATTTCTTCCGACCAACCATCAATGTCGAAAGAAAGGAAAGCATTTCAAAGGTGAGGCAGATCACCGGAAGAAGCCCGCCCTCCGTACTAGTGATCACATACTTGATATTCTCATTGATTTACAAGTAATATTTGGAAAGTGTCATGGCGGACTATCTGTTCCGAATGACGCTGACAAACGCGCACCCATGTGGAAGAAGAAATCTATATTTTGGGACCTACCCTATTGGAAGACCTAGAGGTCCGCTCTGCAATCGACGTGATGCACATGACGAAGAATCTTTGCATGAACCTTCTAGGCTTCTTGGGAGTGTATGGGAATACAAAAGATACACCGGAGGCACGGAAGGAACAACAACATGTGCATGAAAAATACGGCATGCATCCAAAGAAGTATGAAGGTCCTGCTAGCTACGCTCTTACCAAAGAAGAGAAGGAAATCTTCTTTGAATGCCTGCTCGGTATGAAGGTCCCGTCGATCTTCTCGTCGAATATAAAGGGAATAATAAATATGGCAGAGAAAAAGTTCCAGAACCTAAACTCTCATGACTGCCACGTGATTATGACGCAACTGCTTCCAGTTGCATTGAGGGGGTTTCTACTGGAAAACGTTCGATTAGCCATTGTGAGCTATGTGCATTCCTCAATGCAATCTCTCAGAAGGTGATCGATCCAGAAATCCTGCCAAGGTTAAGGAGTGATTTGGTGCATTGTCTTGTTAGTTTCGAGCTGGTGTTCCCACCGTCCTTCTTCAATATCATGACGCACATCCTAGTTCATCTAGTCAACGAGATTGTCATTCTGGGCCCTGTATTTGTACACAATATGTTCCCCTTTGAGAGGTTCATGGGAGTCTTAAAGAAATATGTTCGTAACCACGCTAGGCCAGAAGCAAACATCTCCATGGGTCATCAAACAAAGGATGTCATTGGATTTTGTGTTAACTTCATTCCTGACCTTAAGAAGATTGGTCTCCCTCAATCGCGGTATGAGGGGAGACTGACTAGAAAAGGCACGCTAGGAGCAGACTCAATAATATGTAGGGACGGGCATTCTTGGTCTCAAGAACACTACACAGTTCTACAGAATCCACCTTGGTGACCCCGTATGTCGATGAACACAAGAATATTCTGCGTTCCAAACACCCGGAGCAGTGTGACGACTGGATTACATATGAACACATCAGGACTTTTGGCAGTTGGTTGCAAACACGTCTCATGGGTGACAACACTGTTTCTGATGAGTTGTACTCATTGGCTAGGGGACCATCTTCGATTGTATTGACTTACAAAGGGTACGAGATAAATGGGAATACATTTTACACGATCGCCCAAGATGAAAAGAGCACCAACCAAAACAACAGTGTCCGCTTTGATGCAGCAACCAAGAGGGGAAAGGACACATATTATAGTTACATAGTGGACATATGGGAACTTGACTATGGACACGATTTCAAGGTCCCTTTGTTTCAGTGCAAATGGGTCAATCTGTCAAGAGGCGGGATACAGGAAGACCCATAGTACAGAAGGACAACAGTGGATCTGAACAATCTTGGGTACACAGACGAACCATTCGTCCTAGCCAATGATGTGGCGCATGTTTTCTATGTGAAGGATGTGTCTACCATACCGAGAAAAAGAAAAGATAAGGAAGCGAATACATCATACAATGAGCCAAAGCGCCACATAGTTCTTTCAGGAAAAAGAGACATCGTGGGATTGGAGGGCAAGATAGACATGTCTGAAGATTATGAAAAGTTTCATGAAATTCCTCCCTTCAAAGTCAAGGATGACCCAAGCACCATGCTAAACGATGAAGATTATCCAAGGTTACGACGCAATAAGCAGAGGACACAAGCAAAGAAAAAGTGAAGACTTTCTCTCCACAACTATATCATTGTAGTGACATGTGAAGAAATGAAATGCCTTTTGTAACACATGAGTTTTCGTCCGAAACCCTAATACTTCGAAAGAGATTTTCCATTTTGTACATGAAGTGCATCCAGTTTTTGCCGTAACCCTCTCAACTTTTTATGACATGCTATGTGGGTGAAATGATGATACCATGCCAACTTTCAACCTTTTCAGAGTTCATTTGAAGTGCTTTTCAATTTCAGGGTCATTTAGCTCAAAAAAATCAGTAAGTGCATGAAAAATACCAAATGAAGTCATAAACGGTTGAAAATTTATGATGTGGCTTTGAATGGTGCATTTTGAAAACACAAATAGTCTGGAGTTCAAATGCGTTCAAAAAATGAAATCCCTTTGTAACAGATGAGTTTTTGTCGAAACCCTGAGACTTCGAAAGAGATTGTCCATTTTGTACACGAAGTGCATCCATTTTTTGTTGTAACCCTCTCAACTTTTTAGCACATTCTATGTGGGTGAAATGATGATAACATGCCAACTTTCAACCTTTTCAGAGTTCATTTGAAGTGCTTTTCGATTTCACGGTCATTTAGCTCAAAAAACAGTAAGTGCATGAAAAATACCAAATGAAGTCAGAAAGGGTTGAAAATGGATGATGTGGCTTTGAATAGTGCATTTTGAACACACAAAAATTCTGGAGTTCAAATAAGTTCAAAAAATGAAATCCCTTTGTAACAGATGAGTTTTCGTTCGAAACCGTGATACTTCGAAAGAGATTGTCCATTTTGTACACGAAGTGCCTCCAGTTTTTGCCGTAACCCACTCAAATTTTTAGCACATGGTATGTGGGTGAAATGATGATATCATGCCAACTTTCAACCTTTTAAAAGTTCGTTTGAAGTGCTTTTTAATTTCTCTCAAAACATCGTAGGAGTGGAGTTCAAAAAAGAATCAGCTAAATTTTTTTTATAAACCTCTAGTATTTTTGAAACAATAAATATATAAAAATTATGCAACTAAAATTATCAAAGTATTTTTTGTTCAAAACATTAACAACAAAAAGAATATAATGATAAAACACACTGGAAATAAATAAAGCAAAAAAGAAAACAAAATAATGGAAATTATGCAGCTAAAATTATCAAAGTATTTATTTGTTAAAAAGAATGAACTAAAATAACAGAATAAAGATACTGGAAAAATTAAAAAAACAAATAGAGCAAAAAACAAAACAAAAATACTGGAAAAAAATAAAAAGATGCCGCCAACTGGGCCACCATGGCCTGAATACGACTAGAAACCCAACCAACCAATTGGGCCAGGATTCAGGTCCACAGAAGGCCCACTAGGCCCATAGGAAGATACAGAGTGGTTAGGCCCATAAGCCTGCTTTAGAGAGGAGCTCGAACTCTCAGGCGCATCGTGCCTTATAAACAGGTGCGACGCAGTCTCCACTAGCGAGGTGGGACTAAACTCCCACCACGCCGATGTGCAAGGCCATTGGTCCCGGTTGGTGGAACCAACCGGGACCAATACCCACCTTTAGTCTCGGTTGGTGGCACCAACCGGGACCAATGCCCACCTTTAGTCCTGGTTGGTGCCACCAACCGGGACCAAAGGTCTCTGCTTCCCACCCTTTGGGCTGCCGAAAAGAGACCTTTGGTCCCAGTTGGTGGCACAAACCGGGACCACAGGTAGGCATTGGTCCCAGTTGGTGCCACCAACCGGGACCAATGGTGTGTGTATATATACAGCACTTGTGAAAATTTTCATTTTCATCTAGCAGTTCCCCCCGACGACGCCGACCTCCTCAACGTTGCCAAGCTGCCCCGACGACATCGTTGTCGCGTGTGCCCCTGCCCTGCCCCCGAGCCCATGCCCACGCCGTCCGCCGCCCACGCCATCGCCGTCCGCCGCCCATGCCATCGCCGTCGCCCGTGCCCCTGCCCTGCCCCCGAGCCCACGCCGACGCCGTCCGCCGCCCATGCCGTCGCCGTCCACCGCCGCCCGAGCGCGCCCCTGCACCCCAGCCACCCCCATCGTCGTTGTCGTCGCTGGCTCCCTCGTGCGCCGCCCCCACCGTCGCCCTCGCTAGCCGACGTCGTCCCTGTCGTCGCCCCGGCCATGCCCCTACCCCAGCCAGCCCCCACCATCACGGTTGCCCTCGCCAGCCGCCCTCGCTGTGAGCCGACGCCGACGCCCCTTGTTATTTTTTCATTATTTATATGATGAACTTTTTGTTTATATATATATAATGTATATATGCATGTGGCTATATGTATGTATGGATGTTCATATATGTATTAATTTTTTTGTTTAGAGCATTTTTTTGTTCATATATGTATTTTTTTTGTTCATATGTGTATTAATTTTTTTGTTCAGAGCATTTTTTTGTTCATATATGCATTTTTTGTTCATGTATGTAGAGTGAAAACGAAAACAAACATATAAGAAAAAACAAAGTAAAAATGAAGAAGGAAAAGAAAACCGCTCACCCGACCAACTATCGAGGTGACCCAAACCATAGAAGAAAGAGTGTCGTTGTCGATCTACCCCCTCCCCGATAACTTCGACATGAGGGGGGACGTGGGACATGCATGAGTGAGAGAGGCGGTCCGCTCGCCCGAGCAACTATCGAGGCCACCCAAACACTAGAATAAAGAGCGTTGTTGTCGATCTACCCCCTCCCCGATAACTTCGACATGAGAGGGGATGTCGGACATGCATGAGAGAGAGGCAGTCCGCTCACCCGACCAACTATCGAGGCAACCCAAACCTTAGAAGAAAGTGCGTCGTTGTTGATCTACCCTGTCCCTACCCGATAAACTCTCGAGGCCACCCAAACCGGGACTGAAAAAGCGTTGTCGAGGTCACCCCAAACCCTAGAAGTGTTGTCGAGGCCACCCCAAACCCTATATAATATGTTTGGCTATTCTAAGTGGTTCTTTTTTTCTGGGTAAAGAGAAACTTGTCATTTTGAATTCTTGGGTTCAGGAATTCTTCTATAATTTAAATGACTCAATAAAAGCTTTTTATCAAGAATTTTTTCTGATCCAATTATGGATGTGCACAAGTTGATCCAATTTTTTTCTGATCTCATCTATATATATATATATATTCTTCTATATGTCACGTTGTCTGTCAAAGTATTGAAGAAATCCATGGCTTCATCATTAGCCGGAAGTAACATGTGTATGATGCTACGAAGCTCTTCAAAGTTGTTTTGAAACGGATTCCCGGATAGAATAATTTGCTTTTTGGTACGAATTTCAGCAAAGGCCTTCCAAATAGCGATATTCGGAAGGCTCTTGCTGAACTTCGTACCAAAAAGCTAATTAATTATCTTATCTGGGACTCCGTTACAAAACAATTTTGGAGAGCTTCGTACCATTATGCGTCTGTTACTTCCGACTAATGATGAAGCCTTGGTTTTCTTGAATCCTTTGACACTAGACAACGTGACATATAGAAGGGTAGATGAGATCAGGAAAAATATGGACCATTTTCTGCACATTCAGAATGGCTCCACTTTGTTGATTAAATCCCTTAAAGGTTAACAAAATCCCTTGTTTGACATCCATGAGAGAGGCGGTCCGGACGTCGGACATTCATGAGAGAGGGGGTCCGGACGTCGGGCATTCATGTTTGTATATTAATTGCCATGTTGTAATATATGTAGAAACTATGGATCCAAGAGATGAAGAACAAGAACAGTTGTTGGGGGACATAATCCACGGCGGACGTGATATCTTGTCATTTCTCAACGACACCGATGGTCTGGAAGGAGAGGATTATGACGGCTCTGGTGATCGAACAATGGAGGAGGAAGGACATGATCATGATGGCTCCGGTGATCGAATGCCGAAGGAAGAAGGAGACCATGATGATAGCTCCGGTGACCGATCGAAGGAGGGAGCTGTTGCAAGGTCCGGCGAGGTATATATATTAATTAAGCCTGTGCTGACTAGCTAATTGATGCATTACTTGTTTTGGTATGTACATATATTAATTAACTCTTCTTTCTTCTTTTATAGCCCTCCGGATCAAGCCAAACTTCGGTAACGAGACAAGGCCCAAAGAAGAGGTTGCGCAAGGATGAAAAGTTCACGATCACAGCACTCACGAACGATGGCCATCCAATTGAACCCAAGCAGACCAAGAGTGCATTTTTTGCTCAGTGCGGAGCTATTGTTAGGGACAACATCCTGATCAGCATCAAGCAATGGAATAAGCCTAAGGACGGCACCCTTGAAGGTTATTATGTCATTGATAGACAGAAAGATGATCTTTGGACCGTGATAAAGGAAAATTTCACCCTACTGCCAGAGGAGGATCCGAATAAGCCAGTTATAGAGCCACTGGTTAAGGCGTGTGCTCTTAAGAAGATGACAGATCTATTCAGGAGGTGGCAGAATGAGTTGAAATCAAAGTTTGTCGACAAAGGGAAGACTCCAGAATTCATCGGCCGATTTGAGAAGATAAGAGATTACTGGCCCACATTTGTGGACTACAAGACATTGGACAAGAGTAAGAAAATGTCAAAGACAAACAAGGTCAATGCTGCAAAGAAGCAGTATCACTATCACACGGGGTCAGGTGGCTACCTCAAAGCCCGGCCATTGTGGGACAAAGCTGAGAATGACCTGATTGCTAAAGGGGTCATACCACAGACATTGAACTGGCCAGACCGTTCAAGGACTTGGTTCTTCGGGGTTGGGGGAACTTTGGACCCTAAAACAAGGAAGTGTTGTTGGATAGACGAGCAACTTGCAATACCCATGAACAAGCTTCAGAAGTATATCACCACAGCACCGGAAGGGACGTTCAATTCCGACAGAGAGAAGGACGAGCTAACTGAGGCCCTAGGGAATGCTGAGCACCCTGGACGAACACGAGGCACACCAGGCTCCATTCCATGGAAGGTTGGGTTTCCCGACGCAGGCGGTTATAGAAGCCGGGAGAGAAAGAGGAAAGCGGAGCTGAGTGAAATTCAGAAGCTCAATGCAAGACTACAAAATCTAGAGGAAGTCGAGAGGCAGCGAGCTGCCGGCCAACCATCTCTACGGCACGAAGCTACCCCGCCATCTCAACGGAGAAGCAGCGTTGCTTCCACGGAGCCCGTTCAGCCTGACTTCATGTCTCCTAGCTACCCCGTGGATACTATCATGGAGGCTCAACATTGCGAGCTTATGACGAAATGTCGGAATGTCACTTTCAAGGCGGTTGTCGGCTCTGTTGCACCTCCTCAACCCAACGGAACTTTTCACTGCCGTCTGATTCCACATGGCTATGCTGTTGTGATGGTGGATGAAGTAATGAAGGAATTTGAGGAGCTCGAGCTTGACCACTCTACAGGTGAAGGAGAGAATAAGCTGGTTCGTGCCCTGAGGAGTACATGTCTATGGCAGAAGGAGTACATAAAGCTTCCAAACTAGACGCCTCCGCCTTCTCCTTCTCCTTAGGCAAATCAGGGCACTACGCCTCCTCCTCCTCATCCAACTCCTCTGGTGAGTGATTAGGGCACACCGCCTCCTTCTTTGGCTCCTCCGATGCGTGGGGGCACTCCGCCTCCTCCTTCGCCTACTCCAGCACGTCGGAGTAGTACGCCTCCTCCTCAACCTCTTCGGCAATGACGGAAGACAGACGCCGCCGCTCCGGCTCCTCCGGCGCCTAGTAAGCAACAACGGAAGGGAGCCACCACCGCTCCGGCGGCTAGCAGTACAAGCATAGGTAGGAAGGGATACAGATACGGTCCATCTCTCAAGACTCTAGAAAAGTTACCATATGAGAGGAACGAGTCTGAAAACGAGGAGACATGTCAGGTCGAATTGAGGGCCCATTTTGCAAAGAAAACTCCACCTCCGAAGGAGAAGAAAGATCCGGTGAAAGCGAGGTGCACTATTGACGCCCTAAAGCGGCCACCACCGCCTCCGCCGGATTCCAACTTTGACCGCTGTATTAAAAAGACATATAGAGATGCGCGGCGGTCGGGAAGTACTTCTAGTGATGCAAGGTTAGAAAAACAATGAAGTGGGAAAAAATTCCCAAGCTCGGCGAACAGGCGAACCAATCGTGCCCCTTGCTCAAGGTGTCTAGCGATATCGTCGCTAATCATCCGGGGATGGTACCCGGTACCAAACCTGGTGATTACCTGAGCGATGATGTACAGTTTAAGCCGTTGGAGGTGGACGAATTCCATTACCGGCATGGGCGGCCTCTCGTCAAACCTGCTCATCCTCCTCTAACAATGCTGATGCAAAGAATTCCGTGAATGGTACATGAAAACCTGGTGCGAGTGTGGGAAGGATTCTTTGATACTGTCAGTTAAAGAGGAGCACGATCTCATTGGAATGGAACTATTGAATGTTGAATTTGAGGAGATATTCCAGTTATACAATCAAAAGGCCCTCGACAAAACAATCGTGACTTGCTACTGTCTGTAAGTACTACTTCTGTAATTAAGTCTCTTTATATATATAGCTCAGCTCTTTCATTGCATGTATATATAATTATCCTCACTATATTATGCAGATTGAAGATCGTCGAATGCAGAAAAGCACAAATCTATGACATTGGGTTCATTAACCCAAATGCCATACATGAGTATAATTTTCA
Organism: Hordeum marinum; assembly: GCA_022496015.1. Classification (NCBI taxonomy): domain Eukaryota; kingdom Viridiplantae; phylum Streptophyta; class Magnoliopsida; order Poales; family Poaceae; genus Hordeum; species Hordeum marinum. Next base: position 194,278,045 of record CM039677.1, read on the forward strand.
AAAGCATGCCACACAAACCAAGGAGAACTTTCTACAATCATTGCTTAAAAATCAAAACAACGGGACAATACTCTTTCCTTACAACTTCAAGTGAGTGTTATTGTCTTGTGCATATCTAGTTTCCCTTATTACTCAAGGTTTATAATAATGTAATTGATGAGTTATGCATGCGTGCATAGTTTCCACTTTATTCTGCTAGAGATTAAGCTTGAGCGGGGAGTAGTAATCGTCTTAGACTCGAAACGAAAAGATCCCTAGGATTATGCGGACATGAGTGAAATTCTCCAGAACTAAGTTCAATCGATCATTATCGCATCATATCGGCAACTTTGTTCATTTCCTGATATGAAGTAATTATTTTCTTTGTCTGGTAGGGTTTGGAAAGAGTTCACAGCAATGGTTCTGGCACTGCCGGGGGAGCTGCGATTTACACACCCAAAAGTAAGTACTACTAGCTAGTCCCGCGCATCTCCCATTGATTCTAGTTTCATCAATACCATTTATCATGTTTGATTATTAGTTTGATTGAACTCTATTTCTCGTAAAGTGCTTGCGGCAAGAAACCGGGAATGATTTTTGTGGATACTACGTTTGCGAGTTCATCTACAACGCGACGACCCCTAAGCGGGGCTACTCTGAAAAACAATTTCAAGTGCGTAAGCAATAATATTCACAATTTTATTTTATTACCATATATATGTATTAACCCCCTTCTTCAAATTATATGTGGCAGATGCGGGATCAACTCCTACCACATGATCGCATACGAGAAATTCAAGAAGAATTGGCGGGATTCTTTCTTGACCACGTCATAAATAAAGCCGGAGAATACCATCTGGAAGTTGACATTAGATGTTAGGGATTGTAAGAGATCTTATATTGTATATATGTAGCTAGTAGCATCAGATATATATACGAAAACTTGTTATATGCCCAATCTCTCGGAGAAAGAGAGGTCGATCACTTCTATCTCTATATGTTCATGACGATCTTCTGTACTTAATGGTTCCTTCATTTGCTTACTAGCTAGCGTGTCGAGTTCTCTCTACAGTAGCTAGCGTCGACCAAGCATGGAGAAAGAGAGGACACTTCTCTCTATTAATTAGCTAGCTAAAACAATATAAAACCCCTAAATTAACCGTCCAAAACCCCTAAACCCCCTCCCTTTCAAAACAAAACCCAGCAACCGCTAGATGCTGACGCGTGGATGCCTTTTGGTCCCGGTTGGTATTACCAACCGGGACTAAAGGTCCTCCTGCCTGGGCTCCTAGCATCAGCAACATGGAGTCCCTTCTGTCCCGGTTGGTAAGCGAACCAGGACTAAAGGTTTTGGGCTTTAGTCCCGACCCTTTAGTCCCGGTTCCAGAACCGGGACAAATGGGCCTTATGAACCGGGAAAAATGGGACTTTTTCTACTATTGGAAGAATGTATATGTATTTGTTGATGCTTAGTTAAAAAGTACAATGCAAACACAGAAATAGTCCATGAGGAAATTTGTAATGATGGAAGGACGATCAGTTATAGTTTCACGTATTACTCGATGGTAGTATGATGATTTGTGCATATTTTGAAGGATTTGTTAAGTTACATGGCTACGGATTGGTGCATTTTTGGATGATATGTGCACACATGTAACATTTATGGTTGGTTTATTTTTTTCATGACTCTTGTTACTACTTATTTGAATTACATTAGGCTATCTCAATGATATGGTATGGGCTTTGGGCGGTCAATGAAGATTTGATGTGAGCTACTAGTTCATATTGGAACAAGTATTTCATTGTTAGATTTTCTACCATTTTACTTCATAATCATGATTTTACTTGTTGTTATGGGTAGTAATGAGTAAAAACTTACCAAGGTATAGAGCATACCTTGCTCGTTGTCATAGCCCTCACTATGTTGTCATCTTTTGATAGATGCTATCAAGTCCTTATTCTCACTGGAAAATTCCTCCATGGCTACCTCTAAAAATGTTATGTACAAGAGCAAATACAATTTTTTTTGTGATAGTTTATAGTCTTCATATTTGTTAGATGATGGTACCACACAACAGCCCATGTGAACCTGATATGTATTTTCTATAGTGTGAACTGTACTTTAGATGCTATTCAATTACCCATCTGTCGGTTTCCTACTTTGTTGTATATATTATTAAAATTCTAGCCAATTTCAAAAAACGCTTAATGATGGTTAACCTTCGCTTAAGCTCCTATTGCCCTAAGTTGTGGCCTTCCGCTTCGCTTACGCGTTTTGCTTTTTTGAACATTGTCCTAGTGTACGACAGATTTCATATATTAGTAACCATCATTTGTTCATTGAAATGGATGCAAAAGGTTTCAATGGAAAGGGAAACCATCATCATCTGTAGTGGAGAGAGTGATCACTGGATCGCATCAAATGATGCTTCAGATGGCACTTTACATGGGAGCCAAGGCTATAGAGGTGATGGTGATACCTATAGCGGTGCTGACGTCAGATGGAACTTCATATATGACACTAATGATAGTTCTGACGGAGATGGATATGTCGACCATGATCCCATCATGGCAGAAAGGGGTAAAGTTCTATATGGTTGGTCAGATATTAACTGAACCGCGAACTATCTAAATTTTAGGTTTTAATAACACTTGATTACCACAGTTTACTCTGCTTGGGTTCTAGATGACCGTGTTGCTTTGTTTCCAAATCAACATTGACTCAACTAGAGCTTAAATAGAGTTGAGAATTTAGTTGTCAATCTAAATTAATCAAATATTTTATTTTCCCATGTTTTTACGAGATATTGCTGGGTGGATCTGATTGGGTAATCTATGTTCTTCATTTCTAACTCATTGGAGTAGGCATTGATCATCAACCCAATGTTGATGTTCTAAATCTTATGCATGAGTTTGTGAACTACTCGGTCATCTTATTTTTTTGATAGAGGTCTGAGAAACCAGGGGAATAGAGGTTTCGTGAAGCACATCTTTTACGACAACCATGTTATTCTAAACATGGAGAGGTGGGACCATCTTGAATCCATAGTAAATCATTGCAAACCTACCATACCATACTATGTCTGCAACGTCACTCACTCGGCACTCATCGAATTGAAGGGCAAGATGGTAAATACTTGGACTTTCTTTTTGCAAATCATATCCCAATGTTTAAAAATACCATCATGTAATGTTATTTATTTCCTTATGCAATCAGTGCTTCTTGAAGGATTACAGTATGGGCTACCCCAAAGATTATCTGTGAAGGCCCAAGGTTGTGCGGGTCACCAACAAAGATTTCGAAGGTTCTATAAAGGTCTTGTTCAAGATGGGCAAGCAGTATGGGTGTGCTATCATGATGAAGAACTGGAGAGAAGTCGTTGAGAGCGCCAATATGAAAGAAGATCGTATGGCTCTCTTTAAGTTCGTGGAAAGGAGGTGAGGTGGGCTTAAGGTGTACATGGCCAGTGCCATGAAGATTGGTTGACCCATATGATGAACCATGGATTAATGACAGATTATGATATGTATGAACTGGGTAGTAGTTTGACGCTAGTTGTTATAATATGTATTTACTAGGCATTAACTCGAACTCGATAGTATCAGCTTTTGGGCAACTGGATTTGAACTTGTGTAGTAAGTGGAACTTGGCAGTAACTGCTAGTTGGTAGTATGAACTTATGTGACGCAAGTCTATATATGTGGCATGTCGTGTACCCTCCTTGATATCATTACTTTAGACTGCAATGTTTTTTCCTTTTTTACCATAATTTTCAAATGATGCTAGCTCCTGAAATTCAAATCTAACTAAGTTTCATTTTCATTTGGATTAGATGCTAGTTATATATTGAAGTTTCTGTGTTGGCTAGCTCCTGAAAATGAGGTTTGTAAAAAAATCATCAAAAAATAAATTAGTGCAAAAACTTGTGGGTGAAAGCTTTCATATTTCACAAATGATGTTTTTGTTATTTTCAAACCAGCATTCTATTTTCAAAACATGTTATTTTAGAAAGAGCATGTTATTTTTAAAAACAACATGTTATTTTCAAAAGGAGCATGTTATTTTCCAAAATAGCATGTTATTTTTAAAAAGCAGCATGTTATTTTTAAAAGCAGCATGCTATTTTTAAAAACAACATGTTATTTTAAAACAAGCATGCTATTTCTAAAATCATCATGTTATTTTAAAAATAGCATGTTCAAAACAACATCTCCTTTTAAAATCAGCATGCTATTTTTGAAATCAGCATGTTTTTGAAATCAACATGTTATTTTTGAAATCAACATGTTTGTTATTCGACATTGCATCTCTTTTTAAAATCAGCACACTTTTTCAAATCAACGTTTTCAAATTAGCATGCTGATTTTAAATAAGCATGAAATTTTTGAATCAGGATTTTTAAATTAGTATGCTTAATTTTGAAAATCAACATTTCTCTAGATTATCTTGAAATATCTCCCATTTTTATATTAACTGAAAAATGAGGTTTCTATTTTTATACAAAATTGAAATTTTGTGATCATAATAATAGGTTCTTGAGAAAATTCAACATGTTATTTTCAAATTTATAAAAATGGGGTTTATATTTATATTTCAAGTCTGAATTTGACTACACTCTAACAAAATTTCAGCAAAATTACATGTAAAAATGATATAATAGAGAAAACAAACTTCACAAAAAATGCATTATTGGATGGTTTGAATATATCGATGTGTTGTTAATCATAACTAGGCTTCCATCTCGACCAGTCCATATTCAAATGAGGCTACCAATCAAACTAGGAATTTAGCAAATAGTGGCATTCCATCAAATAGGTCAAATACATCCAAAACAAGGTGGATCACCACATGGAAATCTACGTAATTCATTTTGTTCTCAATCCTTTTCACCCCCAAAATCTGCTTGACCCTGTGCACCTAAACATCATGTCTCGACTTCACTTTTCCTTTCCTACATGAATCAACATTTGGTAATATCATAGCAAAGAAGGTCTGAACGTGTCACAACCCTAGCAAGTGTCTAGGCTAGCATTGTGTTTGCATCATCATCATCATCATTGCATCAATATGAAATGGGGAGGAAGAAAGAAACCCTAAGAATTTTATGAATTAAAGGAATTCCAAACAAATGAAATTTCAACAAATCCAAAATGCCCATCAAAAATGTTCCCTATGTCTGATAATTAAGGGCATGGATATACCAGGGACCATTTCAATTTTTTGAACATTTGAAATATTTTAAATTATTGAATTAAGTCTCTGAAAATGACAAATAAAAATATTATCATTATAACTGTTTTCAAAATAATCTGAAACTTTTTATACAAGTTTGAAATATTCAAATTTGAATATATAAAAGTTTTGGAATTATTTGAAAGGGTATTTGGACCTGCAAAGAAATAAACAAATGTTAGTTGAAATCAGAAAACAGAAATAAAAAGAAAAGAGAGAAGACTTACCTATGAAGTGGAAGGCCCAGCCCAGCCCACCAGGGGTGGGAAGGTCATCTTCCACCTCGCGCCAGTAGGCGTCGAGGTGGCGACCGAGCCGTCGCCGGCCTCCACCTCCTGCTTGCCACCGAGCAGGCTGCTCCCCTGCTTCACCTGCACCTGGAAGACGCGAGAGTCCTCTCCCCCCAAGCTCATTCTCCCCATCCATCTCTCCTCTGCTCTCTCTCCCGATCCCCTGCCGAAGGCCGCCGTCGCCGGACGTCGATTCGTCTCCATCGCTGCCTCCCCAAGCCCGCTGACCAGCCCCCTGGAACCGTCGTGAGCCCCTCTTCCTTCCCCCTGTGCTTTCCCTCTCTCTGGCGTCCCCTAGCTAGCTGCGTCGCCGGACCCGAGAACCTCACGCCGCCATCCCTGATGGTCACCGGCGTCGAGCCGCCGGCCAACTACGGCGAGTTTGACCCCAGGTGGGCCCTGGCTTGACTCTGTGAGTCAATGACAGGTGGGGCCCCGACCCTGATTACTTTAGGATAATCTGTAATTAGTTTAATTATTAATCAAGTTAATGTGTCACTGACAGGTGGGCCCAGCTAGTTAATTAAAACAGAATTAGTTTTAATCAGTTAGTTAAGTTAACCAGTCACTGACATGTGGACCCCACATGTCAGGTTTGACTCTGGGCCGGGTCAGCTGACCAACTGATGTCATCATGACATCATGCTGATGTCATAATTCAATTTCTTATTAAAAATAATTCCAAAAATCATTTAAAACTTTGAAAAATCATATAAATTAATCTGTAAGTCAGATGAAAATAATTTATATATGAAAATTTATCAGAAAAATCCAATGAATCCAATGGTACTATTATCATGCATGTTAGAGCAACCTAAATAGGTGGACATGGACATTTTAACATTAGGTCAATATATGGAATTTGAAATGAGAACAACTTTGAACCTATATTCAAATCCATTTGAAATTGACATGACCACTAGTTACATTAGCTCATCCATGCATACTACTATGCCATGATCATGCATCATGTTGTCGCATCTGCTTGTATTGAATGCTTCTATCTGCGTTGCGGTAGGCTCTAATCCGGAGGATACTACTCCGTACCCCGACGAAGGAGAGAACTCTTCCGCAACCCAGCAAGGCAAGCAACCCCATTGATCATTTCGATAACATCCCCTTCTCTCGCTCCTGTTCTTATTTATTGCATTAGGACAAACGATCACGTGTCAGTCATTCACGGTAGATGATCCTAATCTTATGCATGACCTGATCTTGTCACAGTAAATAGCTAAACCTTGCAACCTAGCATACCTGGTAGATGCTTGTGCCATGATGTGTTTAGCTTACCTTGCCTTTTATGCTTGCTATGCTTAGAGTTATTTCAGGCTGGATTCATCTGGGTGATGAACTGAGTGAAACAGCGTTGTCCGATGTACTGAGCATATAATGAATACGATTTGGTAAAGGTGGTGATGAGAGGCTATGTAGGAGTACATAGTGGGTTGTCTCATTGGAACCGTTCTTAGGAACTGGGTTCCGTGTTTGTGATCCAAGACGAGATACTACCACACATTGGGTTCCGGTAACTCGACCCCTCTCGACTTATCAGTCGCTTAGTCTTTGGTCCAGGTATTGCAAGTAGTTTCTGGTGTTTATAGCATGATGGAGGCCGTGCGTAGCGCTGACCCTCGGGGTGGGTTACGACGCGGTAGGCAGTGGCACGGTGTACCAAGGGTCACCCGAATGGTGGGCTTGGGAACCCTGCGCACATCGTTTGGGACCGTAGCGGAAACTTCGGCCGGACTTCTGTGCGGGTCAGTCTCAAATAGGTGGTAGCCTGGACTAGATGTCTTATGTGATTGACGGTCGTGGCCGACTTCCTCGATGGGCATCCGCTTGAAGGTTGCCGAGGTGCATGGTTTATGGCACACAGCGATAAGTGGCGAGAGCGTGTGTGAAGAAGTACACCCCTGCAGGGTATGAAACTATTCGAATAGCCGCGTCCTCGGATATGGACTACTTGGAGAACTTATGTTGTTCATAGATAATCAAATGGATACTTCTAAAAATCTCAAGACAAGTGTGAGTACCATGAATGGCACTCTTCCGGAAGGGGAAGGTGAATCCATGGTAGTGTATTGGGATGGAGGTAGTGGACTCGTGTGCGATAACTAAAATTGTAACAAGGAGTTAAAATTGAGTAGTGTAGGTTAGCCATGAGTCAAAGCTGGCTTTCTGCATAAACTCCACCACCCCCTTGTTGATACATGAGCATAAATAGACTAGGTCTATTTTAAAGACTTGCTGAGTACGATTGTACTCATCCTTGCTTAATTAATGTCGTAGAAGAGAACCAGGACCCATCAGGTGGGTTCTATCTAGACGTTGACGATGCCGAATAGCTGGTGTCCCAGCTACGATCTTGCCCGTGTTGTGGGCTGTAGATAGTCAGGCCATGTGCCTCTTTTATATTTGGCCGTCTATACTCAGACAGCTTAAGTTTCCGCTGGTTTGTATGACTATGTTTGTATGACTTGAGTGCCGGGTCATGTGACCCCTATCTGTAAGAACATATTATGCAAGGCTCGTCTGAGCCTCTTAAATAAAATTTATGTTGTTGTATGGTTATGTTGTGATGCCATAGTTGTATCTATGCATATCGGGCATGTCGTGCGTACGTGTGACGTGCAACGGTATGTATGGGATCCGACACCTAGTCGTGTGCCTTTAGTAGTACTCTTTACGGGAAACTGCCTCTTTGTGCTTCCACCGAGCCATGGTAGCTTGCTACTGCTCCGGACACATTGATTGACCGGCATGTATCCTTCTTTGCTGCTGTGTCTGTCCCTTCGGGGAAATGTCTCGCAGTGTAATGGAGACCCCATAGCCTGCTACGACTCGTCTACATGCAGTGATGACATCCGTGTCTCACGACGTAATGGAGTCCTTGTAGCTTGCTATGACTCGTCTACACACGCTTGAGACCGACACCTGCATTGCTGGCTTATGTATGCCTGTTTCCGTACGGATGTGCCACTTGGGTTCTATGACTAGTCATGTCAGCCCGGGTTCTTTGTTGTGTGATTGCCAGCGACATGTTCACATACGTGAGCCAAAAGATGCAAACGGTCCCGGCCAAGGTAAGGTGGCAGCCGTGGAGTACCGTGCGTGAGGCCGCAAAGTGATGTGGCTTGTTACTGTATGGAATCATATGACTTAGGATCGGGGTACCGACAGAACGTGTACATTAGACATGAACACAAAAAAAACTAACTTCACAGATTTTCTCTTCATAACTGTAGAAGCTAACTTCACAACTCATATTCCCATAGCCTTTGCTACATTCTTAGCAGGCCTGTTTGTCTTCATCACCCCTTTGACATGTTCTTTTTTACCGCCCTTCCTAGAGACATGCCTGAAAAAGTTAAGAAACGTCAACACGGTACTAACAAAGACCTCACTTGTAGAGAAGAGTAACAAGAGACACTAACTTCATTGGTTTTCTTCGTGCACTCTTTGTTGCAACATTCATAGAAGGCACTGTCTTGTCATCTCGCATTTTCTTCTTACCATCTTTGACATTTCCAGGACACTTGCATTTCCTGCAAAAAATAAATAGATGAATAGGCGACCAACATCCGTAAACACGTTTAACTAGGCATCACAGCGGTGAATGCCCACTTGTTTGGTTTTGCATAATCTTCTTTTGCACCCTCCAATGGTCTCTTCCGACCCTTCTGCACCCTACCATCCTTCAGCCGTATCTTCATACCCTTCTGTAGCCTACCGTTCTTCAATGGTCTCTTCATACCCCTCCGCAGCCCACCATCTGTTGCATCCTCTTCTTCTGCATCTGAATCTTCCTCTTCTTCTCCATCTGAATCTTTCTATTCTTCTGTATCTGAATCTGACTCTTCTTATGTATCTGAATCTGTCCCTTCTTCTGTATCAATATATTTCTCTTTTCTCTTCCTCCTCCTTGTGTCCTTTAATTTACCCAAATTTTTCCTGCTTAAATTGAAGAACAATATTTGAACACTCTCCTAGAGAACATATCACACAATAAGCATGTATGGAAAATGGGATAAACATGTGCACTAAATTTTTTGTTTTTTCTGCCTCTCATCCGCTCGCGCCTAGATTTAATTCTCTTATTGGATTCTTCGGTACTTAGTCTCCCTTTTGGAACTATTTTGATTGGGTTTTGCACGTTATCTGTGCAGCATTCTCGAGCAGTAGAGAAGTATGGCGGCAAAGGAACAAACAATTTCTGGCCTTCATCCAAATCAGTTTTTTCTCCATCAAGTGATATACTCCGGCGGAACTCCATCACCTATTCTGACTATGAACCGCTAGCTGCGGCTGTGAATAAAGTGTCACTAGCCATGTTGCGTATTTGATGATACTTATTCATGTGCTCAGACCATACATGAGTATTCGAAGTCCTGGAAGAAGGGAATGCTAGCTTCGCATGCATTTTCCATCTTTTCTTCACAAAAATGGTTGGAAATGTGCATACACCAAGATGATCTAAAATGCAAAATATATATGCGCATGGGTAATCCTCACTTTCCATCTTTCTACATTTACAAATTCCTTTATTTAATCTTTCTCCTATGAACAAACAAGTCACATGATATCTAACATCCGCAGACTTAGCATCTGTGCCTTGTGCATCCAACTTTTTTGCATTCAACTCCTCATCATGCTTACTTTCCAAGACATTGGGATCCTTACCATCCAACTTTTCCGCATCCAAGTCCTCGCCATCCTTACGTTCCAAGCCATTGGAATAATTACCATCCATGTTTTTGCATCCAAGTCCTCATCATGCTTACCTTCCAAGCCATTGGGACCCTTACCATCCAACTTTTCTGCATCCAAGTCCCCACCATCCTTACCTTCCAAGCCATTGGGATCATTACCATAAAAAATTTTGGCATCCAAGTCCTCACCACCTTAGCCTCCAATTCTGTGGGAACCTTAGCATTCAAGTCATTACCATCCTTACCTTGCAATTCTCTAGCATCCTTGGCATATGGGACTTTATCATATCGGACTTTGTGCAAAACTCCAAACTTTACCAAACCATCAGAACTCACCATATCTGCGACATGCCAATTTGTTTGTTCGATAATCTGACGCTTTACCTTTGCAAATATCACGGGAGTATAAATATAAGAGGCAGCAATCTCCAAAGGGTGTGCACTCAGCTTAGCGAAGGGTATCATATGTGCCGCTACATCATCTAATGTTGATTCCGTCTTATGCATTATGGACACATAATGCTCAAAATGTTGCAACAAATCAACAAGTTGCATGCTCCTATTCAGGTGCACGTGTAGCCTTGATTTGAGAGACTCACTTCTCTTATTACTCAGCATACCAAGAAAATACCTACCCTTTGTGTACGCCATGGCCCACTTGTGTCTCATCTCATACATCCTGTTAACCAATGAAGACCTCTTCCCCATTGGTTTTACTATAAGCCTCCCATTGTTCCTCAAACTCATCAACATCCCAAGGATGGTAAATGAATTTTCTAAATTCCTCAAGCTTTTCTTCCTTGAGGTAGCTCACCATATTCTCCTCGATATGCCACGTGCACAAACGATGATCTGTGTCATCCAAACAGTATTATTGCTTTAACCATCGAACCATCCCCGTCGGTGATTGCTAAAATAGGTTGTTTCTGGGACATTGCCTCCAAAAATACATGAAGAAGCCACTGGTATGATCCAACTGTCTCGTTTGACACTACCAACCCCAAACATAATTTTGATGTGGTGATGGTTTAGAGCAATGATTGGGACAAATGGAAGAATCTACTTGTTGGACCGATATGTACTCTCGAACACCACGACACCACCAAAGGCATCATAGTCAATCCAAGATTGTGAATTGGCCCAGAATATGTTCCTCAAATGGCTTTGGCTATCTTGTGTGTATTTGTAAAAGAATTTCAGGTCTTCTTCTTTCTGTGCTATCATATAGGTGAGCAAAAATGAAGCATCACTGTCCTCTATCTTGCAACTCTTCTAGAATGAAATATGGTTCTATAGGTCCCAATCTATAAATCCAAGCTTGTAGGGAACTCCGGCATTCTTCTCCATTGCATTCATAGTCTGATACATTCGAACAGCACCGACAACATACTCGCTGACATCCGCCTTTTGCGCACTAGTCATTCTACGAGGAGCTGATAAGTAGGGAGTCATGTCAGGAAGGACAAACAGATGGTTATGATTGTCCACAAATTCTTGACAAACCATAGGCCACTACTATCTTGTAGCTCAACCTTAAAAATAGCAAGACACCCACACAAAGAAAGAGCCCTAGGTGTTCTTTTTCTTTCGGCTCTCTTGAAGTGCTTAAGGGCCCGCCACCCTTGTTTGCAGCACTTGTATGTCTGTCGGTATGCATTTTGTTTTGAACGCATGAACTTCAGATCATCCTTTCTAACACTAGAACTCTTTTTCTCGCATAGTCTATGTTGAACATGTAGGCTTCTTCCTCAGTCCTGAAAGTCTTCTTTGCGATCTCTATGTATTCCATATAATCATTCGGGTCTACATGTACGTCTGTGCACCCATGCCTTTATCTTATATTCCTTTGCCTTGCATGCCTACAATATCCATGTCTTTACCATCCATGTGTATGCCATCCTTTCCTACATCCTCGTTGTCCTTATCATCCATGTCTTTACCATCCATTCCTTTGAAGTCCATGCCTACATCCTCATTGTCATTATTATTCATGTCATTGCCTTCATTGACTCTATCACACATGTCCTTTCCATCCTTGCCTTTATTGCCCATGTCTTCACCCGTGTTCCCTTTATCATCCATGTCGTTATGCTGCCAATGAAAACACATAGAGAATGTCACAAATGGATAACATAGAAAATAATTATGCACTACTCTATTCAAATAGTTGGGACAATTTTTTAGTTCGGATTCATGCACCTATCTTAGTCCTTAGAAAGCTCCAACTACATATGAAATATGCCCTAACTAAATCCAAATGTCGTGACTAATCCTTCAAAAAACCCATGCCTTGGTAAATCCACCTTGATAGATCAAATCTCCAAACTAAATCCAAAATATCTAGAAACTCAATTCAAAAATATCTCCTAACTAAATCCAAAATAACTCCAAATTCAATTCAAAAATATCCCCACACCAAATCCAAAATAACTCCAAACTCAATTCAAAATATCTTTTAAATAAATCAAAAAATATGTCATATCCCAAATCCAAACTACACTTTCTTTGAATCCAAATCTGCTGACAACTTTCTCGTGGCACAGAATCCAAACTATGTTCAAAATATGTCCTAACTAAATCCGAATTACACTTCCTTTCAATCGAAATCTAGTCACAACTTTATCACATTAAAAAATATCTTGTATCTAAATACAAAGAATGCCATAACTAAATGCAAACTAGACTTTCTTGGAATCCAAATCTGCTCACAACTTTCTGATGTGACATAACCCAAACTAAGTCAAATAGACCTCCTAAATAAATCCGACTTACACTTCGTTTTAATAAAAATTTACTCACAACTTTCTCATATTACATATCATAAACCCTAATCAATTCTGATCATAATGGTACTATGCAGAAGGGACCAGACAAGATGAGAGATCGCGACGACACTTACATCTGAGCAGTCATTGGGAAAGGGCATCCAATAGGGCAAGGAGGGTATTAGGCAGCTCATCAAAAGATCTGGCCACCCATAACACGAGGGAGATCACGTGCGAGGGAGGGGTAGGTGGTGGAGGAGGGAGTGGCTCGACGAGTGCACTCGGCGTTGATCGGCGGCGATCGAGGGCGGCAATGTGTTCGCCGGAGGCTAGGGTTCGAGAGGAGTACATGAACTTCTCTAACGTAAATTCCAATGACCACGCACGATGACGATGATGTTTAGGGGTTGTCTGCTATGTTAATGAAATTAACTTAATTTGAAATTTTAGGACAATAATACCCCTAAACTTAATTGGGCCACCCTAAACTTTAATAATTATTAGGTCGAAGATGCCCTTGGCCTTTAATAAGGCCCACTTAATGTCATCTGTTGGATCGCTCATATAATCCACATGCTCTCATGTATTGCAATGCACCATAAAATTTACCCTTTTAAATACATGCATGGTTTGGAGATATACACAAAACTTAAGTACTTTGAACGGTACATAACCCAAAAATGATACACTACTTTTACTACACGTAAATTATTTTGAGGCATGCCTATAAATGATATTTAGGGATATACTCAAAAATAGTATAATTTACATATACATACCATATTGACTAGGTATATGAAAAAGTTAGTATTTGAATTAGTACGTGACTAGGTATATGAATTAGTATGTGACTAGGGATGTACAAATACCTAAGATGTTGTACGCACAAACTCATTTCTTAATACATGTATATGCCTTGAAGATATATACCCAAAATAAATATAAAAATGTATAAGACATCAATAAAGTGCGCGTACCATGCATGGTCCATTAATTGTTGACTTTCCCTTTCTTGTTTAAGGAGGGCATTAAGTGTCCATATCATGCTATACTTCTTTCCTAATGAAAGAGTTCATATTTAACCTATTGGTTCTAGTACTAATACAAGTACACGCATCTTAATGTAATCTGACGATTTGTAGGCAAGGTGCCCCAAATGGCTGTCCTCTCTCTCTCTCTCTCTCTCTATATATATATATATATATATATATAGGGTGGCACTATTCTGATCCAAGGATCAGAATAGTTATTCTGATCACGACGCCCCTATATAGGGAGCGACGAGGTATTCTCGAATTCAATCGAAACGATAGATAAAAAGAAGAATTAAAAAAACCTGATCCCATTGCCCCCAACCTCCTTCCCCGCCCGATATCCCCCTCACCCCGCACCGTCATGTGACCTTCTCGGCCCTCGTGCCGCCATGCGGCCTACCGGAGACCCAGCCACCACGCAACCTCCCCGGGCTCCTATCGCCCTGATCTCCCGGACGTCCCATCCCCGTGGACGGACCCCCGCCTCCACTACCACAACGGCCACCAATGCCCCTCTTCCGATGCAGGGAGGTTGCGAAGGCCGCCGCCTACCATGGCCATGGCGTTCTCCTCTCTTGCGAGCTTCGTCTGCCCATGCTCGAGGCCGGTCAGGGAGGTCGCCGCCATCGTTCCTAGCCCCACTCTCGACAACAATCCTCCTGATGAGTATCGTCATGCCAACCCATCCTTGGACTCCCTCATTTGCTTCAACCGCAGCGCCGGCCTCACGCCGTCTGCTTCAACCACAGCGGATGCCTCGCCCCTGCTTCAACCATGGTGGCGGCAACCCTCCATCCCGCATCAGACTTCATACTCCAAAACCACACTGCTTAGGGATCGGTCCCTCTCTCCTTTCCTAGTAGCTACACTAGCAAGCTGACCCTCTCCTCACCTGCTAGCAAACTCCAGCGAGCCTCCCCTCAAATTCAGCAACTTTGACCCTAGGTCACCTCTAGCCTCTCCGGCAGTCCGACTGTTGTCGCACTTGCAAGCTAACGCTTGCTGCACACGTGACCCTGTGGACAGGAGGCATATCTTTGACCTGCCGAGCTGCTCGGTCGCCGGCCATTCTGCATCCTGTGTGAAGTTTAGCAGTTTGGGGTTGTCTCCCCTTTGTGAAAAAGTAGCACCGTTTGTGTGTGCTTGTGTCTAATAGATCTAGTACTGTTCTTGAGAGTTTGTAATTTGTTAATTGATGTTTTTAGGGGTTTTACTCAACTTTCTTTTACAAAAATGTGTTTTGTTCTACCTTGGTATGCATCAATTTCAGATATATGTTTACAGACTGTACAACAATTTCCCCTACAGAGGAAATGATGCTTTGCATGATAAATACAATTATTGTTCAACGTATGTGTGTATGTGTGATTACGCGTCATTCTTCCATAGTTCTGCATGAGAATCACATAAGAAGTCCAAATATACAAAAGAGCATAGTTCACATATAGAAAAAATAGTGTGAACTAAGAAAAAGAAAAAAAATGTAGTAAACAAAAATAAGATTTAGTTTTTTGGTCACATGCTTTGTTGTGTCATACAAAAAAAGAGAGAGACTGAGACTAGAGAGTGTTCCAATTTAAAAAGGTGGAGAAAATAAAAGAATGTTAATTGTTTTTAAGTTAAAAATAAAAAACAAAAATATGTGGTAGAAGTTCAAAGTGAAAACACAGAGAAGTTCAACTACTACACGGAATGCATTCCAAATGAGAAAAAAAATAAAAAATACAAAGCCTAAGACATTTGTTGCAAGAAGTTCACGTGCTCCTCCCGGTACAGTTCTAGATCTCTAGTGCGATTATACTAAAAGACAAATGGGTGAGGCATTACAAACAAAAATACGCGACAGAAGTTCAATGTGGAAATAGCAGGAAGTTCAACTACTAAGCTAAATGAATTTTGGATGATAATCTTTTAAACCGTTGCGAGTATGAAAAACATGATCAAGACGGAAAAGTTGCATGTTTACAGCAGCTTTGCATCGGTATATCACTTGCTCAATTCTGGTGAGTGGATGGAGACCTATGAGCAAAAAACAATACGTGAAGAAACAGAAAGAAGTTCAGGTAGACGTGCCGATGAAGTTCAGGTTCTTCACGCGGTGCATTTTCGAAGACTCTGTTTCGCGATAAAGAAACACAAAGAAGTTAAAATAAAAAATTTAGAGCGGTTCGATGTCTATAAAAAACTCAGATCTTTTTTCATTACTAATGTGAAACAGAGAGAAGGTCATATTCAAAACTCCCAGAAGTTCATGTACTGCATGGTGTGTGTTTTCATAAAAGAAAATAGAAATAGCAAGTTAAAGTATAAAAATTTAGTTGCAAGAAGTTCAGTTGCTCGCCACGGGAAAGTTCAAAACTTGTTGTGAGAGTGGTAATTGGCATGGTATATCATTTGTGCAACTCCGATGAACGGGTGAGAAATTACAAACAAAAATACATGGTAGAAGTTCAAAGTGAAAAACCGGGAAATTCAACTGCTACACAGAATGCATTTCAAATGAGAATAAAACAAATAAAAAACAAAAAGACTAAGAGATTTGTTGCAAGAAGTTCACGTGCTCCTCTCGGTGCAGTTCGAGATCTCTAGTGCGAGTATACTAAAAGACAAATGGGTGAGAAATTACAAACAAAAATAAGAGAAAAAAGTTCAACGTGGGAACAACAGGAAGTTCAACTACTAAGCTAAATGAATTTCAGATGAAAATCTTTTAAACCGTCGTGAGTATGAAAAACATGATCAAGACAGAAAAGTTGCATGTTTATAGCAGCTTTGCATCGGTATGTCACTTGCCCAATTCCGGTGAGTGGATGACGACCTACGAGCAAAAAACAGTACATGAAGAAACAAAGTGAAGTTCAGGTAGACGTGCCGATGAAGTTTAAGTTCTTCACGCGGTGCATTTTCCAAGACTCTATTTCGCGATAAAGGGAAGAATGCGTCATCTCGCCATTTTCCAAATTACTTCAAAATGATTAGGAATCAGAGAAATCAATCAACATGAAAAAGTTTCACATTTTCCCTAGCTATTCAACGGCATATTATTTGACCCATTCCGATAAAGTTTGTAGAAATTACGGTGAAAATACTTTTTTAGCCATTTTCAAAATTGACTTAAAACTGTAAGAATTGGGAGAAACAATATATACGAAAAGGTTTCGCATTTGTTCAAGCTTTCCAGTGCCATATTATTTGCTGCATTTGGACATACGGTTAAAATATTCACTCGAAAATACGAACTCGATGGAACTTGTACCGTTTTCTAAATTACTCTTAAACTGTTAAAAATTCAAAAAAACTTTAAACATGAAAAAGTAGAGCATTTTCATAATCTTTCCAACATCATATCATTTGCCTCAATTGGGTTAGCTGTTCAGAAATGGCAACGAAAATACTAACTTGGCTGTTCGGTTTGCAAAATTTTACGAGTTTCCAAATTACTCTTTAACCATAGGGAATTAGAGAAAACTATCAACATGTGGATGGAGCAGTTATCCAGCAGCTTTCCAACGCCATATTATTTGCCTCATTCCGATAAATGTTTTAGAAATGAGATCGGAAATACTCGTGCCCATATCTTTCCAACGGTATATCGCATGCCCCATTTGGGCAATGTTTTCCGAAGTTCAATCTAGCACTGGGGGAAGTTCGGGTCGAACAACTCAGGCAATAAAATTGCAATAGACGCATGTTCATCACGACCCAAGAGCAAAATCCGCCAATGAGCGAGATTCCTATTTAAAACGGGCATTTAGTTGCTAAGAACTATTCCCACATTACATTTACATCACATAGAACACGACTGACCAGAAAAATTCGCGCGGGGAGACATAGTTGCGAAGATAGCCCGAAGGTCCGATTCCTACAGAGGGAAGTTCATCTTTGTGTAACTCAGGAAGTTCACCCCATGATCAGAATAATATTCTGATCCCATGGTCAGAATAGTGTGTATATATATATATATACGTCTGGGCTATTCTGTTTCGCGTAACAGAATATTATTCTGTTACCCTATTTGAACTCACGTAATTTACAGATTGGACTGACGAATTCGGGCGGGTGGACTGATGCTTTCATTACACCGAACTAATCATCATATTTAGTTCAAAAACATAATAATCAAACAGCGCAAGAAAAAATCATCGAAACGGGGCGTGTAATATATCGTTGGAAAGCCCTTGACATCTAAATTACAGTCACATAATTTGTTTTTGTAAAATCATCATGGTTTAAGAGCAGTTTTGAAAAAATCGTTTTTTGAAAACTAAAAACGCGAATTGTATTTTGGAGTTAATTTTCAAATAGTTTGTCAGAATTGAGGAAATGAGATGACATTGAAAAGCTGATGAAAATCCGCATCTTCCATATGCAGATTGATTTTTCAAATTATGTATGATTTAAAAGTATTTCGAAAAATGGTGAAATTTCGGGTGAAACATATTTTCGTGATTTTTTGCAAACGGCTTGGCGGATTGACGCAAATGACATGGCGTTGGCTAGATATGGAAAATGCACAACTTTTGCATTTTCAAAGTTTTTTCTAATTCTTTATAGTTTAAATTTGAATTCGAATTTGGTGAAATTTGGTTTTGAACATGTTTTTTTTGATAAGTTTGTCGAAATAAGGCAAATAATATACCGATAGAAAGCTGTCAAAAATCCAAAACTTAGTCATGTTGAACGCTTTCTCAAATTCGCAATTGTTTAACAGTAATTTTGAATACGGTGAGACCCATCTTGCTTTTTTCCCGTTCAAAAACAAAGTACTCATACTGATAAATGTGTGTGTTTGTACTGAGTGTTTTTCATTGAATGTATTTACTCTGTTTTTTGTACTGTTTTCGTTAGAAATTTTCAACCATTTTCCAGAGTTGAGAAAATTATATTATTCTGTTAGTATTCCCGAACTGATGACTTGGAGCAGTTGTATTGACGCTTTCCATCTCGTCGAACTGATTGTCGAGCTGGGGCGTCGCGCGGGGCCGGCGGGATGGGGTGACGCGACGACTGCCTCCAGCGGTAGGAGGCAGGTCGGGGTGGAGCTGGTCGCAGCAGAGCCCGGCCTCGTACTGACGCTTTCCATCTCGTTGACCTGATCGTCGAGCAAGGGCAGCACGCGGGGCCGGCGGGATGGGGCGGCGCGCGGGGCCGATGAGCTGGAGCGACGCGACGACTGCCTCTAGCGATAGGAGGCGGGTCGGGTGGGCCGGGTGGCAGCAGAGTCCAGCCTCATACATGTTGGACGCATTGCTCCCTTATAGGGGCCATAGTAACAAAATAATATTTTGTTACTAGTAACAGAATAGCCATGTCCTATATATATATATATGTATGTATGTATATATATGTATGTATATATATGTATGTATGTATGTATATCTTGTGTTCTATCACAAACTTCATGGTTCGTAGCATAATAGCATATGATCCATGGTTCAAGAGCGAATCCAAGGTTCTCGATGTGGTCATCAATGAGTGGTAAAAGGAACATGATAATGCAATCAATGATAACGGCCAACTGACTGAATTGTATGCCTTTTCAAAGTCCAGCTTAAGTATTATAGCATTGCAGTCTCTAAACCTCAAATCATGCACAATTTCATGGAGACTAAGGATCCCATCCAAGATAAGACGACCTTCGATAAACGCATATTGTTGTTTCCCAATCACCTTGTGGTCCACGCGATGCAAAGCCCTTAGAGGGAAATTTTGCAATGTTATTAACAAGAGCAATAGATCAGAACATACTAATTGAATCAACCCCCTTGACTTTAGCGATAAGAGAGATGATCGTGTATTTTAGCCTTGAGACATCTATCATGCCCAGGAATACCCCAATAATAATCGCATGTACAAGAAACTTTAGCACCGATCAAAATTTCTTGAAGAAAGGAATCGGGAAGACATATTTCCCTAGGGCCGATCTAGACTTAGATGAGGCCACCACCTCATCAATCTTCATAGTCAAGAGAGGCATCATAAGAGCAGCATTATCCTCAACAGAGACAGCGGCCCCCATAGCCCAAAGATTGGGAGAGATAGAAAAACCTGAGGGGTAGTTGACGAAAGTAAGGATGAGAAAAAGGAGTACACATGATCCATGATGATCAGCGGATCATCCTCCACCTCTCGGTTGAGAACAAGCCTAGAAATTGAGCATCTCGGACGTTTATCATTAGCAATGTCAAAAAAATGCCGTGATGGCATACCCATTAAGCAACCAGGACATCTACCTCTATGTTGCCAATAAACCTCCTCTTGACAGCGGATATCAAGGAAAACACTTTCTAAAGTGTATCTCTATGCCCGCCCATTAGAGTTAATGACCCCATTGTCCGCGAGGGAATCAAAAGATTTGATTTGGTTAAGAAGGTGTTTCTTATCCCTATGGCCCTCGATGGATTGGTTAATACACCATCGTTTCAGGAATTTCCTAATGTTAATAGCACAAATTTCTAGTCATCAAGGGGATTGGACGAACAGTGATTACACAAGAGCAGGGAAATGATTTTGTCATAGGGGGGGCAAAATCCTCACCAAGCAACCAAGAAGAGTCGAACCTAAATTTCTGAGTACCAACCACGAGGGAGTACTCGAGTCAAGAAGGAGAGGTCTATGATCACTCACAATGTGAGACATGGCAATGAAGGAAGATCCAGGAAAAAGCAAATAGCACTCAGAAGAAATAAGAACCCGATCTAAAACTGATTTGATAGTGTTGGAAACGTAGCATAAAAATAAAAAACATTCCAACAAAACACCCAAGATCTAATCTAGGGGATGCATAGCAACAAGAGGGAAGAGTGTGTCTATGTACCCTCATAGATTGTTAAGCGGAAGCGTATATTACGGGGTTGATGTAGTTGTATTATTCATGATCCAATCACGATCCAGTGCCGAACGTACGGCACCTCTTTGTTTAGCACACATGCGGCTTGGTGATGTATCCTCCTCCTTGATCCAGAAAGAGAGAGGGAGATGTAGATGGGATCTCAACTAGCATGACGGCATGGTGGAGATGGTGGTGGTGTCCTACCGACAGGGCATCGCCAAGAGCCTCCGGGATTACGAGTGAGGAAGAATGGGAGAGATGGGAGAGGACAGGCTCCCGCAAGGGATAGAAAGGTTGACGTGATCCACCCCTACCCACCCCTCCACTATATGGGTAGGAGGGAGGGGGCGCAGCCCCTTGGCACCTCCTCCAAGGAGGGGTGGCGGCCCTAGGTTGTCCCTTGCCCCCCTAAGGCAAGGGGGCGCCCTCATCTAGGGTTACCACCAACCCTAGGGCCCATGAGCCCTTGGGGAAAGTGTCTCCCATCCCATTAGGGCCTGGTGCGCCCCTTCTCATCCCATGTGGCCCCCAGGGCAGGTGTACCCCCCTGGAACCCTTTCGACACTCCCGAATAGGACTTCCCATATAAATAGGACTTCCCAAAATAGGACTTCCTATATAAATCATTACCTCCAAACCATTCTAGAGCTCCTCATGACGTCCGGGATCTCATGCGGACTCCAAACATCATTCGGTCACCAATGTACATTTCCTAGTACTACTTTAGTGTCATCGAATGTTAAGTGTGCGAACCCTACGAGTTCGGGAATCATGTAGATATGACCGAGACGCCTCTTTGATCAATAACCGATAGTGGGACTTGGATGCCCATATTAGTTCCTACATATTACACGAAGATTTTTATCACTTGAACCATGATGTCGACGATTTAGTTAATCCCGTATGCAATTCCCTTTGTCCAGCGATATGCTACGTGCCCAAGATTCGTTCGTCGGTATCGCCATACCTAGTTCAATCCCGTTACCGGCAAGTCTCTTTACTCGTTCCATGATACAACATCCCGTGACTAAACTCATTAGCCACATTGTTCGCAAGATTCTTGTGATGTTGTATTACTGAGAGACCCAGAGATATCTCCCCATTGCGTGAAGTGAAAAGTACCCAGTCTCGATTCATATATACCCGAACAACACCTTTATGATCAACCTGTTATGAAGTGAAGTTTGATAGCTCACAAGGTATTCCTCTGGTGTCAGGAGTTGCATGATCTCATTGTCTAAGGAATAGATACATGACATGAAGAAAGTTATAGCAATTCAACTTTAATGATATGATCATATGCTAATCTTACAGTTGGGTCTTGTCGATCACATCATTATCCTAATGGTGTGAACCCGTTATCAAATGAAACCTCATGTCTATGGTTAGGAAACCTTAACCATCTTTGATCAATGACCTAGTCTAGTAGTGGCTCACTAGGGACACGACATTGTTTGTGTGTGCACACATGTATTTAAGTTTCTGGTCAATACAGTTCTAGCATGAGTAATAAACACTTATCATGAAGAAGTAAATATGATAATAACCAATTTATTATTGCCTCTAGGGCATATTTCCAACAGCCTCCCAATTGTAATAGAGTTAATAATCTAGCTTACATTCTAATGAATCTAACACCCATAGAGTTCTGGAGTTGATCATGTTTTTCTCGTGAGAGAGGTTTAGTCAACGGGTCTGCAAAATTCTGACTCGAATGTACTTTCCAAATCTTTATGTCTCCCTCCTTGATGTAATCACCGTGGGATCACTAGAAGGGATGTATAGAGGGGGTGAATAGACTACTTAACAATATTAAAACCTAACTTTTCCCAAGTTAACTGGTTGGCAGATTTTAGCAATTCTAACAAGTCTAGTGCACCCTACACATGCTAGTCAACAAGTATGGTAGCAGAAAATAAAGACAAGCATATGTAAGAGAGTTGAGATAGGAAGATCAAACACAATTGGAGAGACGAAGATTCTTCCCGTGGTTCCGATAAGTGGTGCTATCGTACATCCACATTTATGGAGACTTCAACCCACAGAGGGTAACAGTCGCGAGAGACCACGGAGGGCTCCACCCAAGAAGGGTCCATGAAGTAGCAACCTTGTATATTCCATGATTGGCTACTTCCACGGAGGACTAGCCTTACTCGGGGTAGATCTTCACGAAGTAGGCAATCTCATTGCCTTTACAAAGTTCTTGGTTCAACTCCGCAATCACGAAAAAGGAGGCTCCCAAGTGACACCTAACCAATATAGGAGGCACCACCCTCCAAAAGGTAATAGATGTGGTAGTATGATGAACTCCTTCCTCTTGTGCTTCAAAATATAGTTTCCTCAACACTCCATCACTCTCTCATAGATTTGGAAAGGGCATAAGAGATTGATAGGATGGAAAGTAACTTGGGGAGGCTAGAAATCAAGATCCATATGGTTGGACTGGATGATCTTGAGATCAACACAAGGGTAGGTGGTCCTCTCTCAGAAAATTGGATATGGCAAGTGGGTGTGTGTTCTGAGTGATTCTCTTGCAAATGGGATGTGGAGGGGGTATATATAGTAATCTCCAAAAATCTAAATGTTACAACATTATTTCCCAACTCAGTGAAACCAGAGTAAAAACTCGGTGGCAACAACTAGTGCAAAATGTGGCCACTTCTGCCTTTTCGGTGAGACCGATATATAAATCTCGATGGTACCGATATGGGTGACCTAGGCAGTTTCCAAATCTCGATTTCAACGATTCCTCAAACTTGGTGGGACCTATTTTAAGAAATTGGTTAACAGAAAGTTGGTCTCTGGTTTTCGGTTGCACTGAATGAAAACTTGGTAGTACCGATATGCTAGGGTTTGGCTGGGTTCTGTCTAGGGTAAAATTCGATGGATCCTAATTGGAAGTATCTGTGTCAACGAATTTTGAACTTTGGCTTTGGACAGAAGGTTTTATGTGGGAGAATGGGTGATTATTTTTGGTGGCTGATCTCTAAGCACTTGAGCAACCAGATCATCATAATTCCTCATCCCCTTTTAATAGTATTGGCTTTCCTATGGACTCAAAAATGATTTCTCACAAAATGTCTAATGTAGTGTCTTCAATCTTGAAGTAAGGCCAATCCTATTCCTTTCCTTCTTCTTCTTCTTGGGAATTCTCCTCAAAATCTTTAGGTAATCCTCTCTGTGGACTAAACCTGAAATAAGCTAGGTAAAACTATATGTCCAAGAGACAATGTATATTGTCATGAATTATCCAAACCACTGAGGGAGCATATGTTCTTCCAGTATCCCCCTTTTTGGTAATTGATGACAACATACAATCAAAGCTCCGAATTAATATATGAAGAGATATAATGAAGATTTTTAGAGACACGTGACTAGGGTATGCTCCCCTGAAATGTGTGCAGTCCTTTCAAATATATATTAATGAGGTGACTCCATGTTCAAGACTTCACTCTTGCAAACAATATGTGGAAGAAGCAAGAGATCATCTTGTAAAAGGATATGATGCATATACTTACCTTGAGTTCTTGAGCATTCTAATAGTAAAGAAACACTTGAGAAAATAATGTCAGGAAACACAAGAGTATTCTACTCATCTAAATGCAAAAGAGTTCGAAAATACCAAGATATTGAAGACATATAGAAGATAAAGTTTCTTAAGATTGATATGTCTCCAAAAAGCATTTAGAACTTTCTCCCATGAGTATGAAATTGTAATTCTTCCTCTCCCCCTGAATCTTAGCATGTAGATATTGGGAGTAGGTATGGTGAGACAAGTCTAATATATAATCAATCAGTTTTAAAGACCAGTTTTGGTTTGGTCTCTCCTCCTTAAGCAGTGTTTCTCCATTTTGGGTGATCGTGGTTTTACCTTTATGGATAAGCATAATCTTTGATATTCTCCTTGGTATTCTCCCCGTATTTATGTTCTCCTCTTTATTGATATTCTACCCCTTGATAATCTCCCCCTTTATAGAATAATAATCTTTAATACTCTCCCCCTTTGGTATGAGCATCAGCTTTGAAGCTTTGGTATTTCTCCTTCCTTGGCATCATTTCCAAAAAGGGTCTCACACAGGGTCAGATAAAGTGATCATTGAGTGAGAAGGGATCCTAGAGAATAAGGGTCTTTGAAAGTAGGTATCATAGAAAGTAAGGATCATAGAGAGCATTTGAGACTAAGGGATCCTTGAGTACCATTTCTCCACCTTCTGTTATCTGAAAGCCTTTCAAATTTCTCTCCCTTTATCATAGGGATCCTTGAAGAAATTGGGATTTTTCAAATTTTGACAAAAAGCATAGAGGATAGCAAAACCAATGGATCTGAGGTAAAAAAGTCAGTGGAACCGATAAGTGGTTTGTGTAGCCTATCTGCTGAATCGGTGACACCGAGCTTGAGTCAGAGGGTCCGAAGTGCTAAACAAAAACTTGGCAACGTTTGTCAAAAATATTTTTTCAAAAAGTCTCGAAAGATTCAAGAAAAATTGCAATGAATATTTCATAAAGATCTACAAAGAATTTTTCAGAAAGATTTGCAAGGAATTATCAACTATAGAGTTTGAGTGGTTCCAAGAAAGCTTGCAACTATAAGATGAACCACACACGAAACTTCATCTAGATGATGGTCGGTGACTAAGTCACCTATATTCGAGTATATTGACTTAGGATCCAAGCTAGAATATTTGATCATAGTTCATACTCATCGTTATTCTCAAAATGGGGTTACCATTTTTTGTTTAAGCATTTTAATATTTTCATATCACTTGAGTTGCTTTAGCTCAAGACTTGGAGTCAAACTTCTTCAAGGATATGGTCACATACCTTTGAGTCATGTTGATAATGTAGCATGTAGAAGAACTTGTTATGGATGCTTGAAGTTGATCAAGATCATCTTGAATTGGGAGCGATCCTTGATAGTTTTGGTTCCCTTTTCACCTACATGGGTTAGTCATGCAAGGAAGAACAAGATATATCCAAATGACAAGAATGATTTTGTTTATCAAATGATTGTCAATGATATGGTTTGTGTTGTCTTGTTCCTTCCATCATCAAATAAAGCTTGTGGATACTTGGCCATGACAAGATTTCTTGTGATATGAGTTGATGGCAATCTTGTGGAGTGTATTTCTTCCAAGTACCTAAAAAAGGGTAGTTGCAATACAAGGGAGCATATATTTCCAAGGTATATGATAATATCATATCAAGTGTATTATGGAATTGTCATGTAAGCTCATGGCCTTGCATGCACCCGAGTGAGTCTAGCTCAAGTTTAAAGCATCAATGATGTTCAACTCACTCCTCAAGTGGAAAAACACTTTCTCATCAAGTGGCTTAGTAAATATATCGGGCAATTATTTGTTAGTATGAACATGCCTGAGATTGATATCTCCTTTCGCAAAATGATCACGAATGAAATTGTGTCAAAATTGAATATGCTTACTTACAGAGTGTTGCATGGGATTATGAGCAATTTTGATTGCACTCTCATTGTCACATAACAATGGTACATGTTTAACATGTATGCCATAATCCTTAAGAGTTTAGTCATCCATACAAATTGCGCACAACATGATCCAACGACAATGTATTCCGCTACAGTGGTATATAGAGATATCGTGTTTTGTTTCTTGGATGACCAAGACACAAGAGATCTACCAAGAAATTGACAAGTACCCGAGGTGGATTTTCAATCAACCTTGTATCTAGCATAGTCCAAGTCAGAATAGCCAACGAGGTTAAAGGAAGATCCCTTGGGATATGAAATGCCAAACTTTGGTGTATGTATCAAGTATCTCACAATTTTTTCACAGCCTTAAGATGACACTCTTTAGGATCAGCTTGATATCTAGCACACATGCACACACTAAGCATGAAATCAGGATGGGAGGCACATAGGTTTAGCAATGAACTGATCATTGATCCATAAACCATCTGATCAACTGGTTTGTCCTCCTTGGTGAGATCAACATGTCCACTAGTAGGCATACGAGTTTTCATACCTTTATACTCTTGCATGTTGAACTTCTTGATAAAGTCCTTGGTGTACTTGGTTTGAGAGATGAAATTTCCTTCTCTCGTTTGCTTGATTGGCAAACCAAGGAAAAAATTTAGCCTACAAATTATGGGCATTCATACTTCTCCGACATCAACCTTCCAAAATTCTAACTAAATTGTGGGTTAGTAGATCCGAAGATAATATCATCCACATAAATTTGGCACACAAATAATTCACCATTAACTCTCTAAGTGAATAAGGTTGCGTCAATTTTACCAATTTCAAAACCCTTTTCAAGAAGAAACTTCGTTAGACATTTGTACCAAGCACGAGGGGATTTCTTAAGTCCATAAAGAGCTTTACGAAGCTTGTAAACATGGTTGGGTTTCTTAGGGTTAACAAAACTGGGGGCTTGCTTAACATAGACTTCTTCCTCAATCTCCCCATTTGTAAATGCACTTTTAATGTCCATTTGGTTAAGTGTAATGTCATGGTGATTGGCATAATAAAGTAATATACGAATAGCATCAAGTCTAGAAATAGGGGCATAAGTCTCACTATAGTCCATACCTTCGACTTGCGTGTAGCCTTGACCCACGAGATGTGTCTTGTTGCGAACGACTTGACCGTCTTCGTCTTGCTTGTTTTGAAACACCCATTTGGTTCTGATGATGTTTTGCTCGTCTTTGGGATTCTCAACAAGTGTCCACATTTCGTTCCTCTCAAAGTTATGTAGTTGTTCATGCATACCATTCACCCAATCCGGGTCTTCAAGCGCTTCTTCCACCTTCATATTCTTAGTACTAGAGATGAATGAGTAATGTTCACAAAAGTTAGCTAGGCGAGTCTTGGAGCGAGTGATTCGTCTGGTTTGAATGTCATCAAAGATTTTCTCTAAGGGGTGATTCTTGTTCACTCTTTCACGACATCGAGGTAGCTTTTGCTTGTTGGAAGGTGGAGCTTCCTCATCATCATCCTGTTCTTCATTGTTGCTATTGAAGGTGTTGTCTCCTTGAGGTGGTGGTGAAGGAGGTTGAGGTGGATCATCATGATTTACTTCTTCCTCCTCTTCATCTTGTCGTGCACCGCTTGTGGACGCTTCCATGTCATGTTGAGGTTCGCCTTGACGCAAAGTAGGAGCTTCCACTTGGGTCAATGAGGTACTTCCCTTCACCTACATGGGATGAATCTTGCTGACGGACAAGTCTTGGATAGCTTCCGAAGGTTACTTATCTCCTACATCATTTGGCAATTGTTTGACTTGTGAACCATTAGTTTCATCAAACTTCACATCTACCGTCTCTTCAACTTTTCGAGGAAGTTGTTGTAGACATGGTAAGTATGAGAGTTTGATCTGTAACCTAGTAGGAAACCTTCATGAGATTTAGGAGAAAAATTATAACGACGATGCTTATCAAGAATGAAACACTTGGAGGCAAATATCCGAAAGTATCCAACTTGGGGGTGGTTACCGGTGAGTATCTCGTATGTCGTTTTACCAAGAAGCTCGTGAAGATAGACTTGGTCCATGGCATGACAAGTTGTTTCCACGATTCCGACCAAAAGTGTCTTAGAGTGTTCTGTTCGTCGAGCATTGTTCTAGCCATCTCAATAAGAGTCTGGTTCTTCCTCTCAATGACTCCATTTTGTTGAGGTGTGCACGTAGCTGAGAACTCATGTGAAATCCCTTCTTCGTCAAGAAAGGTGTCCGGATTTGTGTTCTTGAACTCCGATACATTGTCGCTACGAACTTTCTTGATCTTCACTTCGAATTGATTTTGTGCTTTGCGAGCGAAGTTCTTGAACATCTTTTGCACCTTCAAATAAAGAGATTAACAGTTCTAATATTGCGAAGCATGTCAATTTCCTCTTTATTTGTGGGATCTAAGGGATCAATGGGCAGTACATAGGGGTTCTTAACATACTTACTCAAATTGAATTCATTGAATAACTCAAGCATCTCATATTTCCATTGACTATAGTACTCCCCATAGAGAATGGGCACTCTACTACTAAGACTCCCCAAACTAGACACATCCATCTTCCTCCAATGGTGATTAAACAAAGGATATGGAGACCAAAGATCTTATACCAATTGTGGGATCACTAGAAGGGATGTCTAGGGGTGAATAGACTACATGACAAAATCAAAACCTAACCTTTTCCCAAGTTAATTGGTTGGCATATTTTAGCAATTCTAACAGGTCTAGCGACCCTACACATGCTAGTCAACAAGCATGGCAGCGGAAAGTAAATACAAGCATATGTAATAGATTTGATATAGGAAGATCAAAGGCAATTGGAGACACGAAGATTTTTCCCGTGGTTCCGATAGGTGGTGCTATCGTACATCCATGTTTATGGAGACTTCAACCCACGAAGGGTAACAGTCGCGAGAGTCCATGGAGGGCTCCACCCATGAAGGGTCCATGAAGTAGAAACCTGCTTGTCTATTCCATGATGGCCTATGTCCACGGAGGACTAGCCTTACTCGGGGTAGATCTTCATGAATTAGGCGATCTACTTGCCCTTACAAACTTCTTGGTTCAAGTCCACAAACACAAACAAGGAGGATCCCAAGCGACACCTAAGCAATCCAGGAGCCACCACCCTCCAAAAGGTAATAGATTTGGTAGTATGATGAACTCCTTGCTCTTGTTGTTCAAAAGATAGTCTCCTCAACACTTAATCACTCTCTCACGGATTTTGCATGGGTAGAAGAGATTGATTGGAGGTAAAGCAACTTGGGGAGGCTAGAAATCAAGATCCGTATGGTTGGAGTGGATGATCTTGATCCCAACACAAGGGTAGGTGGTTCTCTCTCAGAAAATTGGATATGGCAACTGTGTGTGTGTGTTCTGAGTGCTTCTGTTGCAAATGAGATGTGCTCGAGTGGTATATACAGGCATCTCCAGACATCCAACTATTACAACATTGTTTCCCAACTCGGTGAAACCGGAGTAAAAACTCGGTTGCACCGACTAGTGCAGAATGTGGTAACTTCAGCCTTTTCGGTGAGACCGATATATAAATCTCGGTGGTACCGATATGGGTGACCTAGGAAGTTTCCAAATCTCAATGTCATCGAATCATCAAACTCGATGGGACCGATTTTAAGAAACTGGTTAACAAAAAGTTGGTCACTGGTTTTTTATTGCGTCGAATGAAAACTTGGTAGTACCAAGATGCTAGGGTAAAACTTGGTTGGGTTCTGTCTAGGGTAAAACTCGGTGGATCCGAATTGGAAGTATTGGTGTCAACGAGTTTTGACCTTTGGCTTTGGACAGAAGGTTTTATGTGGGATAATGGGTGAGTATTTTTGGTGGCTAATCTCTAAGCACTTGAGCAACTAGATCATCATAATTCCTCATCCCCTTTAATAGTATTTGCTTTCCTATGGACTCAAAAATGATTTCACACAAAATGTATAATGTAGATTCCTCAATCTTGAAGCATGGTCAATCCTATTCCTTCCCTTCTTGTTATTCTTGGGAATTCTCCTCAAAATCCTTAGGTAATGCTCTTTGTGGTCTAAACCTGAAATAAGCTAGGTAAAACTATTAGTCCAAGAGACAATGTATGTTTTCATGAATTTTCAAACCCACCAAGGGAGCATTTGTGATTTCAATCATGGATGGAGTTGAAGCGGTGTTTATATGCTTGGTCTTCTTGTGAAACCTAGGATCTTTGTCATTGGTAATAGCTCCAGTGTTGTCACAAAGGATAGTCATCGGATCCCGATGCACTATGCACAACTGCTAGATCGGTCATGAACTCCTTCATCTAGATCCCTTCTTGTGCTGCTTTCGAAGCAACTATATATTCTGCTTCACATGTAAATCCTGCCACAACACTCTGTTTGGAACTACACCAACTGATATCTCTACCATTCAGAATAAATATGTATCCCGTTTGAGACTTAGAGTCATCCGGATTAGCTTTAAAAGCTAGCATCAAAGTAACCCTTTACGACGAGCTCTTTATCACCTCCATAAATGAAAAAAATCCGTAGTACTCTTCAGGTACATAAGGATATTTCTGGCCATCGTCCAGTGATCTACTCTTGGATCACTCTAGTACCTCCCTGACAGACTTATAGCATGGCACAAGTCAGTTTTGGTACACACAATGGCATATATTATATAACCTATGGCCGAGGCATAGGGGACGACCTTCCTCATTTCTCTTTCTGCTATCGTGGTTGGGCTTTGAGTCTTACTCAACTTCACACCTTGAAACACAGGAAAGAACCCCTTCTTTGACTTGTCCATTCTGAACTTCTTCAAAATCTTGTCAAGGTATGTGTTGTGTGCAAGTCCTATATGATGTCTTGTTCTATCTCTATATATACTGATGCCCAATATGTAAGCGTCTTCATCAAGGTCTTTCATTAAAAACTCTTGTTCAAATATACCTTCACACTTTCCAGAAGTTCTATACTATTTCCAATCAACAATATGTCATCCGCATATAATATTAGAAATGCTATAGAGCTCCCACTCACTTTCTTGCAAATACAAGCTTCTCCATAAACTTGTATAAACGCAAAAGTTTGATCACTTCATCAAAGCAAAGATTCCAAATCCAATATGCTTGCACCAATACATAGATGGATCACTAGAGATTGCATACCTTATTCACATCCTTAGGATCGAAAAAAACCTCTAGCTGTATCATGTACAACTCTTCCTTAAGGAAACCGTGAAGGGGCACATTTTTAACGTCCATCTGCCAAATTTCATAATCGAAAAATGCAACAATTGCTAGCATAATCCTAACAGACTTTAGCATCACTACGGGTGGGAAAGTCTCATCATATTAAACTCCTTGAACTTGTTGGAAACCCTATGTGACAAGTCAAGCTTTATAGATGGTAACATTACCATCAGTGTATGTCTTCTTCTTAAAGATCCATTTGTTCTTAGTGGTCTGGCAGTCATCGGGTAAGTCTTCCAAAGTCCATACTTGGTTTTCATCCATTGATCCTATCTCGGATTTCATGGCCTATAGCCTTTTTATAGGAATATAGGCCCATCATCACTTCCTCACAGTTCGCAGGCTTACCGTTGTCCAAACATGACTGCTAAGACAGGATTACCGTATCACTTAGGGGTAGTACGTGTCCTTGTCGACCTACAAAGTTCGGTAGTAAATTGATCTTAACTTTCATGATCATCATCATTAGCTTCCTATTCAACTAGTGTAGGCATCATAGGAACAACTTTCTGCGTTCTCCTACTCCCCTATTGAAGTGAAGGTTTGATAATCTCATCAAGTTCTACCTTCCTCAAACTCACTTCATTCGAGAGAAACTCCTTCTCTAGCAAGGATCCATTCTTGGCAACAAAGATTTTGCCTTTGGATCTGTGATTCAAGGTATACCCAATTTTTTATTTAGTGTATCCTATGAATATGCACTTATCCGCTTTGCGTCCGTGCTTATCAGGACACAGCCTCTTCACATAAGCGTTGCATCCCCAAACCTTACAAAATGAAGGCTTAGGTTTCTTGCCAAACTATAATTCATATGGTGTCATCTTAACGGGTTTAGATGACGCCCTATTTAAAGGAATGCAGTTCCCTCCAATGCATAACCCTAAAATGATAGTGGCAAATCAGTAAGAGACATCATAAAACAGACCATATTCAATAAAGTACAATTATGACGTTCGGACAAAACATTACACTATGGTGTTCAAGGTGGTGTGAGTTTTGAAAAAATTCCACATTGTCTTAAATGTGTACCAAACTCGTAACTCAGATATTCACCACCAGGATCATATCATAACAAAATTATCTTCTTGTTATGATGATTTTCAACTTCACTATGAAATTGCTTGCACTTTCTAGATGTTTCAGACTTGTGTTTTATTAAGTAGATACATCCATATCTACTCAAGTAATTTGTGGTAAGAAAATAACGATATCCACCGTGCAATCCAACACTCATTGGACCGCATACATCAGTATATATTATTTCCAACTATTCACTTGCCCACTCCATTGTATCGAGAAATGGGGTTTTCGTCATCTTGCCCATGAGGCATGGTTCACATGTTTCAAATGAGTCATAATTAAGTGACCAAAAGTCCATCATCATGGAGTTTCTTCATGCGTTTTACACCAATATGACCTAAGTGGCAGTGTCACGAGTATGTGGTACTATCGTCATTAACTTTGCATATTTTGGCATCAATGTTGTGAACATGTGTATCACTACGATCGAGATTCAATAAGAATAAACCATTCACATTGGTTGCATGCCATAAAACATATTATTCACACAAATAGAACAACCATTATTCTCTAACTTAAATGAATAACCATCTCGCAATAAAAAAGATACAGATATAATGTTCATGCTTAACACGGGCACCAAATAACAATTATTTAGGTTTAAAACTAATACCGAAGGTAGACGTTAAGGGAGCATGCCGACGGCGATCACATCAACCTTGGATCCATTTCCAATGCGCATCATCACCTCGTCCTTAGCTAGTCTCCATTTATTCGTAGCTCCTGCTTCGAGTTACAAATATTAGCAACTGAACCGGGATCAAATACTGAGGCGCTACTACAAGCACTGGTAAGGTACATATCAATAACATGTATATCAAATATACATTTGTTCACTTTGACAGCCTTCTTATTTGCTAAGTATTTGGGGCAGTTCCGCTTCCAATGTCCATTTCCCTTGAAATAGAAGCACTCAGTCTCGGGTTCGGGTCCATCCTTGGGTTTCTTCATGCGAACAGTAACTGGCTTCCCATTCCTGTTAAAGTTTTCCTTCTTTCCCTCGCCCTTCTTGGAACTAGTGGCCTTTTTAACCATCAACACTTGATGCTCCTTCTTGTTTTCTACCTCAATGGCATTAAGCATCGGGAACAGTTCATCATGAAGCTCTTGTAGCAAGGTGGTAGTGACTGGAGAACTCTGCCAATCATCGTTCCATGTGGAAGATTAACTCCCAACTGATTCAAGCGATTGTAGTAGCCAGACATTTTGAGTACATGCTCACTGACTAAGCTATTCTCCTCCATCTTGTAGGAAAAGAACTTGTCCGAGGTCTCATACTTTTCAACGTGGGCATGAGCCTACAATATCAATTTCAGCTCTTGGAACATATGAAAGCACATATGCTCCCTTGGTGGTTTTGATAATTCATGAAAACATACGTTGTCTCTTGGACTAATATTTCTAGCTAACTTATTTCAGGATTAGTCCACATATAGTGTTGGCAAAGGGTGTGAGGAGATTCCCCGACAAGAAGAAGAAGAGGAAGGAATAGGATTGGTCAAGCTACAAGCATGAAGACTCTACATTTTACTTTGTGAGAAATCACTTTGAGTCCATAGGAAAGCCAATACTATTAAAAGGGAGTGAGGTAATGTTGGTGAACAATATGCTCCACGAGCACAAGTGCTAGCCACCAAAAACACCCACAAGCTCTCCCAGAAAAATACTCTGTCTAAACCCTACCCTACAAAATCGGTGCCACCAACTTTTTCCACTCGGCCCAACCGATTTTCATTTCACATAGAACCCAGCCAAACCCTAGCTTCCCGGTACCACCAACTGCTACATCGGTGCAACCGAGTTTCGGTGGCCAACATTCTGGTGACTCAGTTTATAAAATCATAATTTCCGAGTTTTATGAACCTGTCTCACCGAGTTTGGAAACTGCCGTTGGCCACTCATATCGGTACTACCGAGAATCATGTATCGGTCTCACCGATATTCCTAAAGTTGCCACATTTGAACAAATCAGTATGACCAGTTTTACTTCGGTTTCACCGAGTTGGTCAATAATGATGTAACGGTTGGATTTTTGGAGATACCTATATATACCCCTCCACCACATCCCACTCGCAAGAGAAGCACTCAGAACCGACTCACACTTCCTATATCCAAATTTCTGAGAGAGAACAACCTACCCTTGTGTTGATATCAAGACCATCCACTCCAACCATATGGATCTTGATTTCTAGCCTCCACAAGTTGCTTTCCACCCAATCAATCTCTTCTACCAAGCCAAATATGTGACAGAGTGATTGAGCATTAAGGAGTCTATCATCTTGAAGCACAAGAGCAAGGAATTCATCAACACTATCAAGCCTATTACCTTTTGGAGGGTGATGCCTCCTAGATTGGTTAGGTGTCGCTTTGGAGCCTCCTAATTTGTGTTGCCGAGTTGAACCAAGAAGTTTGTATGGGCAAGGAGATTGCCTAATTCGATAAGATCTACCCATAGTGAGGCTAGTCCTTCGTGGATGGAAGCCATTATGGAATAGTCAAGGTTGCTACTTCATGAACCCTTATGGGTGGAGCCCTCCGTGGACTATCGCGACCTCTACCCTCCGTGGGTTGAAGACTCCATAAACATGGATGTACAATAGAGCCACCTATCGAAACCATGGGAAAATTCTTCGTGTCTCCAAATTGTGTTTGATCTTCCTATCTCTATTCTTTTAAATATGCTTTTCTTTCTTTCCACTGCCACATTCGTTGACTAGCATGTGTAGGGTGCATTAGACTTGTTATAATTGCTAAAATCTGCCAGCCAATTAACTTGGGAAAAGGTTAGGTTTTAATTCTTGCAAGTAGTCTATTAACTCCCCCTCTAGACGTCTCTTCTATCGATCCCACAATTGGTATCAGAGCTTTGGTCTCCATAGCTTCGGTTTCATCACCGTGGAGGAAGGTGATGTGTCTAATTAGAGCAGTATTAGTTGTAGAGTGCTTGTTCTCGAAGGGGAATACTATAGTCAATGGAAATATGAGATGGTTGAGCTATTCAATGAATTCCATTTGAGCAAGTATTTTAAGAAACCCTATGTACCTCCCATTGATCCCTTACGTCCCACACACGAAGAGCTAATTGACATGCTTCGCAATCTTAGAACTGTTAATCTCATTATCAAAGGATTGCCTAGATTTGTGTTTGATCAAATGAAGAATTTTGAGTGTGCTTATATTTTGTGGAATGATTTGGAGAAACGATATCCAAGTTATTCATTGAGTAATCTTGATGAAATTCTTCATAAAGCTATTGCCTTTCACATAATGAAGCCTAGTGATCCTAACTTTGATAAATGCTTATTTGAGCTTCGTGACCTCAGTCGTGCTAAAGGAGATGTCACTACCATCAATAACATTATATTTGAAGCCATTCGCATTCATAAACTTGAACATTGTCATTATCTCAATCCTAACGAATCTCCTGTCTCTTATGACGAGGATATCCCACTTGATGATGACAATGTGGAACATGGATACTATGAACAAGATGAGTTATTCGACATCAAGTGTGAGAAGACTATGAAGAGTATAAGTTTCAAGGAAAACTTCAAAGTTTACATGTTCGGAGGAAAGGAATGGATTCTTGATAGTGGATGCACCGATCATATGACCGGAGATAGAGACATGTTTCAAGAAATCACACCAAACCATGGATTGTGAAGGTATGTAACTTTTGGAAACAACTCCAAGTGTAAGGTACTTGGTCTTGGTAAGGTGGCCATATCTCATGATGTATCTATTCAAAATTTCATGTTTGTTGAATCCCTTGGATACAATCTTCTTTCTATATCTAGACTTCAGTTTTAATGTTTTATTTACCAAAGTAGATTGCCAAGTGTTTCGTCAAGATAATCATAGCATGCTTTTTGCCAGTTTTCGTAGAGGTGATCCATACATTGTTGATTTTACTAAGAGATCCAAACCTCACACTTGCCTCATTGCAAAATCTTGTAAAGGTTGGCTTTGGCATAGAAGGCTACGACATGTTTGTATGCGTAATCTAGACAAGCTCATCAAAGGTGATCATATTCTTGGTGTTAAAAGATGTTATCTTTGACAAAGATAGACTTTGTAGTGCTTGTCAAGCTGAAAAGCAAGTAGGTGGAATTCATCCCATAAAGAATATCATAACTACTAGGAACCAACTCGAGTTGCTTCGTATGGATCTTTTTTTATCCCAATGCTTACAAGAGCCTCGGTGGAAATTCCTTTGGTTCAGTTATAGTTGATGATTTTTCCATATTTACGTGGGTATTCTTTCTTGATGATAAGTTGCAGGCACAAAATATCTTCAAGAACTTTGCCCGCAAAGCTCAAAATCAGTTTGAAGTGAAGATCAAGAAAGTTCGGAGCGACATCGGATCAGAGTTCAAGAACACAAATGTGGACACCTTTCCGGACAAAGAAGGGGTTCTACATGAGTTCTTGGCTACGTACACGCATCAACAAAATGGAGTTGTTGAGAGGAAGAACCGAACTCTTATTGTCACGCCATGTGTTCATATCACTTTGCTAGATTTACAAAAGTTAGAACCAATTAAAACACTTGAGTGCTTGTTTGTTTGAGTTGTTGCTTGTTTGCTTGATTGGTTGGTTGTGCTTGGCACTCCTAGGTTCTACTCCTCTCTATACTTTCTTCCTTGATCCAAACATATTACCCAATGATCATACCATGTGTGTAGCACCTAAAAAAAATTTTAGCAAAATTTATTTTTACCAAAAAGGATTTATTCAAATTGGGTTTTCAAAAATGAAGGTGGTATTGATCCCGCTCTAAAACCATTCGCTCTATGATCAAACCATTCGCTTTATTCAAATATTACCCAATGATCATACCATTCGCTCTAAAACCCGCTTAGCTAACTTTTCTGTCCACTACTCATTCATCTCTAGTATTGATCCCATGAAGGTGGAAGAAGCGCTCGAAGATCCGGATTGGGTGAATGCTATGCATGAAGAGCTTCACAACTTCGATAGGAACGAAGTGCGGACACTAGTGGAGAGGTCCAAGGACAAGCAAAGCATCATCGGAACCAAATGAGTGTTTCAGAACAAGCAAGACAAAGATGGCCAAGTCATTCGCAAGAAGGCATGTCTCGTGGCTCAAGGCTACACGCAAGTCAAAGGTATGGAGTACAGTGAGAACTATGGCCTAGATGCTAGACCTGAAGCTATTCATATATTGCTTGCTTATGCGAATCACCATGACATCACTCTTTACCAAATGGATATTAAAAGTGCATTTCTAAATGCGTATATTGAGGAAGAAGTCTATGTTAAGCAACCCCTCGGTTTTGTGAATCCTAAGAAACCGAACCATGTTTACGAGCTTCGTAAAGCTCTTTATGGACTTAAGCAATCCCGTCGTTCTTGGTATAAGTGCCTAACGAAGTTTCTCCTTGAAAAAGGTTTTGTAATTGGTAAAACTGAAGCAACCTTATTCACTAAGAGAGTTAATGGTGAATTATTTGTGTGCCAAATTTATGTGGACAATATTATCTTTGGATCTACTAACCTACAATTTAGTGAGAAATTTGGATGGTTGATGTCCAAGAAGTATGAGATGTCCATGATGTGTGAGCTGAAATTTTTCCTTGGTTTGGAAATCTGGTAGACAAGAGAAGTAACTTTCATCTCTCAAACCCAGTACACCAAGGACTTGATCAAGAAGTTCAACATGCAAGAGTGTAAAGGTATGAAAACTCCTATGCCTACTAGTGGACATGTTGATCTAACCAAGGAGGACAAACCGATTGATCAAAAGGTTTATCTATCAATGATTAGTTCATTGATAAATATATGTGCCTCCCACCCAACATCATTCTTAGTGTGTGCATGTGTGCTAGACTAGATATCACGTTGCTCCTAAAGAGTGTCATCTTAAGGCCGTGAAAAGAACTGTGAGATACTTCATACATACACCAAACTTTGGCATTTGGTATCCCAAGGGATCCTCTTTTAACCTTGATGGCTATTTTGACTCGGACTATGCTGGAGATATGGTTGACAAAAAATCCATCTCGGTTACTTGTCAATTTCTTGGTAGATCTCTTGTGTGTTGGTCCATCAGGAAACAAAACTCGGTATCTCTATCGATAACCGAAGCGGAATACATTGCCGCTAGATCATGTTGTGCTCAATTTATATGGATGACTCATACTCTTAAGGATTATGGCATACATGTGAGACATGTACCATTGTTATGTGACAATGAGAGTGCAATCAAAATTGCTTATAATCCCGTGCAACACTCGCGAACTAAGCATATTCATGTTTGACGTCATTTCATTCGTGATCATGTTACCAAAGGATACACCAATCTCAAACATGTTCGTACTAACAAACAATTGGCCGATATCTTTACTAAACCACTTGATGAGAAAGTGTTTTGTCACTTAAGGAGTGAGTTGAACATCATTGATGCTTCAAACTTTAGCTAGACTCATTCGGTTGCATGCAAGGGCATGAGCTTACATGACTATTCCATGATACCCTTGATATAATGATATCATATACCTTGGACATATATGCTCCCTTGTAGTGCAACTAACCTTTTGTAGGTACTTGGAAGAAATTCACTCCACAAGATTGCCAACAACTCGAATCATAAGCAATCTTTGCATGACCAAGTACCCACAAACCTTCTTTGTTGATGGAAGGAAGAAGACAACACAAACCATATCCTTGACATATATTTGATAAGATCACAATTTATATTCATAATCGGTATCATGTCATTTGGATATATCTTGTTCTTCCTTGCATGACTAACCCATGTAGGTGAAATAGAAACAAGACGATCAAGGATTGCTCCTAACTCGAGATGATCTTCATCAACATTGAGCATCCACAACAAGTTCTCCTAGATGCTATGTCATCAACATCACTCAAAGGTATGTTCTCATATCCATGAAAAAGCTTTACTCCATGTCATGAGATAAAGCAACTCAAGTGATATGAAAACATTACATGCTTAAACAAAAAAATGGTAACCCCATTTTAAGCTTGACAATGAGTATGACCTATGATCAAGTATTCTTGCTTGGCTCCGAAGTCAATATACTCTAATATATGTGACCTAGTCACCGACCATCATCTAGATGAAATTTCTGGTGTGGTTCATCTTATAGTTGATGGATTTCTAGGAACCACTCAACCCTCATCTAATTGATATTTGTTTGTAAATTATTTTGAAAATTCCTTGCAAATCCTTCTGAAAATTCTTGGAAATCTTCTCGAATCTTTTGAGACTTTCTAAAAATTGCCCTTGACAAAAGTTTCCTAGCTTCTATTTAGTCCTCGGAGTCTCGGATTCAAATAACTCGGTGTCACAGGCTTTGCACATAGGTTGTAGATCCACTCTTCGGTTCAACCGACTCATTTTCCTCTAAGCTACCTATTTTTCTATCCTCTATACTCCTTGATATATTTAGCAAATCTCCATCTCTTCAAGGATTAAAATAACTTGAAGGAGGAGAAACTTTATGCAAGGATCCTTAAGATAAAGGGGGAGAAATTTTCAAGCACTTTTTCGGATTATTCAAAAAGGGGATAAATTATACTCTATGATCCCTAAGTCTTAAATGTTCTCTATGTTCCTTATATTCTATGATCCCTATGTTCAATGAACCTTGTACTCTAGGATCCCTTCTAACTCAATGATCCCTGTGTATGAACCTTTCTGGAAATTAATGCCAAAGGGGGAGAAATACCAAAGATTAAATGCTAAGGGGGAGATACACCAAAGGGGGAGAACATCAAAGCCTATGCTTATATACGAGGGGGAGAATACCAAAATCTGTGTCTATCCGTAGGGGGAGAAATATCAGGAGAGTATATCAAATCATATTCTATCATTTGAGGAGAGAGAAAATAAATATGTTTTATTCTATTTGACTACTCATGTTAGACTTGTCTCACCCTACCGACTCCCAATATCTATATGCAAAGATTAAGGGGGAGAGGAAGACCCACAATTGCATATTTTGGGGAGAAAGCTCTAAATGGTCTTGGAGACATATCAATCTTAAGGAATATTGTTAGTGCACTAGGATAGGGGTACCCAGTGCTCCTGAATTATGCACATGTAGTAGTAGCGGAACCCATCAACACAAGTGCAAACTAAACAAGCATCTAAGAACAAGACTCCGGCAGAAGCAACCTACAACAGGCCAAGCAACGCTGGCAAGCTCAATGCAATCGCCCAAGACAGGCCCGGACTGCGCCAAGCACATCCTCGGTGCCTATCAGGGACCGAGGCGCATACACCTTCAGGAAGACCCGGCAAGCCATTCCCCAGCAAGCGCGAGCCGATCGGCCACCCCTCCACCGCATCGCAACTCCAGTCACTTGTTGATGTGGTGTCAAGCTCCCAGGTGGATAAGTGTCTCTCGCTAAGCACGTGGCGACATGCTGGAAGACAGATTATGCCCCATTGACACCCATCCAGAGGCATGTCAAGCTGTGGTGCAATAGTTAGCTAGAGCAGTCCTAAGAGCCTCCCGGGGATGCACCCACGCACGCCACCTAGACTACATTTAAGGCATTTTGTCCTCAGTACCAGAGTTAGGTATGATAGCGCTGTTAGCTATCTAATCATCACACAATGTCTATTTTTCCATTGTGGTTGCCCCTTGAGCTATAAAAGGAGTCCCAAGGCAGCCTAGCTAAAGATTCGGACTTTTGGACACTTGTACTCACATAGTAGCTCCCCCGAAGGCAACTCTTGTTGGGTTTGAGTGCGGTGTGTTCTTCATGTTCCTCTAATCAATCCACCAAAGCAGGAGTAGGGTTTTACGCTTCGTAGCGGCCCAAACATGGGTAAAACACCAGCATCCCGATCACCATGATGTCTCATCATCTCCGCTCTTTGTGCATGTGACCTCTCCCCTGCCGAACCACAAAGGGGCTTACGGCCCCATAGGTGATCGAGAGCCTCGTGCCCCGACATATTTGGCCCTCTAGGTAGGGGTGTCATTTTTGCGAACCCGAGACCATGAGTAGAAAGTCAATCTTCCCCATCATCTTCTTCATCCATGGCTCCCAAGAACAAGTCTGGCACGATAGCGCATCCCTCCACTCTGAAGGCTCCCTCGCACGCAGCTGTGGATTCCATTGGCACTATGGCGGCGACGAGTGAGGTGGGCGTCATGGGCGACACGGCTGGCGCAGGCGGTGCCATCGTCGTGTCTCCCGTGGCCGAAGTTGGAGCTGCAAACGCCGGAGAGGAGAAACAGTAGCAACAACCTGGCGAGGACGGCCTTGATGCCGTAGGCGGGGGAAACAACCATTCTTCACCCCCCCCCCCCCACCCACCATGTAGATGGCCGCAACCCGCCACAACGGCGTCCAGTTTGGAGCAAGTTGTGATCCCCCAGCTGCGCTCGTCACCGGTGCGGCTATTGGGTGCACACCTCATCCAGAACAAGACGGAGCGTCAGATCAGCCTCCTTCATGACAGACAGCCCCGGTGGACGGCGCATGACGACAAGAACATAGTGACGCCCCTTCTCGTTCCACTAGGAGTCGAGCGATGTCGCAATCCGCCTCTTTCGCCATGCTGGACACAACATCGGAAGCAATGGCGCCAGCCCAGCCGCTGCTAAACTTGCCACCAGCCGCTGACAAGATGGGCGAGTGAAGAACCACCATCCAAAGTTTGATCTCCTTCGTCTAAACCAACAAATTGCAGCATGCAGAGCTGTTGTGACGTACGTAGACGGAAACGGCAGCC
This sequence comes from Hordeum marinum, assembly GCA_022496015.1. NCBI lineage: Eukaryota > Viridiplantae > Streptophyta > Magnoliopsida > Poales > Poaceae > Hordeum > Hordeum marinum. The sequence goes on from CM039677.1 coordinate 194,320,414, forward strand.
CGGACAGAGGGTCGCGTTGAGGGGTCTACATCAACGGTGTAGTCCCCTCTGCAATAACATACCCAAAGGCAGCCACAACGAACTTCACATGCTAGCGAGCTCGATGAGGCATCTATGGCCTCATTCAGCCCGCACAATCATCGGGACCAGTGACGTGTCTTGGAAGACCGGCGGAAGGAAGACTCATGCATCACTATAGAGCGACGCCTGGAAGCACACCGTAAATCTGACAGGCGCAATGGCCCAGATGCTGGCAACCTCGCGCCCAGTTCTCGTGGGTACCTACCTTACGAGGTTGGGTGCCTTGCCTTCACTTGCGAGCTGCGACAGGTCCGCTAGCCTTCGGCCCAAACTTTCAAGGCTGAGCTGATGGACAATTACAATGAAAAACTGAACCCGGCGGAATTCCTGGGCATCTACATGATAGCCATTCAAGCTGATAGAGGAAGAGATGAGAATGTGCTCTCCAATTATTTCCCTTTGGCACTCAAGCCAAACGTGAGGTCATGGTTGATGCACGTGTCACAAAACTCCATTTCATCATGGGCTGACTTGTGCAACGAGTTCGTCAGTGCCTTCACTAGTGTCCACCTGGAGCCAGGGAAGCCCAATGACTTGCAAGTCCTTTCGCAAAAGGAGGGAGAAACTTTGTGGAAGTATATCCAGAGATTTAGTCAAGTGCATCCCAACATTCCAGAGATACCCCCCGCAGTCGTGATTGTTGTGTATGATTCGAACGTGCGCAACAGGAGGATGCGGGCCAAGATGATTGTCAGACTCCCCAAGACCATCAATGAGCTGTAAACATTGGTGGACACGTGTCCTCATGCTAAGGAAGGGAGGCGACTACCCGGAGAGGAGGCCGGGGTTGAAGTCGATTTAGATAATGACGATGATACTCCTGGCCTAAAGGGAAGAGGCGAAAGCGCAACAAGAAGCATAAGGGAAAGGCAGTGTTGGCCGTTGAGAGTTCTTGTGATCTCAGCGCAGGCAAGCAGGCCAAGGCCAAGGCCTCCGGCAAGGGATTTGCCGCATGTGTTGATTGCCGAGAGGCCGCTGCTACGGAGAAAACTGGAAAGTCTGACGGGCCATACTGCAAAATCTACCACACCAAAGGCCATGATCTCCAAGAATGTCGCCAAGTTGAGAAGCTTGCTGAGAAGCAAAGGGCTGAGTACGAGAAGCATGACAAGGAGAAGGGCCAAGATAGTGCTGCTGGGAAAGGCCGCGGTGGTAGAGGAGGCCACTGCCGCAAGGCCCCACAGCAGAAGAAAAAACCAGCCAAAGACCATGAGAAGAAAGAAGCAGATGATAAGAGTGATGATGAGGATGACGATGAGGATTCTATTCATCGATAATTCTAGAAGGCAACCGAAGCCATGTGTGTTGACTGGGGTGCATCCTTGAATTCCTCTCACAGCCACCTCAAGCAGTGAGCATGTGAGGTCAACACGCTGGAACCAACTGTAGAGTCCAAAAGACCACTCTGATGGTCCCGCTTGCCTATCATATTTGATGAAGAGGACCATCCTGATCGCACCACTGCAGTCAGATGTTTTGTCATTGTTGGTCTCCCCAACCGGCAGCAGCTCCGTCCACGGCGAGGGAAGGCTAAGGCAGAAATTGCTTCACAAGGTCACCGCGTGTCGGGAGGTACCAGAGTTCGTCGCCGGGGAGGCCTGAGTCACTTCCGGCGAGGTGGCCGCGGCGGAGGGGATCGAGAACCGATTGTCGGGGCCGTTCTAGGATGCAAAAGGAGCAGGGGAAAGGGGGAATCGCATCAGAAGGGTCTCGTGGTTCCAAATCTAGAGAGAAAGGAGGCTAGGGAGGCTTCCTACCGTGCGGATGCCAGCGACCCGAGGTGGTGGCGCTACGGTCGATCCCGAGCGCTCGAGCACGGGGAGGTTGAGATGGGCTTCTAGAGGGCGACTGGAAGGGAGAGCAGGGATCCAGAGGGGAGAGCGGGACGCAGGGAGGCCCTTTTATAGGCTGGGGCGAGTCCACCGAGCACGGGTGCGCCGGCGAGCTCGTGGTCGAGGCCAGAGTCCATGGGACGGGGAGAGGGCGTGTTTGGGGTCCTTCTAGACGCGGTCCAGGACCAGGGGAGAGAAGAGAGGGGGAGAGGAGAGCATGCATGTGAGGCAGCTCACTGGCCGAGCCCAACAATGCTCGGCACGCGCGGAAGAGGGAGGAGGAGGAGAGAGGAGGGGGCCGACTGTGTTGCATGTCCCGCAGGTCGAGGCGGCCTCCGGAGACACAAGGGGGAGGTCATAGGTGGTCAGGGGCAGGGATTGGGCGGCAGCTATAGTGCTGTCGGGCACTATAGCACGCTCCAGAGCACGTGTATGGCATGCCACTGCATGCCAATGGCGTTTTGGGCGCGGCCAGCCTTGTCAAGTGGGTATAGGGGGTCTAAACAATGAGGAGGAGGCATTGGATGCTCTGGTGATCAACCAGGCTGAGAGAGGAGTGGAGGGAGAGAGGGATTCCATCTGTCCAGAAGGGTAAATTGGGGTTTTACCCCATCTACCAATGGATTTTGGACTTGGAATTTCTACTGGAGGTAGAAGGAGTATCCTAGAGATAGTGGTAAAAGTTTGAGACCAAGAGGAATAGGTTTGGGGGTGAAACGAGGTCTTTCAAAAAATAAGCAAAAGTGTTTGATGATGGCTTGGCTAAGAAAATGGAGTTTGCTTGCCAAGAAATTTAACAGCGGTTAGAAACAGGGTTGATCACAAGGTTTGAGCTTGATTGGAGAAAGTTCACAATGTAACTTTGTGAAACCCTAGAAATCAATAGAATTAGATTTCTGTAGATCTAGGCATGCATTTCACTTCCCACAAATCCACCACTTGGTGTGGTTTCATTATTTGGGTAATGGAAATGCCCACAAAGTTTGGGGTCAAGGGAACAAACTGCACAATGTAAGCGCTAAGAAGCAAATCAATTGGGATTGAGATGAAACTTTGCAAGATCATCACATATGACAATTGTGACCTTCTGGAATTTTCTTGGAATTTATTGAGAATATTTCTTATAGCAATATTTCAAAAGCTTAATTTGGACAGAAAGGGTTTTGAGGGGTTTTGCCCATGATTTTGAACATGACCATGTGTTGAAACTCATATATATGTAAGATATATGTCCACTGAGTTTCTCTAAATTTTATCAAATATTTTCAAAGCATTAAAATAATTTTTCCTTGTGAAAAACCATTTATGGCCTCAAGAAAAAGCCTTTAAATAAAATAGTAAAATAATCTTTAAAATTAATATTTGGTGGTTTTGGGAAGTAATATATATAGTAGGTTTCAAATAAAGCCTTTGGGGAAAAGGATCCACCCAGTTTGAGGACTTGCAGTGCAAACCTCAACTCAGGGGTTTTTGAAAACCTAATTTGAATAAATCCTTTTTGGTCAAAATAATATTTGATAAAAATAGTTTTGGGTACTATTCACATTGCATGATCATTGGGCAAGAATTTTGGTCAAGGAAGATGAATATGGAGAGGAGTAGAACCTAAGAGTGCCAAACACAATCAAACAAGCATCAGTTCAAACAAGCATGCACTCAAAAAGTTTTAATTGGTTCCAAATTTTGTAAATCCAAGCATAGCAAGTGATACAAACATAGGGTGTCATAGACCTACGCCCCTTACAAGAATCTCGTCCCCGAGATTCCTAGGCTAAGTGCTAAGAAGATAAGGGATCTCAGATCTAACATAGTCTTCATGCTCCCAGGTTGCTTTTGCTTCAGTGTGGTTGCTCCATTGGACCTTGAAGTACTTGATGGTGCAGCTTCGGGTGCAATGCTCTGCTTCAACCAGAATGCGAACTACCCTCTCAAGATAAGTGAGGTCTATCTGAAAGTCTATGGCTTGATGGTCGATGTCCTTGTAGAGGTCGGGGGGATTGGGAACTTGGAGACACTTCCAGAGTTGTGACACATGGAACACGTTGTGCATGTCTGATAACTTGGAAGGCAGCTCTAGCTGGTAGGCAACTTCTCCTCGCCTAGCGGTGATCTTGAAGGGGCCTATGTATCTTCGTGCCAGCTTTCCCTTGATGTGGAAACGCTTGGTTCATTTGAGGGGCGTGACTCGGAGGTAGAGATGGTCACCGACACAGAAGTTCACTTCTCGGTGGTGGGATTCAGCGCAACTCTTCTATCTTGACTTGGTGGTCTCCAGACGTTGTCGGGCAAGTTGAACTTGCTCTTCTGCTTCACGAAGGATATCTGGTCCAAAGACCAATCCTTCTCTGGTCTCTGACCAGTTGAGGGGAGTACGACACTTGCGTCCATACAACACCTCAAAGGGTGCCATCTGAAGACTCGACTGATAGTTGTTGTTGTAGGAGAACTCAACAAACGGCAGGCAATCTTCCCACTTGGCTCCATATGATAAAATTCAAGCATGGAGCATATCTTCAAGTATCTGATTTACTCGTTCTGTTTGCCCACCTGTATGGGGGCGAAAAGCAATGATCAAGGAAATCTTGGTTCCCATTGCCTCTTCAAGCATCTTCCAGAACCTTGAGGTGAACTGGGTGCCTCGGTCTGACACGATCTCTTTAGGAACTCCATGAAGACTCATGATACGCTTGATGTAAAGGCTGGCTAGCTTGTTACCATCATAGGTGGTCTTGACGGGAATGAAATGGGCCACCTTGGTCAGGTGATCGACAATGACTCAAATGGAGTCATGTCCTTTGCTTGACCTTGGTAATCTGGTGATGAAGTCCATCCCAATTTTGTCCCACTTCCATTCAGGCACTTTGAGAGGTTCTAATAGTCCAGCGGGTCGCTGATGCTCAGCTTTGATTCTCTGGCATATGTCACACTTGGCAACAAAGGTGCGTATCTCTTGTTTCATGCCATGCCACCAGAATCTTGTCTTGAGGTCTTGGTATATCTTGGTTCCTCCAAGATGGATGGAATATGGAGTGTCATGAGCTTCTTGCAAGATCAAATTCTTGATCTGTTCTTTGTTGGGTACGCAGATGCGATTCCCGAACCATACGACTCCTTGCTCATCCATTGAGAATCCTAGGGCCTTGCCTGCCTTGATCTTCCTCTTGATGCCTTCAATGCTCTCGTGTCCCTTCTGAGCTTCCTTAATATCATCCATCAAGGTAGGCTTCACTTCGAGGTTGGCGAGGAATCCAGGTGCAACTAGTTCCAAGACGAAGCTTTCAAACTCTTCATATAGGGTAGGTAGCCTTTCCTTAATCATAGCATTCAAGAAACAAGCCTTTCTGCTTAAGGCGTCTGCTACCACGTTAGCCTTTCTGGGATGGTATTGAACACTGAGGTCATAATCCTTGATCAACTCCAACCATCTTCACAGGCTCATGTTCAATTCCCTTTGGGTGAAAATATAATTCAAACTCTTGTGGTCTGTGTATATCTCACATCGCTTCCGGAGAAGGTAATGTCACCAAGTTTTCAAGGCATGAACTACGGCTGCCAACTCAAGATCATGAGTAGCATAGTTCTCTTCATGAGGACGTAGCTGTCTAGATAGATATGCTACGACTCTGCCTTCTTGCATCAGAACACCTCCAATCCCGGTTCTTGATGCATCACAATATATCACAAACTCCTTGTGAATATCGGGGGTGACCAAAACTGGGGCTGTGGTCAATCTCCTCTTGATCTCTTTGAAGCTTTCTTCACACTTCAGCGTCCATTCGAACTTCTTGTCCTTCTTCAAAAGATGAGCCATGGATCGGGCAATGCTCGAGAATCCTTTGATGAACTTGCGGTAATATTCCGTGAGTCCGTGGAAGCTTCTCACTTCCTTCACGTTGATTGGGGATTGCCATTCTGTCACAGCTTCAATCTTGGCAGGATCCACTCACAATCCTTCTGCAGTCAACACATGACCCAAGAATCCAACTTCATGCAGCCGGAATTCACACTTGCTGAACTTGGCATAAAGCTGGTGCTCCCAAAGCTTGTCTAGGACAATCTCAAGTGTTGCTCATGCTCTTCTTCAGACTTGGAGAAGACGAGTATGTCATCAATGAAGATGACAACAAACTTGTCCAAGTACTCCATGAAGACCTTGTTCATGAGGTACATGAAGTGGGCAGGGGCATTGGTTAACCCAAATGACATGACCGTGTATTCATACAGGCCATATCGGGTTACAAATGTTGTCTTCGAGATGTCTTGGGGTCTAATCTTCAACTGGTAGTACCTAGACCTAACGTCGATCTTGGGAAACACCTTGGCTCCGTTCAACTGATCGAACAGGTCTTCAGTCTTGGGGAGTGGGTACTTGTTTTTTATTGTGACTTCATTGAGAGAATGGTAATCGACACAGAGTCTGATAGTTCCATCCCTCTTTGACACAAAAAAGACAGGTGATCCCCAAGGAGAGGCACTAGGGCGAATGAATCCCTTTCTGAGCTGCTCTGCTAGTTGTTTCTTAAATTCGACCAACTCTTTGGATCCCATCCAATAGGCTTCTTATAGATGGGCCCTGACCCGGGCATTAGTTCAATGATGAACTCAATGGAGCGGTCAGGAGGCATCCCGGGTAGCTCATCAGGAAATACTTCTGGGTATTCACATACCACTGGCACTAGATCCAACTCAGTTCCCGACAGACAGTTAGCCTGGGGGGCTTGAGTGGAGGTAGGGTTGGGAACATACTTGACTTCCACTCCTTGGCTATTGGTCATGGTAAAAATCCTCTTGGCACAGTCTAACAAGCCTTGGTGCTTGGTTAACCAGTTCATGCCTAGGATCACATCCAAGCCTTCTGACTTCAGGATGATAAGGTCTGCTAGGAAGTCTACCTCGTTGATGTTAATCTCAACTCCTTTACAACCAATCCCAGACTTCATAACTTATCCTGGGGTTTGTATCAACATACGACTACCCAGGGTGTAGGCTTCATGCCACTCTCTAGTGCAAACTTTTGAGTAACAAAAGAATGCGAAGCTCCACAGTCAAACAATACTGTTGCTGGGGTTGAGTTGACGAGGAACGTACCCAGTATGACGTTCGGGTCTTCTTGGGCTTCCTCAGCGGTGACGTGATTCACACGACCCTTGCCATTGTTGGGCTAGTTGCGGGGAGCTGGGTTCCTTGGTGGCGCTTCACGGCCTTAACCTTGGTTTGGTGCATTGGGGAGCGGTGCATCTGGCTTCTTATTGGGGCACAACCTAGAGATGTGTCCTAGCTGACCACATCCAAAGCAAGTGACTTGACCAGGGTTGTTGTTGTAATCATTATTCATGCCGTCGTTGTTGTTATTGGGGTTGTTGTAAGTTGTCATGTGATTGGCATATTGCTGAGGCTGGTAGCTCGGACGAGGTGTAGGAGGTCTAGCCTGTTGTGGCTGATAGGTCGGCTTGGCTGGGGCTGGCTACAAGGAGCAAGGCTGCTGGTTGCTGGAACTACCCTTGCTAATCATCTTGCGCTTGCGAGTGTCGTCTATGGCACGACGCTTGTCTTCCAGCATGAGGGCCTTGTTCACCACGTCGAAGAAGGTCCGACAGTCGCAGGCAATGAGCTAATACTGCAGGGTCTGCTGAAGTCCTTCCATGAAGCATTCCATCTTGGCAGCTTCCATGTTGAAATCTTCAGGTGAATACCTTGACAGCAGGTTGAACTTCTGCATATACTCCTTGACAGAGCCACTTCCTTGCTTCAGCGCTCGGAATTCTCTCTTCTTAATAGCCATGATCCCAGAAGGAATGTGGGCGGTGCGGAATCCTTCCTTGAAGTTATCCCAAGTGATCACACGATCGCCTTGCATGACCTTGAGTCCATCCCACCAAGCTCTGGCGGTACCTCCGAGGCAGTGAGAGGCATAAAGCACCTTCTCACGATCCTCATTGCAATTAACTACTACAAGGAGGTCCTCAATGGTGTGGATCCAGTCGTCAGGATCCAAGGGTTTAGCAGTCTTGGTGAAGGTTGGGGGTGAATTCCTCATCAACTCAGACGGAGTGGAGCGTCCATTGCCATTCCTACCTTGCTGCTAGTTGTTCACAAGGACTTGAGCCATCTGCTTAATAGCAACATTGTTGGCTTGGCGTTCCTCCCGGAGAACCTGGAGAAACTGGGCAGTGGTCATGTTCTCCGGTGGAGGTGGTGATGGGGGAATGTCGCCTTGTGGCTGCTCATGGTGTCCTCTAGCCTGAGTAGTCCCACCAGCTCCTTGTGGCTGGCTGGAGTTGCCGGCTTAAGGGTTGGTGAAGGAGCTATTGCGGGTAGCAGTCACCATCCTGTTTGGAGCAGCCAAGTCAAACAACTGGGATAGATGAGAGGAAAAGCAACAATGGAAAAGCGCACCTAAGGGGGTTGGTCGAGTGCAATTGTGGTAAATCAAAGGTTGAAGGACCAACACATATATTAAGATAAGATAGATGATGGAGTCGCTTACATGTTGCCTAGGGCAAAAGTGCGAGTTGCATCGGAACACAAACAACAAAAATAAATGACAAGCACACATGGTTTCATATGAACCATTACACGGACTCGACTTCGCATGAGGGTACATGACTGATCTATCACGCCCAAGATGCGATCCTATCCTTATTTTGGCACGGGGGCCTCGACAGGGATAGAAGCGCATCTCGTCGTGTTGCAAGAATGGATATCATTACAAGTACATTTACAAAAGAGATGAGTATATGGAATTGGCTTACACTCGCCACAAGCTACATCAAGATCACATCAATACAACAACATACTCAAACATCATAAAGAAGAGCAGGGTCCGACTACGGACGAAATCAAACGATAAAATGACATCCATCCTTGTTATCCCAGGCTGCCGCCTGGAACCCATCCTAGATCGATGAAGAAGAAGAAGAAGAACTCCAAATCAAACAAGCATCGCTCTCACATGAAAGAACCGCATTACCTGTACCTGCAACTGTTGTTGTAGTAAATCTTTGAGTCATAGGGACTCAGCAATCTCATTTCCAAGGGTATCAAGACTATTAAAGCTTAATGGGTGAGGTATGGTTAAGTGGTGAGGCTACAGCAAGCGACTAAACATGTATTTGAGTGGCTAACTTACGAATATAGAAAGTAAGTTATGGTGGTATATGCATAACGGACGTGAACTAGCAATGATCACTAAGTGATCCTGAACACCTACTTACGTCAAACATAACCCCACCATGTTCTCTCTCGGATAAGGACTCACGAAACGAGACAGTCATGGTTACGCACACAGTTGGTGTATTTTATTTGAGTTTACTTCAAGTTTACATGACCGGGTGTTAAACAAAGTTCCCAAGTTTGCCACATAACCGCGAGCAGGGCTTTCCGAAAGATTTGACCCTGCAGGGGTGCTCCAACTCATCCATCACAAATTAACCACACATCGCGAGAATAACCTTGACCACGGATCTCGTGATCATCCTAGGCAATTCCAAAGGAAATTCGACACCTCGAGATAGCCCGAAGAAGATCAGAGTTCCTCACGCAAGACATTTGAGAACGGTAAAACAAGTCCAGCAAGACCACTTGACGTGTCGAAAAACCTGATAAGAGCCGCGTATCTCGTTCTCAGGACATGACAAATGGGTCTAGCTATACGGAAAAACCAATCCCCGAGTTTCCTCGAGGCGGTCCCATAGGCAACCTGTTTTGGACCAACACTCATGAGGAACACTGGCCCGGGTTGTTGATTAAGATCCTCAGGTTAATTACTCCCTATGCAGGTTTATTAGTTATTAGGAAAATGTAGTACCAATGTTGGGCCTTGCCAGACAAGCTTTATCCTAAAACGAAAATCCAAGGGGTCCCCATAACAACCCCGAGCATGTTAGGAGCGCTCAATATAGAACATAACACCGGTACACAAGTAACTAGGGGCAGCCAGAGTGGAAGAAAACATCGAGAAAAAGGCCAAGCCTTCCACCATTTACCAAGTATATATGTGCATTAAATTAAATAGCAATAATATTGTGATATAACAAAAGAATGTCCATGTTGACACATGGAAGCAATTGCACCTGCAGCTAGAAATGCTATAAGAAGGGCTGAGCAAGCGGTAACATAGCCACACAATGGTTTGCTGGGAGGTGGAGGTTAGAGGCTTATCATGGAAATGTTGGGAGGCTTGTCAAACAAGTGGTAGGTAGCGTGACATAGCGATAGAAAACGAGACATCTAGCATGGCAATGATAGTAGTGGTATCCAGGGAAATGTGTCGTCTTGCCTGAGATCCTGCTTGAAAGAAGAACGAGTCCATGAAGAAGACGATCCAACGTAGTCGAACGAATCCTCACACCCCGAACGCTTTCGGAACTCTATCGAGAAGGAACAACCCGAAAACAACAATCAACACACGATAACACCACAACATATGCATGACATGATGCGCAAACAAATATGATGCATGTCCGGTTTAAATATGCAAGGCATGGCAATCACATCAAACAACTATTACACATTAAAGCGAAGCTCAATATGCAACGAGTTGCATATTGACGAGACTCCATGTTCGAATTATTTAGTTCACTCTCGTTAGGTACTCATCAATATTAAATGTTGGTAAACATGGCAAGAGGTGAAGCATGAACAACTACAACATCTAGGCATATTAAATGAGGCCGGAAGCAACACATAACAATCCTGGAACGACCTCATATGCATATTTTAAGTTTGGTCCAGATCTGAACTAACCTTATTTTAGAATTATTAAACAGTAAAATAAATGTCACCATGAGATTCTACACGATTTTCTAGTCAAGTTACATATATAAAACATTTGCATCGGAGCTCTGATTAATTAGCTACGAAATAAATCATTTAACATGGCATTTATGTGAATTGCATGAAAACAGCAGGTTGAGCGTTTTAAACACATGTGAGAGTTGGATATTGTGAATCTACAGAAATTCCATTTATTTTACATATATAAAGTTTTCTCATATGATGCACGGATCTCGAGTTATTAAATGCATGAGTTTTAGGGTTTTTTCTGTAAAATAGTTTTTCTCTGGATAATTAATAAATTCGCCGAAAGGAAAAAAACGTCCATGGGCCAAAACAGCGGGCGCATCATAGCTATGTAGTGCACTAGGCATAGGATAGGGAGGAGCTCACTTTGGGCCACAGGCTGGTCGAAGAGCGACTAGGCGGCGGGCAAGGCGAGGCCCATGCGAGCCGGTCAACGGGCGAAGCGGGGATCTGTCCCTCTCTCGAACCAGAGGAGGAGGCACCATGGGCACGGCGGCGCGGCTTGCGGGAGGCCCCTCTGGCACGGATTCCGACGGGGGTCACCGGGAACGGGACGGGGGCGACAAGATCCAGCCTCTGGACCGCTGGATCTGAGCGATGGCGAGCTTCTGGAGGGCTTCCATGGTGGCGGTGACTTGCACAATCGAGGGAGAGAGAGGGAGGTTTACGGACCGGACACGAGGTTTTAAAACACTGAAATGATTGATAATTAAACCGATGACCGCACTGCTACGGTTAACCGTTCAGGTATCAAACAAACTCGGAATGCGACAAAATTTGGCAGGCGGTCCACCTACAACAAAACAAGACCGCATGCCAACTTTCGAATCAATCCGAGAAAGTTTTATACGCACTTTAAAAACAATATTTTATCAATGCCGCAGGCGCATGCGTGTGTGGTTGGTCTCGAAACGGTCGATGACACGAACGGAGAGAACCGGCAACTACGAACGAATGCAAGTTTTCAAAAACGAGCGATGATGCCATGCAGATGATGCAAATGATGTGATGATGAATGCAACAACCAAACGAGACACAGACGAGAATGGAAATAAAATGGGAATCTTCTAGAGCTTTGGTCCTGGGCTGTTACATGATCCTTCCCTAGGGGTTCTCGGACTCAGGTGGTGGAGTGCTCTGCTTCCTTCCCAAGAGGAAGGAAGACTTGATTGCTTGTTGGGACTCCTTCTGGCATGATGCCCATGTTTGCCATGTCCGAAATATGTGACAAAAATCCAAAGGTTTCTACTCGACTTTGGTTCAAGATGTCAGTGGTTTGGCGGAGTAGCTCTCGAAGGTGGTGAAGTTCCTGGCGAAGCTTCACAGATTCCTTAATAAGGTTGTGAACTAGGCTATCGGCGGAGAGGCTAAAGTAGGTCTGGAATCTGAGGGATATGCCATCCTCTTTGATTGGTACCGGTGTCTGACTTTCGCCGATGCCATCCTCTCTGATGGGTATGTAACGAGTAGTGGGCTCGTCGGCCATCTCTGGAATGGTTCCTCGAAGGAGGGTGAGTGCCTTCCATGCAGCTGTCTCGACTGTGAATGCGAGGGTCTCCATTTGTGGTCCTTCGAAGAACCAACTGTCCAGGGAGTCATTTTCCTTCACTAACACTTCAACGTGACACTCCTTCATGATGGCATCGACCCAGTGCTCGTGGTAGATGAAAACAGGTGGTTGGCGAAACTGGCACTTCTCCAGGCTATCCCCAAGCATTAGGGGAAAGCGGGATGCTAGGAGGTCTTCGGGTACGAGGGCCATCTACAAGGTTTTGAATGGAGGAGAGTCAGCAAGAGCTTGAAATAGACTAGAAGAGAAGAGGGGTATAAAATTTGTTTCACCTAGCAACTAGGCACAATTTTTGAAAAGGTTTTTATCCTATATAACGTCCATGCTAACTAAGGGCTTCCTACAGTCAGGATGGCTCTGATACCAGCTCTATGGGGACCCCGACTCATAAGTCATATCACCAAATGCACGTGTACAGTGATCCCAGAGATCAATGCTCGCTGAACACACGGAAGCTGAATAACAAGAGTCTTACATCCTTACATACCGTATTACACAAATAAAGGCCAGCTAGGCCAAGTCTTACATAGATAGGGCCACAAGGGCCAAACACTTAAACATAACAAACACCGGAAATCTTGGTCGAAGGCGTGAACCCATGCCATCTTCCTTAAACCTACAGGCATTCTCACTAGGAGGCGTCCTAGTTCGCATGTTCGTCACCAACGGACTCTTCACCATACTCCTGCTCTTCCATGCCTGGCCAATTAAATAACCAGTGGCAAGCCAATGATACTTTGAATGTACTCGCAAGCAACCCATGTTGGAACAAGGTAATAATAATGCATGATATAACACTAAATAGGTATTTTGTAGAAAGCTGATTTTGAATGCAATGCCATGATCAAGTAACTACGTAAGCATGCATCAACAGTTGGCTGATATCCATATGAACAAGTTACATATATGATCATAAATAGGGGGTTGAACAGCTCATGTTTAGTCATCACGTCAAGTCATCTGACTCGTCTCAAGTATAATCTCTGTGTCATCCACACACACACACCAAGTTTTGAGGAAACATCTGGACGTAGTTTAAGAAGGACCTCCAACTGTCTATGACCATGGGCACGGCTATTTGAATAGTTTTACACTCTACAGAGGTTGCACACTTTACCCACAAGACTTGGGGAACTTCCGTGTCAACCACGACTCGCGGTATATTATATACCCGAGGTAAGCACCCAAACATTGTGTTTCCCCTGGCGATACTAAACAAGGAGTCCGCTCGATTGGTACATAGCCCACATGATGTACATCACAAGTAGCATCCATGAAGGGACCAACGATGTGCCCGGTGCATGTGAAGAAAACGCATGATCGTCCTTACCGACATGACAATTTCCTCCTCTAGCTCTGTATTAAGGAAAGTCATCTTAACATCCATCTGATGAATGAGAAGACCATGCGAGGCAACCAACGAGAGTAACACTCAAATAGTTGTTAGTCGAGCCATAGGTGAGTAAGTATCGAAGAAATCCTCTTCTTCTTCTTGGGTATAACCCTTGGACACAAGCCTGTCCTTGTACTTCTCAATAGTACCATCGGGCCTAAGATTCTTCTTAAACACCCACTTACATCCCAATTGTTAGCAACCATAAGGACGATCAGTGATCTCCCACGTCCCGTTAGCCAAGATGGAATCCATCTCTCTACGAACCGCATCTTTCCAGTAGTCAGCATTCGATGATGTGTAGGCTTCTGAAATAGAAGTGGAAGTGTCATCCACGAGGTACACGAGGAAATAATCACCAAAATACTTTGCAGTCATCTGTCTCTTGCTCCTAACAGGAGCTTCCTCGTCATCCTCCGTGGAACTTTCATCACTTTTGTGTTCATAATATTCCATCGGAATGGCAGGTTCAGGAGTCTCATAAGATTCTAATCTAGAAGTGCATTGCACATTTCTCATGGCGAATATATCCCCAAAGAATGTAGCATCTTTAGACTCCATGATCGTACTGACCTTCACGTCGTGTACATCAGATTTCACCACTCGAAATCTATAGCCAACGCTATGTTTCGCATAGCCCAGAAAACGCAACCCATGGTCTTTGGTCCTAACTTACACTTTTTGGTTATCGACACGTTGGCTTTCGCCAAACAGCCCCAGGTGTGCAAGTAAGAAAGTGTATTTCTTTTCTTTTCCCATTGCTCAAATGGAGTAGTCTCATTATCCTGCATGGGAACTTTATTTAGGGCGTGACATGATGTCAATACAGCCTCCCCCACCATGTTTTGGATAAACCTAATGTATCTAACATGGCGTTAACTAAATCTCTTAGAGTACGATTTTTCCATTCAACAACCCCATTTTACTGGGGTGAGTAGGGAGGTGTCCTCTCATGAATAATACCATGTCCCGCATAGAATTAATTGAACTCACCAGAAAAGTACTCTCCACCATCATTAGACCGAACTCGTTTTATTTTCTTCTCAAGTTGGTTCTCAACTTCTGTCTTATAATTTTAAAGTAGTGTAGAGCCTCCGCCTTAGTATTTAAAAAATACACATAGCAGAATCTAGTGGAATCATTAATCAATATCATGAAATATTTATTTCCACCTTTATTCAACACACCATTCATTTCGCAGAGATCTGAATGTATGAGATCTAGCGGTGCCAGGTGTCTCTGCTTCTCAGCCTTGTGAGGCTTACGAGGTTGCTTAGATCGCACACAAGCATGGCACTTAGAGCCTTTGGCTAAAGTTAAACTCGGGATTAAATCCATCTTAGCTAGCCGCGCCATACAACCGAAATTAACGTGACAAAGACGTGAATTCCAAACCTCACATTCGTTCACATTAGAATGAATTTGGTTCACGACGTTATTACAGAAGTCCGCTAGGGAAAGGCGGAACAAACCTCTGCAATCATATCCATTTCCAACAAACAGTCCATATCGAGATACGACTACTTTATTGGACTCGAATACTAACTTAAACCGTTCCTTACATAGAAGGGAACCACTAACGAGATTCTTCTTGATAGCGGGGACATGCTGCACATTCTTCAGTTGCATGATCTTTCCTGAAGTAAACTTCAGATCTACCTTGCCAATACCATGAATAGAAGCAAGCGAGCCATACCCCATCAGGACGGAGCAAGCTCATGCGACCTGGCAAGAATAAAACAATGACACATCAACACACACATGAATATTGGCTCCGGTGTCAACCAACCAATCGGTGCACTAACAAACTGAAAGTACAGTAAACAAATTATCATATCGAGTGCCCCATCACTATTGCTCATAGTCACATTGGCAGACTTGGAGTCCTATCCTGGTTTCTTGTACTTGTTTGGGCACTTGTTTGCCCAATGTTCCTCTGAACCACAAGTAAAGCAATTATCTTTCCTTTTGTCTTTCTTATTACCCTTCTTCTTGAAGGTAGTATTCAGCTAGACATTGTTCTTTCCCTTGAACTTGTGGAAATTCTTCTACACCACATTGGCTCTAGAAGAACCCTCTGCCATTTTCACATGTGAGTCCTTTGCTCAACACTTAGATGACTGATGACATCTTCAACAGAGAATTCACATCTCAAGTGCTTGAGAGAAGTATGAAAGTTCCTCCAACCAGGAGGGAGTTTTGCAATAATACAACCCGCGACAAACTTATCCGATAACTCACACTTCAGGAGATCCAGCTCCTTAGCGAGGCAGTGTATCTCATGAGTCTGGTCCAGGACAGGACGGTTATCAACCATCCTATAATCATGGAACTGCTCCGTAGCATACAGTTTGCTTCCAGCATCGGTTGTGTCGAACTTAGCTTCGAACGCATCCCACAAGTTTTTGGCAACGTGCATATGGAGATATGCGTCAACCAACTTGTCTCCGATCACATTACGAACGGCTCCAACAAAGACAATGATGGCCTCCCTGGACGCCTTCTCCTATTCAAGAGCAATCAGGAACCACAACACCGACCCAAAACATATTCATAGCCGTGAGTCACAAGGTGGTCCTCGTCTACCAACGCTTAAAATGTGTTCCAGTAAACTTTTTCGGTTTCAGTGTAGCGGCAAATCCATGAATCGAAAAGTGCCTAAAATAAGGTTTTTGAATTGTTGAAAATATGAGCATTTTTCCGATTAATCCACGAGTAAAGACCAAACATGATAAATACAGTATGCACTTCATACTGATACCTAAGCATATTAGCACGGACAATACATAGAAACAGAATATCTATGAACATGACATATACGGCTAGGAAGAAAACGATTAAGTAAGGGATGAACAAATCATATCATCCGGTTGGCCAAGCCAACGTGATGGCTGCAGCAGCAGCCTCGATGTCGTCCGTGGCCTTCTTCTTGGCGGCGGCGATAAGGGCGGCGTCATCGACCGTGGTGTCGATGCATGGGATTCGAAGCAGAGGAGGACGGAGTCGGATCGGAAGCAGTCACTGAGACCCTCCTAAAAACTTGTTGTCGTTTTCGCTGACAGGATCTCACATAGGCCATAAGTATTAACCAGAGATTATTGTTTTATATTGGCTTAAGCCCATATATAATCCAACAACAAGTCAAGTCGATTCGACATTCTTTCTCTAGGTCCCGTAGAACATCGTCACACAGTAAGAGAATAATCACTCTGCTCCTGATCCGTCGTGTGTCGGGTCAGCGGTGCGCAGGTGCTGGGTCATCGTTGCCAGCGGCTGATCAGTGCTCGCCACCAGTCCGGCGTTCACATTTCAGGACTGGCCTTCCTCAGCCTCGATTATTTTCCACGCTTCGCGGCTTGGGTGGGCAATGGTATGGTACCTTGGTGCTGGACCGGAGATACGTGGTGACCTGATTCGGATCTGATACGATTTGAGGACAACAATGAGTCGTACTGTTTAATCCGCATACAAAATCATGTACGCACACACCCGTGCATGCTTAAAACATTTCCTGACGCTCGATCGCTCAGGAAAAAGATCTGGTACGACCAGGTCGTACGCATGCGAACGTGAAACCACCACCAGCGCGTTACATCTGGCAATCCCATAATCCCGGGAATTCTAACTTCCAGCCCAATGTGAGTTGCCAAAAAAAGGAGAGCCCAGGCCGCATTAATCAATTGGCCGGTCCGTTTCCTCGTCTTCTCAGCTTTCTGATGATTCATCTTCCAAGAAACGAACAAGCATCAGATCTCTTTTCATCCCGTCAGCGATGAAACTACAAGATGGCTACGACGCCGGACGACGGCATCGCGACACCAGGCCAAGCAGCATACATGGCATCGTCTCCTCCAGAACCCTCTCCACCCACGGCTCCTCCAGTGACCGTAAGTTCAGTTTGTACGTGGCCACAAGTACGTTTCTTTCTTCCTGAAGCCTATCTTGATTGATTCTATTACTTACCCTTGTAGCAATTGCCGGTGATTGATACTAATGGCCAGCCAAGGACGAGCAGCACACCAATAAACAGTCATGACTTTCAAGATGCAGATAAGTCTCCAAGAGTTGGAAAGTGCTTTCAATCTGAGGAAGAGGCGTACCAATTCTGCAATGCTTATGCTCAAACCAAGGAATTTAGCATTAGGAAGTGCCACTTGAAGTATAAAGCGGATGGGACTTTAAGTTCCAGATATTTTGTTTGTAGTAAGGCGGGTGTGAAGACTACAAATCCAACACGTGCGGCCAAGAAAGAACAAGCTATTTCGAGGACTAATTGCATGGCTCGAGTTCAATTCAGCATCACTCCGGAGGGAATTTGGAGTGCTCAAAAGGTCATTCTGGACCATAATCACCAGCTTGTCAGTCCAGATAAGAGGCACATGCTTAGATCACAACGTCAACTCTCAGATGTCGATCGTCACATGATTAAGCAAATGAGGACATCGGGAATTAAACAAGCTGAAATATATGATTTCTGTGAGCTTTGGTATGGTAAAGATGCTATACCCTTCTTGCAAATGGATTGTAACAATTACTTACGAAGTGAGCGCTCAAAATATTTGGAAACCAAAGATGCACAAACATTAATGGAGTATCTAAAGAACAAGCAAGCTGAGGACCCTTCATTTTTCTATGCCATGCAATTAGATGATGATGATGGTACAATAATGAACATCTTTTGGACTGATGGACAAGCTATCATGGACTATTCTGTTTTTGGAGATGCCCTTTCCTTTGACACCACATTTTCGACAAATAAGTTTCAAATGCCATTTGCTCCGTTTATCGGTGTTAATCATCACAAACAGACTATTCTTTTTGGTGCAGCGCTACTACCTAATGAATCTGCAGATACCTTTGAGTGGGTTTTTAGAACCTTTCTACAAGCTATGTATGGTAAGCAGCCTGAAACAATATTCACCGATCAATGTGCCGCCATTATAAATGCTATTGGAAGGGGTTTCCCAAAAACATGACATCGTCTTTGTTTATGGCATTTGTATCAAAATGCTGCAAAACATCTAAGTCAAGTAATTAGCCACAATGATAATTTTCTTAAGGAATTCAAAAGATTGAAGATAATTCTTGGATAAACAATCTATACAAGCTGCGTGAGAAGTGGGCTACTACCTACCGTCAGGACTCTTTTAGTGCATACATGACATCAACCCAAAGGAGTGAAGGAATGAACAACGTGTTCAAGAAAACTTTCCGCAAAAGGCTTTGTCTTTCAGAATTGATACAAGCATATGATAAGTGCATTGCTCGTCTTCGTCGGAAAGAAAAGTACGAAGACTAAGTCACGCCATACCATTCCAGTACCCTGCTTACCGAACCTACCTTTGTTGAAGACTGCGGCTGAATCATATACTAGGACACTCTATTTCGAGTTCCAAGAGGAATTCAAGAAGCAATTCAGTTTGTCATGTATTTTGCTAAGCACTGATGGCACAATTATCACTTACAAGGTGACATCTTTCGAGTACAAGAATGATGAAGCCATAGTGGCTTTCAACCCAACTACTTTGGAGATATCTTGTTCATGCAAGTTGTATGGTTGTGTAGGTATGTAATACATGCTTCCTCACTTCCTTGATATGACACCTTTGCGTTTACCTTCTGAAATATCCGGTTGGTTCCTCAATGCTAGTTAGCTGGGCATGTCAGCTACATGATTTATTTGTTGTAGCTTAAAACTGGAGCTATCCTTTTATTTTGCTTCCATGTGCTAGTGTTTCACATGACAATGGTGAAAATATTTTGTCAAACATATACTCGTATTATGTTATTAGTTGGGAATGTTTTATTCATGCCAAATGGTGCTATTTACTTGCTGCAACACAAACTGAAGCTATCACTTTCTTTTGCTGTTATATGCTTGTGTTTCACCTGACCATGATTTCTTTTGTCTCTGAATTGATCAGTTGTGGTGCCTTACCAGATATTGTAAGGAAACAAGTGATCAGTCTATTCAGCAGCACATACACTGAAACTGTGACAACGCATTATTCAAAGAGTGGACAAGAACAACTATACATTGCAAATGTTCAAAAAAAAACTATACATTGCAAATTCCACAAGCTTTCATTCACACAGAAATTCGTTTACAACATAGGCCACGTCTTGTATGAGAATAAATTCAGAAAGGAAAATACACAGTAGCTGCTTTTGTTCAGGCTTTTACAGCTCAAATCACACACAAAAATCCACAGGAACTTGTTGATTGACCCCGTTTGCGGAGCGTATACAGCCTGCACAGTAGGCCAGCAGCGCCACTAGCCAGGCCGCCGGAAAACATGGCAAATGCCGGCAGGGATGGAGAGCCACGAGCAGGCCTGGCGTGGAGGAGTAGGCCGACGAGCAGCTACGACAGTGCCGCGACTTCGCCGCCAACGAACGCGGCCGTTGCCCGCGGGAATGGAGGACGCCGAGCAGAAGAGTTGGATCCAGCGTCGAGGAGCACATCGCCGGCGATGCGGCGAGCAGCCGGAGCAAATCACACCGGCGGCAGGAATTGGATGCGTTGGAAGAGTTGGGCCAGGGACTTAATACACGCTCTACCTGATCTTCGGTTAGGGATAAGGTCACTTTGCGCTGAGATTCGTACTACCAGATGTCGCCCGCTGATGGTGGTCTCACATTCGCATGCGTACGACCCGGTTGTACCAGATTTCCTTCCTCAGCCTCGATTATTTTTCACGCTTCGCGACTTGGGTGGGCAATGGTATGGTACCTTGGTGCTGGACCGGAGATACGTGATGACCTGATCCGGATCTGATACGATTTGAGGACAACAATGAGTCGTACTGTTTAATCCGTATACAAAATCATGTACGCACACACCCGTGCATGCTTAAAACATTTCCTGACGCTCGATCGCTCATGGGCAGCTTGGCGCCCACCATCTGCTACCAAATGATTCCGTCTTTACTTCTCCCTAGAAAACACGATCACTTTCCACGTGGTCGCCGAAAGCCGCTTACATATGGGTCCCCCGCCACTGCACACGGAGCGCACACAAATTCTCTTCGGTCTCTTTTTTTTTTTGTGAATAACTCTCTTCGGTCTCTCTCCGCCTTGGCTTTCCTCCTCGCCTCCTCCGCTCCCACCTAATTCGCGCGCGCCACCGGGCTTCCTCCGCTCTTCTCCCGCCGTCGCTCCGGCCAGGAGTGAGGCGGGCGGGACGACCCAGACGGCGGCGGCGGCGGCATGGAGGCAGCGGAGAGAGGCGGCGGGGCACTGCCGCTCGCCGTGCGGGAACTCATCGCCGGCGGGGTCGCCGGTGGCATCGCCAAGTCCGCCGTGGCGCCGCTCGAGCGCGTCAAGATCCTCCTCCAGGCACGTATGACCAATCCTCTATCTCCATGGCAATTCATTCCGGGTCCCGATTACGCTCTCTCAGAGTGGGGAATGCGATTCTTGAATATGCGCTATGTCCTCGTCGAATATTCCCGCGACATATTTGCTACAATTAGATGCGATTTTGTGAGGCTAGTGTCATCGAGGAATCTTCGACGGTTGCCTCTCTGTCAGAGTAGGCTACGTGCTCTTCTTTTCTGCCAGGGTATGCAGTTCTTGTTGCCTGGAACTAGAATGCAGCGAGGGTTTTGAGTCATCATCGTTAGATGCTTCCTACTTCTACTGTGATAATGTAGGCATTAGCATTGCATTCTCTCCCGGGTATGCGAGTTAAAATTCGCACATGATCCTTAGATGGTTTGTACTGTTACAGAGCATGGACTATGTGCAAAATTCGGTACAAGTGTTTTTCACGCTTTGGCATGGTTCTTTGCAACTTTGTTTTGTCCAAATATGCAATCTGATAACTATTTGAATTGAACTATTTATGGAGAAATGTCGTCAAGTTTCCGACACAAGTTTGTGATGTATTAGGCTAGTTATAGTGGGGAGTAATTGAGACTAGTGTCATGCATATGACATTAGTCTATGTTACTACCTTCATATTGCAAAGTATTATAAAAGTAGTAATATATATGGTTGCATTTATTAGCTTGTAGACTCAACTTGTCTTGAGAAGCACTTTGTGATGGTAACATAATATGTTACTCTAAACACATCTCTCCTCATTAATTACATGCCACATGAGCAAATTTGTTTTGGGATGTGTTATGTTACTAGCTAAGTTACTCCCACTGTGACTAGCCTTATAGGATAGTTGCTCAAACCTCTATAGTCAGTTTAATTCCTGCTCTCTGGGATATTAACTTCGGACCCCTATAATAAATGCAGAGTTGGAAAAATAAAATTGAGAATTGTTGACTAGTAATTGTTACTGAGGTTCTAGGTTGGGAAGCGTTGGAATCCTCCTCAGTAACTCTTGCTTCCTGAACTAATGCCTGCTCGCAAACCCTATTTATGCTTAGCTCCTGACAGTATTATTGAGTATATAATGATGAGATAAGGCAATATCAATTATTGAACAGAAGAACTTTGTAAGGAAGAATTCCCTGGGACTACTAATATTATTTTTTCTGGGAGGCGTATTCTCATTGAGTATTGGTCGGAAAATCATGGTCTAGAAATATATTTGGAAGCAAACATCTGTGATTACCTGATGTTAACACCGCGTACTGCTAGTATATTTCTACTTTTGCAATGACCTTGGGTGAAGAGGATTAGGTTGTGGTCATGAAAAAGATAATAATCTAACTAATTCTATGTAAAGTGGAATCCCGTGGGGATTTTCACACAGCAAAATTGGTCCCAACTTGAGTTACCTCCTGCCCAAACCATAATAATTCCAAATCACAGGGTGTGCAACTGAAAAATGTTGCATTTATGAATTATTTCAAACAGGAGCATAAATGGTCTGTTTTTCTATGATCATGCTCTTAAGCTGGTCATAGATCAAATGAGTAAACAAAAACAACTATAATCTCAATCTGAAACACTTTGTTGGTACGACTTTGACATTTATGCTTGTGCAGAACCACCTCCCTACAACTTTGCATGGTATTGTGTAACCCTCGTATAGTTAAAATTTTCTGTTGGTGCTTTCAGACTAGAAGAGCGGAATTCTGTGGGTCTGGATTGGTTGGGTCGTTTCGGACAATCTATCGGACAGAAGGCCCCTTAGGGTTTTACAGGTTTATCACTTCTTAGTACATACATAACAAATGTAGCCTAGCAATACACACTTGTATAGTGCAAACGTAAGCTGACTTTTGAATTGCTTTTCATAAGGGGCAATGGTGCCAGCGTTGCTAGGATCGTTCCCTATGCAGCTTTGCATTACATGACATACGAAGAGTATCGCCGATGGATCATTCTTGGTTTTCCTAATGTTGAACAAGGGCCTGTTCTTGATCTAGTGGCCGGATCAATAGCTGGAGGAACAGCAGTTATATCCACATGTCCGCTTGATCTGGTTCGCACAAAGTTGGCTTATCAGGTTAGCTTTAGTTCTTGTATCTTTTTTTATGCGGGTGTAGTTCTTGTATCCTTAACTGCAGAGGAAAACAATACTTCTCCAGTATGGTTCTAGAAGTTAACTGCAGAGGAAAACAATGATTATAACAGAAATGTTTTTTTGGTGATACTGATGTTGCTGCGTTTGAGTGGACCTGTCTAGCTACTAGTTTTATCTTAGTCTTATATGAGTATAGACTCATTTCGTTCAGTTTGTGGTACTGTACTGTTCAACTCGGCACTAAGTAATTAATAATCAGCTGCAGGTCAAAGGTGCAGTGAACCTCAGTTTAAGAGAATCTAAGTCCTCCGAACAGGTTTATAAAGGCATCCTTGATTGTGTGAAAACAATATACAGGCAAAATGGCTTGAAAGGCCTATACCGTGGCATGGGTACGCTATTTTTTCAATTCCAAATCTTGCTCAAGGCTAAGATTTCATTCTTGAGACAAGGCTTTCTTGTTATTGCCAAGATTTCATTATGTTGCGATATTAACTGACTTCTTGATCTCCAGCTCCATCATTATATGGAATTTTCCCTTATTCCGGTCTTAAATTCTATTTCTATGAGAAGATGAAGGCTCATGTTCCTGAAGAGCACAGAAAAGATATTATACCAAAACTTGCCTGTGGATCAGTTGCTGGTTTGTTAGGGCAGACAATAACGTATCCCCTTGATGTTGTTAGGCGGCAAATGCAGGTATAATTACCTTTGTTGTTTGTGGTTGTTAAACATGTTGGTTGTTCTAAAGAAGATTTTGATGCATTGATTTTAGGTTCAGGCGTTCTCATCATCCAACCTCATGAATGGGAAAGGAACATTTGGAAACCTTGTTATGATAGCGAAACATCAAGGTTGGAAGCAACTGTTTTCAGGACTATCTATCAACTATTTGAAGGTGAGACACTTATAACACTAGTAACTAGTAATTGTGTACGTGCAATGCACGTTAACATTAGGCAAGATATTAATTGTGTTGCCTGTTAATATTGGGTAAGATATAAATTGCATGTTAATATTAGATAGGGTATAATTACTTGGTTAACGCTGACAGTGATATAGGCATGATATTAGTTAGGGGAGGGTTGTAAATGTGTCTGGTGGCAAACAAGTTTAACATTAAACACCAGAGTGATGTAGACCGTTGGATAGAGATAGATGCTGTTGAACGGTTGAGTTTTGTTAGATCTCTGCAACTTGCTCTTTTTATATTAGATTAGATAAAGGTAATTAATTGTCGTTAAAATGCCCACCTATATGCTGACGACAAATGTAGACATATGCGTCTGGAACACAGCAATTCCCATTTGTCATGAATGTGGGTAGCCTTTGTTCTTATTATCAAAAATTTATAAAGGCTGGCCTCTCTAACTTTTTGAGTGTACCGTCATTCCAAATCTCCACATGCCTTCGTTAATTTTGCACTTGTGCTGATTTTCTTGGCTCGGAATATTTCATTAAAATTGTTCCTCCCTCTTCGTGATCATGCATTAAGAAGGTTCTAAATTGGAATATTCCATGTATTTTTGTCTTGTGTCAGTTTTATAGGCAAATTTAGTCCCATGCTTAACAACCATTGATGGGTATAGTTATGCACATTGCCTATGTAACATGCGTCTTCTTTTAGGTACAGTTTGTGTTCAAGGTGAAAGCATAAAATTTGTTAATTTCTCCTTTTTGTACAGGTCGTCCCATCAGTAGCCATAGGGTTCACTGTGTATGACTCGATGAAGGATTGGCTTAATGTTCCATCTAGAGAGCAAGCAGCTGTGGTTGTCCCTGTGTTGTCAGAAGACGAAAGCAATGCTGCCCCTGTTCACTCCAGTTAGAACTAGTTATGTTTCTGGTGGTGCAACGCCTTCAGTGCCTTATATTCATGGGCATGTAGCATATTATTCTTTCTTGGGGCTGCACCCTCGCAATTCTTAGGCCTGTCTCGTATAGTACAAATAATAGTTCGACCCTAAAATAAGCCCATAAGCAGCGCAGCTGCAGATGCCAAAAAAAAAAGGGTCTCGCCTTTTATCAAGAGAAGTAGAAGTAGAGGTACTGAGGTAGAATTCCTTCCTGTCGAAAAAAGGTCGGATTCCTTTGCAAAAAAAAGCAAGTATAATTCCTTCCAACTTATTGATTATTGTGGAAATTCACATTGTATAGATTCTTTATATATGATGGATAGCTTGTACCAACATGTAAACTTCTTGGTGAATCAGAATTCAGAGCCTTTTGCTGCCTCTGCCTATTGGTATGGGACCGGCTATACACAAGTCCCTAAAAATGATTTTGGGTAAGCCGATTTTCTGAGCCATTAGATTAAGATCTAATAGCCCTCCTTTCTTCTTCCTCCTCCTACAAAATCGACTTATCCAAATTTTAAATTCAGTCAACTTACATATAGCTATTGTGTTGTAGTATTACTCCAGATTATTGCAGACACAGACTCTGTTATTACTTCTTCCATGTGAGCTGAGCTGAGATTCAAAACAATCGTTGCTGTTCTCTTTTCCTACGTAGGAGTAGAGCCCCAACGAAACTTAGGGAGTAGCTGCATCATGCTACCTCCATAACAAAATGTAAAACGTTTTCTTTTTGTGAAAGTGAAGTTTTTGAGCTCAAGTCACGGAGATATCGGTGGCCTCTTCCATCTCGATAGATCCAATGACAGAGCTCTCGCGTCGCCCTCGCGGGCGGTTCGGGAGCAAACCCTAGCCGCTGCCACCAGCAGCCCACCCACTACACTCTCCTCCCCTCGCGGTCGTCGGGCAAAGCCCGCATGGCTCGGCGGGGGCGGGGTCCCTTTTCCTCCTCCCGTCCGATGGTGTCTGGCGCGGCCCGGTGGTCTCGGCGGGCACGCGAGCGGCTGCGCGTGCTCGGGACGACACCGCTGGCCGGCGAGGCGGCACATGGATGCGCGGGTCCAGCGTACAACGCGGGATCCGGCGCTGGGCTACGAAGGTTTGGGCTGCACGGCGAGGCAGATGCAGGCTGGGTGCGCGGTGGCCACACAGGACGCGGGCTAGGCTTGTGCTGGTTGCGCGGGACGCAGGCGCGCTGCGTCGGGCGTTGGGCAACGCAGATCTATACAGGGAGTGGGCGTGGTGGCACCAGTGACCTCGAGGCATGGTGGAGCAAGGGCACACAAGGATGCTGTCGTGGCGTCGGGCTCTGCCGGATGGGCTTGCTCGTGGCCAGGCCAGTGGCGTCGCACCACGGGGATTGTGTGCCATGTAGTGCTTCGGTCTGCTCGGATTTGGAGGTGTGGTGGAGCTTCGGTGAAAGTACAACCCTTATTTTTAGTGGGTGTCGGCGACGACGGTGCCATGGCATTCGTTCCCCTTCTTGGAGGCGTTGCCGTTGAGCTCCATTATAGGACTCTTCGGAAGAAATATCTAGCTTCGGTTGGTCGAAGCGGGCGATGACGGCAGCTATGTTGTTTCCTTCCTCGAGGCATCGCCTTGGAGAGTCAGCATACTGCAGTTTGCACGGGTCTCTTCGTCGTCGGGGACAGTGGGTGTCGGGGCGGCGGCTCTAGATGGTTTCTGTTTGTGCACCGAGATGGCGATCTCGGGGACAATGTGAGTGGCAGCTCTATGAGGCGGGGCTCTATCTCCACATTGATTGGGTGGTATCCTTGTCTCGCTTGGGCGGTAGGGGTGTCGGCTCAGTCGATGCGCCCTAGAGGGGGCGGTCTGACTTTACGTCGGGGCGGCGACCCTGAATGTGGGGCGACGTTCGTGGTCTGCAAGCGGTTACCCTGAGCAGTGTAGGCTGCGGGCATGTAACAGCCCGGGACCGATGCTTCAGAAGATTCCCCTTTTACTTTCATTCTCGTTTGTGTTCGTCTGGTTGTTGCATTCATCATCACATCATTCGCATCATCTGCATAGCATCGTCTCTTGTTTTCAAAACTTGCATCCATTCGTAAGTTGCCGGTTCTCTCCGTTCTCGTCGCTGGCCATTTTGAAACCAACCACACATGCACGCGCCCGCGGCATCGTTTTAAAATGTTTTAAAAAGGCATGCTAAAATATTCTTTGATTGGGTCGAAACTCGGCGTGCGGTCTTGTTATATTGTAGGTAGGCCGCCTGCCAAATTTCGTCGTATTCCGAGTTCGTTTGATACCCCGTCGGTCAACCGTAACAGTGCGGTCATCGGTTTATTATCGGACGTTTCAGTGTTTAAAAACCCTCGTGTCATGGGCCACCAAACTTCCCTCTCATCTCTCCCAAGGCCCTCTACACAGCCCGCTAGCCCAACCTAGCCCCTTCCTCCGTTCGTGGTCGTCGGATCACGATCGGACGGACGAGGTCCAACCCCCAACCCTAGTGCCTTCCCTATTTAAACCCCATGGAGAGAGAGCCCCTCACTCTCTAGGGTTTCCCCCATGTAAAATTGCAGCCACCCTCCTAGAAAACCCCACCTGCTAGCCCTCCTCCTCCAGATCCCGCAGTCCCAACCATCTGTCCGTTTTCGGCCCTCGGATCGCGATCGAGAGGCTGAAAATCGCCCAAAATCCCACCTACCGGATATGTCCGGTGGCCAACCCGGACGTGTCCGGCGACCACAGAGACGACCGCATAACCCCGAGCTCCCACAGTGCCGTAGCCGCGTCGCCCCCGCAGCTCCCGGTCGGCCCCTCGCCGGAGCCGCCGCCGACGACCAAGAACCCCGCCGGACCACCTCTCCTCTCCCTTCCCTCTCCTTCCTCCTCTATCTTTCTCACCCGGCCTCCCTCTTTGCCCGCAGGTCCCCGCCGCCATGGACTTCAGCTCGCCGCCCCAGACCGCCGCTCGCCGCCGTTCTTCGCCGGGGATGGGCTCCCCACCACCGGATCCACCCATCCCCGCACCGGATCCGGCCGCCCTGACCCTTTGCCGCCGCCTCCCGTCGGCAGTCGCCGCTGCCATGGATGTGTCCTCCAGCGGGAAGGGGACGAGCGCCCCAGCGCCCGCTCGCGTTGACCTCCGTGTGGGCCGGCCCAGCTCCCTTCACCGGCCCAGCTCGGCCTCCCCTGTCCCACAGAATGGGCCAAGGCCCATGGTGAGCCCAGCCTTCACCCCTCGTGCGTTTTTATTTTTTTCGTGTGTAGGCCCAATTGCATATTTTAAAACGTTAATAATTAATCAACCGCTCGTCGTATAAAAATGTTTTATATATGAAAAATGCTTAGAAAAGTGCGTAGATTAATTATATGTCTTTTTCATCCATGATAAAAATAACTAAGCTCGCTGTTTGCATCATTTTGCATAATTGCCATTGTTTTGCTTGTCATATTTATTTAACCATGCATTGAAATTAATCCAACAAGTTAATTAAATCTTTCATATTAATTGTAGCGCATTTTGATGCATGACATATATGCGTGTGGTGGTATTTGCATCTAATTGCATTTATAATTGTTTAAACGGGGTTATTCCTCAAACTTGCATAAATTAATTGTGACTTATTTTTCCACATGAACCTATGCATATTATATATGTTTTCGGGGTAGAAAAATCCATGTAATTTATCTGTGCATTTAGTTTTGCCATTTGAGTAAGTTGTGTGCATGTCATTTTGCTGTGATGCCCTTTTGTTAATTTTGTGGGATTTAATCCATGCATGATATGAAATAATTTTGAACATGAGTTATGCCCTTTGATATGTGTCCTAGCCCCTGGACATTTTGCTTGCCATAGAAATGCATGTTTAGGTGTTGTTTTCTTGTTGTCAACTTGCTATAAAATTCTGCTGTTTGGAGGGTCCAAAATATTTTCTAAGTCTGGAATCTGTAATATTTTGTTGCTGTCTTGCCATGTGTTTTGCTAGTGATCTAGAACCCTTTTGTGGTAGGTGTAATAGAGTTATTTGTAGTTGATAATGTCCTATAGTATGCTGTTAAGTTTCATGCCATAATATGACCTGTAGCATATAGTTTTACTGCTGTCAATATGCCTTCGTAATAAAAACTGCACTGTCAAAACTGCTATTTTCACTAAGTCTGTAACTGTTTTCAAGTAGCCATCTTGTGAGCTTCCTACCATGTGATCCATGCATGTTTTGAATATGATATGTGAAGATGAAATAAAGTGTGTGTTATATGCTACTTTCCCATGCTTAGTTTGTGCATTTTAGAATCTTGTAGCTTGTTTTCATGCGTGCAAAATGTTATGTTGCTGTTTTGGACAGATTTCTTATAAAACTTGTTGTGGTGTTTGTGGTTGAATCGTAGCTCCGTTTTGGACATGTCATATACGAAACTTGCTTAGAATCTCATGTAGTTTCATAATAACTTGATGCATTCATGATTTGAAATGTTTGTGATGGTATTTTCCATGTATTGCATTCATGACATGTGCATCTTGTGTTGCTCATATCTTTTGGACCGTAGCTCCGTTTGAGATGTTCCATATATGTAAATCGACTAGAATTACGTGTAGAATTGCATGGTATACTTTATTCTGTTGTTTAACAAATATAAAATATGATTAGTTCAGATCTGGACCAATTTCGAAATTAACATATGGGGTCATTTCGGAAGTGCTATAAGTTGTTTCCGGCCTCATTTAAGATGCCTAGATAAATAGTTTACTTATGCTTCACCTCTTTCCATGTTCAACAACATTTAACATTGCCGTGTACCTAACGGGAATGAACTAAATAATTCGAACGTGGAGTTACGTCAATATGCAACCCGTTGCATATTGAACTTCACTTAATGTGTAGTAGTTGTTTGTTGTTCTTACTTGTCATGCCTTGCATATTTGAACCGGACATGCATCCTATTTGTTTGCGCATCATGTCATGCATATGTTGTGGTGTTTCTCTTGTGTTGATTGTTGTTTCTGGTTTGCTTCTTCTCGATAGAGTTCCGAAAGCGTTCGGAGTGTGAGGATCCGTTCGACTATGTTGGATCGTCTTCTTCATGGACTAGTTCTTCTTCCGAGCGGGATCTCAGACAAGATGACACATTTTCCTGGATACCATTACTATCATTGCCATGCTAGATGTCTCGTTTTTATCACTATGTCACGCTACCTACCACGTGTTTGTCAAGCCTCCCAACATTGCCATGAAAAGCCTCTAACCCTTCCACATCCCAGCAAACCGTTGTTTGGCTATGTTACCGCTTGCTCAGCCCTTCTTATAGCGTTCTAGATGCAGGTGCAATTGCTTCCATGTGGCTACATGACCATTCTTTTGTTATCATAATATTATTGCTATTTAATTTAATGCACTTATACACTTGGTGAAGGGTGGAAGGCTTGGCCTTTTGCTCGGTGTTTTGTTCCACTCTTGCCGTCCTAGTTACTTGTGAACCGGTGTTATGTTCCATAATTGAGCGCTCCTAACATGCTCAGGGTTGTTATGGGGCCCCCCTTGATTTTTGTTTTAGGATAAAGCTTGTCTGACAAGGCCCAACATTGGTACTACATTTGCCTAATAACTAATAAATTTGCATAGGGACCCGCTGACACCCGCGGATAAATAATCAACAACCCGGACCAGTGCTCCTCATGAGTGTTGGTCCAAACTAGAGCACTGTGCGGGGCCAACCCGAGGCAACTCGGGAGATTTCTACCAGGCCACCATACACTAGCTTATCCGCCGTGTCCTGAGAACGAGATACGCGGCTCCTATCGGGATCGTCGACACGTCGGGAGGCTTTGCTGGATTTGTTTACCTTTCTTGAATGTCTTGAGTGAGGAACTCTGATCTTCTTCGGGCTATCTCGAGGTGTCGGATTTCCTTTGGAATTGCCTAGGATGACCACGAGATCCGTGGTCGAGGTTATTCCCGCTGCATGTGGTTAATTTGTGATGGACGAGTTGGAGCACCCCTGCAGGGTTAAATCTTTTTGAGAAGCTGTGCCCGCGGTTATGTGGCAAACTTGGATATTTTGTTTAACACCCGATCATAGCAAACTTGAAGTAAACTAAAATAAAATACGCTAACTGTGTGCGTAACCGTGACTGTCTCTTTTTGTGAGTTCTTATCCGAAAGAGAACACAGTGGGGTTATGTTTGACGTAAGTAGGTGTTCAGGATCAGTTAGTGATCATTGCTAGTTCACGTCCGTTATGCGTAGACTATCATACTTTACTTTCTGTATTCATAGGTTAGCCACTCAAACAAATGCTTAGTCGCTTGCCGCAGCCTCATCACTTAACCATACCTCACCCATTAAGCTTTAATAGTCTTGATACCCTTGGAAACGAGATTGCTGAGTCCCTGTGGCTCACAGATTACTACAACAACAGTTGCAGGTACAGGTAATACGATGATTTGACGTGAGCGCGATGTTTGTTTGATTTGTAGTTATACTTCTTCTTCATCAATCTAGGATGGGTTCCAGGCGGTAGCCTGGGATAGCAAGGGTGGATGTCATTTTATCGTTTGATTTCGTCCGTAGTCGGACCCTGCTCTTCTGTATGATGTTTGAGTATGTTGTTGTATTGATGTGACTTTGATGTAGCTTGTGGCGAGTGTAAGCCAATTCCATATACTCATCTCTTCTATACATGTACTTGTAATGATATACATTTTTGCAACACGACGAGATGCGCTTCTATCCCTGTCGAGGCTCTCGTGCTGAAATAAGGATAGGACCGCATCTTGGGCGTGACAGGGCAGTTGGGTTGTGCGGCGTTGCTGCTCGAGGGGAGCGGTGGTATGTCGGGGCGACGACCTTGAAAGGCGGTGCCGTTTGATTGCGTTGGGCGTGACAGAGCAGTGGATGTCGGGGCGGTGGCCCCGAGAGAATCACCATATTGACCAGTCTTCTGTGGCAATGATGTTGGTGAGGGCGATGTCGGCGACACGACAATGGTTGCGGTAGTCGGCTCTTCTCCGACGTGTCCACGATATTGCCTCGGTTTGTTTTGTTGCTGTGGAGTCGAAGCTGCGGTGGCGGAACCTTGTGGTGTACGATGACTGGCTGCAGGTGACCCCTTCGGCGATCTTCTGTGGTGCCAACCGTGTCTGGTTTTGTTCTTTTGAGTTCTCCATCGGAGTCAGAGTTGCGTTGTCTAGCCACAGGTCGACATGTAGTCGATAAGGGTGGGCTTTGCCCTAAGTGTTTTAGTCTATGGGAGTGGGCTTGGGCCTTGTTGTTTTGGTTTTTGCTCGGTTTTCCGTAATTAGCTGGGCAATTCTCTTCTGCTTATTTAATAGATGTGGCAATCTTTGCCTCCATTTCATTTTTTTGAGCTCGAGGTCAAATGAGCTCGGTGAACAGTAAATCCCCAAAATAAAATAAAAACGATCTTTTTGCTGAACACATTGACAAGAGTTTTACGTGCTTCGAAAATTTCATCTTGAAATCACATTCTTGGAAGTCGTGGCAAAAAATAAATGCCCCAAAAATATTATTTTCGAAAGCATTTTCGAGTCTTGATTTTTTGGTACGGCTTCCACAAATGTCCTTTCAAGATGAATTTTGTGAGTACGTAGTCAATATTTGCACCAAAAAAGTTCAAAATATTTTAAATGTTTTTTCATTTCTTTTCTTCTGATTTTACTGTTCATTCCGAGTTCAAATGAGATTTGAGCTCGAGACGAGAAGATGACTTTTGGTTTTCTATGCCCTATGTAAAACTAAAATGGTCTTACATTTTGGTATAGAGTGAGTAGTTTTTGTTAGAATTAGATCTAACTGCCACATGCAGTTAATAGTGCCCGAAGCACCCTTTTCTGTATATAGATGCATGCTCACTCTGAACAGGAGCCTATCGACAAACCGACACCTCCTACTTGCGCCTTTTTTGCAAACCGACATCCCGAACAGGCAGGACCCATGTATAAATACCCCATGTTGATAATCAATGAAAGCAAAAGTTCATTCTCAATCATTTGATACGTTATCAGCATGCTCTAACCCAGAGCAACTATGGCCAGCTCTAAGCGAGAGCTGGCCATGGTCACGATAGGGAAAGTGTCGCCTGACTCGCTACATGCGCGCAACAGTGCATGGTCTTCTAGATCAGAAGCGAGTGCTGGCACACGCGTGGTGCCATGGCCTCACTCCCTTATGAAGTGGCAGCAGCTGGATGCGGATGCATCCCGGCGAGGCGGGCAGTATGATGGATACGATCTCATCCCGGTTTCTCCGACCAAAGCGGGCCGCGTCATCCCCCTCCAAACCTTCTTTTACTTGAACATAGCCGGCGCAGCGGACGTGCGACGGCGCCTGACTAACACCTTCTGGCAGCGCGGTACCCGACTGACTCCTTTGGACGGGGCGGTGCCCGACATTCCATGCTACATTTTCTGAAATTTTTGCAAAAAGACCACTTTCCTAGTCGAATTGATAAAAAAACATCGTTGAATGCAAACGACGAAAAAGACCAGCTGAGCCGTGGCGACAGGCACGCCAGCCGACACGTGACACCTGCCACAGCCTCTAACGGTAGGACCTGCTGCCACATTCACTTGCAGCATATTGCACTGCACTGCTTTTCCACGAAGGACGAACGGAAAACGGAAATGGCAGACCCATAAAGTGCCTGCCGCCTCTATGTGTGGCGACATCTCTTGTTGCTGTTGTGACGCACCGGCGGTCCTTAGGTATGACGTCCGGTCAACAGATGTAGCATAGAATAAACAAAAGAATTCAACACAGTCCCACATGCACCCAAGTTGATGTACATGGCCATGCACGCTCATATGTGCATTTGATGCTGATGGCAAAAGGAAGGAAAATAATTAACCAATCCCCTGAAAAGACATATTTGAAAATTAGACCATTTACATGCAAACCTCATAAGTACGCACAGGAAATACACCAGATGTGAGACATGCCGCCACACGACATTGGCGACCGTCCTTTTTGTCGTTTGTATTTAAAGATGGTCATTTTTGTCAATTTGAGTGGATAGGTGGTTCTTTCAGACAAAAATTCCTTCCCCCGGGTCCGAATCGTGGCTTCTCGTGAACGACAGAGGCGACGACGGTGGCCAACAACCAATGGCGCTCAGTTTGCGGCGGCGCCCAACCCATCTTCACACGCCATGACTGCTCATAGTGCAGCCGTCGGCACCCCTCCACACAACGGATGCCCGGTGCATGGTCCGGCTTGGTGCCGAGCAAGGCGCCCCCCTGTAACTGCTGCTCGCATAAGGCGCAATGGACAACGACGCCCTCCATAGTTGCCTGGTCCGAGCACGACGCCCAGAGCACAACCACGAATGGCACAAACTCGATCTTCTGCCACAAGGCACGTGGGTGCCCTTTGGCGTGGTTGCTCGCTGTCAGAGCCTTTGCCACAACGGATACGACGTCGAGCAAAGCTAGACGAATGCTTCTTGAGGTCATCGACTTCGGCCTGGAGCCTGCCCCGCTAGGCCGTGAGGCCTTTATACTCATCAAGAATGGCATGGGCGACCGCCAGCTCATGCTCCTTCGCCAACAGGCGCTCCCGCTCTGCCTCTTGTGCAGACGCGGACTCGCGCTCCTGGGCCTTGGCGTTTGCCTCGCTGGTGAAGACCGCATCCGGGCGCCTCAGGACCTTCTCCTCACGTTTCGGGAGCTCGGCTTCACTGGATGTGAGCCGGCTCTCGCAGGCCTCTGTGGCCTCCTCCCGTGTTTTGAGCGAGCGCTCGCGTGGAGCAGCCTGCTCCTCGAGCGTCTTCTCGTGGGCACCAGGCCCCCTCCCATAGGTGCTTGACCTCTTGGGCGCCCTCGAGGGCCTTCGCGAGGGACCGCTGGGCATCTTTGGCGAGTTGCTCGCGCTGTGCTTGGGCCTCCTATTCCCGTTGGCGGTCAAGCTTCGTCGCCTCCCAAAGCAGGCTCCACCCCTCCGCTAGGCACCACCGCTCCTCCGCGAAGAGCTCTGCCTCCTTCCTGATGCTGCTGAGGCCCCGCCCAAGGGCGCAGCTCTCCCCGGGCCCCTCGCCAGCCTCTCGCACCGTCACGCAAGAAGGCACGATCTCGAGCCCTTTCGACAGCTATTTGTTGTCACCCCCAACATGGGTCACGCTCACCGTCTCGCATAGAGGTCTTAGGATGACCACCTCCGGTGCCGGCGGCATCACCCCGTCCCTTGAGGTCACCTCGAGCCGAAGCTCACCCTCCTCGCTGCCTCCTGCCGGTTTCACCGCCGGGTACATCGGCATGATGGGCAAGACGACCTTCAAGGGAGGGGATGGTCCTTCAACCTTGGTCTTCTTCTTCTTGGCCTTTTCCTTCTCCTCGGTGGACAGCTAGGGATTCCTGCATGGGCAGAGACTCATCAGATCCACGCATCGCCTCAGTGCCCAGCATCTCACTAGGCCCCGCGTTGTTTCGTCCCTAACGGGCGGAACATGCACGTTGCGGGCCCAGGGGAGGTTGTCGGCCCAGTGGGAACCAGGGTACCATGGCCCGTCTGCCGATGGCCCTTAGGATCACACTTGGGCCAGCCCACGAAGGAGGGCCCTGCCTCGGCCGCTCAGGAGGGTGCCGCCTCAGGAAGGGCAGGCCTCGTGAGGCCCCTCACCTCCAGGTCGATCCTTGTCAAAGCCACCAATCGCCAAAAAGCCTCACGAGGCCCCGCCTCACGAGGCCGCCTCGCAAGCTCCCCCTCGCAAGGCCCCCTTGTGAGGGCCACCTCATGAGGCCCCCCTTGCGAGGCCGCCACATAAGGCCCCCTTGTGAGGGCCACCTCATGATCCTCCCTCGCGTGGGCCGCCTCGTGCCCCCCTCGTGAGCCCCCTTCGCAAGGGTACGACGCTAGTCACGAGGCGTTGCGCCCATCACGTGGATGACGTCCCACTGTCAAGGTAAGGATGGCGGGGCATGGCCGAAGCCAGTTACCATTTTGGTGATAAGGGAGCAACGACGTCTGCCTCCCCCCAAAAGCAAGTCCCAACGAATTTCCTCTTTGGTGCAAGGAGCTCAGGATGGATCGGCGCGCCAGGACGAAGGTCATCGCCGACTCACCCGCGCGTCACAAAGACCACTTTATTAGGCGTAGACCGCCTTTTGTCATGATAAGCCTAGGCGCCTGTCCCGTATGAAGTGCCATCCCGTGGCCACCCTTTCCCACTAATATTTTTGGGGAAGATGACCAAGGCACTACAAAGGGGGCAGGACCGCCTCCATATAGGGGGGTCGATTCATTCTCCCCCACACCCTCGTGTACCTTGAGCCACAAGCTCTCCATTACAAATAAATACAATACAAGCAGGAGTAGGGCATTACACCGCACGGTAGCCAGAACCTGGGTAGCTCGCGCATTCCCTTCGTGCCCGGTGAGATTGAGTGTGCACATCGTAGGCCACACCGTAGTTGTTGTCATGTTGCAGGTTGCCAAGCCAAGCCCCCCCAAGTGTTCGAACCCTAGATCTTGAGAGTGTTTCTTGGACACAGATCCAAAAATCCAACAGATGACTCTATATGAATGCCTCTGTCAGTGTACCAGGATGTGCAATGATCTAGCGTAACATGTAAACAATGATGAACGATGGCTTTGCCACAAATACTATGTCAGCTACATGATCATGCAAAGCAATATGACGATGAACACATAAGTCATATAATGTAACGGTGGAAGTTGCATGGCAATATATCCCGGAATTGCTATGAAAATGCCATGATAGGTAGGTATGGTGGCTTTTTTGAGGAAGATATAAGGAGGCTTATGTTCAACATAGTGTATCATCTCACTAGGTTTGGATGCACCGGCGAAAGCTGCGTCAATCCTCGAGGTGAGAATGGGCAATGCACAATACCGAAGAGGCTAGCATAATATGGAAAGGTGAATGTGCATACATCCATGGATTCACATTAGTCATAAAGTACTCACATCCTTACTACAAAGATTTATTATCTCTCTCGAAGCAAAGTACTACTCGCATGCCCCTAGGGAGGAGGTTGGTAGGAGTTAACCATCGCGCACCCCCGACCTAAACAACACTAGGATTTCAACGAGGAATAAGAATGCTCACACAACATCACCATGCCATAAAAAATATTTATATGAACAACAAATTAATACCCTTTAAGTATCAATATTTCTACTTACCAACAACCATGTTCTCATGCCATTTCATATTACCACATCAATATCATTAACCCACAATTTCTCCTTTATGTGCTACATGAAGGTTTTGATTATGCACTCCTTGAACACCTATTATATTTGGACAAGTATTATAAACGATGCAAATTACCGTAACTATTTATCAAACTATCAAACAAATTTAAGTGAAGAATGATAGTTCAATTATTTCTATAAAATCTATACGCCACCGTGCTCTAAAAGATACAAGTGAAGTACTAGAGCAACTACTTAGCTCAAAAGATATAAGTGAAGCACATAGAGTATTCTAACAAATCATGATGAACAAGTGTCTCTCTCAAATAGGGGTGTGAAACAAACAATGATTATGGAAAACTAAAACAAACAAACTATAACACACGATGCTCTAAGCAAAACACATACCATGTGATGAATAAAAATATAGCTCCAAGTGACATACCGATGGACTGAGACAAAAGAGGGGATGCCTTCCGGGGCATCCCCAAGCTTAGATGCGTGAGTATTCGTAGAATTTTAACATGAGGTGCCTTGGGCATCCCTAGTCTTAAGCTCTTTGTCGATCCTTATTCCTTCATCCATTGTGATCGCACCCAAAACTTGAAAACTTCAGCACACAAAACTCAACAGAAAACTCGTGAGCTCCATTAGTATGATAGGTAAATCAAACACTTTAGTTACTGTTATAAATTGATTCATATTTATTATTGCATAACATACCGTATTCTAATTTCTCCATGTCTTATATCCCCTGATACAATCCATAGCATCATCAAAACAAGCAAACTATGCAAGTAAAAACATAATATGTATAAAACAGAACTATTTGTAATGATCTGCGTAAACACCATACCTCTCTAACTCCAAAAATTCTGAAAAATTAGAACATCCTAGGGAATTCGTATATCAATACTGTGTAAAAACTTTAGATCAAAAAGACGTTATTCTTCACCAGACGCAAAAGTTTCTGTTTTTGCACCGTATCAATTCTATTTTTTTTTTCAAATAAACCTCCCGCTTTATTAATTAGAAATAATAGTTACATCTTCAATAAGAAAAGATACAATATCCACCATGGGCTCCTCAAACCAATCTCTAGTCACAGAAGATTTCGCTAGTCTAGGAAGTTCATGAGCAACTTTATTTGCATCCCTCTTATAATGTTAAAACCTTGTAATTGGAAAATCGCATGCCATAAAATAGCAATCATCAAACACTGCCGCTGCTGCTCCCGCCGATTGTCCTCCATTCTTCATTGTGTCAATCACTTCCATATTGCCAGAGTTGATAATAAGCCAATTGCATCCCGCCCTCTGTGCAAGTAGTAAACCAAACCTAAGAGCCAGAGCTTCAGCTGTGAGTACGTCAGCACACCAGTCCATCCTCCAGTTTCCTCCAGCAATGGACCTTCCTTTATCATCTCTGAAAATAGCCCCCGTCGTGCCCCTAAGCAGATCATGGTCAAAAGAAGCATCAACATTCAGTTTAACAAAATCCAAAGGGGGCATGCTTCATCCCCCTATTTTACTTGTTGCCTTGGGGGAGTGGGCTTTAACATAGTTAGCCTTTATAGCTCGAGCCCACATCAAGGTTTGTTGTGCCTCCTGAATCTTTCCTTCGTGAACCAGTTTACGTCTATCCCACCATAAAAACCAGGCCGTTATAGCTATCAATTCACGAGAGTTCTGGAGACCCAATATAGATAATTCTTGATCTGGCATAAGTAGTAAAAATTCAAGAACAGTCTCTCCTGCTTGATCGACAACACAGGCTCTTTTAATTATCTCATGCAGTCCTAACTTTTCCCAAACCTCCTTCGCCTTCTGACACAGGAAGAGGACATGTTTTCTGTCTTCTTGTCCATTTGAGCATGATGGGCATATGGGCGAAACTTACATATGTCTATTAGCAAGCGTAACACGGCAAGGGAGTGTTCCATGCAATGTATGCCAAATGAAAATCTTAACCTTTGCCAGACAAGCTAGTTTCCAAATCTTTCCCCAAATAGGATTAACTTCTATTCTACCCATACCATTTGTATATTGTAGTTTCTCCCATATTGTTGGTTCCATTCCTCCAAATAAGCCGACCGTACAGTGAATAAGCCATTCTTTGTGTAACTCCATGCAATGAAGTCCGGCATATTATGCATCGGGAGGGGAATCGCAAGCACCCTTTGAGCATCAATTGGCCACAACGTTTGTCTCACCAAATCTTCATCCCAAGCATCCATGACTCGATCAATAAGGTCAGAGACCTTTGACAAGAGTTGTCCTCTTCTAGGACTAAGAATTTTCCTATTAGCACAATTTGGGATCCATGCATCTTTCCAAATATCAATATTTTGCGCATTTCCAACTCGCTAGATATAACCATTCTTTAAAGAGTTAATTCCTGCCATAATGCTTTGCCAGGTAAAAGATGAACCCTTCTTTTGGTTCGCATTCATTAAATCTCCATCTGGGAAATATTTAGCTCTTAAAATTTTAGCACATAGAGACTCCGGATTATCAAGCAGACGCCACGCTTATTAGGCGAGCAAAGCCAGATTGAAACAATGTATGTCGCAGAATCCCATGCCTCCTTGGTCTTTTGGGACACACATCTTCCACCACGCCATCCAATGCATTCTCTTCTGGTTGTCCTCGTCACCCCACCAAAATTGCGACATCGCGTCAATTATTCCTTTGCAATTTTTTTAGGAATTTTAAATACGGACATAGCATAAGTTTGGAGAGCTTGTACAACAGATTTTAGCAGAATTTCCTTTCCTCCAGCTGATAACAATTTTTCTTTCCATCTGCTAATTCTTCTGATAATTCGATCAATTAGGAATTGGAAACAATCGCTTTTGTCCATACCCACATTTGCTGGCAAGCCCAAATATTTATCATTGAGGGCTTCCGTCATAATATCCAGAGCTACACAAACTTGCGCCTTATATTCCACTTTTGTATTGGGACTAAAGAAAATACTAGATTTTTCGACACTCACCCTTTGCCCCGAGGCGCCACAGTAAAGATCCAACACTAATTTCAAGGCCTCCACATTCAAGACATTTGCCTTCATAAGGATCAACGAGTCATCGGCGAAGAGAAGGTTTGAGATCGCCGGAGCATCTCTACAAACTTTATTGCCAGAGATCTTGCCATTATCCTCCGCATTATCTAAGAGAGCAGTCAACCCCTCCATACATAATAAGAATAAATATGGAGAGAGAGGGTCTCCCTGCCTCAATCCTCTGGTAGGTTTGAAACTATCAGTCTCTTGACTATTAAACCGGATCGGGTATTCCATAGATGTTACACACTGCATGATTAAGTTTACCCACTTCTTTTGGAGTCCTAATTTCAGCATAATTTCCTACAGAAAATACCATTCCACTCGGTCATATGCTTAGTTAATATCCAGTTTAATGACACACACGCCCTCCTTACCACTCCTCTTTTTCTTTATTGTATGGAAGCATTCGCATGCCACCAAAATATTATCAATTCTAATTATCATTCAAGTCATTCCAAAGGCTTTACTTGGCAGAAAAACGATTTAAACATAAAAACACAATGATTACAGTAACAATAATCATGTTATCACACCAAGACACAAACTAAAAACAAAAAAAAATAAAGATAACCATTGGGTTGCTGTCGGCATTCTGGGACTGGGGGTACCCAGACCTGCCTGCCTGCGGCCCAGGGCGTGGCCCACCACAACGCGCGCAGTACGGCCTAGCGATAGATTGCCAAGGCTTGACCCTTGCGAGATGCCCCCACCTCGCGAGGAGGACAATGTAAAGACCTCCGAAGAGTGGCATCCCCCAGGCTGCCTCCCGAGGAGCGGAGATTCCTATGCAAGTGCCCAACCTCACGAGGATGGGATGACGTGGGTTCTGACGATGAAGCCATGCAGGCGCCAGCAGGCATAGGAGGAGGACAGTTTCCTCTTTCGTGCTAAGGAGACAAGGAAATATGCGGGTTCCCAAGGAATGCCCCAAAGGTTTCCTTCCCGGTGCAACGAGATCGAGACCACGAGCTCAGTGGGGCGGATGTGATCGTCGAGCCCACCACTGCGTCACCCCGAAGCTTTGTAGGCAAAGACCACCTTTAGTTAGGATAAGATGTACCTCCTGTCCCCTTTCAAAATTTTCCATTGTGGATCCCTTCCCACCTGTGCAATGTGGGAAGAGGACCGTGACCGCTATAAATTGCCACCCGCTCCCATCGTAGAAGGAGGGTGGAGTAGAGCTAGTTCATCACCACCAAATGTCCTCGTGAGGCCACCCCACCACTCTACTAGTTCATCCTTAGCCTCCTCATGAAGCCAATCCACCACAAAGTAGGAGTAGGGTTTTACATCGCAAGGTGGACCGAACCTAGGTAAATCTCTGAGTTCACTTTCTCTCTTGCTGGCATTCGCTCGTCGTAGCTAGGTCGTAGGGTGACAAGCTTGAGACTTTGAGCCGGTTTAGATCCTCGCACATGCCCCAGTGTTCGAACCTTGTGGGTTTTGCAGAGCCCCGAATTCGACAGTTGCCTCCCAACAATGTCGCGGTTACCAAGATAGTCATCAAAGGCGGCACTGGCCTCAATGTCCTCTCCGTGGAGACTTTCGACGCACTCCAAGTGCTCTATGACCGGCTCGCGTCTACCAGGCCCTTCTCGGGGGTGGCTCATGGATCAACCACCCCTTTGGGGCAGGTGCGCCTCCTAGTCACCTTCGTCACTCGGGACAACTACCGGACCAAGATGATCGACTTCGACGTGGCCCACATCAGCCTCCCGTAGAACGCCATCTTGGGATACCCGGCCCTCGCCAAGTTCATGGCGGCAACGCACCCCGGCTACAACGTAATCAAGTTGCCAAGGAGCAGAGACATCATCTGAATGACCGGGGACACCAAGGAGGCGGTTCGAGCCCTCATGCTTGCCTACAAGGCGGCGACAGCTACATGCCCCAGCACAGAGAGCACCGCACATGCCTTGGGGGCTGCGGCGTCCCTAACACTTGATGATGAGGGTGACACTTCCGCTCCCGAGGCTGAAGCGACACTAAGCCCCGGCGCAGAGGGAGCGGTACATGCTCTGGAGGCCTCGCCCACGAAGAAAAAACATCTGTTCTCTCAAAAGCAAGATGAGATGAAGAAGGTGTTCGTTGATGGTGGGAGCTCAGGCCCCACCTTCACCATCGACACGGTCCTTCCACCGGAGCAAGAGAGGGCGCTGGTCGACTTCCTCCGCGCGAACAAGGACGTGTTCGTGTGGGAGCCATCCGATCTGGTGGGTGTCCCGAGGAGCGTAATTGAACACCAATTGATGGTGTGACCCCACGCACGCCCGGTGAAGCAGAAGGCAAGACGGCATGCGGAAGAAAAGCAAGCTTTCATCGTCAAGGAGGTCCACAAGCTATAGGAGGCTGGCGTTATTCAGGAGGTGCGGTACCCCGATTGGCTGGCCAACCTCGTGTTTGACCCCAAGAAGGGCGGGAAGGAGCACATGTGCGTCGACTTCACGAGTCTCAACAAGACCTGCCCACAGGATCCCTTCCCACTCCCGCGCATCGACCAAATCGTAGACTCCACTGCCGAGTGCGATCAGTTGTGCTTCTTGGATGCCTTCTCAGGTTACCAGCAAATCAACATGGAAGTGGAAGACGTCAAGAATATGGTGTTCTTATCCCCATGCAGCATGTATTTCTACACATGCATGCCCTTTGGGTTGCGGAATATTGGCGCGACCTTCCAACGGTTGATGCACATCGCCCTAGGACCGCAGTTCGAGAGGAATGCTGAGGCTTACATTGACGACATCATGGTCAAGTCACGGGAGACAAGGACCTTGATCGAGTACCTGGAGGAGACATTCGCCAACTTGCGTCGGGTGAACCTAAGGCTCAACCCCAAGAAGTTCGTTTTCAGGGTCCCCTCCGACAAACTACTTTGCTTCTTGGTGTCGCACCAGGGGATTGAGGCAAACCCCGAGAAGGTCAAGGCAATTGAAAAGATGCGCCCACCACAGACCCTTAAGGAAATGCAGAAGCTGGTGGGCTGTGTGACCGCCCTGGGATGCTTCATCTCCAGGCTCGGCGAGCGCGCCCTCCCCTTCTTCAAGATCATGAAGAGGAAGGGCCCTTTCGAGTGGACCTTGGAGGTAGAGGCGGCTTTCCAAGAACTCAAGCAGTACCTCACAAACCCTCCCATCATGGTGGCACCCCGCGCTCACGATCCCTTGGTGCTCTACTTGGCGGCGACCCCACATTCGGCTAGCGCAGTGCTCGTGGCGATCCGAGAGGAGCGCACTAACGCAGACGCAAGGTGAGGTGGCTCACAAGGAGCCGCACAACACTCGCCACCTTGGGATAACACTTCTGAGGACCTCGCCACCTCACCGACTCCTGAGGGACCTGAGTCCTTCGTGGCCACTGAGGAGTAAGGTGGCGCCGACACGCCATGCCTCCTCGAGCATCCAATGTACTACGTCAACACCGTGCAGCGAGACGCGCGCATGCTACCCCATGCAGCAGAAGCTCCCGCTCGCGTTCCTCGTCACCTCAAGGAAGCTGCACCACTAGTTCCAAGGTCATCCCGTCAAGGTTGTCTTTGCGTACCCTCTGGAGAAGGTGCTACGCAACCCCAAAACTACAGGAAGGGTTGTAGAGTGGAACATCGAGTTGCATGCTTTCCACCTCGAGCTCAGCACAACGAGGGTCATCAAGGGCACGACCCTTGCTAACTTCGTGGCAGAATGGATGGATGCCCCCGACTAGGGGCTGGATGAGAGTCAGTCCCTCGCGCCTGGCGACTAAGCGCCCGAAGGCTGGGTCATGCACTTTGATGGCGCCTTTGCACGACAGGGCACGTGGGCTGGAGTCGTGCTCATCTCACCTATACAAGACAAGCTCTACAATGACATGCAACTCCACTTCTAGCATGACAAGAAGGTCTCCAACAACATCGTGGAGTACGAGGGCTTGATCATGGGCCTCCGAGCCGCTACGGTCCTGGGGATCAAGCGCCTCACCGTCAAGGGCGACTCCCAACTCCTCGTCAACTGCTCCAACAAAGAGTACAAGCCAAAGGACGAGCACATGGATGCGTACCTGGAGGAGGTGTGTAAGATGGAAAAGCACTTCCAAGCCCTGGAATTGTAGCACGTCCCGCACGACGCGAACAAGGTGGCGGACGACATCACCAAGAGGGCGTTGCACCGCGAGCGTTAGGAGCCTGGCGTCTTCGAGAAGAGGCTCTTCAAGCCATCGGCGGCGCCCCCGACCACCGGCCCGATGTCATCTCGAGAGGAGTTGTCACCGACCATGCCTCAGGGGCCCCAACCGACAGACCGGCCTCAGGAGCACACTTGCTCCTGGTGCTGGAACCTCAC
Organism: Hordeum marinum; assembly: GCA_022496015.1. Lineage (NCBI taxonomy): Eukaryota > Viridiplantae > Streptophyta > Magnoliopsida > Poales > Poaceae > Hordeum > Hordeum marinum. Next base: position 194,364,894 of record CM039677.1, read on the forward strand.
TCCAATGATTGGACCAAGGAGTTTAAGGCTTATCTACTCAGCGGAGCCTTGCCAAAGAAGGAAGAGGACGCCGAGCACGTGGCCTGTTAGGCCACCGCATACTGCTTGAAGGACAGTGAGCTATACTGCAGGCGCCCGAACGATGTCTCGCTACGGTGCATATACGAGGAACAGGGGCGCGAGCTGCTGGCCGATATCCACAGAGACAACTGCGGACACCACTCCTCGTCCGCACCCTCGTGGGAAAGGCACTACACAATGGTTTCGACTGGCCCACGACGCTCAATGACGCACGAGCTGGTCTAATCCTGCGAGGTCTGTCAGTTCCACACCAAGCAGATTCATCAACCAGCGCAGGGCCTCGAGACCATCCTGCTCTCCTGGCCTTTCGCTGTCTGGGGGCTGGACATACTGGGCCCCTTTCCCCGGGCAGTCGGAGGCCACCGCTACCTCTACGTCGCCATCGACAAGTTCACCAAATGGGCGGAAGTGGAGCCCGTGCGCACCATCCCTGCCGGCTCAGCAGTCAAGTTCATCTGAGGCCTCATGAGCCGCTTCGGGGTCCCCAATCGTATCATTACTGACAATGTCTCACAATTCATGAGCAACCTCTTTAGAGAATATTGTGCTAACCTTGGGACGCAGACATGTTATGCTTCAGTGGCACACCCACACAGCAACGGCCAGGCCGAGCGCGCCAACATGAAGGTCCTGAGAGGCCTCAAGGCGAGAAGCTTCCAGAAGAAACTTGAGGCCCGTAGCAAGGGTTGGATTGGTGAGTTTCAATTTGTGCTGTAGTCCATCCGCACCACCGGGACTAAGTACACCGGTGAGACCCCAATCTTCCTTGTTTATGGAGCTGAGGCGGGCCTCCCGCACGAGGTCAAGCATCGCTCCCCGTGGGTCTTGGCATTCGACTAGGAGCGTCAAGATGCTAAGTGGGGGACAGATCTCGTGCTCGCGGAGGAGGGGCGTCACCAGGCCTCACTCTGCGCCGTGAGGTACTAGCAAGCGCTGCGGCGATACCATTGCCACTACGTCCGCTCCAGGACCCTTGAAGTTGGAAACCTCGTCCTGAGGCGGGTCCTCTCTAGGGAGAGCTTGCACAAGATCTTACCCATGTGGGAGAGCCCGTTCGGGGTCTCCCACGTCTCCAGGATTGTCGTTGTGCGCCTGGAAACTCAGGATGGGGGCCCCATCTATAACGCCTGAAACATCCAGCATCTCTGCAAGTTCTACCCGTGACACTCTCACATAATAATGAGTGGGCTGTATATGCCTGGATCCCTCTGAGGACACAGAGGCGTTCCCACCCACACCCAAGTGGAAGCCCCATGCTCCCTGCTGGCGGACGACACTGTCATTCAATGACTATGCCCACGCCCAGTGGATGCCCCATGCTCCGCGCTAGGGGAAGACTAGTCTAGGTACCGAACGTGGCTGTTATTTGCCCTCTTTTGTAACCAACTTTGCCACCTTTTGAAATGAAGTTTGAACTTTTCGTGTCTTATTCAAAAAACGGGATGGGAATCTTCTCCTTGCAATTTTTTCTCATTTTGAATTCCTTCTCAAGGGGTTTGGCACCGCTAGCTCTCCCTCACGCGCCCCACGAGCGGGGCTAGGCACGGTACGCTATGCGGGCTCCAGGCCGCGCACATACCTCACCAAAACTTTGACGTCTTAATCCTCGCGTGGCGCTCTTAGGGGAGCTAGCGCACAATATGACCCTGGCCTCAGGAGCGCCCCATCTCCTGGTCTCGTCGGGCATCACGAACCGACACTCTGATGGTGACCGGCCCTTGCAAGGGGGCTTAGGGGATCTATGACTAAGAGAAAAAGCTCCATGGCGACTATCAACCGTCGCAAGGGGGCTCGAGGTCTCTATGGCTAAGGAAAGATGCTCCGGAGGAACGCGCCCCTACGGCAGAAAAGCCCACCACGGGCGCACCAAGCTAAGTTATCTTAATGACGAGTTACCTAATCACGATGCACAAGAATATTTCAGTTTGCAGCAACGAAAAGCTGGGGTACAAAAAGAAAAATGTTAACACAAAAGGCCCAAGCGCCACAGTTAATTACATGCCCCATGGCCCCATGCATGATTCTTGATGTAGGAAACAAAAGCAAAAGACAACCTCCCAAAGACCATCACTCCCGAGGCATGGCTTCGGCGTCGCCCGAGCTCAGTCGGAGTCCTCCTCCTCCTTGACGTAGGCACGACAATGCGCTGGCTCAACGTCCTCCCGGCTGGGAGCACAGCGCCGCGGCGTCTCGTCACCCTCCCTGGTTCGAGCGTGGCAGCGCGGCGGCTCGTCGTAGTCGTTGTCACTCGAGCTCCCCCCGTAGGAGGTGTCGACGCCACAGGAGGAGCTACGACACCGCCAATGGCAAGTTAACCGTCGAGGGCGCCGCCATCGCGACGACCGTCATCACCCTCCAGGCAGCATCACAGGCGCCTGCTATCTTCTCCGAAGATCTTGACGAAAAGCATTGCCATCCCATCGTGCTTGAAGTGGAGGGTGCACCTCCCCTTCAGACCGTGGGCGCGAGTAAACACCTGCCATCCGCGGGTCAAGAACACATAGCCCACAGGGGTAACCTCGACCTCCGCCCATGAGGCAGCGCTGCAACAACCATGGGCCCCCGGCCAGCAGCACATCCGTGAAGAAGCGCAGGAGCAAAAACCAGGCGATTTCTGGCCTCTCCGCCCACAGCACAAACTCCTGGACTACGTAAGCTGAGTGGAGTCAAGGGCGGGGTGGCCGGATGACTTTATCAGGTCTCCCCTCTCGGGCGCAACCACCGCGATCACCGCGGCAGCCCGCGCAGTAGGGAGCACGACCATGACCATCAGAGTTGGTGCCAGCCTGTGCGGGAGTGCGCCCACGCCCTCAAGGGGCTGGCTCCAGTGTAGTGGTATAGTTACGGGGTCGCCCGCGACCCCTCCTGGGCGGCGGCGAGCCCGGCTCCTCAAGGGGGCCTTCGCTTTCTCAGCGGCGAAGAACCTCCTCACCAGTGCCATGGTTGTAGAGATGGAGAATTGAAGGAGAGACGCGAGAAGATGAGGATGGGCTGAGGCTGTTGCCTCCCTCGCTCATTTATAGCCGGTCAGAGGCCAATCGACATCGCTCCACATCCTAAGAAATGAAAGTCCCACAACTCACGTCAGCATGTATCAGCCCGGGTGGTTACCAAGGCAGCATGGGAAAATAAAGGCGTCCGTGCTTCATCATGCACCACACGTCAATATTGGCCCGTAGGCGGTTCGGGCCCATGGTGCCTCGGTCTTCCCCCTTGGATTTGCCTAGAAGCTAGCCCGAATACCCCTTGGGCACGGGGGCTGCTGTTGGCATTCTGGGACTGGGGGTACCCAGACCTGCCTGTGGCCTAATGCGTGGCCCACCATAACGGTGTGGCACGACCCAGCAACAGATTCCCCAAGGCAAACCCTCGTGAGAGCCCCTTGCCTCGCGAGGAGGACAATGTCAAGACCTTCAGAGAGTGGTATCCCCCCAGGCTGCCTCCTGAGGAGTGGAGAATCGTATGCAAGTACCCAACCTGCCAAGGACGGGATGACATGGGTTCTGACGATGAAGCTAGGCGGGCGCCAGCAGGCCCAGGAGGAGGACAGTTTCCTCTTTCATGCTAAGGAGACAAGGACATATGCTGGTTTGCAAGCAATCCCCCAAAGGTTTCCATCCCGGTGCAGCGAGACCGAGACCATGAGCTCGGCGGGACGGATGTCATCCTCGAGCCCACCACTGCGTCACCCCCCAAAGCTTTGCAGGGGAAGACCACCTTTAGTCAGGATAAGATATACCTCCTGTCCTCTTCCAAATTTGGCCGTTGTGGATCCCTTCCTGCCTATGCAATGAGGGAAGAGGACCATGGCCCCTATAAATAGCCACCCGCTCCCATCCTAGAAGGAGGGTGGAGTAGAGCTAGTTCATCACCACCAAAGGTCCTCATGAGGCCAACCCACCACTGTAATAGTTCATCCTTAGGCTCCTCGTGAGGTTAATCCACCACAAAGTAGGAGTAGGGTTTTACACAGCAATGTGGCCCAAACCTGGGTAAATCTCTGAGTCCACTTTCTCCCTCGCTTGCATTTGCTCGTCGTAGCTAGGACGTAGGGTGACAAGCTTGAGACTTTGAGCCGGTTTAGATCCTCGCACACACCCCAGTGTTCGAATCTTGTGGGTTTTGTGGAGCCCCGAATCTGACAGTTGCCTCCCAACAAGCGCTATCGTTTTATGCCCCTAGCTAGACGTAATGAATAGTATCAAGTGTCATAATCATTGAACTTTGCATCTTAAGATGCTTGTTCATGAGGAAGCTTCTCTAAGACAATAGGAAACACATCATCTAGTAATATCTTAACATTCACAATGCTACTTTCCTAAACATCTACCGTTCTCTCTCTCACTATCCAGGAATATTGTTTATTAATAGCATCGAAAACTTGTTGGATAATGTGAATAGGAGGAACTCCCTTCTTGGTATTTCATCAAATGTGTGGTTATCATGAAACACATACCTCATCATATAATCCTCATTATATAAAATGTCATCTATCACAGGGATGTTCACGACTCATATTATAGTGATTACAAATTTCTCGAGCCTCTCACACTATATAATCAAATTCATTCATGAGGATAAGAGTGGCTATATTATTAACCTTGGTTTTTTATAATCAGTAACTCATAGAAAAACCTTTGGAAAGTAGGGCAAGTACGCATAAATCTTATTTCAAGTTTAAGAAAAGTGCAGAAATAACATCGGCATAACTATGGGTTCTTTTAAGAATAGACGTATCCTTCCAAGCCAAGGCACCCATACAATTAAAGAATTCTTGAATAATGCTTTCCCTATGATATTACCCTTCCCTGCAACAGAAACTTTTACACCTCGTTGTGGAGGAGTTTCCTATTTTGGGGTCTTACTATCCTCACTCTTCTCAATGATAAACTCAGAGGTAGGAGCAACTTCAAGGAAGCAACTAACAAGTGAAGCGAGTAAACTAACAAGTAAACTAGCAAAAATAAATATTTTGTTTTTTTGCTTTTTATAGCAAGCAAAATATAACAGAAAATAAAAATAAGAACAAGTGAATGATAATTTATGCTAAAGTACTTGAGAGGAATTTGGTGATGCTCCCCGGCAGCGGCGCTAGAAATTCTTCCTGCTACTTCTAAACTGCGTTGTGATTTCCTCGAAGAGGAGGGGAGATGAAACATAGTAGAGATAAGTATTTTCCTCGGTGAGAACCAAGGTTATCGAACCAATAGGAGAACCACACAAATCCCCATCTTCGGCGCCTACAAACAAAAGAGCACACACTTGCACCCAACGCGGGTAAGAGGGTTGTCAATCCCCTTGAACTCGCTACTTGCAAGCGATAAGTAGTGGTAGATAGATAAACTGGTAAACATAAATTGAAAATAAAAAGAAAGTAAATAATGGCATCAATATTCGGAGTTTTTTTAATAATATTTGTGAAGAGACCCAGGGGCCATAGTGTTCGCTAGAGGCTTCTCTCTCGAAGAAAGCATATAGTGGGTAGACAGATTAATGTTGGGCAATTGATAGAAAAGCGTGTATTATGTAATATTTATTCATGACAATGGTCATGTATATAGGCATCATGTCCATAAGCAAGTAGACTGACTCCTGGCTGCATCTACTACTATTACTCCACCCATCAACCTCTATCCAACATACATCTAGAGTATTAAGTAACATAGTAATGCTTGGAGGAGGATGACATGATGTAGACAAAGTAAATCCAACTATCATGAATGAAGCCCATCATTTTACCCTTAGTGGTAGCAATACAATATGTGTCATGTCCCATTCTGTCACATGGATTGAGCACCGCAAGATTAAACCCACTACAACACACCACTCCCATCGAAGATAAATCAATCTAGTTAGCCAAACCAAGCTGATAGATGGGAGAGCATTACAAAGCTATAACAATCATGCATATAAATAACCAGTAAGGATTTAATATATTTTCATGAATAATCTGAACATAAACCCACAATTCATCAGATCCCAACAAACACTCCGCAAAGCTGGTTACATAGGATAGATCACCAAGATAATCATGGTGATCTTTGCATTAAAGAACGGATAGATAGATAGCCATCTAGGTACTAACTACAGACCAGTGGGTATACAGTGAAGTACTCACATATCACCATGCGAGCAGCAAGGTTGATGTAGAGGCCATTCGTGATCGATCCTCCTTCCGACCGACACTGAAACTGGGCTCTAGATGGGCACAATGCGGAACAGAGACTTCTGACAGTGGAAAAAGTGTTTTGGGAGGCTCTTTACGGTTTCCCCTATATGAGAATTTATAGCAAAGAGATCAGGTCCAGACGCTATGGGAGGTGGCCCAAGCCATCAGGGCGTGACCACCCCCTGGACGTGTCCTGTTGGCTTGGCACCATCCCGTTGGCCTCCGGTCTCCCTCCAAAGCTCCTAGGTCTTATTTTTTGTCCAAAAGAAACATCAACATGTTTTGGCGTATTTGGAGTTCGTTTGGTACAATATTCCTGAAAGGCCAAAAACAAGCAGAAAACATCAACTGGCACTGGGCATTGGGTTAATAGGTTAGTGCTCAAAAGTAATATAAATTAGCAAGCAAATGCTTAAAAAGTATCCTAGAACGGTAATATAATAGCATGGAACAATCCAAAATTATAGATATGTTGGAGACATATCACGGGCAGGCTCCTACTACCAGGCGACTGATCCACCTCATCAGCCTGATTGTCACTTAAGTGAGGTGTTGAGCGGGGAGGCGGTTAGGTAGAGCCTTCCGGGGCATGTTACAGCTCCGGAGGGATAATCTTCCTTTATTGACACTCGTCCTAATATCATGGCGAAGGAATAAGAGGTAGTTGGGAAGATGACACAGAAGGAGACGCCAGTGGTGTGACACCTCACGAGGCATTTACTGCGTTTGTCCTAAGTCATCAGGGTTAGGTATTTGACACTTTAGCCACTACTAGCATAGTATTTTTACTATTTTCCGCTGTAGTAACCCCTTCCACTATAAAAGGAGGTCAATGGTAACATTTACAAAGGTCGACTCCCTATCCATTTGCATGTAGTAGTTGTGCTCCCGTGCATCCTTGCCGGCAAGCCGCGCTCCGTGTAACTTGGATAAACACTTATATCCACCAAAGCAGGAGTAGGGTTTTACACCTCGCGGTGGCCCGAACCTGGGTAAATCCACTTTGGTGACCATTATTTCTGCTCTTTGTGCATGTCGATTCCCCTAGTAGAACTGCAAAGGGGCCTTGTCGGTCCCATAGATTGTCGTACCTCGACATCTGGGTTTGTTGATAATTATTTATGAGAATTTTAAACTCAGAGTCTTTTCTGTATAATTTCCTTATAACTTATTTTCTTTGTTTCCTACCGAACGAATGGGGCTACGTGGTGGCTTTCTATTGGCTAATGGGGCATGTGTGCTGGGTGCTACGGGCGAACGGTCGAGCCATAGTGGATAATGGTTCACAGCTTAAGTGTGTGTGTGTGTGATCCGTTGGATCCTGATCCAATGGATGAAAAAGAACAGGGAGAGGTCTTAGTAGAGCTAGGTCGCCGTAGCTTTGCCAGAGGACACAAGCACGGTGGTGTGGCTCAGGTGTTGGTGGATCTCGAGCTCCACGGGTCGTCGGAGTCGACGGGGGCATGGGCGGGTGCGATGTTGCACGACAAGCTCGCTGGTGGCCTAGGCGTGCGTCGGGTGGTCGTAGGTAGACGCGGCAAAGTCGCCGGAGTTGCACAACGCTTGCGTGCTTCGGGAGGTGATGCGGGCAACATTTTGGGGTCCTCCTGGGCACCCAAAATGGTCAGGGGGATGCGCAGGTGTGCGGAGAAGACAAGGGACATGGTGGGGTGTGTTCGGGCATGATCTCACCTCATCGGATTTAATGATGTGATGGTGGTGGGCTTCAGGTTCTAACATCGTCGTCTCTCCAGAGGGGCTCGGGAGAGCGGAGTTGTCCAGGGGCGTGCATTGGAGCGGTTGATCGAGTGGGGCAGGAAGCTGGTCAAGTTGTGGCTTGTGGTGCACAGAATCGGCACCAGAGTTGCTAGGTCAGGGCAGCAAAGATGGGGTCACGGCAAAGCAGCCTCGGGGTGAGCTAGGACAAAATGGTGAGCAGGTGGAGGGGGATTTAAGGGGTAGGGGCCATGGCATCGAGTGTGGCCATGAGCGTGCGGGCGTGCATGACGTGGCCACGGTCGTGGCGAACATGGGCCACAGTTAAGCAAGGTGAGGGAAGACCTGACTGGTGGGTTCCACTAGTTAGTGGGAGAGGGAGAGAGAGAGGGGCGCGACGCGGCTAGGTTGCGGGCGTGTGTCGACTGGCTCTCGCCTGGCTGGTCCGTGTTTTTTTTGTTTTTTTGTTTTCCCCCCTTTTTGTTTTCTTGTTTTTTTGTAAATTAAATTTTGTTTTCAATTTCGAAAACTATTTTAATAAAGGATAGATCCTAAATTCCAAATGAATTATTTAGAAATGTTTGAAAGTTTCTTTTGGCTAAAATTGGCATATGCTTTCTGCACGTATATTTTTATTTCGAATTTGAATTTGATTTTAAAACAAAGTTGTTTCAAATCCCATTTAAAATATGCAGGGTGTAGGTCATTAGTTGGCTTTTGAATTTTTTTATTTCAAGCCAATTGGTTGCAAAGCGAATTTCTTGAATAATCCCATTTTGATTTAAATTTCATGTTCAAAAAAAATAAAATCAATTCCTTTTGCGGATTCTTTTTATTTGTCTTGAATATTCTTGTGACTTATTGAAAGATCTCCCCCAACAATATTTCAAATGGGTAGGGCTTCCACCTATTGCTAGCTTGGTTTCCACTAATTGCATTGGGATCTTAACCCTTTGATCAAACAATCAAGAAAAGGCAACTAGAAAGGAATCAAACAAAGTATTTTATTTTTGAAAATTTTAATTCCTTGTGAATTTTTCAACACACAAGATTTGGGAAAATTTTGGGGTGTCATAGCGCGACTTCGTGTCGTGCAGGCCATGTCATCGTCAGCTCGTGAGCAGCATGTGGCAAGGCCTACAACCGCTGAATATGCACCATGGGTTCATATGTCGGCCACTGAAGCATAAGGGGAAGACACATCGACATTGGATGCTCAACAAACAAACCCGATGGAACCACCTGCTAAGCAGTCCAAAAGTCCGGAACCGCTTGCTAAGCAGTTCAAAAGTGTGGAACCACCTGCTTATTAGTCTAGAGGTTCGTAGCCGCATGATAAGCATACCGATGTGTCAACACTGCCTGCTCAACAAATTAACACATTGGCACAGCCGCATCAGCACACTCAAGCGTTTGCACCACCTGCACAAAAGCCCAACATAGCTTCAACGATCGATCAACAGTCTGTCTCCTCTCCTACTACTACTCAGCAGTTCGCCATAGCAGCACCATCTGTAGAGAAGACCATCATAACTTCATCGGCTTCTCGGCACTACGTCATTAATGTATCCAAACCTAAAACCAAAAGTGCTTCAACTAACAAGAGGAAAGCGATCATGGTTGCACACATGAAGAAGGGCCCCCCGAAACCGAGGAGGGATGGACCAATAACCTCTTACTACAAAGACTCCTCGCCCAAAACCAAATTAACAACAAGTTGTTTGAATGACTGTGTAATCTCGGTTCTGACACCATGGACAATAAAACACTGGATAAGCTACTTATTAGTTATAATGAAGACACATTCGAAGCACGCAAGTACAAGGACGACCATCCATTTTTGTTAGCGTATACTTTGAGGTGTGCAGTTACAGTTGACACAAGTTACATAAATATTACATGGATATAATGTCAGAAGGAAAACATAATAACATTCTACAACTCTACTACGACATGAGGCATTTCACTCACCTTTCGGGTACCATTGGTGTGGAATTCGAGGAATTTCATCTCCCCTTCAACTTGGATGAGCTCGCTGCCACTATTGTTAAATCCTTGATGTTGTAAATACTTCACAAACTCCGATTAACTTCTCCATACAATGTTGTAAATGGAAAATGGTAACTATATTGTATTCCTCTGAGGGGATTGACTGTCTAGAGATCATTAAGGGAGCATGTGTATTTCATCAATTCATATTTGCAAAGGTAACTATATTGCATATCTCTGAACCGCTCCAAGCAGATGAATTGTTGGTTGCTAGGAAATCTATCAACAACTTCTTCCTGACTCACTATTTCAATCCTAGTAAAGTCCATGAAGATTTCAACACTTCTTTCTCCCAACAATAAGTATGCATTTAGATAGTCTTATCAGCTAAACCTATACGCATGGATGCATTGCTCCCCATCGATCAGGTCTTCATATTTTGTACACTATGAATATGTACTGCATATGTCCATACAACTTTGGAATTTAGCTAGCATTTGTTCAATTGCATATTATGGTGAATTTTGATGAATGTTCTTCCTGTGGATACTATTTGTTCAATTGCGTATTGTGGCAATTTTTCATTTTGCAGGGTGATTCAAGTGCGGCATTTTACCATAACCTAGCCATTTAAGCGCAAACGGTTCAAGTAATTAAGTGTGTGCAATCCAGAATGGAAGCACACATCACTCGTAGCACAACCACGTGTGGTCTTCAGAAAAAGCACACGAGATATAAATTGAAACGTTGGTGATAGATAACAAATCAAAGACAATTTGCAACACTTTTACGTGTGTGTAGGAGCTCCTCAATCGTTTGTGATAGCACATTATCTCACACGCAAGCCTAGAGGAAATCGTGCCCCATGAAAAGTGCAATCCCATGCGTAAATTATTAAGGAAACATGTGCAATAATACCATGCATGGCAGACGCTTGCCAGAGAAAACTGAGGGGATATGTTCTTGCACCACACACGATTATATTTGGTAGAGCGTCTGCACCATCGATCACTATCGCAGATGATTTGTTTGTGTCGTGTGGGATGGACCCCCTATTGCCCACATAGGCGAAGTGGCGGTATAAAACTCTATCGCGAAAAGGGGATAAAAACTGTTTGTATAGGACATCATTGCACTAGTGTAATGTGTTTGGTTTCATCGTTCTGCTTGTATAAACAAAGCATCGTACAAGACCAATGGGCCAAATCACGCAAACTGGCCCAGAGGCATAATCGGTGATAATTGGGTCTGCCCACAACTGTGTGCTAAGAAATTATGGGCCCTAATTGGCCTATAACCCACTAAAAATAACTTGACCAACACCAATGAAGGCCCCAAAATATTTGGCATAAACATTGGGTAGTAACATGGGCCCATAATAAAATTGGGTTGTTAATAGGCCTAAAATAAGATGCAGGTCTTATTTGGCCCATACAAGCGACATGCCCTTAACAAGACAACAATCAACTCGTGCCATCATGGGCCATAAGATACCTAGAGATTTTAGCATGCCGAAAGAAAGCTTGGGCCTGAAATGTGCTGGCAAGTCCATGGGCCATTAGCAGGCCGAAACTTACCTTAGACCAGTCCCGACCCAATTACATGTTGGGATGTTAACATGCCAAATATCGCCTGGGCCATAAATGCACATGCGTATTATATGGGACTTTAATAGGATGAATGTGAAGGTGGGTCAGAATTGTGACCTCGAGGACATGGGTCATTAATATGCTGAATGTCACGTCAGACTATAAATGGCCCAAGTGTATTGTCAACTGTTCGCAGGCCAAAACTTACAAAGGCCAGGAAAGGCCCAACTATTTAGTGGGCTGCTAAATGGACGGAAGATAGACCTAATAGAAAACGGCCCAATTCTAGGATGGGTCATTAAAAGGCCAAATACAAACCTGTTGAAGTATGAAAATCTATGGGACCAACGAGGCCCCTTTGAGGTTCACTGAGGGGATCAACGAGAACAAAGAGCGGCACCAACCAAAGCACACCGAGGGGTTATACAGGTTCAGGCCACTCCTAGGTGTAATACCACATGTCCTATGTTTTGTGGATTAAGTATGAGTTTGCCCAAGTTACAAGGAGCGCGACTGCCTGACAAGATGCTCGAGAGTGCAGCTACACACGTAGAATGGGCAGGGTTTTGACCCTTGTAAACGTAGCCATGGACTTCTGAAAGCACATTTTCCCCCTTGGTGGTTTTGGTAATTAATAAAAACATATATGTCATTGGACTCATGTTTTCACTAAGCATATTTCAGGAAAAGTCCAATGATGGGATGGCTATAAATTGTGAGGAGATACTCCCAAGATGCAATGAATGGATTGGCAAAGCTCCAAGCTAGAAGACTCTCTTCTTACTTTGTGAGAAATCATTTCCAGTCCAAAGGAAAGCCAATACTATTAAAAGGGGTTAAGGTATTGTTGGTGAACGAATTGCTCCATGTGCACAAGTGTTAGCCACCAAAAAACATCTACAAGCTCTCCCACAAATACTCTGTCTAAACCAACTTCACAAAATTGGTGCCACCAAGTTTCCATTCGGCTCTATCGATTTCTCACCCAAGATAGAACCCTAGACAAACCCTAGCTCTTCGGTACAACTGAGTTTGCATTGGTGCAAGCGAGAATTAGTGACCACGATTCAGTTGGATGTTTTTGCCAAATTGGAATTTCTGAGTTTATGCTTCGGTCTAACCAAGTTTTGGAAACTACCTCGACCACTAAATTCGGTACCACCGATATTCCTATATCGGTCTCATCGAGATTCTAAAAGTTGCCAAATTTTGAACAGATCGGTACAACCGAGTTTTGCATCAGTGTCAAAAGATGGTCAATAATTTTGTAATAGTTGGATTTTTGGAGATGCCTGTATATACCCCTTTACCACTTCCCCTCGCAAGTGAAGCACTCAGAACAGTACCCCACTTCCCATATCCAAATTTCTGAGAGAGAACCACCTACCCTTGTGTTGAGATCAAGATCATCCACTCCAACCATATGGATCTTGATTTGTAGCCTCCCCAAGTTGCTTTACACCCTATCAACCTCTTCTACCAAGCCAAATCTGTGAGAAAGTGATTGAGCATTGAGGAGTCTATCATCTTGAATTACAAAAGCAAGAGTTCATCATCACTATCAAGCCTATTACCTTTTGGAGGGTGGTGCCTCCTAGATTTGTTAGGTTTTTCTTGGGAGCCTCCTACTTCGTGTTGTGGAGTTGAACCAAGAAGTTTGTATGGGTAAGGAGATCGCCTACTTCGTGAAGATCTACCCATAGTGAGGCTAGTCGTTTGTGGATGGAAGCCATTATGGAATAGGCAAGGTTGCTACTTCGTGGACCCTTATGGGTGGAGCCCTCTATGGACTCTCGTGACCTTTACCCTCAGTGAGTTGAGGACTCCATAATCGTGGATGTATGATAGCGCCACCTATCGTAACCACGGGAAAAATCTTCGTGTCTACAATTGCATTTGACCTTATAACCCTTACCTCTATTACATGTCGTTGTCCTTAGTTTCCGCTGCTATACTCATAGACATGCATGTGTAGGGTGTGCTTGACTTGCTATGGATTGCCAGAACCAAATCAAACCTAGCTCCCGTTTTTGTGCACTACGGGACTGGCCTCCCGGGGTGCTCCTTCTTTGCCCTGGACAGCGAGGTCCCCTTGGTCGCCGCGCCCCCTCGCTCTCTAATGCGGCCATCATCATTGTTCAGGGCCAAGAGATGTCTCCTCAGGTCTTGCTAGAAGGCCTCCAGGACTGGGATGAGGGTGGTTGGGACTGGCCAGTGAATCAACTATCCGAGTTTGAGTTTGCGATGGTCTTCCCCTCCAAGGATTGTTTATGGATGATCTATTCTTGCACGAGCTTCATGCTTCCACATAACCAGTTGGTGGTTTTGATCAAGGCCGTGGCTTGTGCACCAAAGCGGTGGGACCGCTGCCTGATGCATGGGTTTTGGTTGATGACGTGCCTGCTAGTCTTTGCTCTGTTCCCTTTCTAATGGCGTTTTGTGTCTTTCTTGGCAAGCCGATCGAGGTGGATAGTGAGTCTCTGGACAAGCTTGGTCCTATGCCTGTGAAAGTTTGTTTTGTTGATCCGGTATGCTTGCATGGCGTGGTTGACGTGTTCCCCTCCTCTGATGGTGTTCACCTGCGGGTGCGGGTCGAAAGTGCCGCGGAGCCCCAGTCACCTCCTCCTCCTCCCCCTAGCTCAGCGAGATCTGATAAGCAGGGTGATGGATCGGCGGGGGGTCAAAACCCTAGTGGAGGCACTAATGCTTGTTTTACTCAGTCTGAATGGGATGGCATGGAGCAGAAGGTGAGGTAGTTGTTCAAGTCAAATGCACCAGAGGATCCTGCTCAGAAGGAGGTGGCTGATGGTGCTTGTCAAGGGAAGGACACCGTCGTGGGTACTCCAAGCTCCGGAGTCTGCTCCAACATGCTCGCCGCCCTCTGTCGCCTACCTTCTTGGGAATAGGAGACCTTCCACCTTCTCCTTCGCGTCCTGAGACGGTGCCCTCTAGCAAGAAGAAGAAAACATCAGTCGGGAATTTCTCGACCATGAGCCGGGCGTCGTTGGGCTCCAAGCAATCCATGGTGGAGTTATGTCGCCGCCTGGACACGGTCCTGTGCTGGCGTCTGGCTCTGGTCCTGTGTTGGCATCTCCTGCCGCGCGTTCTCTGCCGCCGCCTCGGCTCTCCCCCGTGGGCATACCACACCTAGGATGACGTGGTTCATCGCCCCGAGCGCGCCCGAGCCAGAGCGCCGTTGGGGATGGCCGGCGCCGCCGGGGGCGGGCGCCGGAGGTGCTCGACTCTGCCTCCCCCGCTCCTCCTCTGCTCGAGCAGGAGGAGGAAGGAGGGCTTGACGGGCGGGGCCCGTGAGTCAGCGACCCATCCGTCCGGGCCCGCCGGTTTAAGTGGAGGCGGGTTTCCGATGGTCGCCTCCCCACTAAGAAGGCGTACTTGCTTCCGACGCGGCCATGCGTGCGCTGAGCTGGGCCGGCCCATTTGTTAACTTGCGCCCTGTGTGCAGGTTGGCCTTCTGGTATTTCTTCATCTTTTTCTTTTCAGAGGCAATCAATAATAGATATTAAATTCATCTTAACTCCAAATCTGGTGATTCAAAATCCTAGAGGTTCCTAAAATCTTCCTCTATCCAAAAATATATCCTACATATTTTTCCCACAAACTTCTCTCTACTGTTCAAATTTAAAGTTTAAATTTGAACTATTGGAGAGCCACCTTGTAAAATTCCCAGAGCATCCATATAATCTCCAAATGGAGTAATTCCAATTTATAGGTACTCTAAGTGTCATACCCTATTTTTCTGGCCATGGTGAACATTTTTTACTATGCACCTATTCTGTTGGATCCACTAAATAACCCACTTTTCCATTTATCTCATCTTTGCAAATCCCTAGGAAATTCATACCAACTCCAAATCCAGTGAAACCACTTTCCGCATGTTTCGAAAATCATGCCCTATTTTATGAGTGCCTCCACTCATTTTTTAAAAGTGATTTCTGTGGACATCTTATAGGACCATCATCTCCTTCATTTCCTCCATTCCAAACTCCCCCTTGATCCACATCCTAGGAAACCTCCTTGGTTATTTTTCTCATGACTAGAGGAGTCCTAGAAAATTAAAAATCCTATTTAGAGAGTACTTTTATTTTCCACTTGTTGTGTTGCTTATTGTGGCTGTTTGCCGACGATAGTTGACGAAGTAGATGAAGTGCTCGGAGTGGATGAGAAGCGGGTGAAGACCTCGAAGACGTTGCTAAGCCAGGCAAGCAGCCCTTTGACCATGACTATGAAGCCTTTTATTCCATGGCATATAGCACTTCATTTTTTTGTATTGATCATGATGGTGTGGTGTCCACTTTAGTGGGATGATTCCGATACTTCTCCGTTGACACTTGCATTGTGCATGACCCTACCACCTTATGAGATGCTAATAGATGATACGCAAGTGGGATGGGATCTATGCATAGTGATGGAAAGAAAAGAAATGATTTCAAAGACTTTTCGAAAACCCCATCGGGTGCCACTAATGCTCGAGGGAGATGGTGATGAGATGGGTGCCCACTTGAGAAAGAAGTGGTGTACCGGAACAAGTGAGTGTTGTGGTTTTCAAAAACGGATGGGTCAAAGTTGCGACCGCTATTCCAACCTTACATGTATGACCACGATACCCCTTATGGGACGGGGCTTTGTTGAGTACTATGGTCGGTGCTAGCAAGGAGCCCGCATTACTAGTGGCAAGAGTAAAGTGGTCACTCTTGAGACGGGTTCGTCCCGGAAGTGGAAGGCCATGCGCTGTCTTTACAGGTACCGGACACACCGTTGCGTGCCCTCATGGATGATACGTGTGATGTATATCATGAGTGATGGCACCAACGAGTGGACTCTTTTTTTAGTATCACCATAGGAAAGGCATTGTTCGGGTGCTTACCTCGGGTATGTTATATATCGCGAGTCGTGGATGACACGGAAGATTGCCGAGTCTTGTGGGTAGTGTGTAACCTCTGCAGACTGTAAAACTACTTGAATAGCCGTGTCCATGGTCAAGGACAGCTGGATGACCGCTCTTGTGCTACGTCCAGATGTTTTCGCAAACTTGGTGTGTTGTGTGTGTGTGGTGACAAGGATGATACTTGAGTCGAGTCGGTTGACTTGGCATGATGAATGAACATGAGATGTTCAGACGGTACATGAGACAATTCTGAGGACTCGGTGTGATGGTTGAACATGAGACGTCCAACCCCCTAATTATGATGATGTCTGTGACGTGTTCTTACGAACACTTGTCTATGGTTGATGCATGATTACTTAAGTTACTTGATCATGTCATTGCACTCAAAACTAGCTTTCTGCAAAACTTACCTATTAGTGCTATATCATGCATTGTTATTTCCTTGTTCCAAACATGGGTTGCTTGCGAGTACATTCAAAGTACTCATTGGCTTGCCACTGGTTATTTTGTTGGCCAGGCATGAAAGATCAGGTTATGATGAAGATTACCTTGGTGACGGGCATGCGAGCTAGGACGCTTTCCAGTCAGAATGCCTGTAGGGTTAAGGTAGATGGCATGGGTTCATGCTATCGTTGAAGGTCTTCGCTGCAATCATATGAAGGCTTGGTCATGAAGGACATATTTTAGTAAACCGGTATGTAATTGATGTAAGAGTCATGTTATTCAGTTTCTGTGTGTTCAATGAGCATTGATCTTTGGGATCACTGTGCACGTACATTCGGTGATCACGACTTATGAGTCGGGGTCCCCACAGAACTGGTATCAGAGCCATCCTGACTATAGGAAGCCCTTAGGTAGCATGGACGTTAGTTAGGACAATTTTTTTCCCAGACCCTTCGAACACTTCCAAGTCTACCATATTTCTTACCTCTTCTAAGCTTTCAAATAAACTGAATGATTGTGCCTAGCACTTCCACCATTTTTCCTTTTGGCTTTCCTCGTCTACTTTTCAAAACTTTGCTAATGGTTGCTACTACCCTTGTGCCCTTGACCACAGGATTCCTTGTAATCCTCGTGGGTAACAGGAAGGAAGCCACCTTGCTAGACGATTGCCAACATATCTTGGACCCAAATTGGCAACACTAGACAAGGAGCTACTAGCAGAACACACCTTCTCAAAGGATGAGGACATCAAGACTTAGATGATGGTGACACCCTCGACACAGCCCCAGGATGATGCCACCTTGGCCTTCGATGACCAGGGCACAAGACATGCAATTTCATGATAATGCATCGCTAATAGAGCAACCCTGTCCTTTTCGTTGTTATATCGGTAACCACCGGTGTATGAGAACCTCGTCATTTGGTCCGCCTCACTCTAGTGAGCAGGAAAACGGTTCTCATCATTCCCCGCTCTTGGTGTCGATGATGTTGTCAACGAGACCGAGATGATACAACTCTACCATGCCTTGTTAATGTCATTGCATAAAAGGTTGCCTACCTGGAATGCTCGACGCCTCAGAAGACAAGGAGGCATTGTCATGAACACATGGACACTAGAAGACCCCATCTACAACAGCCGTGAAGAATCACCTTTGTCGTCCACTCAACAAACCCAGAAGACTAAGAGGACTCCTCCCCAAGACACGAAGCAAGCATGACCAATGAGTCCGAGAACCCCTAGGGTAGGATAGGTCATGTGTCCCCCATGCGAAGTCGAGTCTGTATGATGGTTCGAATAGAACCATGATGTGTGTTGCTTGTTTTGCCTGTTTGTGCTTTGGTGTAAGTCACACTTTTGCCCTAGGCAACAAGTGTGCGACTATATCACCTACCTTACCTTGATGTTTGTGTTTGGCCTTCTCGGCACTTGTTTAATTGCACTTGCACTATACCACCCCCTTAGGCATGCTCCTCTATGCTACTTTCCCTCTTTCCCCTCTCGTCAACTGAAGACCAGGAAGACAAGATGCACCAAGGATCCACCTCCATGGACAGCTAGTGTTGAAGACTATGACTACAATGTACTCAACTAGACGCAAACCCGTAGAGTTATGCTTTTCTTGAAGATTGGAAAACCCCTCCCTTGCCCAACCTATACCTCACGAGCTCCTCCAGCACTAGCCTCTGATCACGTGTTTAACACACGGATTTTCCAAAGCACTTATCGATTTCTATAACCCCTGCTTTGCACTGGGTTCCTTGTGGAGCTAGTGATCACAGTGAACAAACATGCTTCATTCTTATGCTTGCACTAGAACCTTTATGCCATCAGGAAGGATCATTCCGAGGATGTACTATTTGTGGGCAATGATTTGATTTAGGCATAATAGATGTCTTGAGCAAGCAGTTCAGACCCTTTGGTGGATTACGAGGTTTTATGTTGGTGAGTGGACTTGGTGGATCAGATTGATAGAGTAGCATAGCCTACTTGTCCCTTGAGGAATTTAGATTAGTAGGACAAATATGATCACATGCTGAAATACTTGCTGGATTAATGACTTGACTTTGGCAAGTGACGCTTGATGGAGGATTGATGGTGATATGATATTAACTGGAGTAACTAGTAGGGAATTCTTACTAGATGTAAGACTTGGATTTAAATAGGTGATCCTACTAGGTACTCGAGATCAATTAAACCATATGGTTCAGAGTAACTTGGATTTAGTCCAATGATCTTGATCATGATACCATGTTTCTCGGTGGATGATAGTAGGAGGAATCAAATGATGTTAGGGATAGTTTAGGGGTCTATATAAGCTCGACCCTGGAGTTTAGTTGACCATGAGATTGGAAGTTCATGGATATATTGTGGTAATAGTCCTTGCAATGATATGTGGATCATATGAACTCGAGGAAATTATGCTGGGCACCATCAATGCTGGATTTGTAGCAAGGATGGATCATATAATAGTGTATGATATTAGAGGATCGATTAAGTTGGATTCATAGGAAGGAAACAAGATCTTGGAGTTGTATAATACGTGTTTCCTTAGCATAGTAATGCAATACCTTAGACCTTGGATAGGTCAGAAGGACACTTGGATTGGTAATGTCACGATCAAGCTTAGCGGCTTGTAAGTTATCCCGAGGATTTTTATATAGGGATATATGTGAGTAAGCTATAGTATGCATATGAGATTTTCAGCATAGTCCTTCTCTGAAAACCTTGGAGATATGAGTAGCATGTGTAATATTAGAGTTGACTTATATGAGATGATAACCTCGAGGATATAGAGTAATTTTGTTTGGAGTAATAGGCTGTACTATTGGCATCTAAGAACTGTGCTCGAGGATAAGATGGTAGACGTTCACTCACATCCCAAGCTCTTTGAAACCCCAAAACTTTAGCAAACCATGCCATGGTCGATACCCCATCGTGACCACCACCCACCCTTTCCATAAGGAAGGTTGCCACGAAGACCTCTATTAGGATGGACTACAAACCCTTAACACTAGTGACCATCCGGGATGAATGACCGCTCCTCTAACATACCCTATGAGCAAGTGTTTATGTGGTACTTTGGGAAATAAGTTGTTGTCCTCCAGGATGACATACTTATTTACCCAATGAGAGGAGGAACACCTTAGTCCTGTTTGGACCAGCCCCAGGAACACAAATTGCCATGCCTCTCGAGCATAAGAATTCATGTTGAGAAGTTGGACTACTTGAAGCGCACTCCCTACAGGAGAAGACTTCTTGCCCAAGCAACATGAAGAACCACTACGATTGCGAAGCCACGACAATGACATAGAAGAAGCAAAAGAAGTCAACCTCCACTCCTTGGCCGGCTACATCTACTAGACTATATCAAGAAGCACCGACGTCCAAGCATGATGAAGCCCTTGCACAACAAGAGGATTGAAGAACCCCTTGTTATGATTGGTCATCCATCAGTTCCTGACTAAGGGGGAACCGAGGAGCTGATAACACCTCTTACTCCACCACCTTGATGGGGTACGTTGAGCATGACGTCCCTACTCCCTTCAGATGCCTGGAATGGGGTGGAGCGACTGTTATGACCTCAATGCTATCCCCCTTTTTTGGTCCAATCAGGGACATGAACCTCACTCGATCATGGTATACCCACTGTCAAAGATAGTTCACCTTTCTTGCCAAGCCTCAGACCCTAGGATTGGATGGATGGTCTATACTTTTGGTATCCAGCACATCTAGGACCCCCCTCAGAGCCTTCCCATATAGTAGAACCCGTTTTGATACCTAGTCTCTAAGCTCAGTCTTAGGGACGAGACCTAGCATAGACTTTTCCACAGAGAGATGAGTAGACCAAACACTCAAGGACCATCCAGAAACGTGCGTACATGACGATGAAGAAAAACGACCAAAGAAGAATGAAGAACCTACCTGGGCAACTTACTCAAGCAGAAGATCTCGACGAGAAGCCCACGATGACGCACCTCAACAGTCTCAAGAATGGAGGCCACCTACGACTTGAGACCTCTTGCTTAAAGGAAGATAAGGAGTTCCCCGTCAACGAGAAGCTACACTGAGACTCGACCCTTCTATTCTAACATGAGACATATAGATGTCACTAACCAACGTGTGCAGTCCCAGGACCATTACACAGACACACCCCTTGGCCAGGTAATCCGACTTTGGGATACACACGCAAGCCAGGCCTTGCCAAGACCTCATCCACCAAGCCCTTAACCATTAGGCAAGCCTAGCAGGTTGCTAGAAATCCGTTCACCCTTATAAGAAGTCAACAGTGCACTGGAATACATATCATCAAGCACTTCAAGACCCAGAAGGACAACCATGCCGGAGTAGAAGCAACATGGAATGTGAAGACTACCTCACCTCTGAATTTCCGCATGTCTTCTACGTATAGCCTAGGAATCTCGGGGACGAGATTCTTGTAACGGGGGTAGGTCTGTCACACCTTGTGATTTGCCTCATGACTAAGTTATCATGACTCAAAAATCAGGGCCAATTGAAACTTTTATGTGCTTGTCATGCTTGACTTGATTGCTGATTGTCTGATTGCTTGCTAGTGCTCTATATTCATAAAATCCCTCCTACTCTCAAAACCCTTTTCCTTGATCCCCACTCTTGTCCAATGATCATGCCATGTGAATAGGACTTAATTATATTTTTACAAATATTATTTTGGCCAAATAGGTTTTATTCAAATTAGGTTTGCAAAACCCCCTAATTTGAGATTTGCACTGCAAATCCCCAAATTGGGTGGATCCTTTTTCCCAAATGCTTTATTTGGAACCTACTATATATATCTTCCCAAAACCAAAAAATATTATTTTCATATTTTACTTAAAGGCTTTTTCTTCAGACCAGAAACGGTCTTTTATAGGAATTTTTTTAAATTCTTTAAAAATATTTGGGAAAAATTTAGGAAAACTCAGTGTACATATATTGTCCATATATGAGAGTTTAAACACATGGTCATGTTCAAAATATTGGACAAAACCCTTCAAAACCATTTCTGCCTCTTTCAAGGATTTGAAATATTTCTATAAGAAATATTCTAAAATAAATCCAGGAAAATTCTAGCATGTCACATATGATATATGTGTTCATATTGCCGAGTTTCATCTCAATCCCAATTGTTTTGATTCACCAAAATATCCTAAAACCATTCCCGTCCAGAGCCAAATTTGATGAACTTTACATTGTGAAGTTGATCTTATTGATCCCGAACTTTGTGGACATGTTCTAATCCCCAAATAATGATGTTACATCACGTTGTGAATCAAGGAGATTAGTTTAACGTAACTAGATCTACAGAAACCAGATTCTATAGAATCCTAGGGTTTACTATGTTTACATTGCAAACTTTCTTCAAATCATCTCAAAACTTGTGATCAGGACCAAATGGACTTACCATTTACCCCTAGTAAATCTCAAGGTCATAGGATTCCCCTGCCTAGGCCAATCACAGCACAAACACCTTCAGCGATAAACTTGTGGACAAGCAAAGTGGGCCCAAAAAGATTCCCCTTGCCCCGAACTTTTTACCACAACACATTATAACCCTCTTCTATCTGCAGTAACTTTGCCATGGCCTCTGGTCAATTATTTGGGGGGGGGGGGTAACTCTCTCTTATTCCCTCTCTTACCATAGCAACACCTCTCCTTCCCTTGTGATCATGCTAATGACCCCAAGCTTTTCCACAACCTCATTTGCATACCCATGCATCAAACCAAACCCAAATATGGCAAGCTCATGTGAAAAATATGAGCAGTTCATCTAAACCTACATTATGGCAGTAAGTGTAGCTTTGTACTACAAGTACCTTGCCCTCTCATCTCCATGAT
Organism: Hordeum marinum; assembly: GCA_022496015.1. Taxonomy (NCBI): domain Eukaryota; kingdom Viridiplantae; phylum Streptophyta; class Magnoliopsida; order Poales; family Poaceae; genus Hordeum; species Hordeum marinum. The sequence goes on from CM039677.1 coordinate 194,387,642, forward strand.
CTGAAAATTGGTGTACTTGTAGTCCCTCCATAGCTCATTTCACTAGACATGGTTTTGTTCCAAGTAGACCACAGTAGAAACCCCTTAGATGAGCCTCTAGTTTGCTATTGAAAACTTACCCCTTGTAAAAACCCCAGCTACCCAGCTCCATTTACCCTCCCACTTCACCAATCAGCTTTCCCCTGCGTGCCTCACACGGTAGACATGTTTGGCTGACCAAAGGGTTATCTGGACATGAAGTGGCGTGGTGACCACGCTGCTGACCTGCAGAAACGGCGCTCTGCTGACAAACGTTGTCCTGTAGCTCGTAGCAATCTTCGACAGGGCATCCCCGCATGCCAATAGCCTCCTCTTGACCTCCCACGCCTCTCCCCGATGCCAGGATGAAGCCAAGGGAGCTCAGGCATGCGCATGCTCCGCGCCCGAGGGCATCCGAGGCGCATCAAAGCTCCCCTCGACGCCCCTCTTGCTTTTACCTCTGCCCGAGCCCCCCTCTTGTTCCCTCTAGCTCCCTGTCCCTCCCTTGAGCCTCCTGAACCTCCCTGTTTGCCCTGCCGTGCCCTGCATCCACCCCCATGGCCACCATGTCCCCGTCGCATCCACCGCTCGAATCCGAGCTCCCCGGTGCTCCCTCTCTTCCTTTGGCCAGCTTGGAGCCTCCCCCTTGACTCCTTGAAGCCGCTTCTCCGTTGTTTCTCCGTGAGGTCGACCGTGCGCCCAGAGCCATGGCAACCTGACGGCTTCCCTTCGGCCATCCCGAGCCTCCCCCGTGGGCATACCGCACCCAGGCGGACGCGGCTCACCGCCCCGAGCGCGCCTGAGCCGGAGCGCCGCTGGGGATGGTAGGCGCAGCCGAGGTCGGGCGCCGGAGCCGCCCGGCTCTACCTCCCCCGCTCGAGCGGGAGGAGGAAGGAGGGCCTGATGGGTGGGCCCCGCGAGTCAACAACCCATATGGCTGGGCCTGCCGGTTTAAGTGGAGGCGGGTCTCTGGTGGACGCCACCCCACTGAGAAGGCGTACTCCGTAGGAGTACGCTTCCGACGCGGCCATGCGCGCGCTGAGCTGTGCCGACCCATTTGTTAACTTGCGCCCTATGCGTAGGTTGGCCTTCTGGTATTTCTTCATCCTTTTCTTTTCAGAGGCAATTAGATATTAAATTCATCTTAACTCCAAATATGGTGATTCAAAATCCTAGAGGTTCCTAAAATCTTCCTCTATCCAAAAATATATCCTACATATTTTTCCCACAAACTTCTCTCTACTGTTCAAATTTAAAGTTTAAATTTGAACTATTGGAGAGCCACCTTGTAAAATTCCCAGAGCATCCATATAATCTCCAAATGGAGTAATTCCAATTTATAGGTACTCTAAGTGTCATACCCTATTTTTCTAGCCATGGTGAACATTTTTACTATGCACCTATTGTATTGGATCCACTAAATAACCCACTTTTCCATTTATCTCATCTTTGCAAATCCCTAGGAAATTCATACCAACTCCAAATCCAATGAAACCACTTCCCACATGTCTCCAAAATCATGCCCTATTTTATGAGTGCCTCCACTCATTTTTTAAAAGTGATTTCTGTGGACATCTTATAGGACCATCATCTCCTTTGTTTCCTCCATTCCAAACTCCCCCTTAGTCCACATCCTATGAAACCTCCTTGGTTATTTTTCTCATGAGTAGAGGAGTCCTAGAAAAATAAAAATCTTATTTATAGAGCACTTTTATTTTCCACTTGTTGTGTTGCTTATTCTGGCTGTTTGCCGACGATAGTTGACAAAGTAGATGAAGTGCTCGGAGTGGACGAGAAGTGGGTGAAGACCTCGAAGACGTTGCTAAGCCAGGCAAGCAGCCCTTTGACCATGACTATGAACCCTTTTATTGCATGCCATATAGCACTTCATTTTGTTGTATTGATCCTGATGGTGTGGTGTCCACTTTAGTGGGATGCTTCCGATACTTTGCCATTGACACTTGCATCATGCATGACCCTACCATCTTATGAGGGTTGTGCGGGTGGGTGTAGATATGATGCTAATAGATGCTACGCAAGTGGAATGGGATCTATGCATAGTGATGGAAAGAAAAGAAATGATTTCAAAGACTTTTCGAAAACCCCATCGGGTGCCACTAATGCCTAAGGGAGATGGTGATGAGATGGGTGCCCACTTGAGAAAGAAGTGGTGTACCGAAACAAGTGAGTGTTGTGGTTTTCGAAAATGGATTGGTGTAATTTGCGACCGTTATTCCAACCTTACATGTACGACCAGGATACCCCTTATGGGATAGGGCTTTGTTGAGTACTATGGTCAGTGCTAGCAAGGAGCCCGCATTATTAGTGGCGAGAGTAAAGTGGTCACTCTTGACACCGGGTCATCCCGGAAGTGGAAGGCCATGCGCTGTCTTTATAGGCACGGGGCACACCATTGCGTGCCCTCATGGATGATACGTGTGATGTATATCATTGGGGATGGCACCAACTAATGGACTCTTTGTTTAGTATCACCGTAGGAAAGGCATTTTTCGGGTGCTTACCTCGGGTATGTTATGTACCGCGAGTCGTGGATGACACGGAAGTTCGCCGAGTCTTGTGGGTGAAGTGTGCAACCTCTACGGAGCGTAAAACTATTCGAATAGCCGTGTCCACGGTCAAGGACATTTGGATGACTGCTCTTGTGCTACGTCCAGATGTTTTCGCAAACTTGGTGTGTATGTGTGTGGTGACAATGATGATACTCGAGTCGAGTCGGTTGACTTGGCATGATGACCGAACATGAGATGTTCAGTCGGTACATGAGACAAGTCTGAGGACTTGGTGTGATGGTTGAACATGAGACGTACAACCCCCTACTTATGATCATCACTATGACATATTCTTATGAACACTTGTCTATGGTTGATGCATGCTTATTTAAGTTACTTGATCATGTCATTGCACTCAAAACTAGCTTTCTGCAAAACTTACCTATTAGTGCTATATCATGCATTGCTATTGCCTTGTTCCAAAGATGGGTTGCTTGCGAGTACATTCAAAGTACTCATTGGCTTGCCACTGGTTATTTTATTGGCCAGGCATGAAAGATCAGGTTATGATGAAGATTATCTTGGTGACGGACATGCGAGCTAGGATGCTTTCCAATCAGAATGCCTGTAGGGTTAAGGCAGATGGCATGGGTTCACGCTGTCGTTGAAGGTTTCCACTGCATTCATATCAAGGCTTGTTCATGAAGGCCATATTTGAGTAAACCGGTATGTAATGGATGTAAGACTCATGTTATTCAGTTTCTGTGTGTTCAGTGAGCATATATCTAGGATCATTGTGCACGTACAGTCGGTAATCACGACTTATGAGTCGGGGTCCCCACACTCATTGTCAATAAATTCAACAAGTTCTATAATAGTAGAGGCAAAGAGAGGAACTTCAACTCAAGATATGAAGAGAAGCGTTCATGTAGTCATGACCGAAATTGTTATAATTATGGAAGGCCCGAACACTACTCAAGTGAGTGCACGTCCTCCCACAACAGAAGAGATGAGTCACCTCTAAAAGAGAGAAGGTTTAGAGATGATCGTTATGAAGGAAGACCCTCAAGGAGAAGTAGGGACTCGGAGAAGAAGGACAAGTACACTAAGAGCTACTCAAGAAGAAGACATCAAGCTCATGTTGGTGAATGGGTTTCCGGCTCTGAATCCGACCACCACTCCGAGAGAATCTATCACTCCGACTCCAAATATAGTCAATATGAAGGTGTTGCCGGACTTGAACTCGTTTCCTCCAACTCCTACGACATATTTCATTCACCAAATGAAGGGAGTGGAAATTGCTTCATGGCTAAGTGCCCCAAGGTATCACACCCCGAGTATCTTGATTTCAATAGTGATGAGGATGACCTACTAGGAGATGATGGCTTGTTATTTGAAAAATCTAGTGATACTAGTTAAATGAACTTGTTAGTAATCACTTTAGTCAATATAAGCCGTCTTACATTGATAAGTTGGAAATAGACCAACTAACTCAAGAACTAAACACTCTTAAGTTAGCCCACGATTCTACTCTACAAGATCATAGAGAGCTTGTAAGGACACATGAGAAGCTCCGCTTCGAGAAGCTCAATTTGTGGCAAGAGCATGAATTCCTTAATGCTATCAATGATGGTCTTCGAAATAAGACTTCCTCTTATCTAGGCAAACGACTTCTCTTGTCTACATTCATTCCAAAAGTTAAGGCTAAGCAAGCTAGTAACAAAGGCAAGAAAAGTTCTTCAACTAGTAGTAATCAAAACGATAAATCCAATGATATTGCTTCTATTAGTTCTATTGATCCCACTAACGAATCTCTTAGCCAAGTTACACTTAAGAAAGAAAATGAACTATTGAAAGGGATTATAGAGAAAGCTATATGCAAAAGTCTTGCCGGGTGTAAGCAATTTGAGGAAATTGTACGCAAGCACAGAGGATACCAGAAGAACCATGGCATTGTCTACTTCAACAAAAATGGAGTTGAATGGGAAGAAGGTCCATACCCCAAGCCCAAGTTTGTTCCTCAAAGGGAGAAGTATGAACATACTCTTCCCGAGGGAACAAACTCTCAAGATGACCTTCCAGCACAAGATCACAAGCTCAAGGGCAAGGACAAGCATCAAGAGGAGATTGACTCATATGAAGATGAATCCCAAGCTTTGGTCAAGTGTATTCTCAAGACTTCTACAAGATCAACTTCTACAGGTGCCACTTAAACACCAAGGATTCCCATCAACTTGATGTCGGTCCCAAGAACAATAACTAGAGAACGTCTTGAGGGATGAATCCGCCAATGAAATTTGCTCATATTCATTATAAGCAAGAACTAGTTGCAATCAACATCCACATTATGCAATAGTTCAAGGAGTCACACATTCCCTCAGAGGTAAGCAAGGGACAAGGTAATTAATGAATCCATGGACATCATCATGTATGCTTTGCACTCCATGTCCATAGATATCCTTGTATTTGTTTCTTGTGTTTCGTCCTAACCCATGCAGCTAAGGAGAGTAAGAAACAAAAAGGATTGCTCCCAACTCAAGGTGATATTCATCAACTATGAGCATTCACTACTACATCAGACACATGTAGCCTTCTACGAAAATACCCAATGTTAGTTTATCCCTCTTAAGGGGGATGTCACATCAAGGTGGAGCTTTACTCTAAGACTTGAGTCAAAGTATCTCTTAGAATGTGACAACCTTAACAAGCTTTATGTAAAAGTGGTAACCCCACTTGTGCTTAAACGTTGAGTATGACCTATGATCAAGCATTCTTACTTGGCTCCTAAGTCAATATACTCATATATAGATGACTACTCATCGCCAAAGTGCTTGATAGATGCTAGAATGTTTGTGCATGTTTTCCATGATTCTATTTGATATCTTATTGTGTGAGCATGTTGGTCTGCATATCTTTACTCATTCGAGGATATCCAATTGTAGCTATTTGGATTTTCTTTTTATTTTTGACAATTGGATATACAAGAATTTATAGGACTCTTCTCTAGCTATCTATGCTTTCTCACCTCAAGTTCTATTCATGCTATATCAGAAAAAGTTGAACAAGCACTTGGCAAACCCTTTGTGTGAGGAGCGCTCGGAGTACCGCTTCGTCAAGGCTGATCTCCAAAACCTCCCTAAAGTGCAACTCGGTGTGACCAAACAGAAATTCTTGGTTCCACCGAATGCCTAGGGTAGATTTGGTGTTTTGCACCTCGGTACCACTAATATCATAATCTCGATTGCACCAAGTTTCCTTGTGAACTGACAGTAGAGGAACTTGGTGACACCAAAATTCTAGTTTTGGTGACACCAACAGTGAAGGGTACTTAAGCCGGCGGACTCAACGCTTTGAATTTCTATACTCAAACGTATCGCCCCCAACCCTAAGCTACCGAAACCAGACCCCCTTGTCGTCGCCTTTGCCTCCTCGATCGCCTCCGCAGTTAGTAATCTTGCCTCTGACGGGAATCTTCTCCGCCGTCGCCGCCGTAGTTGGACCACCGCCAAGTTAGCGTATGGCTCCGAATTTCTCCATGCGTCCCCCTTCCGATTCTAACACATTGAGATGATTTCGTCTCGTTCCACCATGTGCAAACTTCCTATACCACAAAAACAATCCATAGATTAGAAAATAATGAAATTTTGGATCTGAACTCCTTCAGAATGCATCTCGGTGACACCAAGTTGGAAGAATCGGTTCCACCGATTCCGTGTTGACGATTTCTGAGAACCACTTCGATGAGACAGAGTAGTCTTTTGAGAAGCTCTATGCCCAAGAAGTCTGCTGAGAAGAAGAGAAGCAGGAAAAGGATAGTGCATACTATTGGAAGACCAACTTTCATGTCTGAATACCCAGCAGATGTAGAGGGAGAGGAAGAGCCAACTTCTTAGGATCCTCCTAAGAAAAAGAAGAAGAATCTTGCTGATGCCATGACTTCTCAAGCCCCTCCCAAAGGCAAGGAAGCTCCTCCTCCCAAGAAGTACACGGCTCCTAAGTCCAAGAGGACAACAAGAGATATTTTAGCTGTAGAGAAGAACAAGGGAACCTCCTCAGAGCTGCTGCTGAAGATGAGGATATGTCTGTCTTGAGGAAGCTTAGACCTCACCTCCCACAACACAAGGACAACTATCCACTTGGTCAGGATATGAAGAATAGGAAGGATTTAGGGCTGAGAGAGTGGAGAGCCATAGATCCTTATTCCAAGAGGAGGAAGACAACTATAGATTACAGATTCTACACTAAGGGGCAACATGATTTCTATGAGACAATTTTACTTGATAAGAGCCCTGCTGTCAGTGACATGAGATAAGTAGATTGGGGCTACATTAAGGAAAGTGAGGATTAAATCCCCCATGTGCTAGACAACTTCAAGGTTGTTGGTATTAATACTTTTGTTGGCAGGAAGATGCCCCCCTGGAATGATGAGATGATCATGCAGTTCTATTCCACTTCACACTCCTATCCAGATGGCAGGAGAGTTTGGATGACTAACGACACCAGATATGAATCTTAAGTGGAAGAGTGGGATACCATCTTAGGAGCTCCACAAGTACAGGATGGTGACTTGGATGTGTACTTAGAGGCCAAGATGAATCACAATTCCATGGCTAATATGTACAAGGTGATTCCTGCTGACTATGTGCATTCACATAAGTTTGGCTTAGTGTACTATCTTTAGGCAAGCTTGCAAACCACCAACACCATTCTAAGGTACTCCCTGATGCCCAAGTCAGGAGATGAGAAGATGATCAGAGGATTCTCCATCAACATGCTGCATCACATTGACCTTCACACCAGATTCAGAGTCATGGACTTGATTGTAGAGACTGTGAAGTGGACAACTGCTGACCAAAAGAGGTCAAGTGGATATGCTCCATACATTCAGATGCTTATCAACTCCAAGCTTGAGAATAATGTATTTGCTCTTGATAGACCCCACATGCCTCTCGAGGCTGAGTTTGAGGACAATTTAGCGGTGATGGACCCAAGCAGCAGGCAGCAGCTGAGGTAGCCAGAGCCACTAGTGATCTAGTGCCAAGGACAATGGTGATCATCCCACTTCATCTACTGCACAGGGAGCAGCTGAGGCAGCCAGAGCCACTAGTGCTCTAGTGCCAAGGACAAGGAACAAGCAGATGGACCTCACTCTTAGCTCTATCCAATGCATGCAGAATGATGTCACGGAGATTCTCAAGAACCAAAAGAGCCTGGAAAGGATTGTTGAAGACAAGTTTCATACTTTGAACAACAATGTGGATGGGCTGACTAAGACAGTTGATGAGCTCAAGAAGGAGGTGGACTCAGTACCTCTTCCCCACACCTCAAAGGATGATGATGAAGACGCAGGTCATCCTCTCTAGCCTAGCACACAATTTAAGACACAAGCCAGATCCTTGTCAGTGCCAGCTTCTGAGAAGAGACCATCTACATCATCTCCTGCTACAGCTCCTTTAGTTCCACCAGCTCCATTAGGACATCCAATGTCTACACCAACCCCTTCCACGAAATGGACAAAAGCCTCCACAGATGCGGTTCTCTCGACTCCTACATCAACAACAGGAGGAGATAAACCCCAGTGAGATGATTAGTCCTATACCTTTGAACTTTTTGGTAACTTGTTGCCAAAGGGGGAGAATTTGTATAGATCAATAGGGCTTCGAGAGAGAGATAGAGTCTTGCTTCTTATTGCTCTCCAAAACTATAAAATCTTTTGGTTGTTCATTTGTGTTAAACTTGTTTGTGTTTGATCATGCACTTCTCATGTGTTGCTACTACGTCCTATCTTTTGAGATGCTTATGAGATGATTATTCACTTCTTGCTTGGTGTTTTGTGCTATGTTATTCATTCATATTATTCTCACACACCACCAAGCTGTATGTGACATGGAAGAGTGCCCCATGACCCTAATCGATTGTGCATTTGCATTCAAACACAAATTCAAAATAATGTACAAATTTAGGGGGAGATTCATTTATTATATCATATGTCGAAGCTTTGATCTATATGTTGTCATCAATTACCCATAAGGGGGATATTGAAAGCACATTTGCTCCCTTGGTGGTTCTGGTAATTAATAACAACATATATGTCATTGGACTCATGTTTTCACTAAGCATATTTCAGGAAAAGTCCAATGATGGAATGGCTATAAATTGTGAGATACCCCAAGATGCAAGGAATGGATTGGCAAAGCTTCAATCTCAAAAATTCTCTGTTCACTTTGTGAGAAATCACTTTGAATCCATAGGAAAGCCAATACTATTAAAAGGGGGTAAGGTATTGTTGGTCAACAAGTTGCTCCACGTGCACAAGTGCTAGCCACCAAAAAACACCCACAAGTTCTCCCTCAAATACTTTGTCTAAAACCAACTTCAAAAAATTGGTGCCACCAAGTTTCCATTCGACTCTATCAATTTCTCAACCAAGACATAACCCTAGCCAAACCCTAGCTCTTTGGTGCAACCGAGTTTGCATTAGTGCAACCGAGAATTAGTGACCATGGTTCGGTTGGATGTTTGCACAGAATCACAATTTCTAAGTTTATGCTTCGGTCTCATCGAGTTTTGGAAACTGCCTCTACCACTGACTTCGGTACCACCGAGATTCCTATATCGGTCTCACCGAGATTCTGAAAGTTGCCACATTTTGAACAGATCGGTACAACCGAGTTTTGCATCGGTTTCACCGAGATGGTTAGTATTGTTGTAAGGGTTGGATTTTTGGTGATGCCTATATATACCCCTCCACCACATCCCACTCGCAAGAGAAGCACTCATAACAGTTCCCCACTTCCCATATCCAAATTTCTGAGAGAGAACCACCTACCATTGTGTTCAGATCAAGATCATCCACTCCAACCATATGGGTCTTGATTTCTAGCCTCCCCAAGTTGCTTTCCACCCAATAAACCTCTTCTACCAAACCAAATATATGAGAGAGTGATTGAGTGTTGAGGAGTCTATCATCTTGATGCACAAGAGCAAGGAGTTCATCATTACTATCAAGCCTATTACCTTTTGGAGGGTGGTCCCTCCTAGATTGGTTAGGTATTGCTTGGGAGCCTCCTTCTTCATGTTGTGGAGTTGAACCAAGGAGTTTGTATGTGCAAGGAGATCGCCTACTTCGTGAAGATCTACCCATAGTGAGGCTAGTCCTTCATGGACGGAAGCCGTTATGGAATAGTCAAGGTTGCTACTTCATGTACCCTTATGGGTGAATCCCTCTGTGGACTCTCGTGACTGTTACTCTCCATGGGTTGAAGACTCCATAAATGTGGATGTACGATAGCGCCACCTATCGAAACCACGGGAAAAATCTTCGTTTCTATAATTGCTTTTGATCTTCTAACCCTTACCTCTATCACATGTGCTTGTCTTTACTTTCCGCTGCTATATTCGTAGACATGCATTTGTAGGGTGTGCTTGACTTGCTATGATTGCTAAAATATGCCCACAACTAAAATTTGGAAAAGGTGAACTTTTATTTGTTCAAGTAGTCTAATCACCCCCTCTAGACCTGCTTCCGATCCTACAACTTCCTTTTTCGGCAAGGTGTCACCATATTGGCTAGAACGGTAATTACACATGGTAAAAAGTAGCTACAATAGTGGTTAAACTACTGACATATGCTATAGTGGTAAATACCTAACCCTGACGGATTAGGACAGACACATTGAATGCACCGTGAGGTCTCGTGTTGTCGTTGTTCCCCGACAAGGATGCCCTCTCCTTCTGTGTCATCAGCCCAGCTACCTCTTATTGTTCCGCCACGCCATTAGGATGGGTGTCATTGGAGTTGATATAATTCTCCGAAGCTGCCATGTGCCCCGACAAGCCCCACATAACAGCTTGCCCATTCGACCCCTCACTGATGGGAGACAATCAACCCGGTGAGGTGGAATGGTGGCTCGGTAGTGGGATCTTGTTGGGCATGGAGTTGTCGGGTCTTCTATTGCCGTCAAGGTGGCTTGCTGGTACTTTGATCCTTCTCGTGAAGTTGCCTTGATTGTTGCATCTCCTCGGCAAGGCTTGTCGGGCGAGGAGTTGTTGTCGTGTGTGCACAAGTCAAGGTAATAAAGGGCCCATTCTTTAGTACAATGATAGGAGCCCCCGGGCCTGGGCCACACTTAAGTCCGTGACATTATTGGGCTAGGCTCAAAACAATGCACAAACACACGTGGCTGACCTTTACTGCGGTTGTAATGATGATTTTTACTGCCCCCACTACACGCATTAAATGTGGGACGTGAGAAGTGGAACGAAATGGTGCTTGAGGGGTGCACCTAAAAAGGTGCAGCCACGTTAGACGGGGAGAGGCAACCTCTGTGCATTGCGCCCTATAAGAAGGGGATTCGTCGAGGCGCTACTCATCCGAGCCAACTATTCCTCATTTTGACGCCTCCGCTATCTTCTCCCTTGCGCATCACATAGCTTCTACGCCGCTCCGTCCTCCTCACGCATCTCTGCCTTCATCGTCCCCAGTTGCTTGCCATGGCGCCTAAACTGCCTGCTTCTGCTTCGACTGTGGCAAAGAAGGCCAAGAAAGCGGCCAACCGTGATGCGGAGGCGCTTCCAAAGGCACAAAGAAACAATGTTGTCTTCTACCCATCAGTGTTGAAGTCAAACAACCTCATCTCGAGGTATGCTTGCATGTGGGGGAAGGATACCATGACACATCCTGCGCCGGAGGTGTTTCCCGGCAACACCCAGCCCAACGTGGATAAGTACCCGTTCTTCACGACGTACTTCTACTATGGGTTGGTCCCCCTTCCTCTGCTTTCTTCACATATCTAATGCTGACATATGGCTTTATACTATTAGATTTTACTCCCAATGCCATGACCACCTTGTCAGTCTTCGTGCATATGCACAAGAATTTCATAGTAGTTCCCAATGTATCGCTTTTCCGCCATTTTTATTGTCCACGCATAGAGGGAGATGCTCACTTCGGCAGCATCACATGGATCCCTAGAGACTCACACAAACAAGTGTACACCACCTAAAACCTTCACCAGAAGGGGGAGGAGTGGCGGGCCAAGTGGTGCTACATCAAGGAAAAGGATGCCCTAAAGTTCTGTAAGATCCAAAAGTCAAAACCGACCCACAACAAAGAGTAGAGCACTCTTGCAATTGATGATGCGAAGCTGGAGGTCACCATATGGCGCATGCTCCTGCTAAGGGCTACTGGGCTCACCACTGAAATGGTGGGTGTCATTGTCAAAACCGGTGGATCTCGAGTAGGGGGTCCCGAACTGTGAGACTAGAAGCAATGGTAACAGGAGACGAAGGGGACAAGGCTTTACCCAAGTTCGGGCCCTCCTATGGAGGTAATACCCTACGTCCTGCTTGATTGTATTGATGATGTGGGGATTACAGAGTTGATCTACCTTGAGATCGAATAGCTAACCCTAGATGAGTTATTCTCCGTCTCCAACCTAAAACCCTCCGGCTTATATAGACGCCGAGGGTTTATGTCTACTACACAACCTTCTTCTTGTAGACTCGTGTTGGGACTCCAAGTGCAGAGTTTTGTTGGACAATGGCAATTTTCCCTCATGTGGATGACCTAAGGTTCGTCAATCCATGGGAGGTGTAGGATGAAGATGGTCTCTCTCAAACAACCCTGCAATCAAATAGCAAAGAGTCTCTTGTGTCCCCAACACACCCAATACAATGGTAAATTGTATAGGTGCACTAGTTTAACAATGAGATTGTGATACAAGTGCAATATGGATGGTAGATATAGTTTTTTGTAATCTGAAAATATAAAAACAGCAAGGTAACAAATAGTAAACGGCGAGCAAAAACGTTGTATAAATGCTTGGAAACAAGGTCTAGGGTCCATACTTTCACTAGTGCATTTTCTATCAACAATATTGGCATAGTTGAATCATATGTAAATACCTCTCGTGTGACAAAGAGTTCACTCCAAAGTCACAAATAGCAGAGAAATAATGAAGAAATTATTATAGGGTACGAAACCACCTCAAAGTTATCTTTTTTGGTCAATCTTATGAGCTATCCCTATAAGTGTCACAAACCCCCCTAGAGTTCGTACGAAAATAAGACCTTAAGATACACATCAACCAAAACCCAAATGTCACCTAGATACTCCATTGTCACCAAAAGTACCCATGGTCTTGATTATACAATATGCATCACATAATTTCAGATTCATCATGTTCAATCCATCACAAAGAACTTCAAAGAGTGCCCCAAAGTTTCTACCGGAACGTCAAGATAAGAACGTGTGCCAACCCCTATGCATAGATTCCCAAGCTCACATAACCAGCAAGTTGATCACCGAAACATACATCAAGTGTATCAATATAACATCCCATTGTCACCATGGATATCCCATCGCAAGATATACATCAAGTGTTCTCAAATCCTTAAAACTCAATCCGATAAGTAAACTTCAAAGGGAAAACTCAATTCATCATAACTAGATAGAGAGGGGAAACACTCCATATGATTCAATCTATATCAACAAAGCTCGTGGTACATCAAGATCGTGCCATCTCAAGAACACGAGAGAGAGAGAGATCAAACACATAGCTACTGGTACATACCCTCAGCCCCGAGGGTGAACTACTCCCTCCTCGTCATGAAGATGGCTTCCGATGATGGTTTCCCCATCCGGCAGGGTGCCAGAACAGGCTCCCGATTGGTTTTTCGTGGCTCTGAAGGTTTGCGGCGGCGGAACTCCCGATCTAGGTTCTGCGTTGGGGTTTTTGGAATATTTGATGATTTATAGAGCTAAGAGGGAGGTCGGTGGACTCCCGAGGGGCCCACAAGCCTAGTGGCCACGGCTAGGGGGGTGGCCACGCCCCTGAGGCTTGCGGCCTCCTCGGGAACCTTCTGGCCCAACTCTGATGCTCCGTAGATCTCTTGTGGTCCAAAAAACCACCGCAAAGTTTTATTCCGTTTGGACTCCGTTTGATATTCCTTTTCTGTAAAACTCAAAAACAAAGAAAAAATAGAAACTGGCACTGGGCTCTGGGTTAATAGGTTAGTCCCGAAAATAATATAAAGTTATAGTAAAATGATTGTAAAACATCCAAAACAGATAATATAATAGCATGAAACAATGAAAAATTATAGATACGTTGGAGATGTATCAACATCCCCAAGCTTAATTCCTTCTCGTCCTCGAGTAGGTAAATGATAAAAACAGAATTTTTGACGTGGAATGCTACCTAACATATTTATCCATGTAATATTCTTTATTGTGTCATGAATATTCAGATCCATTAGATTCAAAACTATAGTCTAATATTGACATAAAAACAATAATACTTCGAGCGCACCAACAAGGCAGTCGTGTCCTTTCGAAATAACATGGCTTCAAAAAGTCATCCCTACAAAATCATATGGTCTCGATATGCTCCATATTCCCCACACAAAGTACCTAAATCATGCACAACCCTGATGAACAAGTCAAGCAATTGTTTCACACTTTTGGTGTTCTCAAACCTTTTCAACTCTCATGCAATACATGAGCATGAGCCACGGATATAGCATTATAGGTGGAACAGAATATGGAGGTGATGCAAGGGAAAAAGGAAAAGATAGTCTCACATCAACTAGGCGTATCAACGGGTTATGGAGATGCCCGTCAATAGATATCAATGTGAGTGAGTAGGGATTGCCATGCAACAAATGCACTTAGAGCTATAAGTGTATGAAATCTCAAAAAAAAACTAAGTGGTCATGCAAAATGAATATCAACTAGTTATATGAAAGTGACAAAATAGGAGACTCTCTATCATGAAGATCATGGTGCTACTTTGAAGCACAACTGTGGAAAAACATAGTAGCAATTGTCCCTTCTCTCTTTCTATCATTTTTTGATGGACTTCTTTTGCCTCTTTTATTATTTCATTTTTTGTTTGGGCTTCGCTGGCCTCTTTTATTTTTTGTAAAGTCCAGATACTCATCCCAACTTGTGAGGGAGTCATAGCCTGCATCATCCTTTTCTCTCATGGGACAATGCTATATTAATGAAAAATTGTCACACTTTTATTTACTTATAACTCAAAGAAAAAGAAATTAAAACTCGATTCCTATGACAAGATATAACTCTATATGCAATATGAAGTGATGATGCAAGTCATAGAAAAACTACATGGTGGAAGTTGCATGGCAATATATCTCGGAATGGCTATGGAAATGCCATAATAGGTAGGTATGGTGGCTGTTTTGAGGAAGGAAGGTTTGATGTACCGGCGAAAGGTGCGCGATACTAGAGAGGCTAGAAAAGATGGAAGGGTGAGAGTGCGCATAATCCATGGACTCACATTGGTCATAAAGAACTCACATACTTATTGCAAAAGTCTATTAGTTATCAAAAAAAGCATTAGATGCATGCTCCTCGAGGAGAGGTTGGTAGGATTTAACGATCTCATGCTCCGGACCCTCACACAAAGGCCGACAATCATTAAACAAATCATGCTCCGACTTCGTTACATAACGGTTCACCATACGTGCATGCTACGGGAATCACAAGCTTTAACACAAGTATCTCTTCAATTCACAACTACTCACTAGCATGACTCTCATATTACCATCCCTATTATCTCAAAACTATATGCAAGGAATCAAACTTCTCATAGTTTTTAATGCACTTAATATGAAAGTTTTTATCATATCCCTCTTGGATGCCCATGATATTAGGACTAAATTCATAACCTAAACAAATTACCATGCTGTTTTAGGAAACTCTCAAAATAATGTAAGTGAGGTACGAGAGTTCAATAATTCCTATAAAATATAACACCACCATGCTCTGAAAATATATAAGTAAAGCACTAGAGCAACATTGCCTAGCTCAAAATATATAAGTGAAGCACATAAGCAAATGACAAGCTACTCTTAAAGGATATGAGTAGTCAAACAATTAAGGAGCTATGTGAGGACTCTCTATCCCTCAATGAATATTTTCAAATCTTAAGTACTTTATTCAAACAGCAAGCAAACGAAAAATAGCACTCCAAGAATAGCACGCATCATGTGAATGAATAAAAATTTAGGCTCAACATAGGCTAACCGATAATTGTTGATGAAGAGAGGTGGGATGTGTAGCATCCCCAAGCTTAGATGCTTGAGACTTGTTCAAATATTTACTTGGGGTGCCTTGGGCATCCCCAAGCTTGAGCTTTTCTATCTCTTTCAATCCTCTCATACCATGGTTTCACCTATTCTCAAAAACTTCATCCACACAAAACTCAAAAAGAACTCGTGAGATAGGTTAATACACATAATAATAAATCAACTATTTTTGTACTGCCAAGACAAGTTTCATAATAATTTTCAAATAGTAGGTACTTTATACTATCATTTCCACAATTTATATGTACCAATATAGGCTATGGAAACTATAGGATAAGTAGATAACGAAACTATGACAGCAATATGCCCAAACAGAATAGTCTGTAGAAATTTATGAAAACAGTGTACTTCTGTGAGTGAAAAAATAATGAAAATTTAGAAAATGTTATAAAATTTCTATGACTATACTGTGTAAATATTCAGAAAATTTCCACGTTCCAGTAAAATATGAAAATTCAAACACTACAGTAGAAGTTTTTGTTTTTACCCAGCACTCATCAAAACATGCAATGCAATCATCCTAAGGCAATTCTTGGAACTTTTTATTGAAAAAATAGGTTATTAATAACACCTAACAGAAAAAAACAAAACAAAATGACACTCCAAGAAAAACACATATTATGTGACGAATAAAAATATAGCTCCAAGTAAGATATACCAATAGTGTTGAAGCTGAAAGAGGGGATGCCTTCCGGGGCATCACAAAGCTTAGACGCTTGAGTCTTCCTTTAATATTACCTTGGGGGTGCCTTGGGAATCCCCAATGTTAGGTTCTTGTCACTCCTTATTCTCCTCATATTGGTGTCTCACCCAAAACTAGAAAACTTCAATCACACAAAACTTAATGGAACTTCGTGAGATGGGTTAGTGTAGTAAATATAGATCATTCACTTAGGTACTGTCAAGACAAGATTCATAATTGTTCCCACATGATACCTACTGTATTACATGATTCCCACAATTTATATCACTGAATATTGTGGGGACCCCGACTCATAAGACGTGATCACCGAATGCACGTGCATAGTGATCCCAGAGATCAATGCTCACTAAACACACAGAAAGTTGAATAACGAGAGTCTTACATCCACATTTAGCGTCTTACACAAATAAAGACCATGAAGGTCTAGTCTTACATAGATAGGTCCACAAGGGTCGAATACATAAACATAATCAAACAGTGGAAATCTTGATCGAAAGCGTGAACCCATTGCCATCTGCCTTAAACCTACACGCATTCTGACTGGGAAGCGTCCTACTTCGCATGATCTTCACCAATGAACTCTTCACCATACTCCTGGTCTTCCATGCCTAGCCAATTAAATAACCAGTGGCAAGCCAATGAGTACTTTGAATGTACTCGCAAGCAACCCACGTTGTGGAACAAGGTATAACAATGCATGATATAGTACAAACAATTATTTTTCAGAAAGCTAATTTTGAATGCAATGACATGATCAAGTAACTAAGTAAGCATGCATTAACAGTTGGTAGATATCCATATGAACAAGCTATAGATATCATCATGATCAGGGGGTTGAACATCTCATGCTCAATCGTCACGTCAGATCGTCTGACTTATTTCAAGTGTTATCTCTGTGCCATCCACACACACACACCAAGTTTGTGAGAACATATAGACACAGTCTAAGCAGCACCACCCAACTGTCCTTGACCGTGGACACGGATACACGAATAGTTTTATACTCTGCAGAGGTTGCACACTTTACCCACAAGACTGGGGGTACTTCCGTGTCACCCACGACTTGCGGTATATTACATACCCAAGGTAAGCATCCGAACAATGCCTTTGCCATGGTGATAATAGACAAAGAGTCCACTAGTTGGTTCCATCCCTCCTGATATAGATCACACATATCATCCATGAGGGCACGCAATGGTGTGCCCGGTGCCTATAAAGACAGCATATGGCCTTCCAATTTCGGGACGACCCTGTCTCGAGAGTGACCACATCACTCTCGCCACTAGTAATGCAGGCTCTCTACTAGCACCAACCATAGTAATCAACAAAGCCCCGTCCCACAAGGGGTATCGTGGTTGCGCATGTAAGGTTGGGATGGTCGACAGATCTTAAATCTAATCCGTTTTTGAAAACACCCACTAACTTGCTCCGGTACACCACTTCTTTCTCAAGTGGTTACCCAACTCATCATCATCTCCCTCGGGCATTAGTGGTAGCCGACGGGGTTTTCGAAAAGTCTTTGAAATCATCCTTTATTTCGATCACCATGCATAAACCCAAACCCACTTGCATAGCATCTACTAGCATACTATCTACACCCACCCGCATAACCCTCATAAGGTGGTAGGGTCATGCATGATGCAAGTGTCAATGGTAAAAGTATCGGAAGCAACCCACCGAAGTGGTCAGTACTCCACATGATCAAGTATAACGAAAGTAAAGTGCTATATGACATGCAATAAAATGGTCTCTTAACATGGTCAAAGGGCTGCTTGCCTGGCTCAAAAAAGTCTTCGGGGTCTTCAAAGTCTTCGGGTCCAACTCCCTCGTCAATAGCGCAATCTATCGTCGCGATAAATAGCGATAAAAATAAGCACCAAACAAAAATAGAGCACACAAAGCTAATTTTAAAATGCTACCCTACTCTGATAAATACTAAAAACTATACTAAAAATATTTTTTATGACTTTGTTATAAAACATTTTTGAAATCTATTTAACAGAGGCAAAAGATGCCTAAAATAGGTTTTAAAATAAAACAGTGCATACAAGATTTACAAAAATTTATACAAAAGGCACTATTAAATTCTATGGAATATTCTAGGATTTTAGGTGGAAAAATTATTGTCATTGGTTTTATTTTCTGATCTGTGGGATTTTTGGAAAACTGGGAGGAAAGAAAAAAAGAAAATGGCATTGTGCCTTTTGGGCCGAAAACGTCGCAGCCGAGCCGGCCCAAAGGGGAACAGGCCTAGGGCGAAACGGTGCATGTGGCAGGTTTATTTTTAAACCTGCCCATGGGCCCAACCTGGCAGCGAGAGAGGAGAGGGTGAGGGTATGATAGGTGGGCTCCACCTGTCATCCCTCACCTCACGACAAGGAGTAGATAGGAGCTCACCGGTGGGGGCCCAAGCCACGACGACTCAAGCGGAGGGCACCGGCGTGCTCAGGGTCATCCCGCGCATCAGTGGGTGGATGAGGTGGTCACTGGCATTGAGGGAATCGCCGGCGAGAAGGAACCCGCACGACGGTGGGGGTTTCTGCTTGGATTCAAGCTCCCGATCACGGAAACGAGGGGGGCTGTGTACGAGAGTGCGACCGAGGGGAGGAGGGAGCGAGAGGAGAGCAGGGGGAGCTCGGGGGAGGGCGTTTTATAGCCGGGCGCCGGTGCACCATGGTCGTGGTCGCCGAGGCTAGCTGAAATGGGAAAGGGGGCCACGGGAGGAGGCCTAGGTGTGTCTGCCTCCTTCCTGGGGCAGGTCCATGAGCTGGGGAAGGAGAGAGGGAGAGGGGAACATGCCCGCATGCGCGCCCCATGGTTGGCCGACACGGGCGGCCACGACGCGTGTGAGGGGAGCCGATAGAGGAAGAGAGAGGAGGGGGACAAGGGGTGGCATGTTGCGGATGCCGAGGTCCCCTGGCAGGCGTGCTGGGGAGGCTCGAGGTGGTCGCGAGGCACTAGGCAGGGGCGGCTACAGTACTCTGGTGCACTGTAGCGCACTCCAGAGCGACCATTTGGCATGCCATGGCATAAACAATGCCTACCAGCGTGTCCTCTAGTGCCTTGGGGGTTCTGGAGATGCTCATGAGCTAGTAGGAGCTAGAGGCACTACTGGAATCAGAAGATTTGCCGTCTGCCTCCTCTTTGCCGTCGGCTAGCGGACGGCAAAGAATGGCTTTGCCATCAGCTAGGAGAAAGCGGACGGCAAAGATGTGGCAGACGGCAAAGATTGTCTTTGCCATCAGCCACCTCTTTGCCGTCTGCTAGCGGACGGCAAAGAGGGAGGGGGCCCACCCACGACCCAGCCCGCTAGTTGACCTAACGGCCCCCCTCATTGCCGTCCGCTAGCGAACGACAAAACTCCTTTGCCGTCCGCTAGCAGATGGCAAAGAGGGGTTGTTAGCTAACGGCTAACGCCCCCCGGCCCGCCTCTCTCTCTCTCTCTCTCTCTCTCTCTCTCTCTCTCTCTCTCCTTCCCTCTCTCCTCCCTTCGCCCGTCTCCCCCGCCGCCAGCGCCCACCGCCCCTGATGCCACCGCCGCCCCTTCGGCCCCGCCCCCGCCACCGTGCGCTGCGTCACCCCCGCCGTCGCGTGCCCCCGTCCCCACCACCGCGCGCCCGCACCCCCATCGCTGTGCGCCCTCGCACCCCCGCCGCCGCGCGCCCCCATCGCCCCCGCCGCCGTGTCGCCCCCGCCGCCGCCGCGTCGCCACCGCTGCCCCGTCGCCCGTCAGCGCCGCCCCACCGCCCCGCGTCGCCACCGTCGCCCCGCCCCACAGGTCTAGTTTTTTTCTTCTGTTTTTTATTTTTTTTCTATTTTTTTAGATTTAGGTTTAATTAGTTTAGTTTATTAGTTTAGTTTAGTGAGTTTTTCTGTTAAGTTAGTAAGTTAATTACATAGTTAGGAGGAGGAGGAGAGGAAATGAAGAAGAAGAAGAAGAGAGAAGAAGAAGAGGAGGAGAAGGAGACGGAGAAGAAGAAGAAGAGGAAGGAGAAGAAGAAAAAGAAGAAGAAAAGGAGGAGGAGGTGGAGGAGGAGGAGAAGAAAAGAAGAAAAAGACGGCAAACCGGACGACACTCACCCCCACCGCCGCACGCGCACCTCACCCGAGAATAAGAAGAAGAACAGGAGGAAGAGGGGTGCGTCGGCGCCGACGTAACCGGGTCGAGGATCGCCGACACGACACCCCCCACACCCCAACCCCGAGACGACACCCTGACACCCCAACCCCGACATGACACCCCCTACACCCCGACCCCGACTCGACACCCCCGACACCCCGACCCCGACACGACACCCCGACCCCGACACCCCGACACGGCACCCCGACACGGCACCCCCGACACCCCGTCACCCCGACCCCGACCCTGACCCTGACACCCCGACCCCGACCGCAACCCCGACACCCCAACCCCGACACGACACCCCCTACACGCCGACCCCGACACGACACCCCCTACACCCCGACCACGACACAGCACCCCGACCCCGACACGACACCCCCGACACCCCGATCTCGACACGACACCCCGACCCCGACCCCGACATGACACCCCCGACACCCCGACCCCGACAAGACACCCCGACCCCGACACCCCGACATGACACCCCGACACCCCGACACGACACACCGACCCCGAGACCGCGAGACCCCAACACAGCACCCCGACCCCGACACCCGACACGACACCCCGACCCCGACACGACACCCCCTACACCCCGACCCCGACACGACACCCCGAGACCCCGACACGGCACCCCCGACCACGACACAGCACCCCGACCCCGACACGACACCCCCGACACCCTGACCCGACATGAGGTTTCATCGACGTCGAGGAACCCCCTAACCCAGACACAACACCCCTACCCCTACACGACATCCCCGACACCCAGACCCTGACATGACACCCCGACCCCAACTCATGTCCAGTAGGTAGGCAAGATGAGTGATCGTGAATCATAAGTATGCGTGAATACTATGCGTCTCCCGTTCGAAAGGGTTACATCTATAAATATGCATACATTTGCATATTTATAACCGTGATTCTTTCGAATTGTCCACCGTTATCCATGGACAGCCCGAGTATGTGTCGATTGGGTTCGTTTTCCCATATGCTCTACTCCGGTCCGATGCAGAATTTCGTTAGTGCCTCCCTGTTGTTCTCCGGGTACACATCCTCTCTGCTTATTGCCGAGATGTGTATCAGGAGAACAGCGAGGAGGTGCTACCGAAATTTTGCATCGGATCCGGAGCAGAGCATGGGAAGACGAACCCAATCTACACATACTCGGATGGGATTAGGACCTATCTTTACTTACTAGCATCTAGGTTGCATCGACGTAATGAAACTAACAATCTCTATTAACTGATGAATATGGTTTGCTGAATTATGTATATATTTTGTTTGTGTCCAGTAGCTAGGCAGGATGAGTGATCGTGGGTGGATGTACACCGGTCACACTAGTCAGAAAGACATGACCCGTGAATGGTTAACAAAAACCAAGGAGTTTGTGAGAGTCGCATTTGCAAATGGACAGAAAACAACCTGGTGCCCTTGTGTCGATTGCGACAACTATAAGAAGAAGTCAGAGTTTGAAATGATCAAACACCTACAGAAGTGGGGTTTTACGCCTAATTATACGGTCTGGACATTTCATGGTGAGTCTGCCCAACGTGCCAGAGCTGAGGTGCTTCGTCGTTGCACCGACGAGCATGGTACCAGTATCGAAGAGATGGTGCAAGACTTTGATGATGCTCGGGATTCGGACGATGATATGGAGGAATCTGCAAAGGCCTTTTATGAAATATTGGAGTCTTCAAAGCGTCCTCTCCACGGGCACACTGAGCTTTGTCAGCTGGATGCCATCGCACAAGTAATGTCTCTAAAGGCTCAGTTCAACCTGGGCAGAGAATGCTACGACGCGATTATGACTATATTTGGACGCTTTCTACCCAAAGGCCATGTATTGCCACCAAACCTGTACCAGTCGGACAAAATCCTGCGTGCGCTTAAGATGCCCTATGAGAAGATAGATGCCTGTGAGAATGGATGTGCCTTGTTTAGGCTTCAGTATGCGGGCTTGCACTATTGCCCCATTTGCAATGCTTCCAAGTATGTTCTGGTAGACAACGGTATGGGTGAGAAGAGTCAGACCAAAATCCCCATTAATGTTCTTCGGTATCTGCCAATCATACCAAGACTTCAACGACTTTTCATGGTCGAAGAGATGGCTAGACAGATGACGTGGCATAAATTGGGCAAAAGAACAGAACTGGATGCAGATGGGAATCCAATGTTGGGGCACACTTCGGACGCTTTTGCGTGGAAGCACTTCAATGCATTACATAAGGATAAAGCGTCAGAACCAAGGCATCCTCGAGTTGCCATCAGCACGGATGGGTTCAATGTGTATGGTATGACGGCAGCACAATACAGTTGTTGGCCTGTATTTGTCATTTCACTCAATCTACCCCCGAGATATTATGAAAATAAAGAATATTTTCCTGACCCTAATAATTCCAGGGCCCAAATATCCGGGGAAGAATATGAATGTGTACATGCAATCGCTTAAGGATGAATTACAAGAAGCCTGGGATAATGGGATCAAGACATACGACGCCGCTACAAAAAAGAACTTCAAAATGCATGTGTGGTACATGTACTCGATGCATGACTTGCCGGCGTATGCACTATTCGTTGGCTGGTGTGTGCATGGAAGGTTTCCGTGCCCCACATGCAAGGCAGCTCTTCAGTTCCGTTGGCTAGAGGCGGGTCGCAAGTTTTATTGCTTCGACATGCATTGACAGTTCCTGGATCCTGACCATAAGTTCAGAAAAGGCAAGAAGAATTTCATCAAAGGTAGAGTTTTCAAAAACATTACACCACCTGCGTTGACAGGCCAACATATCCTGGATCAGATAAATGCTCTCGAGCCGGATCCAAATCGTCCAGGGTATTTCAAAGGGTATAATACGGAACACGCCTGGACTCACAAGATATGTTTGTGGGATCTGCCTTACTTCAAAGACCTCCTTTGCCCACACAACATCGACGTGATGCACACTAAAAAGAATGTCATGGAGGCCCTTTTTGGTACATTGTTCGGCATAGAGGGGAAGTCGAAGGATAATACTAAGGCTAGAGTCGACTAGGAGGCTCTATGTGCTAGACCGTTACAAAACATTCGACAATCGAAAGGAAAGAAGAACTGGAAGAAGCCAAAGGCATGGTTCAATATTGGAAGGCCAGCTATGAGGGAAATGATCTTGTGGGTGCAAATGCAGTTGATGTTCCCCGATGGGTATGCAGCGAATCTAAAGAGGGGAGCGAGTCTTGAAAAATTGAAAATATTTGGTCTCAAGAGTCATGATTGGCACATATGGCTTGAGCGGGTAATGCCGGTGATGTTGGTGGCTTTATCCCTGAGGATGAATGGCTAGTACTAGCAGAGGTGAGCTATTTCTTCCGTGCTCTTTGTGCGAAAGAACTATCGCCTGACGTGCTAGACGAACTGAAAGAGTTGGCGCCGGAGTTGATCTGCAAGTTAGAAAAGATCTTTGCATAGGACTTCTTTAATCCAATGTAGCATTTGATTTTGCATCTCCCGACCAAGGCAATATTGGGGGGGGCATGCAAAATCGTTGGTGCTTCTCAACTGAGAGGATGCAGAAGACGCTTCAAGCAAAATGTAAAGATAAACGTAGAGTTGAAGCATCGATGGCCGAGGCATTCATTACTGAGGAGGCGGCAAACTTTGTGACAGCACACTACACAGCCTAGAATCGTCATTTGCATAATCCGAAGCCTCGGTACAATGATGGCGACCGTGAAAAAGGTCGATCCAACCTCAGCCTATTCAAAGGGAAGCTCGCACCAGCCGGTGCTTCGAAATCATTTTGGTTGGATGTCAAAGAATGGCGGACCATTTCGTTGTATATCCTGAACAACCTAACAGAAGTGCGGCAGTACATCGAGTAAGTTCTTAGTACATTGTTTTGCAACTTCTAATTCCTTTGAAATGCTCTTATTCCCGAATATGTGATACAGTCGATACGTCGCCAAATTCTTGGCTGGAGCGGTGATCCAAAAGGATTCCATCGAAGAGTATGAGCTTCTGGCAAAGCATGGAGGCAGTTATCCCGGTTTCATCTCTTGGTTCAAGAAAACAGTAATTTCCATTAATTAGACGATTTCATTTCTTCGCCTAGTTTGCGGCTAATGCAACAATCCTTTGGTATTAAACTTGTAGGCTAATGCAGAGTCTATGGACTCCGAATTGAGACAAGTCCCTAATGGTTTTGACTTTAAGGTCCGTTGATTTGACAAATACGACATCAATGGGTATCGCTTTTGTACTTTTGGCAAAGAGCTATCTATGGCCGACTGAAAGACTACAAATTTTTGTGTCTCCGCTGTCGGCGAAGGAGGGGTCGAGTATTATGGAAGAGTTGAAGCCATTTATGAACTTGCATTCTTTGGTAAAAACCCACCAAACGTCGTAGTTTTCAAATGTTATTGGTTCCAGCCGAAGGAAACTAGAAGGACTCATGAACATATAGGGCTAGTCGAAATCAAACAAAGCACCCATTTGGATGTTCGCGATGTCTATATTACGGCTCAGCAGGCGACCCAAGTTTTCTATCTACCATGGGCCTGCCAAACGGATCCAAATTTGAAAGGTTGGGATGTCGTTTATGATGTGCCGCCACATTTTAGACCACCTCCCCTCAATGAAGATGATTATGAACCTCACATTAACCCAGACACATATGAAGCAAAATTCTTCCAAGAAACACGTGTTTCCAAAAAACGCTTCAAGAACCGCTCTACTTCACCCCAGAACATTGAGGTCAACGGTGAGAGTGAACCCGACTTCACCCCTGAGCAGGAACAAGAAGAGACGGAAGAAGAAGAGGTTACTACTGCGGATGACCTGACAATGCTTGACCGATTACATCGAGGCCTTCCACATGTTGATGCATTTATTGATGATGCTGATGAGCACGTCATTACCGATAGTGATCATGATTATGCATTTATTGATCCCGGAGCATCTATAGACGATGAAGATTAATATTAGTAATGTGAGGTATTCAATTATTATTATGTACATATATATTATTAAGTAGTTCATGTTATTAGGTATTCAATTATTTTATGTTGAACTAATTTCGTTCACTCTTTGTCATTGCAGGTGTTGACAGATGGTGGGCGAGGGTCGAGAGCGCTCTGAGCCTCCTTCCTCGGCGCGTGCTGGGAGGGGTGCTATTATTCCACCCCAGCAACTCCGGAGAGCGCTGGTACATAGCATGCAGACACCGGCGGGCACTTCTTCTTCGATCGGAAGAGGTCGGGGCAAGACGAAGAGAGGTGCTAGAGGTAGGAAGGCTGTTGCGCCTTCCTCGCCACCACCCCCAGCTGATTCTCCCGAACGCAGGAGTGCTCCGTCTCGGGTGGACCCGTCTGACTTGGACCCGTCTCGGACTCCGGTCCACGAGTCTCAGGTCGACGAGCCTCGGGTCACCGAGCCTTCGTCCCAGGAGACTCGGGTCCCAGAGTCTTCGTCCCAGGAGACTCAGGTCCCAGAGTCTTCGTCCCACGTGACTCCGGAGGCTAGTGGCCATGCTGACGGTGGCGAGGACAATTACTTGTTTGAGGACACCTATACCGAGAGCGAGCTAGTTGAGGATGGCAAGAAGGTCTACCAGCGTGGTTGTACAAAGCTGCCTCCCGTGCAGACGACCCGCGAGCAGAGGTGGTTGATTGCGCCTAATGCGGAGAAGTAAGTGCATTTACTCTTTTTTAACCTTTTGCCTTCATGTTTGTTCAAATTAATATCTAATGTGTTGGCCTTGTCCTATTGCAGGGGTTGTAAATACGAGCGTGGTGGTGTCCGCAGGCCCAACCAGGTCCTTGGTGTGCTTCTCCGGCACCACTTCCCGAGGAAGGTCCAGTTGCCCAGTGAGGGTGAGTGTCTAGAGGTAGCACTGACCTGGGAGCTGTACAAGTCTGCCCCGGCCCTGCTGGAGGAGATGGTCGACAGTGTCTTGTGCGAGATGGTGGCTGACATTGTGATCCGTCGCTTTTGGGTAATTTCTCCTTTACAGAATTAAAAATCAACAACACCTAGTGATTGTACTAATCAGTGTCTAATGTGTTGTCTTGTTTGATTTTAGACCTTCTATAGGTGTCTCGAGGAAGACGAGGCGAGAGCGGCTGTTGTTCTCGAAGCCGAGTGCAAGCGCCTACTTCAGAACTTACGGCACGAGTCTCGGGTGCAGGCTATTCGAGACTACTACGCCTCGAGTAACATTAAGAGGGCCAAGAAGAAGTGCCACGAAAATTATTTGAGTAAGCAGAAGTTTATGAAGGTAATTATCTATTCTTAAGACCTTGTACTTAGTTTCTTTGATTTGATTCGTAGGCGTAGTGCTAAAATTTCTCTTATCTAGCTTAGGTTCCCCCGAGATGGTGTGCGGATAGGATGGACTGTTCGGAGGCATTGGTGGATGAGTGGTGCTCTCCCGAATGGCTAGCCGAACACAACAAGTCCAAGGAGAAGCGTGCCCAAATGAAAGGCATGCCACACCATCAAGGGAGCTCCAACCTGGTTGAGTACGGGGATAACTGGGTATGTGGTTTTCTTCATGATTCATGCAATCTCATTCTTCATGCTAGCTTGAGCCCTTAACTAATATTTTGTTCACCTCTTTTAGGCGCGAGAAAACAAGAAGGAGGTGCCATCTCTATTCGATCTCTATGCCATGGCCCATACTGCCTCGTACAAGAAGGCCAAGGCATTCTCTGAGGATGACCTCGATCATCTAGAGAGCTTCAGCAACATCTCCTCCCACAACAAGCTCGTGAGGTACAGAGATGAGGGGAAGGAGAGGAAATGGGAGGACTTCAACCCGAGCCAGATTCCTTTTGATCGAGAGCTCGTGATGATATCTGGTGGTGGGAGGCCCCATGGCTCGATAGCCATTGGGGATGGACTAATACGTTGTCCTAGAACTCTCCCAGAGATCAAGAAGCGCCAGATGAGCTCTGATCCTGAGATAAGGCCTCGTCCACGGCCAATGGAGCTCGCCATTGAGGCTAGGGCCCAGGAACTTCTGGTGGAGGCAAATAGGCAGGCGGCACAGAGGGAGAGGGAGATGGAGGAGAGGACGGCTAGGCTGTTGGAGGAGGAGAGGAACTGGAACGACGCGTCTCACCGGGCCCTATACGAGCTCCTCGTGGTAAGTTTCTCCTACATATTAACCAAATCATGCATGTAATGTTAGTTTCATCACTAACTAATATGAATGACTCATGAAAACAACGTGTGCCGACCGTGTGCTAGAAAAATGGTCAGACCCCTCCGTCGATGCCCCATATTGCTATAGCACCCACGGTGAGTTTCATTTAAATGGTCATTAGTGACTAGTATTCACATTTGAGTTGCATCATGATAAGGAGACATTGCAAATGATCTTTGGTGCAGCGTGCCTCCCGACAAGCATTGACCGATCCTTCTGCGTCTACCGCAACCCCGACCGGTCCTTCTACGTCTCACCCTGGCCCAAACCTTGCCGGTCCTTCACTTCCATGTTGATGGTAAGTTTTCCCAAGTGTTTTCATTAACAAATGCATACTTAGCTTAAGAAATGAACTACTTAGCTCCAAAATGACCTATACTTAGCTTATTTTCATCAAAAATGACTTGATATGCTTAGTTAGCTAGAAAAAGGTATATTCTACCTAGGATAGCTATAAAATGACCTATACTTAGCATTTTTTCCTCCAAAATGACTTGATATGCTTAGTTAGATAGAAAATGGCATTAGTAGCTAGTATAGCTCAATAATGATCTATAGCTAGTTCATTTATGACATAATTAGCTCACTTAGGTTCAAAATTGCATAACTACCTAGGATAGCTCAATATTGATCTATAATTAGCTTAGCTAGTTCATTTATGACATAATATGCTCACTTAGGTAAAAAATGGCATAATAACCTTGGTTTACCTCCAAATGACCTATACTTAGCTTATTTTCCTCAAAAATACATAATAACCTTACTTACCTCCAAAATGATATATTCTACCTAGGATAGCTATAAAATGACCTATACTTAGCATTTTTTCCTCCAAATTTACTTGATATGATTAGTTAGCTACAAAATGGTATTACCACCTTGGAGAAGAGGAGAGGAGAGGAGAGGAGAAAAAGAAATAGAAGATAAATACTTCTTGTTTTTTCTTCATTTTCTTCTTCTTCTTCTAGCTAGTCTTCTTCTTCTTCTAACTATATCTTTCCTACTTTGCAGATTTGCTATAGATGAGGAAGAGTGCATTGATGGACTGTACTCTTCTACTTCTACTACCTTTATGTTTATGGAAAACTTGTTTTGGATACAAATGTATGGATATGTTGTTGGAAACCATATTGTGTGTTGTTGGACACTTGTATATATGTTGGACTTGTATGTTGGAACTTAATTATTGGTATATATATGCTTGTTTCAACTTATTTGGTATGCTTGTTGGAACTTGTTGAATGATATGTATGTTCTGGATATGTATATGTTGGATATATATGAGTATTCTGTCAAATTGAATGATTTTAAGAAAAAACAAAAAAACAAGGGCTATATAGCCACTTTGCCATCTGCTAGCGGATGACAAAGAGCTTTGCCGTCCGCCAGGAGACGACAAAGTGGCCACGTGGTAGCTACCTGTGCAAACTGGGGCTGGCCTAGGTGGGTTCTTTGTTGTCCGCTGGCAGACAACAAAGAATTAAGATTCTTAGCCGTCTGCCAGCGGATGGCAAAGAACCCACCTAGGCCAGCCCAGCTATAAAAAAAAAGGTGCTTTTCCGTCCACTGGCAGACGGCAAAGACCTTAGGTCTTTGCCGTCCAGGTCTTTGTCGTCTGCCAGCGGACGGCAAAGCATGCCGTTCAGCCCCCTAACGGAGCTAAGTGCCCATGTGTGCCGTCCAGGCTCTTTGCCGTCCGCTGGCAGATGGCAAAGAACCTAAGGTCTTTGTCGTTCGCCAGCGGACGGCAAAGCGGCCTTTACCGTGGATTATTCAGCCGGATGGTTTGCCCTCCGCTGGCGGACGGCAAAGCCTTTGCCGTCTGTGCTTCATGCCTTTGCTGTCCGGGATGGCGGAGGGCAAAGTACCTGTTTCCTGTAGTGAGGACAGGTAAGGGTGAAGAAATGGATTGGGGGAGAGGTTGAAATGTTGCTGCCCTTGTTGTCTAGGGGGTGAAAATGGGGGGTTTTACCACGTCAATAATTGGTCTGTGGCCATGCCAATATTACTGGAGGTAAAATACAATACTAGGCAGTTGTGGTAATAATTTGGAGGCAAGGGGAAGAGTACATGTAGTGGAAACAGTTGTTTCTAGAATTGAACAGAAGGTGTTTGCTGGAGATTAGGACAAGCAAATGGACTTTGCTTGCCATGAGGTTTGACAGGATCAAATGGTGGTTGAAATTAGGCCTGATCACCTAGTTTGAGATGGTTTGATGAAAGTTCACAATGTAATTTTGTGGAACCCTAGAAATCAACAGAATCTGATTTCTATAGATCTAGTCATGCTAAGCTAATACCCTTGATGCACTAGTTAGTGTAGCATCATTATTTGGTGATTAGATCATGTCCACAAAGTTTGGAGTCAAGGAAAGAAACTTCACAATGTAAAGTTGTTCAAATTTGAATCTGGATAGGGAGGGGTTTGGAATAGTTTGATGAATCAAATCAACTTGGACTGATATGAAACTTTGCAAGATCATCACCTATGATAGTGTTGACTTGCAATTTTCCTAAAATTTATTGAGAATATTTGTTATAGAAATATTTCAAAAGCTTGATTTGGACAGAAAGGGTTTTGAGGGGTTTTCCCCATGATATTTAATATGACCATGTGTTGAAACTCATATATATGGAAAATATATGTCCACTGAGTTTTCCTAAATTTTCTCAAATATTTTGAAAGCATTTAAATAATCTTTCCTTTTGAAAAACCATTTCTTGTCTTAAGAAAAAGACTTTAAATAAAATATATAAATAGTCTTTAAAATTAATATTTGGTGGTTTTGGAAAGTTTTATAGATAATAGGTTTGAGGTAAAGCCTTTGGGGAAAAATGATCCACCCAATTTGAGGACTTGAAGTGCAAACCTAAACTCAGGGGTTTTTGAAAACCTAGTTTGAATAAATCCTTTGTGGTCAAAACAAAATTTGATAAAAATATTTTTGGTCACTATTCACATGACATGATCATTGGGCAAGAAGTTTGGGTCAAGGAAGATGAATATGGAGAGGGATAGAATCTAAGAGTGCCATACACAACAACCAAACAAGCAAACAACACCAATTCAAACAAGCACAAGCATTGAAAAAGTTTTAATTGGTTCCAAATTTTGTAAATCCAAACGTAACAAGGTGATACAAACATAGGGTGTGATAGACCTACCCCCCTTACAAGAATCTCGTCCCCGAGATTCCTAGGCTATGCGCTAAAAAGATAAGGTAACTCAGATCTAATATAGTCTTCATGCTCCCAGGTTACTTCAGCTTCAGAGTGATTGCTCCATTGGACCTTTAAGTACTTGATGGTGCGGCTTAGGGTGCAATGTTCTACCTCATCCAGAATTTGAACTGGCCTCTCACGATAAGTGAGGTCTGGCTGAATATCGATGGCTTAATGGTCAATGTCCTTGTAGAGGTCAGGGCGGTTGGGAACTTGGAGAAACTTACGGAGTTGTGACACATGAAAGACGTTGTGCACATCCGATAGCTTGGAAGGTAGATCTAGCTAATAGGCAACTTCTCCTCGTCTTGTAGTGACTTTGAAGGGGCCAATGTATCTAGGTGCAAGCTTTCCTTTGACGTGGAAATGTGTGGTTCCTTTAAGAGGTGTAACTCGAAGATAGACATGATCTATGTTGTCGAAGCTCACTTCTCGGCGGTGAGAGTCGGCGTGACTCTTCTATCTTGCCTTGGCGGTCTCAAGGTGCTCTTGGACAAGTAGAACTTGCTCTTTTGCCTTGCGGAGGATGTCTGGTCCAAAGACTAACCCTTCTCCAGTATCTGACCAATTGAGGGGAGTACGGCACTTACTTCCATACAACACCTCAAATGGTGCCGTTTGAAGACTCGACTGATAGCTGTTGTTGTGGGAGAACTCGGCGTATGGTAGGCAATCTTCCCACTTGGATCCATTCGCCAAAACACAAGTGCGGAGCATATCTTCGAGTATCTTATTTACTCGTTTTGTTTGCCCAACGGTCTGGGGGTGAAAAGCAGTGCAGAAGGAGAGCTTAGTTCCCATAGCTTCTTGAAACTTCTTACAGAATCTTGAGGTGAAGTGGGTGCCTTGGTCTGACACATTTTCCTTTGGAACTCTATGAAGACTCACGATGCGATTGATTTAGAGGTTTGCGAGCCGGCTTCCATCATAGGTGGTCTTGAGGGGAATGAAATGGGCTACCTTGGTCAGGTGGTCTACAATGATCCAAATAGAATCATGTCCTTTGCTTGATCTTGGTAATCCGGAGATGAAATCCATCACGAATTTGTCCCACTTCCATCTAGGCACTTTGAGAGGTTGCAATAGTCCAGCAGGTCGCTGATGCTCAGCTTTGACTCTCTGGCATATATCACACTTGGGAACATAGGTGCCTATCTCCGTTTTCATGCCATGCCACCAGAATCTTGCCTTGAGGTCTTGTTTCATCTTGGTTCCTCCAGGATGGATGGAGTATGGAATTTCATGAGCTTCTTGAAAGATCAAGATCTTGAGCTCCTCTTTGTTGGGTACGCAGATGCGATTCCCGAACCATACAACTCCTTGTTCATCCACTGATAATCCTGGGGCCTTGCCTGCCTTGATCTTCCTCTTGATGCCTTCAAAGCTCTCGTGTCCCTTCTGAGCTTCTTTGATATCATCCATCAAGGTTGGCTTTGGTTCGAGGTTGGCGAGGAATCCAGGTGCAACCAGTTCCAAGCCGAAGCTTTCAAGCTCTTCATATAGGGTGGGTAACCTTTCCTTAATCATGGCATTCAAGGAACAAGCCTTTCTGCTTAAGGCGTCTGCTACCACGTTGGCCTTGCCGGGGTGGTATTGAACACTGAGGTCGTAATCCTTGATCAACTCCAACAATATTTGCTGCCTCATGTTCAATTCCCTTTGAGTGAAAATATATTTCAAACTCTCGTGGTCCGTGTATATCTCACATCGCTTCCCCAACAGATAATGTTGCCATGTCTTCAAGGCATGAACCATGGCTACCAACTCAATATCATGAGTAGTGTAGTTCTTTTCATGAGGTCGTAGCTGTCTGGATAGATATGCTACAACTCTGCCTTCTTCCATCAGAACACCTCCAAGCCCAGTTCTCGATGCATCACAATATATCACAAACTCCTTGTGAATATCGGGGGTGGCCAAAACTAGGGATGTGGTCAATCTCTTCTTGAGCTCCTAGAAGCTTTCCTTAGACTTAGCTATCCATTCGAATTTCTTGTCCTTCTTCAAAAGCTGGGTCATGGGTCGGGCAATGCTTGAGAACCATTCCACAAACTTGCGGTAATATCCCGCGAGCCCGAGGAAGCTCCTGACTTCCTTCACGGTGGTTGGGGATTGCCACTCAGTCACGGCTTTAACCTTGGCAGGATCCACTGATAATCCTTCTACAGTCAACACATGACCCAAGAATCCAACTTCATGCAGCCAGAATTCACACTTGCTGAACTTGGCATAAAGCTGGTTCTCTCAAAGCTTATCTAGGACCAATCTCAAGTGTTGCTCATGCACTTCTTCAGACTTGGAGAAGACAAGAATGTCATCAATGAAGACGACAACAAACTTGTCCAAGTACTCCATGAAGACTTTGTTCATGAGGTACATGAAGTATGGGGTGCATTGGTCAACCCAAATGACATGACCGTGTATTCATACAGGCCATACCGGGTTACAAATGCCATCTTACGAATGTCTTGGGGTCTGATGTTCAACTGATAGTACCCAGACCCAAGGTCGATCTTGGAGAACACCTTGGCTCCGTTCAATTAATCAAACATGTCTTCAATCTTGGGGAGTGGGTACTTGTTCTTTATTGTGACTTCATTGAGAGAACGGTAATCGACATAGAGTCTGATAGTTCCGTCCCTCTTTGACACAAATAGAACAGGTGATCCCCAAGGAGAGGCACTCGGGCGAATGAATCCTTTTCTGAGCTGCTCTGCTAGTTGCTTCTTCAATTCAGCCAAGTCTTCGGATCCCATCCTATAGGGATTCTTATAGATGGGCCTTGATCCGGGCATTAGCTCAATGATGAACTAAATGTCGCGGTCAGGTGGCATTTCGGGCTGCTCATCAAGAAATACATCCGGGTATTCACATACCACTGGCACCTGATCCAACTCAATTTCCGCTAAACAGTTAGCCCGAGGGGATTGAGTGGAGGTAGGGTTGGGAACATACTTGACTTCCACCCCTTGGCTATTGGTCATGGTAACAATCCTCTTGGCACAGTCTAGCAAGCCTTGGTGCTTGGTCAACCAATTCATGCCAAGGATGACGTCCAAGCCTCGTGAATCCAGAACTATAAGGTCGGCTAGGAAGTCCACCCCATTGATGTTAATCTCCACTCCTTTACAACCTATCCCAGACTTCATAACCGATCCCGAGGTTTGTATCAACATACGACTACCCAGGGGTGTAGGTTTCATGCCACTCTCTAATGCAAACTTTTGGGTGACAAAAGAATGCGAAGCTCCACAATCAAACAATATTGTTGCTGGGGTTTAGTTGCCGAGGAACGTACCCAGTATGACGTCCGGGTCTTCCTGGGCTTCCTCTGCGGTGACATGATTCACAGGACCCTCTCATGCAATTTGGGATCCTCATTTTGGTCAACCCGCTGTGGAAGCCTTTACTCGAGGAGGTGCTGCTGGTCCAATGAATATTGCTTATTCTGGGGTTTATCAGTGGTGGTATACAATAGGATTACGCACCAATGAGGATCTTTATACTGGAGCTCTTTTTCTATTATTTCTTTCTATGTTGTCCTTAATAGCGAGTTGGTTACATCTACAACCCAAATGGTAACCAAGACTTTCGCGGTTAAAAACGTGAAATCTTGTCTGAATCATCATTTGTCAGGACTTTTCGGGGTAAGTTCTTTGGCTTGGACAAGACATTTAGTTCATGTTGCTATTCCCGCATCCAGGGGGGAGTATGTTCAATGGAGTAATGTCTTAGATGTATTACCCTATCCCTAGGGGTTGGGACCCCTTTTGACGTGTCAGTGGAAGGGCTGGTTGCGTGGAGCTGGGTTCCTTGGTGGTGCTCCACGGGCTTGACCTTGGTTCGACGCATTGGGGCACAGGGCATCTGGCTTCTTGTTGGGGCATAGCTTAGAGATGTGTCTAGACTGACCACATCCAAAACAGGTGACTTGCCTAGGGTTGTTATTGTTGTAGTTCCTGCCTCCATTGTTGTTATTGGGGTTGTTGTAAGCTGGCCTGGGATTGGCATACTACTGAGGCTGGTAGCTCGGACGAGGCGCAAGAGTTCTAGCTTGCTGCGACTGATAGGTTGGCTTGGCTGGGGTTGGCTGCCAGGGGCGAGGCTTCTGGTTGCTAGAGCTACCCTTGCTGATCATCTTGCGCTTGCGAGTGTCGTCTATGGCATGACGCTTGTCTTCCAACATGAGGGCCTTGTTCACCAGGTCGAAGAAGGTACGACAGTCGCAAACGATGAGCTGATACTGCAGGGTCTATTGAAGTCCTTCCATGAAGCGTTCCTTCTTGGAAGCCTCCGTGTTGACATCTTCAGGTGCATACCTTGACAGCAGGTTGAACTTCTACATGTACTCCTTGGTAGAACCACTTCCTTGCTTCAGCGCTCATAATCCTCTCTTCTTGATAGCCATGATCCCAGAAGGAATGTGGGCGGTAGGGAATCCTTCCTTGAAGTCATTCCAAGTGATCACACGCTCACCATGCATGACCTTGAATCCATCCCACCAAGCTCGGGCGGTACCTCCGAGGCAGTGAGAGGCATAAAGCACCTTCTCACGGTCGTCATTGCAATTGACCAATGCAAGGAGGTCCTGGATGGTGCGGATCTAGTCGTCAACATCCAAGGGTTCAACACTCTCGGTGAAGGTTGGGGGCAAATTCCTCATGAACTCAGACAGAGTGGAGAGGCCATTGCCATTCCTGGCTTGCTGCTGGTTGTTCACAAGGGCCTGCGCCATCTGCTGAAGAGCAGCATTGTTGGCTTGGCGCTCCTCACGGAGAACTTGGAGAAACTAAGCTACGGTCATGTTCTCCGATGGAGGTGGTGGCAGGGGAAATTTGCCTTGTGGCTGCTCCTGGTGACCTCCAGCGTGAGTAGTCCCGCCAGCTCCCTGTTGCTAGCTTGAGTTGTCGGCTTCAGGGTTGGCGAAGGAGCTGTTGCGGGTAGCAGTCACCATCCTGTTTGGAGCAGCCAAGTCAAATAACTGGGATAGACGAGAGGAAAATCAACAATAGAAAAGCGCGCCTAAGGGGGTTGGCCAAGTGAAAGTGTGGTAAAACAAAGGTCGAAAGACCAACACATAAATTAAGGCAAGATAGACGATGGAGTCGCTTACATGTTGCCTAAGGCAAAAGCACGACTTGCATCGAAACACATACAGCAAAAAAATCAACAAGCACACATGGTTTCATATGAACCATTACACGGACTCGACTTTGCATGAGGGATACATGACTAATCCTACACTAGGGGTTCTCGGACTTAGATGGTGGAGTGCTCAGTCTCGTGGTCACGCTCCTCCGGGTCTTCCTCCTGTTCATCATATGAACAGGCATCATTCCCAGTTGAAGGGGTCGGCGAACGACGAGGTCCATCCCAAGGATGCTTTGTCGGCAGGTCGGTGAAGAGCTTGCGGTACTCCTTCGCACTCATGCGATGACGACGTGTAGGTGCATCTCTAGCTGGGGGTACTCCTCCTTGATAAGTGACAGTTGGTCGTCCCTCGGGGGTCCATCCTTCTTAATCTTATCTCACTTTGTCTTGGCTTGCCGAAGTAGCTCTCGGGTGTGGTGAAGTTCCTTCTGGAGCTTCACTAACTCCTTAATTGGGTTGTGAATGAGACTATCGGCAGAGAGGCTAAAGTAGGTCTGGAACCTGACCGGTGTGCCATCCTCCTTGGATGGAATCAGCATCCAACTCTTGCGAAGATCATCCTTTCTGAAGGGTAGGCAGTGAGTAGCTGGCTTGTCAGCCTTCTCGGGAATGATATCTCGAAGGTGTAGAAGTGCCTTGCGTGCAGCTGTCTCGACTGCGAGCACCATGGCCTCCATCTGTGGTCCTTCAAAGAACCAACTGGCCAGGGAGTCGTTGGCCTTCATGACCACATTCACATGGTACTCCTTCATGACAGCATCAACCCAGTGCTCATGCTAGAGGAAAATGGGTGGTTGGCAAAACTGGCACTTCTCCAGGCTATCCCCAAGGAGTAAGGGAAAGCCGGATGTCAGGAAGGCTTCTGGTACGACGACCATCTACAAAGGTTTGAAGGGAGGAGAGTCAGTAGAGTGTTGTGTGAACAATAGAAGAGGTAAATAGTACAGAATTCCTAAGTATAGGTGCTAGGTGCAGTTTGAAAACAGTATTATCCTAACTAACGTCCATGCTAACTAAGGGCTTCCTACAGTCAGGATGCCTCGGATACCAGCTCTGTGGGGACCCCGACTCATAAGTCGTGATCACCGAATGCACGTGTACAGTGATCCCAGAGATCAATGCTCACTGAACACACATAAGGTGAATAACAAGAGTCTTACAACCACATTTAGGGTCTTACTCAAATAAAGACCATGAAGGTCTAGTCTTACATAGATAGGGCCACAAGGGCCAAATACTTAAACATATCAAACATCGGAAATCTTGATCGAAAGCGTGAACCCATTGCCATCTGCCTTAAAACTACATGCATTTTGACTGGGAAGCATCCTAGTTTGCATGATCGTCACCAATGAACTCTTCACCATACTCTTGATCTTCCATGCCTGGCCAATTAAATAACCAGTGGCAATCCAATGATTACTTTGAATGTACTCTCAAGCAACCCATGTTGTGGAACAAGGTATAACAATGCATGATATAGTCCTATGAGGTATTTTTTAGAAAGCTAATTTTGAATGCAATGACATGATCAACTAACTAGATAAGCATGCATTAAGAGTTGGTAGATATCCGTATGAAGAAGCTATAGATATCATCATGATCAGGGGGTTGAACATCTCATACTCAATCATCACATCAGATCGTCTGACTTATTTCAAGTATCATCTCTGTGCAATCCACACACACACACACACATACCAAGTTTGCAAAAACATCTGGACATAGTCTAAGAAGCACCACCCAACTGTCCTTGACCGTGGACACGGCTATTCGAATAGTTTTATACTCTACAGAGGTTGCACACTTTACCCACAAGACTCGGGGAACTTGCGTGTCATCCACGACTTGCGATATAATACATACCTGAGGTAAGCACCTGAACAATGCCTTTCCCATGGTGATACTAGACAAAGAGTCCACTCGTTGGTGCCATCCCTCATGATATACATCACACATATCATCCATGAGGGCACGCAACGGTGTGCCCGGTGCTTGTAAAGACAACGCATGGCCTTCCAATTCTGGGACGACCCCGTCTCAAGAGTGACCACTTCACTCTCACCACTAGTAATGCGAGCTCTCTGCTAGCACCAAACATAGTAATCAACAAAGCCCCGTCCCATAAGGGGTATCGTGGTTGCGCATGTAAGGTTGGGACAATCGACAGATCTTAAATCTTATGCATTTTCGAAAACACCCACTCACTTGCTCTGCTACACCACTTCTTTCTCAAGTGGTTACCCAACTCAAAATCATCTCCCTCGGGCATTAGTGACACCCGATGGGGTGTTTGAAAAGTCTTTGAAATCATCCTTTCTTTCCATCACCATGCATAAACCCAAACCCAGTTGCATAGCATCTACTAGCATCCTATCTACACCCACCCGCATAACCCTCATAAGGTGGTAGGGTCATGCACGATGCAAGTGTCAATGGTAAAAGTATCGAAAGCAACCCACCAAAGTGGTCACTACTCCACATGATCAAGTATAACAAAAGTAAAGTGCTATATGACACGCAATAAAATGGTCTCTTAACATGGTCAAAGGGCTGCTTGCCTGGCTCAACAAAGTCTTTGGGGTGTTCTAAGTCTTCGGGTCCTACTCCCTCGTCAGTAGCACAATCTATCGTCGCGATAAGTAGCGATAAAAATAACATCACACAAAAACAGAGCACACAAAGCTAATATTAAAATGCTACCATACTCTGAAAAATACTAAAAACTATACTAAAAATATTTTTTTATGATTTTGTTATGAAAAACATTTTTGAAAACTATTTAACAGAAGAAAAAGATGCTAAAATAGGTTTTAAAATAAAACAATGCATAAAAGATTTTCAATAATTTATACAAAAGGCACTATTAAATTCTATGGAATATTCTAGGATTTTAGGTGGAAAAATTATTTTCATGTATTTAGTTTATGATCTGTGGGATTTTTGGAAAACTGGGAGGAAAACAAAAAAAACAAAAATGGCACTGTGCCTTTTGGGCCGAAAACGTCGCAGCCGAGCCATCCCAAAGGGGAACCGGCCCAGGGCAACACGGTGCGCGTGGCCGGTTTATTTTTGAACCTGCCCGCGGGCCCAACATGGCAGAGAGAGAGGTGAGGGTGAGGGTATGATAGGTGGGCTCCACCTGTCATCCCTCACCTCGCGACAGGGAGCAGAGAGGAGCTCACCGGCGGGGGCCCAAGCCACGACGGCTCAAGCGGAGGGCACTAGTGTGCTCAGGGTTGTCCCGCGCATCAGTGGGTGGCTGAGGTGGTCACCGGTGTTGAGGAAATCACCGCTGTGGAGGAACTCGCACGGTGGGGGGGGGTTTGGCTCGGATTCGAGCTCCCGATCATGGAAACAAGGGGGGCTAGGCACGAGAGTGCGACTGAGGGAAGGAGGGAGCGAAAGGAGAGCAGGGGGAGCTCGGGGAGGGCGTTTTATAGTCGGGCGCCGGTGCACCATGGTCGCGGTCATTGGGGCTGGTTGGAATGGGCAAGGGGGGCACGAGAGGAGGCCTGGGTGTGTCTGTCGCCTTCTTGGGGCAAGTCCACGAGCCGAGGAAGGAGAGAGGGAGAGGGGGACACGCATGCGTGCAAGCCCCATGGTTGGCCGACTCGGGCGTCCGTGGCGTGTGTGAGGGGCGTCGATGGAGGGAGAGAGAGGAGGGGGGACAAGGGGTGGCGTGTTGCGGATGTCGAGGTCCCCCGATAGGCGTGCTGGGGAGGCCCGAGGTGGTCGGGAGGCACTAGGCAGGGGTGGCTACAGTGCTCTGGTGCACTGTAGCGTGCTCCAGAGTGCCCATTTGGCATGCCATGGCATAAACAATGCCTACCAGCGCGTCCTCTAGTGTCTTGGGGGTTCTGGAGATGCTCATGAGCTAGGAGGAGCTAGGGGGTAGGCAAGGGTGAAGAATGGGAGTAGGGGAGAGGTGGAAATGTTGCTGCCATTGCTGTCCAGGTGTGAAAATGGGGGTTTTACCATGTCAGTAATTGGTCTGTGGCCATGCCAAGATTAGTGGAGGTAAAATACAATACTAGGTAGTTGTGGTAATAATTTGTAGCCAAGGGGAAGAGTGGAAGTGGTGGAAACAGTAGTTTCTAGAATTGACCAGAAGGTGTTTGATGGAGATTAGGGCAAGCAAATGGACTTTGCTTGCCATGAGATTTGACATGATCAAATGGTGGTTGAAATTAGGCCTGATCACCAAGTTTGAAATGGTTTGGTGAAAGTTCACAATGTAACTTTATGGAACCCTAGAAATCAACCGAATAGTGGAGATAATACCCTTGATTCACCACTTAGTGTAGCATCATTATTTGGTGATTAGGTCATGTCCACAAAGTTTGGGGTCAAGGGAAGAAACTTCACAATGTAAAGTTGTTCAAATTTGAATCTGGTCAAGGAGGGGGTTGGAATAGTTTGATGAATCAAATCAACTTGGATTGAGATGAAACTTTGCAAGATCATCACCTATGATAGTGTTGACTTGCTGGAATTTTCCTGAAATTTATTGAGAATATTTCTTATAGAAATATTTCAAAATGTTTATTTGTACAGAAAGGGTTTTGAGGGGTTTTTCCCATGATATTGAATATGATTATGTCTTGAAACTCATATATATGGAAAAAATATGTCCACTGAGTTTCCCTAAATTTTCTCAAATATTTTGAAAGCATTTAAATAATTTTCCTTATGAAAAACCATTTTTGGTCTTATGAAAAATCCTTTAAATAAAATATGAAAATAGTCTTTAAAATTAATATTTGGTGATTTTGGAAAGTCTTATAGATACTATGTTTGAAGTAAAGCCTTTGGGGAAAAAGGATCCACCCAATTTGAGGACTTGTAGTGCAAACCTCAACTCAGGTTTTTTTCAAAACCTAGTTTGAATAAATCCTTTGTGGTCCAAATAAAATTTGATAAAAATAGTTTTGGGCACTACTCACATGGCATGATCGTTGGGCGAGAAGTTTGGGTCAAGGAAGATGAATATGGAGAGGGATAGAATTTAAGAGTGCCATACACAACAACCAAACAAGCAAACAACACCAATTCAAACAAGCACAACCATTGAAAAAGGTTTAATTGGTTCCAAATTTTGTAAATCCAAACATAACAAGGTGATACAAACACAGGATGTGATAAATATAAGCTATCGGAACACTGAAACAAGCAAACTATGCATGCAATGCAGAATCTAACAAAAACAGAAAAGTTTGTGAAGATCTCAATGATAACCAAACTTCCTTGAATCTATTAATTCTGAAAATTAGAAAAACTCAAGGAATTTGCATATAAAGTTTGTGTAAAAATTTCTGAATTATTTTACGCTCCAATAAAATCAGATAATTCATATACTGGATGCAAAACTTTCTGTTTTTGCATAGAATCAAACAAGCAAGTATCCACAATATCCCAAGGGCTTTACTTGGCACTTTATTGAAAAAAACACAAAACCTGATTACTACAGTATCTTAATCATGTAAACACATGAAAACAGATGGTAAAAGTGTTGGGTTCTCTCCCAACAAACGCTTTTCTTTAATGCCTTTTACCTTGGCATGATGATTTCAATGATGCTCGTATAGGAAAAATAATTGAAACATGAAAAAGAGCATCATGAATCTCATGAAAAGAACATTTAAGTCTAACCCACTTCCTGTGCATAGGGATTTTTTGAGCAAACAATTTATGGGATCAAGAATCATCTAGTATAGGAAGGCAAAACAAGCATAACTTCAAAACTTTGAACACATACAGAGGAAACTTGATATTATTGCAATTCCTACAAGCACATGTTCCTCCCTCATAATAATTTTTAGTAGCATCATGAAGAAATTCCACAATATAACCAGCACATAAATCATTATTTTGATGATGCACAAGCATAGAAAATTTGTCACTCTCCACATAAGCAATTTTCTTCTCATTCAAAATAGTGGGAGAAAACTCAACAAAATAACTATCATGATATACTTGATTGACATAACCACTTTGAATATTAAAATCAAGATGACAAGTTTCATGGTTACCATTACTCTTTATAGCATACGTGTCATCACAGTAATCATCATAGATGGGAGGCATGTCATCACCATAATTGTTTTGCCCATCAAAACTTGGGGGACAAAAAATATCATCTTCATCAAACATAGCATCCCCAAGCTTGTGGCTTTGCATATCATTAGCATCATTAATATTCAGAAACTTCATACTAACAATATTGAAATCATGCTCATCATTCAATGATTTAGTGCCACACATGTTAATAACTTCTTCTTCTAACACTTGATCACAATTTTCCTTTCCATCATTTTCATGAAAGACATTAAAGAGATGAAGCATATGAGGCAACCTCAACTCCATTTTTTTGTAGTTTTATTTTATAAGACCAAACTAGTGAAAAATACGAAATTAAAAGATTTTATTGCAAGATCTGAAGATATACCTTCAAGCACTCACCCCCCGGCAACGGCGCCACAAAATAGCTTGATGTCTACTACACAACCTTGTTCTTGTAGACTCGTGTTGGGCATCGAAGCGCAGAGTTTTGTAGGACAATGGCAATTTTCCCTCAAGTGGATGACCTAAGGTTTATCAATCCGCAGGAGGTGTAGGATGAAGATGGTCTCTCTCAAACAACCCTGCAATCAAATAGCTAAGAGTCTCTTCTGTCCCCAACACACCCAATACAATGGTAAATTGTATAGGTACACTAGTTCGGCGAAGAGATGGTGATACAAGTGCAATATGGATGGTAGATATATTTTTTTGCAATCTGAAAATATAAAAACAGCAAGGTAACAAATAGTAAACGAGGAGCAAAACATTGTATAAATGCTTGGAAGCAGGGCCTAGGGTGCATACTTTCACTAGTGCAATTTCTCTGAAAAATATTGTCATAGTTGAATCATATGTAAATACCTCTCGTGCGACAAAGAGTTCACTTCAAATTCACAAATAGTGGAGAAATAATGAACAAATTATTGTAGGGTACGAAACCACCTCAAAGTTATCTTTTCTGATCAATCTTATGAGCTGTCCCTATAAGTGTCACAAACAGCCCTAGAGTTCGTACTAAAATAACACCTTAAGATACCCATCAACCAAAACCCTAATGTCACCTAGATAGTCCATTGTCACCACAATTACCCATGGGCTTGATTATACGATATGCATCACATAATTTCAGATTCATCATGTTCAATCCAACACAAAGAACTTATAGGAGTGCCCCAAAGTTTCTACCGGAACGTCAAGATAAGAACGTGTGGCAACCCCTATGCATAGATTCCCAATGTCAAGGAACCCGCAAGTTGATCACCAAAACATACATCAAGTGTATCAATATAACATCCCATTGTCACCACAGATATCCCATCATAAGACACACATCAAGTGTTCTCAAATCCTTAAAGACTCAATCCGATAAGTAAACTTCAAAGGGAAAACTGAATTCATCACAACTAGATAGAGAGGGGAAACACTCCATATGATTCAATATATGTCAACAAAGCTCGCGGTACATCAAGATCGTGCCATCTCAAGAACACGAGAGAGAGAGAGAGATAAAACACATAGCTACTGGTACATACCCTCAGCCCCAAGGGTGAACTACTCCCTCCTCGTCATGGAGAACGTCGGGATGAGGAAGATGGCCTCCGCTGATGGTTCCCCCTCTGGCAGGGTGCCAGAACAAGCTCCCGATTGGTTTTTCGTGGCTTTATAGGTTTGCAGTGGCGGAACTACAGATCTAGGTTCTGCGTTGGGGTTTCTGGAATATTGGACGATTTATAGAGCTAAGAGGGAGGTCGGTGGACTCCCGAGGGGCCCACAAGCCTGGTGGCCGCGGCTAGGGTGGTGGCCACACCGCTGAGGCTTGTGGCCTCCTCGGGAACCTTCTGGCCCAACTCTGATGCTCCATAGGTCACTTCTGGTCCAAAACAATCACCGTAAAGTTTTATTCCGTTTGGACCCCATTTGATATTCCTTTTCTGTAAAACTCAAAAACAAGGAAAAAACATAAACTCACACTGGGCTCTGGCTTAATAGGTTAGTCCCAAAAATAATATAAAGTTGTAGTAAAATGATTGTAAAACATCCAAAACAGATAATAT
This sequence comes from Hordeum marinum, assembly GCA_022496015.1. Taxonomy (NCBI): domain Eukaryota; kingdom Viridiplantae; phylum Streptophyta; class Magnoliopsida; order Poales; family Poaceae; genus Hordeum; species Hordeum marinum. Next base: position 194,431,780 of record CM039677.1, read on the forward strand.
AATAGCATGGAACAATTAAAAATTATAGATACGTTGGAGATGTATCAAGGGTCACTAGGGTTTACACATGGTCGGTTACATGCCGAAGAGATAAACATGCCTATCTACAGTTGAAAACTTGGAGGACACACCAGGGCTCCTTGAAGCTTCCACCCTGGCGACGGGGCCCTTGATCACCTAATGGTCACTTTGTGGCCCATATAGTGCGGCCCATGAGAAACAGGTCGGCCATATGATGACACCTTAATCCAGGACTCCCTCAGTAGCCCCCGGACTAGTCTTCAATGCCGATGTATATCCGTATAATCTTCATAATCTTCGGCTTGCAAGGCGAGTCCCATACTCCCTCTTCTTCGGCATTCGACTAGTCATCGATGAAATCCCAAGCATCACGAGCTTTCCAGGCCCATTATAATAACCACCAGCGCTTCTCATTGTCATGCATCGTGGTGAGACGAGCGGTTTAGTGATTTTTTACAATGCTGCCCTTCCGTAATGGAGGCTACACCCGTTTAAACGAATAGAATGGTGGTTTAGACCTCCTCCTCCTCCTCCTCCCCAATAGAAAAAAACTCCTAGCGGAAGATCACCATGAAAAACATGGCAACCTTCCCAAGCTCTTCCTTGCACCCCTACGGCTCTCGTCCCGGGGACTGGACCAGCTGTTCCGTATCGCTCCTACGGCTGCGCAATCTGGAGACCCAGGGGTATCTCCCTTCTTCGGATCTGGCAGTGACCCACACAGATTTATCTTCTTATAACAACGAAGTTTTCATGGAGCATTTCCCCAATCCACAAAGGGGGGAACACGTATACTTTGTGCCCTTTCTCCTGCGAGGCCTCGGGTTTCCCATCCAGCCGTTCGTGAGGGGATTCCTGGAATTTTATGGGATCCAACTCCACCACCTCACCCCGGGGTCTATCCTGCACATCTCAGGCTTTGTAGCCCTTTGCGAGATGTTCTTGGGCTACGTGGAAGTATTTCTGCCTTATCGCTCGAACTCGGAACAAGAAATCTTGGAGGTCGGCGGAGCCGAAGTGTGCGACATAGCGGGGACGGGGTATCCAGTGGGTACACTGAAGGAATCCAAAGAGTGGACTTCGGAATGGTTTTACATTGAAGACGTCCCCCTGTTCAAGCCAGCTCGAAGAGGTCTGCCGGAATACTCTGATGCCCCTTTGAAGAAAAGGTACAACTGGTGGCCGAAGAGGGCTTGCTGCTGGTTGTTCACAAGGGCCTGAGCCATCTGCTAAAGAGCACCATTGTTGGCTTGGTGCTCCTCCCGAAGAACTTGGAAAAACTAAGCTATGGTCATGTTCTCCGGTGGAGGTGATGGCAGGGGAATGTTGCCTTGTGGCTGCTCCTGGTGTCCTCCAGCATGAGCAGTCTCGCCAGATCCATGTTGCTGGCTTTTGTTGCCGGTTTCAAGGTTGGCGAAGGAGTTGTTGCGGGTAGCAGTCACCATCTTGTTTGGAGCAGCCAAGTCAAACAACTGGGATAGACGAGAGGAAAAGCAACAATGGAAAAGCGTGCCAAAGGAGGTTGGTCAAGTGCAATTGTGGTAAAACAAAGGTCAAAAGACAAACACATAAATTAAGGCATGATAGATGATGGAGTCGCTTACATGTTGCCTAAGGAAAAAGCGCGACTTGCATCAGAACACATACAACAAAAAACAAGCACACCTGGTTTCATATGAACCATTACATGGACTCGACTTCGCATGAGGGGTACATGATTGTTCCTACCCTAGGGGTTCTTGGACTCAGGTGGTGGAGTGCTCGGTCTCGTGGTCACACTCCTCCGGGTCTTCCTCCTGTTCAACATATGAACGGGCATCATTCCCAGTTGAAGGGGTCGGGGAACGAGGAGGTCCATCCCGAGGATGCTTTGTCAGTGGGTCGGTGAAGAGCTCATGGTACTCCTTCGCACTCATGTGATGACGACGTGTAGGTGCATCTCTAGCTAGGGGTACTCTTCCTCGATAAGCGACAACTGGTCGTCCCTCGGGGGCTCCATCCTTCTTGATCTTATCTAGCTTTGTCTTGGCTTGCCGAAGTAGCTCTCGTGTGTGGTGAAGTTCCTTGCGGAGCTTCACTGACTCCTTAATCAGGTTGCAAACCAGACTATCAGCGGAGAGGCTGAAGCAGGTCTAGAACCTGAGTGGTGTGCCATCCTCCTTGGATGGAATCAGCGTCCAACTCCTGCCAAGATCATCCTTTCTGAAGGGCAGGTAGCGAGTAGCTGGCTCATCAGCCATCTCGGGAATGATATCTCAAAGGTGCAGAAGTGCCTTGCGTGTAGCTGTCTCGACTGCGAGCGCAATGGCCTCCACCTGTGGTCCTTCAAAGAACCAACTCGTCGGGGAGTTGTTTGCCTTCACGACCACATACACGTGGTACTCCTTCGTAACGGCATCAACCCAGTGCTCATGCTAGAGGAAAATGGGTGGTTGGCAAAACTGGCACTTCTCCAGGCTATCCCCAAGGAGTAAGGGAAATCCGGATGTTAGGAAGGCTTCAGGTACGACGGCCATGTACAAAGGTTTGAAGGGAGGAGTGTGAGCAGAGTGTTGTGTGCAGAATAGAAGAAGTAAATAGTACATAATTCCTAAGTATAGGTGCTAGGTGCAGTCTGAAAACGGTTTTATCCTATCTATCGTCCATGCTAACTAGGGGCTTCCTACAGTCAGGATGGCTCTGATACCAGTTCTGTGAGGACCCTGACACATAAGTCGTGATAACCGAATGCACATGCACAGTGATCCCAGAGATCAATGCTCACTAAACACACAAAAGCTGAATAACAAGCGTCTTACATCCGCATTTAGCGTCTTACTCAAAAAAGACCATGAAGGTCTACTCTTACATAGATAGGGCCACAAGGGCCAAATACTTAAACATAATCAAACAACAGAAATCTTGATCGAAAGCGTGAACCCATTGCCATCTTCCTTAAACCTGCATGCATTCTGACTGGGAAGCAGCCTAGTTTGCATGATCGTCACCAGCGAACTCTTCACCATACTCCTGGTCTTCCATGCCTAGCCAGTTAAATAACCAGTGGCAAGCCAATGAGTACTTTGAATGTACTCTCAAGCAACCCATGTTGTGGAACAAGGTAACAATGCATGCTATAGTACTAATAGGTATTTTTCTGAAAGCTAATTTTGAATGCAAAGACATGATCAAGTAACAAGGTAAGCATGCATTAACAGTTGGTAGATATCCATATGAACAAGCTATAGATATCATCATGATCAGGGGATTGAACATCTCATGCTGAATTATCACGTCACATCGTCTGATTTATTTCAAGTGTCATCTCTATGCCATCCACACACACACACACTCACACACACACACCAAGTTTGCGAAAACATCTGGACATATTCTAATCAGTACCACCCAACTGTCCCTGACCAAGGACATGGCTATTCGAATAGTTTTATACTCTATAGAGGTTGCACACTTTACCCACAAGACTCGGGGAACCTCCGTGTCATCCAGGACTCGCGGTATATTACATACCCGAGGTAAGCACCCGAACAATGCCTTTCCCATGGTGATACTAGACAAAGAGTCCACTCGTTGGTGCCATCCCTCATGATATACATCACACGTATCATCCTTGAGGGCATGCATTGTTGTGCCTGGTGCCTGTAAAGACAACGCATGGCCTTCCAATTCTGGGATGACCCCGTCTCGAGAGTGACCACTTCACTCTCGCCACTAGTAATGCACGCTCTGTGCTAGCACCAACCATAGTAATGAACAAAGCCCCATCCCATAAGGGGTATCGTGGTTGTGCATGTAAGGTTGGGACGGTCGACACATCTTAAATCTAATCCTTTTTCGAAAACACGCACTCACTTGCTCCGGTACACCACTTCTTTCTCAAGTGGTTACCCAACTCATCATCATCTCCCTCGGGCATTAGTGGCACCCGACGGGGTTTTCGAAAAGTCTTTGCAATCGTCCTTCCTTTCCATCACCATTCATAAACCCAAACCCCCTTGCATAGCATCTACTAGCATCCTATCTACACCCACCCGCTTTACCCTCATAAGGTGGTAGGGTCATGCATGATGCAAGTGTCAACGGTAAAAGTATCGGAAGCAGCCCACCGAAGTGGTCACTACTCCACATGATTAAGTATAATGAAAGTAAAGTGCTATATGACATGCAATAAAATGGTCTCTTAACATGGTCAAAGGGCTGTTTGCCTGGCTCAACAAAGCCTTCGGAGTCTTCAAAGTCTTCGGGTCCAACTCCCTCGTCAATAGTGCAATCTATCGTCCCGATAAGTAGCGATAAAAATAAGCATCACAAAAAAACAGAGCACACAAAGCTAATATTAAAATGCTACCTACTCTGATAAATACTAAAAACTATACTAAAAATATTTTTTATTATTTTGTTTTGAAAAACATTTTTGAAAACTATTTAACACAGGCATAATAGGTTTTAAAATAAAACAGTGCATAATAGGTTTTCAAAAATTTATACAAAAGGCACTATTAAATTCTATGGAATATTCTAGGATTTTAGGTGGAAAAATTATTGTCATTGGATTTATTTTCTGATCTGTGGGATTTTTGGAAAACTGGGAGGAAAAGAAAAAAAAGAAAATGCCACTATGCCTTTTGGGCCGAAAACGTCGCAGCCGAGCCGGCGCAAAGGGGAACCGGCCCAAGGCAAAATGGTGCGCGCGGCAGGTTTATTTTTAAACCTACCCGCGGGTCCAACCTGGCAGCGAGAGAGGGGAGGGTGAGGGTATAACAGGTGGGCCCCACCTGTCATCCCTGACCTCGCGACAGGGAGCAGAGAGAAGCTCACCGGCGGGGCCCCAAGCCACGGCGGCTTAAGCGGAGGGCACCAGCGTGCTCAGGGTCGTCTCGCGCATCAGTGGTTGGGTGAGGTGGTCACTGGCATTGAGGGAATCGCCGGTGTGGAGGAACCCGCACGGCGCTGGGGGTCTCAGCTCGGATACAAGGTCCCGATCACGGAAACGAGGGGGGCTAGGCACGGAACTAGTCTTAATCCAGGACTCCCTCAGTAGCCCCCGGACTAGTCTTCAACGCTGATGTATATCTCGATAATCTTCATAATCTTCGGCTTGCAAGGCGAGTCCCATACTCCCTCTTCTTCGGCAGCCGACCAGTCATCGGTGAAATCCCAAGCCTCACGAGCTTTCTAGGCCCATTATAGTAACCACCATCGCTTCTCATTGTCGTGCATCGTGGGGAGGCGAGCGGTTCAGTGATTTTTTACAATGCTGCCCTTCCATAATGGAGGCTATACCCGTTTAAACGAATATAATCATGGTTTAGACCACATCCTCCTCCTCCTCCCCAACACAAAAAACTCCTAGCGGAAGATCACCAAGAAAAACATGGCAAATGCCCCAAGCTCTTCCTCGTGCCCCTACGGCTCTCGTCCTGGGGACTGCACCAACTGCTCCGTATTGCTCCTACGGCTGCACAATCTGGAGACCCTGGGGTATCTCCCTTCTTCGGATTTGGCGGTGACCCATGCAGGTTTATCTTCTTACAACAACGAAGTTTCCGTGGAGCGTTTCCTCGATCCACAAAGGGGGAACGCGTATGCTTCGTGCCCTTTCTCCTGCGAGGCCTCGGGTTTCCCATCCATCCATTCCTGAGGGATTGCTAGAATTTTACGGGATCCAACTCCACCACCTCACCCCGGGGTCTATCCTACACATCTCAAGCTTCGTAGCCCTTTGCGAGATGTTCCTGGGCTGCGAGGAAGTATTTCTGCCTTGTCCCTCAAACTCGGGACAAGACAATCTTGTAGGTCGGCGGAGCCGAAGTGTACCGCATAGCGGGGACTGGGTATCTGGTGGGTACACTAAAGGAACCCAAACAGTGTACTTCGGAATGGTTTTACATTGAAGACGCCCCCCTGTTCGAGCCAGCTCGAAGAGGTCTGCCCGAATACTCTGACGCCCCTTTGAAGAAAAGGTACAACTGGCGGCCGAAGGTTTCGTCCCAACAGGATAGTGTTGAATACAACGCTTGGCGGCTCGGGTGCGGATACTTACCCACCACAACCTGACCATGACCGATGTCATGGCCGCCGCCATCACCCGGTGCGTCCAGCCTCTCCAACAAAGGATACATCCCCTATGGCGCTACAACGGGACAAGCGACACCACGCGCTCCCGAAGACTGGGACCTGCAAATCAAACAACGTTAGTCGCCGCCCTTGCCGACCTGTATAAAGGAGAGCAAGTAGATTTTATTCAACGGTCAACAAAGGAAGGGTATTCAAGCCATAATCCCATCGAATGGGTAAGCCTTTTTCCTTTGCGAACATAGTTTGGGTTTCCATTTTGTCCTTCATTTGACCGAAGCCTTTTATCTTTTTGTGAATAGGAATGGAGGAGGTTCATAAAGACAGTCAACTGTCTGGCTCCCTAGACCAAAGACTATTCGCATGATGATGATCTGGGTTTTCACGAGGACCCGGATCTTCTAATTGACTTTGAAGACGGAGTCTTTTATAAGGAGAGCCTCGACCGATCTTAGGTGGCTATTATAGCCGATTAACTTGGATCGTCTTCCATTCCCTCAACAAACAAGAAGAAGAAGAACTCGTCTCGCAAGAGGCAGACATACAACAGCGCCCGAACGCGTTGGCTCCTACTCCCAAGCATCGTTGAATCGCGCGCCATACACTGGCAACCGAAATAGTGCCCATATTGGAAACCAGCAGGGACCCAGCCAATGAGCTGGCTGCGAGGACGAATTCGTCAGCTCGCTCAACCCAAAGGTATTTTGTTCGGCTGTCTTCTTACTATCACAATTAATAGAGCCTTAGGACAATTATTACACTGACATACTCAGGCAAAACACCCAGTCTCCTCCCACCGAAGAAGTTGCCAAGGTGCTCGATGATGCTCAAAATTCTAAAGCCCCAGTTCATGCCGAACCTGCTACCAATGCCCCTATGGCCAATTCGGCCCCTGCCGATTCCAGTGATGCTATGTCTATCACCAAAACGGAAGTAGGAAGCGCCATGAATCATCGGTGACCTCGGGAGGCCATGCGTCAACCTGTATTATCCGAACAAGAGTTCGGTGACCTACGTACGGCGGATGCGCACATTGGTGCTGCCCCAGCTGGGTTCGGAGAGGCCATGAAATTGATATCGGCCAGTATGCAGGTAAGTAATTAGCTTGAAAGAGTGTGGACACTCATGTAAACCAACTAGCCCCCAAGCCTTAAATTGGTTCGAAACAACCAAATTAAGGGTCTTTATGCTGTTTTACTACTAACGCAGGCTTCAAAGCAACAGAACGAGCAACTGGCCAAGGAGCCGGAGGACAGCTAATCATAGGTGCAATCTATGAAGGCAGAGCTGGAGCAAGTGAAGAGCTTCACTCGGGAGGCCCATGGTGATTATACCTGTGCTGCTAATCATTAGCAAATTTCCATGCTAATGCAAGGATTCTCTTTAGAAGCTAAATCAACAGGGCATATGCAAAAGGAGTTGCATGAATCTCGAGCATCTTGGCGATATGCCGAGTCCCAACACGAGGCTAGCTGTCGTGTGTTGAACCGTCTCCAGGCGGAGAATAAACAACAAGCAGAAGGAATTGAGAATTTAAAGGCTCAATGGGCCCAGGCCCAAGAAGAAAACCAAAAACTATAGAGGGTCATGTTTGGTAAGTTTGATTCCGACATTAGTAAATACTTCTTATAGAGGAAGTAAAATAAGCATGACTTTGCCTCATGTATAGGCCTCCTGTCCGGGCATCCTAAAGAAGAGATCGGATCCTTCTGGGGGAACCTGCTAGAGGTGCTTTCCGCTCTTCACGAGCGTGCTCGGAATGCAGTGAAAAGCATGGTAAAGGCACTATGGCCTGCCAAACAACCTCCCGAAGGAATGAATGAACTAGTCGATCGATTCAAGGGAGCCCAAAGTAGGTTCGAGCAGTGGAAGACATCGGCTTGCCAGGAGGGAGCACGGGAAGCGTGGGCAATGATCAAGACTCGCTACACCATACTTAATCCCGAACGTATGGCGCGGGTTGTCCCATGGGATTGGATGGACAAGAAGTGCCACTCCACCTGGTGTATGATCAGGTGATGCCTGCCGCCTGTCTTTCACAAGAAGATTGCTCCCTAACCACTATAATCGATAATCTTGACCACCAGTTGAATTTGTAATTATGCATACTTTTGTATGAACAATCGAGTTGTTACTCCATCTGTGTTGTAAACTTTGTCTTAACCAACCATCGGCTTCTTTGTCCCATGCGAAGAAGTCGGGAGTATTCCTCGTAATTTGTCACCCTAAAAGAGTGAATTGTGTTCGGGGAACTAGACAATGTGGCCATGTGGTGCGAGCAAACAGAAAGCACACAGAGAGATATGTTATATTATTGCTTAGCGTAAGAAACATCTTCCAAGGAAAATAGTACCTCTATCGATACCTTTCTTCAGGATTCTATGAAGATCATAGGTAGAAGGCCACATAATGCTAGTATGTGGCTAAGGGCCTTTAGGAAGAAAGAAGCCCAAGCAATGGTGATAGCTACCCTAACCGTATTAAGTGTTCCCTCGCAGCCGACCAACTTTCTACGTAAGATAGCTAGCTTTTGGCTTTAGCTGTCTGAGGTACATATCTGGATGACCCGGTCATAACAATCGTAGAGGTGCTCCCTTTACCCTCTAGTTGAACAATCGGAAATGTAGAGGGCAAAAACACGAGTGAGGCAACTCAGCTTGGCAAAGTCTTAGTTCAAATTGATGCATATAATGGCTTGAACGTGACAAAGGGAACGTGTGTACACAATAAGTGTGGGTAAATGCTTGTAAAATAAAAGCACTGGCTTCTAGAAGAAGCCCCTAGGTACAGTGTTCGGACTCAACACTTAAGGGTGTAAGCTGATATTTTTAGTACAAGATCGGTTGAACCGAACATGGGGAGAAAAGGAAAAAATTCGATCCTACCAAATAGCAAAGTGGGAGGGGGAGGAAAAAAGAAAGAAAAAGGGCTAGAGAATGTGACGACACCGGTTTATCCGTAGAAGCGCCGAAGACGAGTTGCATTCCATGGGTTTGGTTCAAGGCGGTTGTTCGTTGGGCTCCAAAGATGGTAAGCTCCTCCCGCGAGTACTTCATCGATTATGAAGGGGCCTTCCCTTTTGTGGTTGAGTTTATGCTTCTGCTTCTCCGGGAGCCGTAGGACAAGTTCGCCCTGACCTGCCTACTCTGGTAACGTCGGGCCTGCTGTTGCTAAAAAGTAAAGCGAGCCCGAGCTATGTTGCGCTCCCCTTCTATGGCGTCTAGGTCGTCCCGCCGATCTAACTCTGCATCCTTTTCCTTGTACATGCGAACCCTTGGTGCATTGTGAATAATGTCATAGGGGAGGAATGCTTCTACCCCATAGACCATGAAGAATGGTGTGTATCCCGTTGATCTCTTGGGGGTGGCGTGCAGGCGCCATAAATCGGAGTCAAGATCCTCCACCCAATGTCAGTCGGACTCATGAAGAGATCGGACCAAATGTGGCTTAATGATGCTCATGATGAGGTCATTTGCTCGTTCGACTTGTCCATTGGTCTCCAGATGATATATTGATGCGTAATTGAGCTTTATGCCCATTTTTGCGCACCAGTCTTTGACCTCTTGGTCATGAAGTTGGATCCATTATCCATTATTATACTGTGTGGGACACCGTAACAGTGTACCATGCCGGAGATAAAGTCGATCAGTGGTCTGGACTTGGCCGATTCGACAGGCTTGGCCTCTATCCATTTAGTAAACTTGTCAACCTGACTAGTAGGTATTTATTCTTCTTGGTCCCCCCCTTTAAGGGGTCCGACCATGTCTAGCCCCCAGACCGCAGAAGGCCAGGTTATCGGAATAGTCCAAAGAGCTGTTGGGGGGCATGTGACTTTGATTTTCAAAAAGTTGACAACCCACGTAGTGTTTGACAAGCGATTGGGCGTTCGCCCGAGCTGTGGGCCAAAAGACACCAGCTCGGAAGGCCTTGCTAACTAAGGCTCTTGCCTCGGCATGGTGGACGCCCATAATTGTGTGTACTTCGGCTAGGAGCTCCCGTCCTTCTTCCTCAGATATGCACCGCTGTAATATTTCAGTGGTGCTTTTCTTGCATAACTCACCCTCATGTACTTTGTAAGCCTTGGATCGCCAAACTATGCGCCCTGCCTCTGTCTAGTCATCGGGGAGTTCCTAGCGAATAAGGTAGGCGAGGAAGGGCTCTTTCCATGGCGCAATTACCACCATGACTTCATGGGCCGAAGGCGTTTCATCCATTACGGAGCCGCCGATGATTTGATCGGCTGGTTCATTTATAGGGGGGAAAACCTCTTCTGTCGTATCTAGACCGACGCCCTTGTGATCGTCCTACAAAACCACGGATGGATTAAAGAGCCGCTCCAGGAAGGTGTTTCTTGGGACAGGGTCGCGCTTAGTCCCCATGCAGGCCAGTACGTCGGCGACATGGTTATTGCCGCGAGCGACGTGGTGAAATTCCAACCATTCGAACCATGCGGATATTTTTAAGACGACGTTTCTGTATGCTGCCATATTCGGGTATTTGGCATCGAATTCGCCATTGATTTGAGAGATGGCCAAGTTGTAGTCTCCCCATACCTCCAGCCGCCGCATGCCCATTGAAACAACCATCAGAAGACCATGTAAAAGAGCTTCGTATTCGGCTGCATTGTTGGAGTTGGCATACATAATCCGCAACACGTATCGCATGTTGTTGCCACTGGGGGATGTGAGGATAACCCCAGCCCCCAGTCTGGCTAAGGATTTGGATCCATCAAAGTACATTGTCCAATGGGAGTATGCACCGTATTCCTTGGGGAGCTTGGCCTCTGTCCATTCAGCTAGGAAGTCCGCCAGTACCTGAGATTTTATGGCATGGCCTGGCTTCTAGGTTATATCAAAGGGAAGGAGCTCGATGGCCCACTTGGCTATGCGGCCAATGGCATCCCTGCTCTTGATGATATCGTTCAAGGGTTAGATGCTACAGTTACTACACACTCTGGGAAGTAGGGTCTGAGTTTCTGTGATGCCATAATACTGTGTAGGCTATCTTCTGATATTGCAGGTATATGGACTTGCACTGCGTTAGTACTATTGACGCATAATAGACCGGCTTCTGAGTCCGGAATTTATGTCCCTCCTCATCTCGTTCAATGACGAGCACTGCACTAACGACTTGGTTGGTGGCCGATATGTATAATAACACAGGCACACTGGCGCCTCATGCTATGAGTACGGGATTGGTTGCCAGTAATACTTTAATTTCTTCTAACGTAGCCACTCCTTCGTTGGTCCATTCAAAATTGTTGGTCTATTTCAGTAGCTTATAGAGCGATAAAGCTTTCTCTCCAAGGCGGGATATAAAGCGACTTAACACTGTGACACAACCAGCCAGCCTATAGACATGCTTTAGCTCTATACGAATTGCAGGTGCTGATAGAGCACGGATCTTAGCTGGATTTGCTTCTATTCCTCTATGGGAGACGATGGATCCGAGCAGTTTAGCAGAGGGAACTCCGAATACACATTTTCTGGATTGAGTCATATGTCGTACTCGCGTAGGCTGGCAAAGGTTTGCCGTAGTCATCGATCAACTCGCTGACGTGTTTGGTTTTGACTACCACGTCGTCCATGTATGCCTCGACTGTCTTATCGTCCTGTGTTGCGAGACAAGTCTGGATCATGCGCTAGTATGTGGCCCCAGCATTTTTTAGCCCGAAGGGCATATTGTTAAAGCAGAATGGCCCATAGGGTGTGATGAATGCGGTTGCCGCTTGGTCCGATTCCTTCATTTTGATTTGATGGTATCCGGAGTAAGCTTCGAGGGAACACAATGAATCATGTCAGGCTGTGGCATCAATGATCTGTTCTATACGCGGTAAGGGGAAAGGGTCTTTAGGGCAGGCTTTATTGAGGCCTTTAAAATCGACGAATAGCCACCAGGACTTATCTTTCTTTGGTACCATCACCAGTTTAGCTAATTCTTCACCCACAGCTTGTCGTTTGGGTTCAGAGAAGTGATACAGAGTCTGCTTAACGGGCTTGAAGCCTGCAATGATGTTCAGACTGTGCTCTGCAAGCCGTCGTGGGATTCTAGGCATATCCAAAGGATGCCAGGCAAAAATGTCCCAATTTTCCCGTAGAAAGGTTTGCAGTGCTTCGTCCACTATGAGATCGAGCTGAGCTCCGATGGAAACTGTTTTATTAGGGTTCGTCGGATGCACTTGAAACTTAACAATTTCCTCTGCGGGTTTGAAGGACATGGGCTTGGGCCTTCTGCTAAGGATCACATCATCTTTGTCGACCATTGACCATAGTGTGGCCAGTTCTTCGGCAGCAAAGGTCTCAGCTGATGCCTCGAGGGCGAGCACTGCCGTTTTGTTTTCATCCCGATGGGCTATATTTGGATCACTCCGTTTGGTCCTGGCATTTTAAGTTTCATGTACCCATAATGGGGTACAACCTATAATTTTGTGAAGGCTGACGTCCCAATAGGGTGTGGTAGCCGCTTGGGAAAGGCACAATGTGGAAGAGGAGTTCTTCGGATCGGTAGTTTTTGGGAGTGCCGAACACTACGTCTAGGATAATACGTCCTGAACCACACACCTCTTTCCCTGGAATAATTCCCCGGAAAGTTGTGTTGCTGTCTTCGATGTGGGATCGGTCGAACTGCATTTTTTTCCAGGGTGCCTTTGTAGATCAGGTTTAAAGCACTCCCGCCGTCCATTAGCACCTTATGTACCCTGTAGCCATCGATAATGGGGTTCAGGACTAATGCGGCCGGTGAATGACCGGGAAGAATGGTTGGTTGGTCGATATCTACGAAGGTAATGGGTATGTCTGCACATGCACTTGTGGGGACCCCGACTCATAAGTCAAGATCACCGAATGAACATGCATAGTGATCCCAGAGATCAATGCTCACTTGTGGGGATCCCGACTCATAAGTCGTGATCACCGAATGCACATGTATAGTGATTCCAGAGATCAATGCTCACTGAACACACAGAAGCTGGATAACGAGAGTCTAACATCCACATTTAGCGTCTTACACAAATAAAGACCATGAAGGTCAAGTCTTACATAGATAGGGCCACTAGGGCCAAATACTTAAATTGAACAAGCAGCGGAAATCTTGGTCAAAAGCGTGAACCCATGCCATCTGCCTTAACCTACAGGCATTCTGACTAGGGAGCATCCTAGTTCGCATGTTCGTCACCATCAAACTCTTCGACATACTCCTGTTCTTCCATGCCTGCCAATTAAATAACCAGTGGAAGGCCAATGAGTACTTTGAATGTACTCGCAAGCAACCCAAGTGGTGGAACAAGGTAACAATGATGCATGATATAACACTAAGTAGGTAATTTTGTGGAAAGCTAATTTTGAATGCAAATGACATGATCAAGTAACTAGTATGCATCAACAATTAGCAGATATCCATATGAACAAGTTGCAGGTATCATCATAAGTAAGGGTTGAACACCTCATGTTCATTCATCATACTAAGTCATCGGACTTAGTTCAATTCCCATGCTAAGACCTCAGACTTACCTCATGTGACCTCTTGTCACAATCACATCCATGCTCACACCAAGTTTTACGAAAACATTCGGATGTGGCATAAGCAGCACCACCCAACTGTCCTTGACCGTGGACATGGCTATTCAAATAGTTTTACACTCTGTAGAGGTTGCACACTTTACCCACAAGACTCGGGGAACTTCCATGTCATCCACGACTCGCGGTATATAACATACTCGAGGTAAGCACCCGAACACTGCCTTTTCCATGTGATACTGAACAAAGAGTCCACTCGTTGGTGCCATCCCTCATGATATACATACCTCATATCATCCATGAGGGCACGCAACAGTGTGCCCTGTGCCTGTAAAGACCGCGCATGACCTTCCACTCTGGGACGACCCCGTCTTAAGAGTGACCACTTCACTCTTGCCACTAGTAATGCAGGCTCCTTGCTAGCACCAACCATAGTAATCAACAAAGCCCCGTCCCATAAGGGGTTCGTGGTTGTGCATGTAAGGTTGGGACGGTCGACAAATCTTAAACCCTCCGTTTTTGAAAACACACCCTCATCTTGTTCCGGCACACCACTTCTTTGTCAAGTGGTCACCAAACTCATCATCATCTCCCTCGGGCATTAGTGGCACCCAATAGGGTTTACGAAAAGTATTTGAAAACATAGTTTTCCTTTCCATCACCATAAATAAAAACCCAACCCACTTGCATAGCATCTATTAGCATCCTAACTACTCCCACCCGCATGACCCTCATAAGGTGGTAGGGTCATGCACGATGCAAGTGTCAACGACAAAAGTATCAGAAGCAACCCACTGGAGGGGTCACTACTCCACATGATCAAATATGACAAAAGTAAAGTGCTATATGTCATGCAATGAAAATGGTTTCTTAACATGGTCAAACAGTTGCTTGCCTAGCTCAATAAAATCTTCGGGGTATTCAAAGTCTTCGGTTCCAACTTCTTCGTCAACCGTGCAATCTATCGTCGTGAAATAAAGCGATAAAAATAAGCAACACACAAAAACAGAGCACACAAACTACTATCAAAAATGCTAAACTATTCTGATAAATATTAAATGTCATACTAAAAATATTCTCCTAGGGTTTTTTGTCAAAAATATTTTGGAAACTAATTAACAGAGGCACAAACATGCCTAAATATAGGTTTTAAAATAAAATAGCATATAAAATATTTTCAAACATTTGTACATATGGCACTAATAAATTCTGTAGATTATTTCAGGAGTTAAGGTGGAAGAATTTCTGGATTTAGATGAATATATAAACCTGTGGGATTTTTGGAAGTTCAAACAGAAAAGATAAAAAGAAAAGCGGGTTATTGTGCCTTCTCGGGCCACAGTACCGGAGCTGAGCCAGCCCAGGGGGAGATCCAGCCCAGGCTGAGGCGCCGCACACCACAGGTTTAATTTTAAACCTGCCCGCGGGCCCTGCTTGGCAACGAGAGAGGAAGGGGCAAGGGGATGACAGGTGGGCCCCACCTGTCATCCCTCTCCTCGCAATAGGAGCGAAGGGGACTCTAGGCCACGACAGCTAGAAGGAGGGCACCGGCGTGCTTAGGGGGCCCTCGCGCGTTGGTAGGTGGCCGAGGGTGTCACCAGGAAAGAGGGAAATGCCAGCGAGGGGAGGTGCCCGACGGTGGCAAGGGTTTGGTTCGGGAGAGGGCTCTCGACCTCCAGGGAGAGCGGGCTGTGCACGAGGAAGATGCGGAGGGGAGGAGGGAGCGAGGAGATTGGGCCAAGGGCTAGTGGAGGCGCTGAAATAGGGAGACTACCGGTCCATCATGGACGTGGTGCGCCGGTGAGGACCAGGGCGTCGCCACGGGCTACGGGGGTGAGCCGGGCCATGTATGGGGGCTTCGTGGATGCTGTCTTCGTCTAGGGGAAGAAAGAGGGAGAGCGGGGGAGGGCGCACGTGTGTGCTCCCTGGTTGGCTGAGCTATGCGGCACCGGGCACGCATGCGGGAGGGCGCAGGAGAGAGGAGGGAGAGGGGGCCGACCGCCTGCCGTGGTGCGGACGTCGAGGCCAACCGGGGGACAAGGTGTGGTGGCCGGAGGCTGTCAGGAATGCCCGTTGGGCAGCGGCTACAGTGCGGGTGTGCACTGTAGCGCGCTCCAGAGCGCGAGCCTTGCACGCCAAGGCATGCCCTTGGCATTTTCTGTGCAGCCACTTGTGCCTAGGGGATCTAGGGAAGATAAACAAGGCCTAGGGGGCTTAGGGAGGCATTTGGGGGTGCCTTAGGGTAGAAGAAAAGGGGAGAGAGGGAGAGAAGTGGTGTTGTCCAGGGTAAAAATGGAGTTTTTCACCACATCACACTTGATCTCTGACCATGAGACTTTTACTAGAGGTGAAAGGTAACTACAAGAGACTGTGGTAAAAAGTTGGGGGCAAGGGTAAAAGAGAAAGGGCTGAAACCAGAGGTTTTATCAATTCACCAGAAGGTGTTTGGTAGTGATTTGGGCAAGATAAGTTTACCAACTTACTAATTTATTCACCAGAGTCAAATGTTAGGTGAAAATGAGATTATCTACCAAGTTTGAGCCCAAGGGTGAAAAGTTGACAATGGAAACTTGCTAAACCCTAGAAATTAACAGAATCAGGTTTCTATAGATCTAGTGATGCTAGGCTTATACCCTTGATGCACTACTTAGTGTAGCATCACTATTTGGTCATTAGAGCATTCCCACAAAGTTTGGGGTCGAGGGGAGACACTTCACAATGTAAAATTTCTCAAATTTGAATCTGGACACGAATGGTTTGGGGATGGTTTGAATAATCAATTCAACTTGGATTGAGATGAGACTTTGCAAGATCATCACTTATGATAGTGTTGACTTGATGGAATTTTCCTGGAATTTATTGAGAATATTTCTTATATAAATATTTCAAAAGCTTGGTTTGAGCAGAAGGGGTTTTGAGGGGTTTTGCCCATGATTTGAACATGCCCTTGTGTTGAAACTCATATATATGGAAAATATGTGTCCACTGAGTTTCCCTCAATTTTCTCAAATATTTTCGAAGCATTTAAATAAATTTTCCCTAGGAAAGACCATTTCTAGCCTTAAGAAAAAGCCTTTGAATAAAATATAATAATAATCTTTAAAATTAAATATTTGGTGGTTTTGGAAGTCTTATATATAGTAGGTTTGAAATATAGTCTTTGGGTAAGAAGATTCCACCCAATTTGAGGACTTGCAGTGCAAACCTCATTTCAAGGGGTTTTGAAAACCTAATTTGAATAAATCATTTTTGGTTGAAACAAATTTTGATAAAAATAGTTTTGGGCACTATTATCATGGCATGATCATTGGGCAAGAGGTTTGGGTCAAGGAAGATGAATATGAGGTGTAATAGAATCTAGGAGTGCCATATAACACAATCATCAAGCAAGCAAACATCATTGCAAACAAGCACAAGTACTTTGAAAAAGTTTTAGTTGGCTCCAATTTTTTATAAACCCAAACATGACAAGGTGATACAAACACAGGGTGTGATAGACCTTCCCCCCTTACAAGAATCTTGTCCCCAAGATTCCTAGGCCAAGCGCTAAAAAGATAAGGGAACTCAGGTCTAAGATAATCTTCATGCTCCCAGGTTGCTTCAGCTTCAGTGTGGTTGCTCCACTGGACCTTGAAGTACTTGATGGTGCGGATTCGGGTACAACGCTCGGCTTCATCCAAAATGCGAACTGGCCTCTCACGATAAGTGAGGTCTAGCTGAAGATCGATGGCTTGATGGTTGATGTCCTTGTAGAGGTCGGGGCAGTTGGGAACTTACACACACTTCCAGAGTTGTGACACATGGAAGACGCTGTGCACATCCGACAGCTTGGAAGGTAGCTCTAGCTGGTAGGCAACTTCTCCTCGCATTATGGTGATCTTGAAGGGGCTGATGTATCTAGGCGCCAACTTTCCTTTGACGTGGAAACGCTTGGTTCCCTTGAGAGGTGTGGCCCGAAGGTATACATGGTCTCCGACACAGAAGCTCACTTCTCGGCGGTGGGAGTCAGCGTAGCTCTTCTGTCTTGACTTTGCGGTCTCAAGGCGCTCTCGGACGAGTTGTACTTGCTCTTCGGCTTCGCGGAGGATGTCTGGTCCGAAAACTAGTACTTCTCCTGTCTCTGACCAGTTGAGGGGAGTACGACACTTGCGTCCATACAATACCTCAAATGGTGCCATGTGAAAACTCGACTGATAGCTGTTGTTGTAGGAGAACTCGGCGAATGGCAGGCAATCTTCCCACTTGGCTCCATAAGCCAAGACATGAGCACGGAGCATATCTTTGAGTATCTGATTTACTCGTTCAGTTTGCCCACCGGTCTGGGTGTGAAAAGTAATGCTGAAGGAGAGCTTGGTTCCCATAGCTTCTTGAAACTTCTTCCAAAACCTTGAGGTGAACTGGGTTTCCCAATCCGACAGGATCTCCTTTGGAACTCCATGAAGACTTACGATGCGGTTGATGTAGAGATTTGCGAGCTGGCTCCCATCATAGGTGGTCCTGATGGGAATGAAGTGGGCTACCTTGGTCAGGTGATCAACAATGACCCAAATGAAATCATGTCCCTCGCTTGACCTTGGCAATTCGGTGATGAAATCCATCTCGACTTTGTCCCACTTCCATTCAGGAACTTTGAGAGGTTGCAATAGTCCAGTGGGTCGCTGATGCTCAACTTTGACTCTCTGGCATATCTCACACTTAGCCACGAACGTGCCTATCTCCCGTTTCATGCCATGCCACCAGAAACTTGTCTTGAGGTCTTGATACATCTTGGTTCCTCCAGGATGGATGGAGTAGGAAGTGTCATGAGCTTCTTGCAAGATCAGGTTGTTGAGCTCCTCCTTGTTGGGTACGCAAATGTGATTCCCGAACCATACAACTCCTTGTTCATCCACCGAGAATCCTGGGGCCTTACCTTCCTTGATCTTCCTCTTGATGCCTTCAATGCTCTCGTGTCCTTTCTAGGCTTCTTTGATATCTTCCATCAAGGTAGGCTTTGCTTCGAGGTTGGCGAGGAACCCGGGTGCGACCAGTTCCAAGCTGAAGCTTTCAAGTTCTTCATATAGGGCAGGTAGCCTTTCCTTAAACATAGCATTCAAGTAACAAGCCTTTTTGCTTAAGGCATCTGCTACCACGTTGGCCTTTTGGAGGTGGTATTGAACACTGAGGTCATAATCCTTGATCAACTCCAACCATCTTCGCTACCTCATGTTCAATTCCTTTTGAGTGAAGATATACTTCAAACTCTTGTTGTGTGTGAATATCTCGCATCCCTTCCCGAGAAGGTAATGTCGCCATGTCTTCAAGGCATGAACCACGACTGCCAACTCGAAATCAAGAGTTGTGTAGTTCTCTTCATGAGGTCGTAACTGTCTGGATACATATGCTACAACTCTGCCTTCTTGCATCAGAACACCTCCAAGCCCGGTTCTTGATGGATCACAATAAATCACGAACTCCTTGTGAATATCTAGGGTGGCCAAAACTGGGGTTGTGGTCAACCTCTTCTTGAGCTCCTGGAAGCTTTCCTTGCACTTAGCTGTCCATTCAAACTTCTTGTCCTTCCTCAAAAGCTAGGTCATGGGTCGGGCAATGCTTGAGAACCCTTCCACGAACTTGCGGTAGTAACCCGCGAGTCCGAGGAAGCTCCTGACTTCCTTCACGGTGGTTGGGGTTTGCCATTCAGTCACGGCTTCAATCTTGGTAGGATCCACTGATAATCCTTCTGCAGTCAACCCATGACCCAAGAATCCAACTTCATGCAGCCAGAATTCACACTTGCTGAACTTGGCATAAACCTGGTGCTCTCGAAGATTTTCTAGGACCAATCTCAAGTGTTCCTCATGTTCTTTAGACTTGGAGAAGACAAGAATGTCATCAATGAAGACGACAACGAACTTGTCCAAGTACTCCATGATGACCTTATTCATGAGATACATGAAGTAGGCACGGGAATTAGTTAACCCAAACATGTATTCATACAGGCCATACCAGGTTACAAATGCCGTCTTCGGAATGTCTTGGGGTCTGATCTTCAGCTGGTACTACCCAGACCTAAGGTCGATCTTGGAGAACATCTTGGCTCCATTCAACAGATCAAATAGGTCTTCAATCTTGGGGAGTGGGTACTTGTTCTTTATCGTGACTTCATTGAGAGAAAAGTAATCGACATAGAGTATGATAGTTCCGTCCCTCATTATCACAAATAGAACAGGCGATCGCCAAGGAGAGGCACTAGGGCAAATAAATCCTTTTCTGAGCTGCTCTACTAGTTGCTTCTTCAACTCAGCCAACTCTTCGGATCCCATCTTGTAGTCCTTCTTATAGATGGGCCTTGACCCGGGCATAAGCTCAATGATGAACTCAATGTCATGGCCAGGAGGCATTCCGGGCAGCTCATCAGGAAACACATCCAGGTACTCACATACCACTGGCACTTGATCCAACTCAACTCCCGATAGGCAGTTAGCCTGAGGGGCTTGAGTGGAGGTAGGGTTGGGAACATACTTGACTTACACTCCTTGGCTATTGGTCATGGTGACAATCCTTTTGGCACAGTCTAGCATGCCTTGGTGCTTGGTCAACTAGTTCATGCCAAGGATGACATCCAAGCCGGGTGAATCCAGAACTATGAGGTCTGCTAGGAAGTCTACCCCGTTGATGTCAATCTTCACTCCCTTACACCCTATCCCGGACTTCATAACTGAACCCGGGGCTTGTATCAACATATGACTACCCAGGGGTGTAGGTTTCATGCCACTCTCTAATGCAAACTTTTGGGTGACAAAAGAATGCGAAGCTCCAAAATAAAATAGTACTATTGATGGGGTTGAGTTGATGAGGAACGTACCCAGTATAACGTCCGGGTCTTCCTGGGCTTCCTCTGTGGTGACGTGATTCAAACGACCCTTGCCATTGTTGGGATGGTTGCGGGGAGTATGGTTCCTTGGGGGTGCTCCACGGGCTTGACCTTGAGCAGGCGCATTGGGGCGTGGTGTATCTGGCTTCCTATTGGGGCAAAGATTAGAGATGTGTCCGGACTAACCACATCCAAAGCAAGTGAATTGCCCAGGGTTGTTGTTGAAGTGTCTGCCACCATTGTTGTTATTGAGGTTGTTGTTGTAAGATGGCCTGGGATTGCCATACTGCAGAGGCTGGTAGCTCGGACAAGGTGCAGGGGGTCTGGCTTGCTGCGGCTGATAGGTCGACTTGACTGGGGCTGGCTACCAGGGGCAAGGCTTCTGGTTGCTTGAGCTACCCTTACTGATCATCTTGCGCTTGCGAGTGTCATCTATGGCACGACGCTTGTCTTCCAGCATGTGTGCCTTGTTCACCAAGTCGAAGAAGGTACGACAGTCGGAGACGATGAGCTGATACTACAGGACCTGTTGAAGTCCTTCCATGAAGCGTTCCTTCTTGGCAGCCTCTGTGGTTACATCTTTAGGTGCATACCTTGACTGCAGGTTGAACTTCTGTAGGGTGAAAATGAGATGATTCACCAAGTTTGAGCCAAAGGGTGAAAAGTTGACAATGGAAACTTGGTAAACCCTAGAAATTAACAGAATCTAGTTTCTGTAGATCTAGTGATGCTAGGCTCACACCCTTTATGCACCACTTAGTATAGCATCACTATTTCGTCATTAGAGCATGCCCACAAAGGTTGGGGTCAAGGGGAGACAGTTCACAATGTAAAGTTGCTCAAATTTGAATCTGGACACAAAGGGTTTTGGGATGGTTTGAAGAATCAATTCAACTTGGATTGAGATGAGACTTTGCAAGATGATCACTTATGATAGTGCTGACTTGTTGGAATTTTCCTGGAATTTATTGAGAAAATTTCTTATAGAAATATTTCAAAACCTTGGTTTGAACAGAAGGGGTTTTGAGGGGTTTTGCCCATGATTTGAACATGCCCTTATGTTGAAACTCATATATATGGAAAATATATGTCCACTGAGTTTCCCTAAAGTTTCTCAAATATTTTCAAAGCATTAAAATAAATTTTCCCTAGGAAAGACCATTTCTAGCCTTAAGAAAAAGCCTTTGAATAAAATATAATAATAATCTTTAAAATTAATATTTTGTGGTTTTGGAAAGTCTTATATATAGTAGGTTTGAAATAACGTCTTTGGGGAAGAAGATTCGACCTAGTTTCAGGACTTGAAGTGCAAACCTTATTTCAGGGGGTTTTGAAAACCTAATTTGAATAAATCATTTTTGGTTTCAACAAAATTTGATAAAAATAGTTTTGGGCAATATTATCATGGCATGATCATTGGGCAAGAGGTTTGGGTCAAGGAAGATGAATATGAAGTGGAATAGAATCTAGGAGTGCCATATAACACAATCATCAAGCAAGCAAACATCATTGCAAACAAGCACAAGCACTTTGAAAAAGTTTTAGTTGGCTCCAATTTTTTATAAACCCAAACATGACAAGGTGATACAAACACAGGGTGTGACATCACTGAACACACATAAACTGAGTAACAAGAGTCTTACATCCATTACATACTGTTGTACTCAATAATGGGCTATGTGACCAAGTCTTCATAAACTTGCAGCGGAAATCTTCAATGATAGCGTGAAACCATGTCATTTTCCTTAACCCTACAGGCATTCTGACTCGAAAGCGTCCTAGCTCCCAAGTTTGTCACCAAGATACTCTTCATGATTACCTGATCTATCATGCCTGTCCAATAAAATAACCAGTGGCAAGCCAATGAGTACTTTGAATGTACTCGCAAGCAACCCATGTTTGCAACAGGGCAATAAAAATGCATGATATAACACTAAATAGGTATTTTGCAGAAAGCTAATTTTGTATGCAATGACATGATCAAGTAACTTATGTAAGCATGCATCAACAGTTGGTCGATATCCATGTGAACGAGCTATAGATTTCATCATAACCAGGGGGTTGAAGATCTCATGTTCAGTCATGTCATCAAGTCATCTGACTTATCTCAAGTGTCAATCTCCGAGTCATCCACACACGCACACACACAGGGTTTAGAAACCATGGACATAGCACAAGAGCGGTCATCCAACTGTCCTTGACCGTGGAGACGACTATCCGAATAGTTTTACACTCTGTAGAGGTTGCACACTTTACCCACAAGACTCGGGGAGCTTCCGTGTCATCCACGACCCACGGTATATTTCATACCTGAGGTAAGCACCCGAACATTGCCTTTCCCCTAGCGATACTAAACAAAGAGTCCACTCGTTGGTTCCATCCCTCATGATATACATCACACGTATCATCCATGAGGGCACGCAACGGTGTGCCCGGTGCCTATGAAGACAGCGCATGATCATCCATTCCGGTATGACCCCGTATCGAGAGTGACCACTTCACTCCCACCACTAGTAATGCAGGCTCTATGCTAGTAGCCACCAAAGTAATCAACAAAGCCCCGTCCCATAAGGGGTATCATGGTCGTACATGTAAGGTTGGAATAACGGTCACAACTCACACCAATCTATTTTCGAAAACCACACACCCTCACTTGTTTCGGTACACCACTTTTGCATCAAGTGGTTACCTAGCTCATCTTCACCTCCCTCGGGCATTAGTGGCACCCGACGGGTTTTTCAAAAAGTCTTTGAAATCATATTGTTTCCATCACCATGCATATTCCCGTCCCATTTGCGTAGCATCAACTAAGCATTCTATCTACTCCCACCCGCACAACCCTCATAAGGATGGTAGGGTCATGCATGATGCAAGTATCAACGGTAAAAATAACAGAGGCATCCCACCGAAGTGGTCACCACATCACATGATAAACAACAAGGAATAATGTGCTATATGACATGCATGAAAATGGTTTCTTAAGACGGTCAAAGGGCTGCTTGCCTGGCTTATCAACATCTTCGAGGTCTTCACACACTTCTCGTCCAACTCCGAGCACTCCGTTAATCTCGTCAACTACCGTCGGTAAACAACTACAATAAGCAACACAACAAGCAGAAAATAAAAGTGCTCTATAAATAGGAGTTTTATTTTTCTTGGACACCTCTGGTCATGAGAAAAATAACCATGGAGGTTTTATTGGATGTGGTTCAAGGGGGAGTTTTGAATGGTGGAATTAGGGGAATTGGAGGTCCTACAAGAAGTTTACGGGAAACCTTTTTATAAAAATGGATGGATGCACTCAACAATGAGGGCATGATTTTAGAAGATTTTCGAAATTGTTTTCACTGGATTTGGAGTTGGGATGAATTTCCTAGGATTTTCCTAAGATGAAATTAATGAAAAATGGGCCATTTATTAGATCCAACAGAATAGGTGCATGGTAAAAATGTTCACAATGGCTACATAAATAAGTAATGATTTTTGGGGTATTTGGAAACTTGAATCACTCCATTTGGAGTTTGTATGAGGGCTCTAGGGATTTTACAAGGTGGTATTTATCAAAAAAGAATGACCAATTCCTTGATGGAAGAGAAAATGTTAGATGCAAAAAAATGTGCTTTGCACATATTTGGATAGAACATGATTTTAGGAGTCTGTAGAAACTCGAATCAACAAATTTGGAGGTCAAATGAATTTACTATGAATTAATTAGTGCTACTAAAAAAGAAGACACAAAGAAAAAGGAAAAAAGGGCTCACCAGGAGGCCAAACTGCACAGACTGCGTAACATAACAAATGGGACGGCATATTCGCTCGGCCTGGCAGCTGAGGCAACACTGAAGGCGCATTCCTCAGAATGCGCCTCCTTCACAGGGAGGCGGATAACGCGGCGGGGCGCCTCCACTTAACAGGAGCCGGGGCCCACCCGTTAGTGGCCCAGCCCTGTTGGTTGGCCGACAGGTAGGACCCATCGGCAGGTTCATCTCCCTCCTCCCGCTCACGCCGAGGAGAGGCAGGGGAAGGCCGAGCGCGTGCCGGGGCTTGCTCCACCGTCCGCCTCCGGCAGGGTTCTGCACGCGAGCGGCTTGGGAGGCCCTGCCGCGCCCATCCTTGAGCTGTACACCTACAAGCATAGTTTGAAATAGCGAAGATAGCGTCCGCTATTGCGTCCGCAATAGCGCTAGCGCAATAGCGACCGCTATCACCCAAATTAAATGTCATTACTTTTTCTTCATGTTCTAGTGATATAAACAATAACCTGTTGTATTTATAAATCCTCTACGTGGACATAGCGCCCGCAATATCGCCCGCTATCCGCATTCCGCTACACATAACCCAATCCGCTACCAGCCCGCTAACCGCTATTTAAAACCATGCCTACAAGGGAGGTCGACAGCGGTGCCAATGCAGAGGGCCGCAGGATAAGGCCGTCGGCCACCACCGGCTTTGAGCACACGATGCCCCGGGAAGGAGCAGAGGTAATGAGAGGGCTCGATAGCGACTAGGAGGGGGCACCAGAGTGGCTAGGGACAAGGGGGAAGCTCGAGGTTGCTCGAATTTGAGCGGGGCTGCGGCGAAAATGTCCGCAGCAGGAGGAGGTAGAAGGCATGGGAGGACGAGGGGGTTTGTCCAGGAGGTTTCTCGGAAGGAGAGAGAGCAAGAGAGGGCAAGAGGGGAGCTCCGGGCTTGCTATATGGCCGGTGGCGCGAGCCCACCATTGACGGCATCCATGGCTGCATCACAAGCGAGACTTGGGCCATAGGGGGACTCCGGGGGCATGTCTATGGAGTTTGTGGATGTGGTCCACATCTAGGGAAGAGGAGAGAGGGAGCGGGGAAGCATTGGGGGCCTCGCGTGTGTGAGGCTAGCCACTGACCAAGCCGGGCGACTTGGCACGTGCGGGAGGAGGAGAGAGAGGAGGGGGCCGACAAGCTGCCGTGACGAGGACGTCAAGGCCGACCAGCTAGCAAGAGGGAGGGGCTCGAGGTGGTCAGGGCTGGTGATTGGGCGGTGGCTACAATGCGGGTGTGCACTAAAGCGCGCTCTGGAGCGCCCATTTGGCATGCCAGGGCACGCCAAGAGCGTCTTGTGCGTGACCACTAGTGTCTAGGGGTACAAGGGGGGTCTAGACTAGGGGAATCTGGCATTGGATGCCCTGGGAGCTGACTAGGATGAGAAGGAGGTGCAAATAGAGGTGGTTTTCTGTCATCCAGGGGGTAAAAATGGGGTTTTACCCTACTTATCCCTTGAGCTGAGCCATGAGATTATTACCGGGGGTAAAGGGGGCATCCTAGAGACCGTGGTAAAAGTTTGGGATCAAGGAGAATAAGTTAGATGGTGAAAATAATGATTTTTACAAATGACCAGAAGGTGTTTGATGGTGATTTGGCCAAGTAAATGAATTATACTTGCCTTGATATTTACCAGAATCAAATGGTGGTTAAAAATAGGGCTGATAACCAAGTTTGAGATTTATTGAGGAAAGTTGCCAATGTAACTTTGGCAAACCCTAGAAATGGGCAGAAATGGATTTGCTTAGATCTAGCTATGCAAATCCATTCTCCTTGATGCTTCACTTTTTGTGGTGGTATAATTTGGTGTTTAGAGAATTCCCAAAAAGTTTGGGACCAAATGGGGAAACTTGACAATGCAAACATTCCCAGTTCTTTAAATCAGCAGAAATGGATTTGGGGGGATTTGGACAAGTTAATATGTTCTCCTTGGTGCACCACTTGGTGTGGATGCATTATTAGAGAGTTAGATCATATTCATAAAGTTTCAGATCAATATGAGGAAGTTGGCCATGTAGCGTTGCTCAAGTTTGGATCTGGACACACAGGGTTTGGGGATATTTTGGTGAACCAAAACAATTGGGATTGATATGAAACTTGTAAAAATGATCACACATATCATATGTGACATACTAGAATTTGTGTGGATTTATTTGAGAATATTTCTTATAGAAATATTTCGAATCCTTGAAATAGGAAGAGTTTTGTCCAATATTTTTAAAATGATGATGTGTGAAACTCTTATATATGGACTATATATGTCCATTGAGTTTTCCTAAATTTTCTCAAATATTTTTAAAGTATTTAAATAATTTTTCCCTATAAAAGACCATTTCTGGCCTCAAGAAAAAGCCTTTAAATAAAATATGAAAATAATCTTTAAAAATAATATATTTTTTGTTTTGGTAAGTTATATATATACTAGGTTCCAAATAAATCATTTGGGGAAAAAGGATCCACCGAATTTGTGGACTCGAAGTGCAAAATCTCAAATCCGGGTGTTTTGAAAACCCAATTTAAATAAATTCTTTTTGGCCAAAATAATTTTGGTAAAAATATTTTAAGTCCTATTCTAATGACATGATCATTGGACAAGAGTTTGGATCAAGGAAAAGAGTTCTTGAGGGTAGGACGATGTTTTATGAATTATAGAGCACTAGCAAGCAATCAAACATCCAAGCAAATAACACACAAGTCAAGCATTCAAATGCACTCAAAAAGTTTTAATTGGCCCTAATTTTTGAGTCATGATAACTTAGTCATGGGGCAAACACAGGGTGTGACAGCACTTGTTGCTGCCACATGGTAGACCTGTTCGAGTTCTCTAAGAGATCTTTTCCTTCTATTCCTCGACGGGAACGTTTCGTAGACCGTTAGGACTTCGGCACTATATTCGGGTGACGATGTGGAGGGCCTATTCGACAGAGGCGCTTCGAGGATGCCCTGACCGCTTTTGTGACTTGTCTGACGACCCAGCAAGCTCTAAGGTTGTGAGTTGGGCTTGTGTTTAGCAATATGGAATGTATAGGGCAAGGTATATCCAATAGTCCATCAAGGACAGCGCTGACTCCTGAAAGGGGCCTGTTTGTTTTTTCGGCGGGTTCAAATCTAGCTGGCTGCTTTGGAGGTATCCTCTTTCTCCGATCTCCACTAGGGCATTCGGGGAAAGTTGGTTCCAAAAATAACCGCTTGGATTGGCAAGCGCTTTCCATGGAACATTATTTTTGTACCAAATCAGATAGCTCGGAAAAGTCACGAATGTGTCGGCGAGCCAGGGCGTTAAGAATCCCTTCATCATGGCAATTTTCACTAAAAGTTGCCATTATCTCTTGGTCACTAAGACCTTTTTATCTACTTCTAGCGAGTAGGAGTCTAGCCCAAAAGTGATGGACTAGTTCTCCTGGTACTTGTTTAATATCCCGAAAGTCCGAAGACGCGGGCTTTGGTGCGATATTCGGATCGTTGTATTTGTTGGTGAGTGGGAAATTTGTTGACCCCACGCCACATTGGGTATTAGGAATCACGGACTCCCAATTGTGTGATAGATCTTGGACCAATGGTGGTCCAGCTTTAGAATAAATCATGGCATCTGGTTCGGCGATGAAGTCTCGGTGATCAAAGACCGGGGTGTAGACTGTTTTCAATTCTGGTCGTTGGGACGGGTCCTCCACCGGACACTCGATGGTAGAGACTAGGTGGGTGCCGGTGGGAACGCGAATCTCCCTATCATCGAGCTTAATCCCGAGCCGATCATAGACCGGAACCTGGTCATCCGACATATGCATGGTTTCAATCCGATCGAACAGCTCGTTTAAGAACGAGGCGATGGTAGGATTCGTGTCGCTGAGACGAGTGGAGACAATATGCGGCACAATGGTTCTAGAGCTGCATGAAAGCGGCTCCGTGTTCCGTCTGGCCATGGTGGATCCGGTCACATAGGCCGGATTGGGCGTTCTAGATAGACCGGGGGTGACAACTCTGTTGGGGGTGAAGCCTAGTGTCTTCGGCATCGAGGCCTCGAGACTTACAGGCTCCTCCTCAAGGGTCGAAGGTTCCATCAGGATGAGTACTCCTCATGAATCAACGATGAACTCTAAGGTTCCAAACCTGATTCTCTGATTGGGGGAAATGTTTCTGATCTAGCCAAGGTGGCTGATCGGGTCGGCCTGGGACAAGATGTTGCCACCTGTGAGAGTCTGGTCGGGGGGTAAGGGGCCCCTGGATGCAGATCTCATTACTCATTGTCCGTGCACTAGATTTTTTGGGTCACCTAGTGCCCCTTTACTCGTGCACTGGCAGTAGAAGCCGCCCCGGTGGCAAGGCCCAACAAAGACTTGTCAAGCACTAGCACAGAAGACTGAAGACTACCGGCAATACCTTGCCGGGAAGGCTGTAGAGCCTCCAGGCGAAGCAAGGCCCCCAAGAAGACAAGGTCCCGGCAAGGCAAGGCCTCGGCAGGCACCGCCAGCACACAGGCCAGGTTTCGATTCACCTAGACATGTGGCGCGGCGTCGACGTTGGAGGGAGCTAAGCGGCACCGATGGGACGGGCCCCCATCCCATCCCACTGATGGATTGAGGCACCTGACTATGAAAATGCTCTTCTCACACTCCGTCAGAGTTAGGTATGATAGCACTGTCGCACTGTGCATCCCGCATGCACACTCTACGCCACTATTGGGATCCCCTTAGGTATAAAAGGAGGCCGAGGGCGTTACAAAGTGGGGTTGGACAGTAAAAGGTTATAAGGTTAGACAACCGGACGTCCTAACAATGAGACAACTAGAGGTTGCCAAGCTCATGTAGCAGCTGTTCATGGCGCTCCTGTAGCTAGAACCCTAGAACACGATCAATATAAGAAAGCAGGAGTAGGGTTTTACGCACTCGTGCGCCCGGAACCTAGGTAAAAACTCCCCGTGCGCAGCTTACCTCACCGGCTCTTTGTGCGAGCCTGCCCCATGCCGAACCGAAAGGGATCCCCATGATCCCATAGGTATTCATTCCCACGACATCTTTGGTGCGCCAAGTAGGGGGGCGCGTGAGTGGTGTGAACCCATTCTGGTAATCCATGCCCTAGCTTCATCATCGCCATGGCCCCCAAGCGGAAGGGCCTCACAGCAGTTGGGCCATCCACGTTTGTCATCCTTGTATCTACGCGTACAGGATACGGCATAGACGTGGGTGGAGGAGGAGGAGTCGGAGGTTCGGAACTTCTGTGATGCTCCGGTGACCAAGGCCAAGCAACCGGCGACGATCGCCGCAGAGACGCCCAGGGCGACGATGGGAACCCCCGCGCCCCTGGGTCTTAGGACGAAGTGGTACTACTTGTGGGTGGTACGGCAAACTCTGGGGGCGGAAGAGTATCTTCCAGGGCACCCACACCAGTGCCTACGCCATGACCTTCTCAGGACGCGCATGCAGAGCCGTGCCACGGCGCCCACAGTTCTCAATGTCCCCACGGAAAAGCTCCTGCACATCATTCCCAAGATGCGTGGGACCACCATCCTCACCAGCATGCAAGCAAGAGTGGCATGCCGATGCGGGACCACGGCGGTGCTCCTTCTAACACGGTTAGGAGTCAAAGTACCTCGCACTCCTCCCGTTGTTCGCTGCCGTCCACGACGGGGGAATCGATGGCGCGAGCGCAGCTACTCCTAAACTTCCCTCCTCCTGCGGAGAAGCTCGACGAATGGAGAGCCACCATTCAGATCCTTCGTAGCCTCACAGATAAGCTTCAGCCCACAGGGCCGCCTCAGACCAGTGGTGAAGTGCCCGGAGTTGGCACGACCTCGACGCATTCTCCTCCACGACAGCATCGCCAGTCACCGACACCTACGATGGTTACTCAATGGCGTCTTCTGACCCATGGACGTGTCGCGATCAGCGTCATGTTCTTCGGGAACGTGGCAAGGAAGCTGCCCGAACCGCGATTGAGCGGCTACGGGAAGCGCGCCTCTAGTCGGACAGGCGTGCGAGGCCCACTACAGACAAATCCGTGTCGGGGTACCCTGTCAGCCTACCTTACGAGGTGGGCTGTCTAGCGTTTACCCATGAGGTGCGGCAAGTCTAGTGGCCCAACTCCCGCACGTTCAAACCGGAAGTTCTGGAGAAGTATGAGGACAAGACCCATCCGTCAGAGTTCCTGAGTGTCTACACCATTGCGGTGAAGGCTGCCGGGGGTCGTGGCGACAATATATTGGCCAACTACTACCCGTTGGTGCTTAAGCCCAAGGTCAGGTCATGGCTGATGCACTTGCTGGAGGGGTCCATCCCTTCCTAGGCGGACCAGTGTCACGAGTTCCCCTAGAAGGAAGGCGAAACTCTACACGAGTGCATCCATAGGTTTAGCCACGTTCACCACAACATCCCAGACATTCACCCTGCCGCTATTATCAACGCGTTCCATCAGAACATGCGCAACCACAGGATGCGAGAAGAGCTGGCGATGCACAGAGTCAGGGACGTCGCCGAGATTTATGCTTTGGCAAACAAGTGTGCTCGGGCTGAAGAAGGGAGAAGACTCTCCGACAAAGATGTTGGCGCAGAGGTCGACTCCGAAGATGAGGATACTGCTGTCCCAACAAAGAAGGGCCGACGACAGAACAAGAAGCGCAAGGGCAAGACCGTTCTTGCCGTCGAGGCATCCGGCAACCTCGGCGCCACCAAGAAAGGCAAGGTTGATGACCCCGGCAACGATATTGCCGGGTGCACCTCCTGCCATGCCCTGGCGGCTTCCGACAAGCCAGAAGACTCCGGCAAGCAGTATTGCAAGATCCATCGTACCAAAGGCCATGACCTCCAAGACTACCGGCAAGTTGAGCAGCTTGCCGAGAAGCTAAGGGCCAAATATGAGAGGCGAAACAAGGAGAAGGATAAGGATGGTGCTGAGGGGTCCGGCAAGAAGGGTGTTGGCCGAGAAGGTCGCCACGGCAAGCCCAAGCAACAAAAGGATCGACCCGCCCGTGGCCGCGACAAGCAAGAAGAGGATGATGATTCCAAAGACAGCGGCGAATCCAGTGGGAATGAATTTCAGAAGGCTACAAAGATGATGTGCATAGAGGGAGGCGCCTCGTCAAACTCCTCTCGCCGCCAACTCAAACAGTGGTTGCGCGAGGTTAACGCAGCAGAGCCCTCTATCGGTACCTAGAAACCTCTGAAATGGTCCAACACTCCTATCAACTTCGACGCCGAGGACCACCCGGATCGCGTAACTGTGGTAGGATGCTTGCCGTTGTTGGTTTAGCCGACAATTCGCAACCTCAAGGTGACGAAGATGTTAATTGACAGTGGGGCCACCCTGAACCTGATCGCCCGGTGTCATCCAAAGGCTGCAAATTCCTGATGAAGATCTCGAGCCCACAGGCGCCTTCCAAGGGGTCAACTCAGGTAGAACTCAGTCGAGGGGCAAGATCACGCTGCCAGTGATGTTCGGCAGTGATATCAACATTAGAACGGAGAAGATTGTCTTTGACGGTGCCGAGATCTCGTTGCCATACAATGGCATTCCCGGCCGTCCGGCACTAGCCAAGTTCATGGTGGCCACCCACTTCGCTTACAATGTACTGAAGATGCCCGGACCAATGAGTGCCATTAGCATCAAATCCAAAAAGAAAAGCATGCTCATCTGCATCGACCAACTCTACTGGGGCGCAGTCGCAACACCTGCCACCAAGGCACTTGCTCCTGCCGCTGAAGCTCCTGGGGGGAAGAAGACCGCCAAGGCCTCTAGCACATAGTCCGGCAAGCGCACCTCTTCCGGGTGTTGTTCTACTATTGACGATGTGCCAGAGAGCTCCACCGGCAATAGAAAAAAGTCCAAGGCTGCCCCGCCAGAGACCAAGAAGGTGCCCGCCAAGGAGGATGGCATGAGGGAACTTTCACTATAAGTTCCACCCTTGATGACAAATAGGAAAGCGCGCTCGTCGCCTTCCTGCAGGCGAATGTCGATCTGTTTGCATGGCAACCATCTGATATCTCCGGTGTTACCAGGAAGGTGATTGAGCACCACCTTGCCGTCTGCCCACACACATGGCCCATCAAGCAGAAGGTCCGGAAGCAGTTGGCTTGATTAGAGGAGTACTCCGTCCGACATGGTTGGCTAACCCGGTTGTAGTGCGCAAGGCAGACGGTAAATGGAGGTTGTGCATTGATTTTACAGACATAACAAAGCCTGCCCCAAGGATCCTTTTACCTTGCCGCACATCGACCAGATTGTGGACTCCACCGCTGGTTGCGATCTGTTGTCTTTTCTTGACGCCTATTCCGGATATCATCATATTTTTATGGCGAAGGAAGACAAAGAGAAGACCGCATTTATCACCCCATATGGTACGTACTGCCTTTTGCGTATGCCTTTCAGGCTGAAAAGCGCTGGTTCTACCTTTGTAAGAGCAGTCCGGATTGGTTTTGAGCCCCAACTACATAGAAATATGGAGGCTTATATGGATGACATAGTGGTCAAAACCAAGGATAAGGCCACGCTCATATTAGACCTAGAAGAAACATTTGCAAAAT
The DNA here is from genome assembly GCA_022496015.1 of Hordeum marinum. Lineage (NCBI taxonomy): Eukaryota > Viridiplantae > Streptophyta > Magnoliopsida > Poales > Poaceae > Hordeum > Hordeum marinum. The sequence goes on from CM039677.1 coordinate 194,464,553, forward strand.
GCACAAGAGCAACATGAAGCTCAAGCTCGAGAAATGTGTGTTCGGCATCCCATCCAGCAAGCTTCTCGGGTTCTTTGTGTCTCAACAAGGAATGGAAGCAAATCCCGACAAGATCAAAGCAATTGAGAAAAATGAGGCACCAAGATGAGTCAAGGACGTGCGACGCCTTGCCGGTTGTGTTGCTGCTCTGAGTAGGTTCATCTCAAAATCTGCTGAGCGTGCCCTGCCCTTTTTCAAAATCTTAAAGGAGGCAGGTCCAATGAAATGGACTCCGGAAATGTAGGCAGCGCTGCAGGATTTGAAGAAGTACCTTTCCTCTCCGCCAGTCCTAGTCGCACCAAAACCACAAGAGTCGTTGCTGCTTTATCTCGCAGCAACAAATCAAGTGGTGAGTGCTGCACTGGTGGCTGGAAAAGAAGTTGACAAAGAAGCAGCAACAACGATAGGGACGCCAAGCAACAAGCCAGGACATTCCCGGACACGGTCTGGTGACGGCAAAGAAGGACCTGCGTAGTTGAAAGAGATAGTCCATAAGAAGAAAGTGGTGTAGCGACCAGTCTATTTTGTCAGCTCCTTGTTGCAGGGGGCTAGATCAAGGTATTCTGGCATGCAAAAATTTCTCTTCGGCCTTCTTATGGCCTCGAGAAAGTTGCGCCATTACTTCCAAGCACATGAGATCACCGTTGTAACCCGCTTCCCGCTACAGCAGATATTGCGAAACCCAGAAGCTACCAGCAGGATTGTGGAGTGGGCTTTGGAACTATCAAGCTTTGGTCTTAATTTTGAACGCACTTCGACCATTGAGAGAAGGTCCTTGGCGGAGTTCATTGCCGAATGAACCCCAACGCCCGATGAAGAGATTCTAGAGTCAACTCTCCCCGGCAAGGAGACTGATCAAGAATGGATCATGTATTTTGATGGAGCTTTCTCGCTGCAAGGCGCTGATGCTGGAGTGCTGCTTGTCGCACCCACCGAAGAGCACCTCAGATATGTGGTCCAGATGCACTTTCCCCGGGAGAGATCAACGAACAACACTACTGAGTACGAAGGGCTGCTTACCGATATTAGGATCACGGCGGACCTTGGGATCGAGAAACTTATTGTCAGGGGTGATTCTCAACTTTTTGTCAGGCAAGTGAACAAACATTACCAGAGCTAGTTGATGGAAGCCTATGTAGATGAAGTGAGGAAGTTGGAAGAACGTTTTGACGACCTACAAATGGAGCACGTTCCACGTGTAGAGAATAGTGTTGCTGATGTCCTGTCAAAATGTGATGACCTTAAGTTACCTGTGAAACCAGGAACTTTCGTGCTCCAACTAACTCAACCCTCCGTGACACCATCAACTGGAAAAGAGAAAAGAAGAAAGTTAAGTTCCGGCAAGTAATTCCCAGCAGATCTCCCCGAAGCCGACAGCGAGAAGGTTGCCAGAGGGAACCGCAGGCTTGTCAGTGAGTGCTATGCTCCGGCAGGGCCCCCGACTCTTGACGTAGAAGCATACGCTCTAGCCAGGCCTGCCGGGCGTAGCAGACTCCGGCAGGCCCTCAGGTCCTTTCCGTCGAGGCAAATGCTACCCCGGCAGAGGATACGCCTTTCGTCCTTGTTGTCGAGCCCCTGGCTCCACCATGGGCATAACACATTGTCTAATTCGTTCAAATAGGAGAACTCCCCAAGGAACAAGATGAAGCAGAGAAAGTAGCCCGCCGGTCTCATATGTACCAGTTCGTACACTACGTCCTGTACACAAAGAGACCAAATTGCGTAAAACTCAAGTGCATTTCATGGGAGGATGGACTGGAGTTGTTGGCAGAGATACACGAAGGCATATGTGGCTCCCACATAGGATCAAGAGCACTTGCCGAAAAGGCATTCCGGCAAGGTTTCTTTTGATCCACTGCCCTCCAGGATGCAACTACGTTAGTAACTAAGTGTGAAGCATGTCAGTTTCATTCGAAGAAACTACATCAACCAGCTCAAGCCCTTCAAAAAATCCCTCTCTCCTGGCCATTTTTGGTCTGGGGGCTCGACATCTTGGGCCCCTTTCCCCGCGCTGCTGGGGGCTTTGAGTACTTGTATGTGGCAATCAATAAGTTCACAAAGTGGCCAGAAGTGGAAGAAGTGAGAAAGGTGACAACACAGTCAGTCGTCCTGTTCTTCAAAGGGCTAGTCTGCCGCCTTGGTGTCCCCAACAGGGTCATCACTGACAATGGCACATAGCTCACGGGCCGCACCTTCATGCAATATGTCCAAGACCTTGGCAGCAGAATCTGTTTTCCTTCCGTTGCCCACCCAAGGAGCAACGGCCAAGCGGAAAGGGCTAATGCTGAAGTGTTGCGAGGCCTCATGACAAGAACTTTGACAAGCTGTGCAAGTGCGGAAGGCATTGGATTGATGAGTTACCGATGGTTCTTTGGTCAATCAGGACGACACTAAATCGAGCTACCGGCTAGAGCCCCTTCTCCCTCGTATATGGGGAAGAGGAAGTTCTCCCCACAGAAATCATATATGCGTCACCTCGAGTGCTCGCTTATGATGAGCTCGAGCAAGATCAGTTGCGGCAAGATGACGCGATGCTCCTTGAGGAAGTCCGTCTTCAGGCTGTTGTGAGAACTACGCGCTACCAGCAAGCTATGCGCCGTTACCATAGCCGCAAGGTCAATGCCATATGTCTTGAGGAAGGCGACGTTGTTCTTCGACGGGTTTAGTCTGCCAAGAATCCAAACAAGTTGATGCCAAAGTGGGAAGGCCCTTATCAGGTAGTATGAGTCACAAGGCCCAGTGCAGTCCGTCTGGAGACCGAGGATGGCGTTCCGGTGAGCAACTCCTGGAATATCGAACATCTTTGCAAGTTCTACCCATGAGGCGCAGTTGCTGTTGGGGAACGTAGCATGGGAAACAAAAAAATTCCTACGCACATGCAAGATCTATCCGTGGTGATGAGCATCTACGAGAGGGAGAGTGGATCTACATACCCTTGTAGATCGCTAAGCAGGAAGCATTAAGAAACGCGGTTGATGTAGTCGAACGTCTTCACGATCCAAATTGCCGAGCGTCCCGCGATCCCATTATGATCCGTCCCGCGATCCAATCACGATCCCTCCCACGGTCTCATCACGATCCGTCCTGCGATCCAATCACGAATTGTCTCGCGATCTTGATCATGGTCCTTCCGATCTAGCGCCGAACAGACGGTACCTCCGCGTTCAGCACACGTACAACTCGATGACGATCTCCGCCTTCTTGATCCGGTAAGAGGGAAAGGAGAGGTAGTCGAGTTCTCCGGCAGCACGACGACATTGAGGCAATGGTGGTGGAGCAATTCCAGCAGGGCTTCGCCTAAGCACCGCTAAAACCGATCTAGAGGAGAAACTACGAACAGAGGAGAGGTAGCATGTGGCTTAGGGTTTCTTGATGTATTCCAAGTGCTAGCCCCGCCCCTTTATTTATATGCTGAGCCTTGGGCTTGAAACTTGGAGAAAAATCCTCCTCAATGTCGGTATGCCTGCAAGGCAAGAGTCCTTCTCGGACTGTAGGACCAGACGCCAAGGTACTTGGCGTCTGGCCCCAGACGACAGGGTCCCTCGCGTCTGGCCCCTAGCCTCCGCAATACGGCTTTTGCACCTTCCTAAAGCCTCATGGGATTTACCCCTTGGCCCAAATAAAGTGTCCTTGTACCCCGAACATTTCGGGAAACATCCGAAACTATTTCCGGTGAATTCCGGAACCCTTCCGGAGACCAAAAAGTATTATCCCATATATCAATCTCTACCTCCGGACCATTCCAGATCTCCTCGTGACGTCCGAGATCTCATCAAGGACTCCGAACAACCTTCGGTCACCACCATACATAACTCTATACTACTGAAACGTCTCTGAACCTTAAGTGTGCAGACCCAGCGGGTTCGAGAACTATGTAGTCATGACCGAGACACCTCTACGGTCAATAACCAATAGCGGGACCTGGATGCCCATATTGGTTCCTACATATTCTACAAAGATCTTTATCGGTCGAATGTGATAGCCTGGCTTATTAGGGAAGATAGACTACTCATATCAATAAGGAATTCCTTCTTTTTCGGGAGCCCATTCAAACAGAACTCCCAAGTTAAGCGTGATTGGCTTGGAGTAGTTCTAGGATGGGTGACCGACCGGGAAGTTGGTCCCGGGTGCGCATGAGTGAGGACAAAGTATGTAGAAAAGACTAGTATTGATCTGTGAGGCCAGTCTAGAATCCGCAAGGAGTAACGACTATCGGCGGGTATGTTCGGGGTGTTACAAGTTGGTATCAGAGCCGACCCTCGCGGTTACACGGATGTTTGCCGACAGGTGCGCGGTCATGTTGTTCACGAAGTTGGTGACCTGTCGTGGCACACAGAAGGACACATGTATCGGACTGGAAGCACAGACGTTTGTGCCAGGAGGGAGCGTTCCTGTGACCCGACGAGGACGTCGGTTCCTCTTAGTGGTGGTGTATGTGATAGCCTGGCTTATTAGGGATGATAGACTACTCATATCAATAAGGAATTCCTTCTTTTCCAGGAGCCCATTCAAACAGAACTCCCAGGTTAAGCATGCTTGGCTTGGAGTAGTTCTAGGATGGGTGACCGACCGGGAAGTTGGTCTCGGGTGCGCATGAGTGAGGACAATGTGTGTAGAAAAGACTAGTATTGATATGTGAGGCCAGTCTAGATCCTGCCAGGATTAACTACTACCGGCGGGTGTGTCCGGGGCGTTACATCGAACCTCTATGTCAAGGATTCAGTTAATCCCGTATGTTGTTCCCTTTGTTCTTCGGTATGTTACTTGCCCACGGAAAGTCTCTTTACTCATTCTATAATACAAGATCCCGTGGCTAACACTTGAGTCACATTGCTTGCAAGGCTTTTTGTGATGTTGTATTACCAAGTGGGCCCTAAGATACCTCTCCGTCACATGGAGTAACAAATCCCATTCCTGATCCATGCCAACCCAACAGACACCCTCGGAGATACATGCAGAGCACCTTTATAGTCACCCACTTACGTTGCGACGTTTGATACACACAAGGTACTCCTCCGGTGTTAGTGAGTTACAATATCTCATGGTCATAGGAACATATACTTGGCATGCAGAAAACTGTAGCAATAAACTGACACGATCAAATGCTACGTTTATAGTTTGGGTCTTGTTCATCCCATCATTCTCCAAATGATGTGATCCCGCTATCAAATGACATCACATGTCAATGGCTAGGAAACCTTGACCATCTTTGATCAACGAGCTAGTTCACTAGAGGCATACTAGGGACAAAGTGTTGTCTATTTACCCACACATGTATTTAGTTTCCAATCAATACAATTATAGAATAGATAATAAAAGATTATGATGAACAAGGAAATATGATAATAACTAATTTATTATTGCCTCTAGGGCATATTTCCAACAGTTGCCCCCCCCCCCCCCCCGACAACCACTTTTTGTACAAGTCTTCTTGTTGAAGCATGTAATCCTTGGTACAAAGCCAGGCCCAGGCCCTGTGCGTAGTTAAATAAACATAAGTATTTCGCAACCTTGGCTGATTTTCATGTTTGTTTACGTACATGTCTATCTGAAGTGTTGCACTATACTTAATCCCGGCAAGGGATGACGGACCGCCAAGATCCCATACCCATATCTTCTCTTCTTTCTTGTTGAAAAGGACAGAAGGACACCTTGCATGCAACTTTGCCAGGGGGGTGGGGGTACAGACACTATGAACGACATCCCAAAAAAAACTTGCCGGAAGGAGATAGGCAACAAAAATATAAGTTGCGAAAACCCCATGTGAATCCTTGCCGTAAAGTTATTTTCCTTGAGAAATTTCAACTTTTGTATGGAAAACCTGCACGCTGGGGAACCTTGCCGCGATTGGATGCGCCCTCACTGCGTTCGGGACTACTCAATGGCTTAAGTGGCTTCGCCCATGCTCCTTGTTTCATTTCGAGTCTGCTCAACGATCCAAGTGACAGTGCTCAAGCCCTTCTCTTGTTTTCGAGTAAGGCCGACGCCTTGAACAGCCGCGCCAAGGGCGTGAAGGTATCTTGCCAGCAGTGGCACCGGCAGTAGGATGCTAAGGATCCATTCCTCAAAGCGCTTGTGGTAGGGCTACACACGCCGACAAGATTCTTCCAGAAAGGGCATAGGGAAATTCCATACACAGAAACAGTTTAACAAGGAAGATGACATATAGTTTTTCAGATAGGGTGAAATTTACGTATGATATCGCTTTTCCTCTAAGAACATCTTTATTTGACTTTCTCCCCTAGGGGGAGGTTACAAGAATAAAAAGATGGACAGGAGCGGCAGATTACAAGAAGAAAAATATGGCAAGAGGCCCCCAGCAGAAGCCCGGCCTGACCCCTTTGGATGAACACTACGCGGATGAGCAAGGGTGCAAGATGGGCAGGCAAGAACCTGGCCCCTCCAAGGCCAGTATTGCACGGAGTAGAGGGCCAGAGCAGGCGAAAAGGGGGATGGACCCCAGAAGCCGAAGTACATGGGCCTACCGGAAGACCCAGCTGGAAGATGAGGCAGCGCCTGGGACTGAATCACCCGGCAAGGACATCTTGCCAGGAGGGTGAGGCATGTGGCTGGCGATGATGCCGCGGCCGGCGGTCAATCCTAGATCGAATCTTCGGGCTCTGACTTGACCGCTCGAAGACTGGGCTCATCGCCTCTATCTTTTCCGCTATCCTCCCGTCACTCTCTCTAGAGGACAGGATTTCAGCGCTGCTCGTGCACTCTTCGCAGCAGCTGAGGCGCATGTCGGAGCTCCCATAAATCTTGATGGAGAGCGTATTGGCCTCCGTCATTTTAAAACGAAGAACATGCCCCACCTAGAGATTGTGGGCACGGGCGAAGGTCTTCCAACTACGCCTGAGGAACATGATGCGGCGCGCTGGGTGCTCAACGTCCACCCGCGTCGCGCCATCACAACACCATGGCACCCACAGCCATAGGAAGGGAGGCTCGTCGTCCTCACTGCCCTGACGAAGAGGTGTGGGAGGCGTAGATGGCTCCGAAGGGGACCTCCCAGGTCGAGGACGAAGTCTAGCGCCGTCCCCTTGGCATGGGACTCTATGATGGAGATGCCTAGCATCGGAGGAGGGGTGGAGTAGCTCTCCGCCTCCCTCGACCTCGGCCTCCGCGGCAGCCATGGCCCCTTGCGCCTCCTCCTCCACGTGAACTCGAGCCTCCCTCCGCCTCCACGGCTGAAGCGGCGACATGATCTCGACGAGAGCTCCTCCTCATAGCCGAGGAAGGTGGTCGCCCACGCCCCCTATACCTGAAGATTGATAAGACGAGGGGGGTGGCGGACTGCGGAGTTTTGCACTCGAAGGGTGGAAGAAGGATGGATGAGCTCCGCCCCCACTGTCCCCAATTTATTGGAGGAAGCGCGGGGGCTGGCTCTCCCCCACTCCAAAGGACGCTGCCCACCTCCTCCGATAGCAGCACCCTCGATCACGGGGCGAACAACAACCGCCCTATCGCCCTAATCCATGGCGCCATAGTTACTGCCTTTTCTCATAATCTTTAAATCATGGGCACCCGTTGCTAGCTCCCAGCTATGCATGCAGAGCGCGTGGCGGAAAAGACCTGACACGATAATTGAAAACTCGACGACCGCGCCGCGCATGTATTCCACTACCCACACTCAATGGGCATCATGGGGAGGCGCAGCGAGCACAATGATCACAACTGCAAGGCCCTGCCATGCATGCCCGCGCACTGGTTGGGCCTAGTCCAACAATGCCTCGCGACATGTAGGCCTAGGCCCAGGGGCTCATGTCGGTGCACTAGAGTTTTTGGGACATCTAGTGCCCCTTTACTCGTGCACGGGCAGTAGAAGCCGCCCCGACGGCAAGGCCCAGCAAAGGCTTGTCAAGCAACAGCACAGAAGACTCAAGACTACCGGCAAGACCTTGCTGGGAGGGCTGTAGAGCCTCCAAGCGAAGCGAGGCCCCCCAACAAGACAAGGTCCCGGCAAGGCAGGGCCCCGGCAAGAACCGCCAGCAAACAGGACAGGTGTCGATTCACCTGGAAAGGTGTCGTGGCGTCAACGTTGGAGGGACCTAAGCGGCGCCGATGGGATGGGCCCCCGTCCTGTCCCACCGACGGAGTAAGGCGCCTGACGGTGCATTGAATGCACTTGTCCTACTCCATTAGAGTTAGGTCCGATAGAACTGTAGCACTGTGCATCCCGTGTACTCATTGTACGCCACTGTTGGGATCCCCTTAGTTATAGAAGGAGGCCCAGGGCGTTACAGAGAGGGGGTTTGATAGTAAAAGGTTAGAAGGTTAGACAAACGGACAGCCCGACAGTTAGACAACTAGAGTTTACCAAGCTCACTTAGCACCCGTTCATGGCGCTCCTATAGCTAGAACCCTAGAACATGATCAATATAACCAAGCAGGAGTAGGGTTTTACGCACCCGTGCGGCCCGAACTTGGGTAAAAACTCCCCGTGTGCAGCTTACCAGACCGGCTCTTTGTGCGAGCCTGCCCCCTCCCGAACCGAAAGGGATCCCCATGGTCCCATAGGTGTTCGTTCCCATGACACTCGTGACGAGGTGAGCCATCAATTCCTTCGTTGTTCACACCGGATGTCTCAATGAAAGCACCAATGTCGATGTAAAAATCGGCGGATCTCTGGTAGGGGGTCCTGAACTGTGACACTAGATGCGATGGTAACAGGAGACAAAGGGGACAAGGCTTTACCAAGGTATGGGCCCTCCTATGGAGGGAATACCCAACGTCCTGCTTGATTGTATTGATGATATGGAGATTACAGAGTTGATCTACCTCGAGATTGAATAGCTAACCCTAGATGAGTTTTTCTGCGTCTACAACCTAAAACCCTTCGTCTTATATAGACGCCAAGGGTCCCTAGGGTTTACACATGGTCAGTTACATGCCGGAGAGATAAACATGCCTATCTACGGTTGACAACTTGGATGATACGCCATGGCTCCTTGAAGCATCCACCATGGCAACAGGGCCCTTCATCACCTAATGGTCACTTTGTGGCCCATATAGTCTGGCCCATGAGAAAAAAGTCGGCTATCCGAGGACGCCTTAATCCAGAACTCCCTTAGTGGGGGTAGGCTTCCTCAGCCAAGGCATTGGGTCCCTGCAGGATCAGGTGCGCTTCGCATGGGAGTACGTCGATGCCGCCGACGTCGTGCAACTAATACGAGGGCTCAGCGCCAACATGATGATGATGCAGCTACTAATTCTCGTGTTCAGCATTGCATTTTCCGTGAAGATGAACGAGTTATCACAACACAAAGTGGGTAAGTATTCTCCCAGTTATGAAACCAAGGTTTATCGATCCAATAAGAATGCCAATCATCAACCGTCTTTAGTGGCTCCATACAAAAGAACAAACAACTTGCACCCAACACCGGCAAGAGGGTTGTCCATCCCCTTGATATCATTATTTGCAAGCCAGTGAGTTGTGTAGATAATTGTAAATTGCAAAATAAAATCTAATAAAATAAATAACAAAAAGGTAATGAAATATTTTGTGAATATATAAGTGAATAGACCACAGGGGCCATAGAGTTCTCTAGTGGCATCTCTCATAGAAATAGCATATTGTGGGTAAACAAATTACTATCGGGTAATTGACAGAAAAGAGAATAGTTATGAGATTTTCACGACAATGATCATGTATATGCATCACCTCCATGAGCAAATAGGCCAACTCCTGCCTGCACCTATCACTATTACTCCACCCATCAACCACTATCCAACATTCATCTAGAGTATTCAATAAAACAGAGTAATGCTTGGAGAACAATGACATGATGTATACAAAGTAAACTCAATGAATATGAATAAGCCCCATCGTTTTATCCTTAGTAGCAGCATGTTAGGACCCTGATTCTAAGTCATTTGAATCTAGACTGTAACATATCACATCACTTTGCGGCCTCACGCACGGTAAGCTCCACGGCTGCAGCCTTACCTTAGCCGGGACCGTTTGCGTCTTTTGGCTCACGTATGTGAACATGTCGCTGGCAATCAGACGACAAAGAACCCGGGCCGACATGACTAGTCATAGGACCCAAGTGGCACATCCGTATGAAAACAGGCATACGTAACCCAACATTGCAGGTGTCGGCCTCAAGCGTGTGTAGATGAGTCATATCAAGCTACAAGGACTCCATTACGTCGTGAGACATAAATGCCATCACCGCACATAGACGAGTCGTAGCAGGCTACAGGGACTCCATTACACTGCGAGACATTTCCCCGAAGGGACAGACACAGCAGCAAAGAAGGATACATGCCGGTCAATCAATGTGTCCGGAGCAGTAGCAAGCTACCAAGGCTCGACGGAAGCACAAAGAGGCAGTTTCCCATAAAGAGTACTACTAAAGGCACACAACTAGGTGTCGGATCCCATACATACCGTTGCATGTCACACGTACGCACGACAAGCCCGATATGCATAGATACGACTATGGCATCACAACATAACCATACAACAACACAACTTTTATTTAAGAGGCTTAGACGAGCCTTGGATAATATGTTCTTATAGATAGGGGTCACACGACACGACACTCAAGTTATACAAACAAGTTCATACAACCCAAGCGGAAGCTTAAGCTGTCTGAGTTTAGAAATATGAAAGGGTAAAAAGGCACATGGCCTGACTATCTACAGCCTGCCACAGGGCATAAGGTCGTAGCTGGGACACTAGCTATTCGGCATCATCGACATCTAGAAAGAACCCACCTGATGGTTCATGGGTCTCATTTGCAACATTTATTAAGCAAACGTGAGTACGAGTGTACTCAGCAAGTCTTGAAAACAGATCTAGTTTTTTCATGCTCATGTATCAACAAGGGGACTGGCGGAGTTTATGCAACAATGTCAGCTTTGACTCATGGCTAACCTACACTACACAATTTTAACTCTTTGCTTAAATTTTAGATATTACACACGAGTCCACTAACTCCATGACAATACACCACCATGGATTCACTTCCCTCTCCTTGGAGAGTCCATCCACGGTACTCACACTTGTCTTGATATTTTTATGAGTATCCATTTGATTATCTATGAACAACATAAGTTTTCCAAGTAGTCCAGATCCGAGGACGCGGCTATTCGAATAGTTTCATACCCAGCAGGGGTGTAACTCTTCACAGACGCTCTCGCCACTTATCGTCGTGTGCTCCTAAAACCATGCACCTCGGCAACGTTCAAGTGGAAGCCTAGCGAGGGAGTCGGCCACGACCGTCAATCGCGTAAGACCTCTAGTCTAGGCTATCGCCTATTTGAGACTGAACCCGCACGGAAGTCCGGCCGAAGTTTCTGCTACGGGCCCAAACGATGTGCGCAGGGTTCCCAAGCCCACCATTCGGGTGACCCTTGGTACACCGTGCCACTTCCTACCACGTCATAACCCACCCCTAGGGTCAGCGCTACGCACGGCCTCCAGCATGCTATAAACACCAAAAACTACTTGAAAATCATGGACTAAGGACTAAGCGACTGATAAGTCGAGAGGGTCAATTAAGTATTCCAACATGTGGTAGTAACTAGTCTTGTATCACAAACACGGAACTCAGTTCCTAAGAACGGTCCTAATGAGACAACCCGCTATGTACTCCTACATAGTCCCTCATCGCTACCTTTACCAAATAAGGTTCATCATAAGCTTATCACATCAGAACAACATGGTTTCACTCCAGTTCATCACCCAGATGAATCAGACCTGACACAACTCTAAGCATAGCAAGCATAGCAGGCTAAGTAAGCTAAGCACATCATGGAACAACCATCTACCACGTATGCTAGGTTGCAAGGTTTAGCTATTTACTGTGACAATGACAGGTCATGCAGAAGAATAGGTTCATCCATCGTGTATGACAGACAAGTGAACGTTTGTCCTAATGCAATAAACAAGAGCAGGAGCGAGAGAGTGGGATCTAATCGGAATGATAAAAGGGGCTTGCTTGCCTTGCTGGGTAGAGAAAGGTTCTCTCCTTCGTTGGAATACTCAGGGGTATCCTCAGAAGCAGGGCCTATCGCAATGCAGATAAATAACAATCAATACACGCAAGTGCAACAATATGATGCATGATCATGACATGGTAGCATATAAGGATGGGCTAGTGCAATTATTGTCCAAGTTAGTTTGAAGTGAGTTTAAATATGGGTTCAAAATCAATCTCCATTCCATATTCCATATATTAACCTATTAGTAAATATCAATGTTCATCTACATAGGTTGCTCTACCATGCATTAGATTCATTGGATTTTTTTGATAAATTTTCATATATAAATTATTTTCATCTGAGTTACAGATTAATTTATATGAATTTTTGAAGTTTTAAACATTCTCTGGAATTATTTTAAAACTAGAAATTCCTTTATTACATCAGCCTGACGTCATCATGGCGTCAGCAGGTCAGCTGACCAGGCCAGGTCAAACCTGACCAGTGGGACCCATTGGTCAGTGACCCAGTCACTAATAGGGTTAAATAATTACCTAATTACTAATTAGATTAGGTTAGGGACCACTGGTCGGTGGGCCATTAACTTAATTAAGTTAGTTTAATTATTTTTTTAAACTAATTCCAATTAGAAAGGGGGCGGGCCCCTCTTGCCAGTTGACCTGGGGTCAAACCCTGTGGTCAGCATCGGTTGACTCGCCGGCATTGAGCCGCTGGTGACGTCAGGGACGGCAGAGGGGGGTCGGATCCCCTCCTCCAGCGACCAAAAGGATGGCGGAGGGCACTGTGAGGGCCTGCGCTCGAGTGCAAGTCGATCTAGCCCCAAGCCAGAGGTTGGGGTGGTCGGGATCGACGCCGGCGACGAGCTCAGCGGCAGGAGCGGCTCAGGCAGGACCGGCTACAGTGCTAAAGGGCACGGCAGGAGAAGCTAGAGGCGGCTACGGGCCCCTGGACGCACCGCAAGCACGAGCCCGCGGTCAGGTGCGAGCCGTGGCCGCTGTGGCCACGGCTATGCCATGACCGGCGGCGAGCTCCTCTCGGCTCTTGCGACAGGAGGGGGCTAGCAAAGGGGAACGACGTCGGGGCGAGGGGGAAACGATCCGGGGCCTCACCAGAGGGTCTTCTAGCGCCATGGCGTGGTCGGGGATGCACGGGAGATGGCGAATCGGGGGCGTCTTCAGTCCGGCGAGGGAAGAACAGAGGAGAGGAGGGGGAGGAGAAGAGGCCACAGCGAGGAGGCCTCGCGCTGGCGCTCTCCGAGCCTTCCATGCCACCAGCCAGGCAGGGAGGAGGTGGGCGGCATGTGCCCGCGCGCGGCGAGCGCATGCCCCTGTCCTCCTGGCGAGAGGACAGGGATGACTGGCATGGGCTAGATGGGCCGGTTCCCCCTGGGCTTCTTCCTCTTTCTTTTGTTTTCTTTCAGTTTTTCTATTTTTGACATTTGTTTTATTTCTTTTTCAGGTACAAATGCTTTGATAAAATATCCAAAATATTTTATAATATCAAGTTTGAATATTTCAAACTCCAATAAAAAATTTCAGGATATTTTGAAATATAAAGTATTGATAATGGTTTATTTGGCATTCTCAGAGGCTTTGTTATTTATTTTTAAATTGCTATAATTGTTCAAATATTTAAAATGGCCCCTGATATATTCATGTCCATATTTATCAGACATATGGAACATTTTGTATTGGCATATTGAGTTTGTTGAGTTTTCAGAAAGTTTTAATTAATTTGATTCTAATGTGAGCTTGGGGTTTCTTTTAATCCCCATTTCATGTTGATGCAAAATTGATATATGATGCACACACATGCTATCCTATGACATCTAGCTAGGGATGTGACAACTCACCCCCACTCAAAAGAATCTCGTCCCAAGATTTTGAAGTCGTCGGGAAGAGCACGGGGTACTCTAGTCAAATACAATCTTCTCTTTCCCATGTGTCCTCCTTTTCAGAATGGTGTGACCACTGAACCTTGAGAAACTTGATGTTCCCACGCCGAGTGGTACGCTCAGCTTGATCAAGAATACAAACAGGGTATTCTCGATATGTAAGGTTATCTTGGAGATCAAGCACTTCGTGGTCTACTTCATGGACAGGGTCTGAGAAGCAACGCCTGAGTTGTGAGACGTGGAAGACATCAAGAACCTTGGAAAGATGCGGCAGAAGTTCCAATTGGTAGGCAACCTCTCCTCTTCTAGCAAGAATGCGAAAAGGTCCAATGTAATGAGGAGCCAACTTGCCCTTGATACCGAATCGATGGGTACCCTTTAGAGGTGTAACCCGAAGGTAAGCCTTCTCGTTAACTTCATAGGTCACAACCATATGATGGCGATCATATTGGCTCTTTTGACGAGATTGGGCTATTTTCAACTTTTCACGAATAATGCGAACTTGCTCCTCTGCATCCTGGATCATATCTGGGCCAAAGAGTTGCCTCTCTCCGGTTTCTGACTAGTTAAGAGGTGTTCGACACCTTCGTCCATAGAGAACTTCAAAAGGGGCTTTGCCCAATCTTGATTGATAACTATTGTTATAAGCAAATTCAGCAAACTGAAGACATTTCTCCCAATTCATATCGAAGGATATAACACAAGCTTGGAGCATGACTTTGAAGATTTGATTGGCTCGCTCAACTTGACCACTTGATTGTGGGTGGAAAGCAGTGCTAAAGGATAGATGAGTCCCCATAGCGGTTTGAAAACTTTCCCAAAATCGGGAAGTAAAGATACTTCCTTGGTCTGAGTTAATCTCCAATGGAACACCATGAAGAGAGACTATTTGAGAAACATATAACTCCGCTAGCTGGCTAGCAGTTATACTCTTCCGAACAGGAAGAAAATGAGCCACTTTGGAAAGGTGGTCAATGACCACAAAGATAGCATTATTCCCTCTATTGGTCTTGGGAAATCCGGTAATGAAATCCATACCGACCTTATCCCATTTCCATTCGGGAATAGCTAAAGGTTGAAGGGTGCCAGCAGGCCTTTGATGTTCTGCCTTAACGCGACGACAAACATCGCAATTAGCAACGAACTGGGCAATTTCTCTCTTCATCCTAGTCTACCCAAACCTATGGTGTAGGTCCTGATACAACTTGGTACTACCCGGATGAATTGTGAAAGGAGAATCATGAGCCTACTTAAGGATCAGCTGTCTTAAGCGTGTGCTCTTAGGAACCACCAACCAGTTTTGAAAGAACACAACATCCTCATCGTCCTTGGAGAAATCTTTAGCGTTTCCACTAGCAATATTCTCGTTGATCCGAGATATACCTTTGTCATACCTCTGGACAGCTACTATTTGATCCTTAAGAGTAGGTTTTTCCACCAGGTTGGATAGGAATCCTTGAGGAACAATGTGGAGGTTCAACTTCTGAAATTCCTCATAGAGAAGTGGTTGACCTTGTTGTAACATCAGGTTGTTACAATAACACTTATGACTTAATGCATCAGCCATGACATTGGCTTTCCTCGGGGTGTAAGTTATCCCTAAGTCGTAATCTGTAATCAACTCAACCCATCGTCTTTGCCTGAGATTCAAATCTGACTGGGTGGAAATATATTTCAGACTTTGGTGATTAGTGTAAATTTCGCAATGATTACCCAGAAGGTAATGTCGCCAGGTTTTCAGTGCATGGACCACAACTGCAATCTCAAGATCATGTGTTGGATAATTATCCTCATGTGGACGCAACTATCGAGATGCGTATGAAATCACATGGCGAACTTGCATGAGAATGCAACCTAATCCTTGTCGCGAGGCGTCACAATAGATAACAAAGTCCTTAGAGAAATCTAGTGGCACCAGAACGGGAGCAGAGGTCAGTCGTCTTTTCAACTCCTGAAAATTGTGCTCGCATTGTGGAGTCCACTCGAACTTTTTATCTTTCTTGAGGATTTCAGTTAGAGGTTTCGCAACCTTGGAGAAATTCTGGACAAAGCGGCAACAATAGCTCGCTAAGCCAAGGAAACTCCGAACTTGCTTAACCGATTCAGGTTGAGTCCAATCAAGGACGGCCTGAACTCTCTCAGGATTGACATCAATACCTTTACCAGAGATTACTTGGCCTAGATAGGCCACTTCTGGCAACCAAAATTCACACATGGAGAATTTGGCATACAGACGGTGCTCTCGAAGTTTCATCAATACCAGGCTTAGATGCTCGGCATGCTCCTATTCGTTCTTCGAGTAGATGAGTATGTCATCGGGGTAAACCACGACGAATTTATCCAAATACTCCATGAAGATCGAATTCATCAAGCGAGAGAAGGTGGCCGGGGCATTGGTTAAACCGAAGGACATAACGGTGTACTCGTATTGGCCATAACGAGTAACAAAAGCCATTTTTGGAATGTCCCCATTTCTAATTCAGATTTGATGGTATCCCAACCTCAAATCCATTTTGGAAAAGACACAGGATCTAGCAAGTTGATCATACAAATCCTTGATCCCGGGGAGCGGATACTTGTTCTTTATGGTGACAAGATTCACTGGCCGATAATCCACGACCATCCGATTCGATCCATCCTTCTTCTTGACGAAGAGGACGGGACAAGCCCAAGGAGAAGAACTAGGACGGATGAAACCTTTCTTCAAAGCTTCATCGAGTTGGATCTTAAGTTCGGCTAGTTCTAAGGGTGCCATCTTATAGGGTCTACTGGCTATTGGGATAGTCCCTGGGATGAGCTCTATCACAAACTCAACATCTCTGACAGGTGGAATTCCTGGCAGTTCTTCTGGAAAGACATCCAGAAAATCACGGACTACCAGAATATCTTCTAATTCTGGAAGAGGGCTAGCATTGAGGGAATAGAGTTGGCGCTTGGTTGTTCGAGTGGAGACATTAACTATCTCACCCGATGGATGTGTAAGTTGAACATTCCTAGTATGAGTATCAATCTTAGCATAGTGGGCTTTCATACAGTCCATGCCTAAGATGATATTGATGTCTGAAGACTTGAGGGCTATCAAACTTGCTAGGAAGACTAGCCTATCCACTAGAATCTCGTTATCATGGCTCACTCTAGAAGTTTGCCACTTTGAACCAGGAGTCTGAACTACTAAAGGAGTAGGCATGTCACAAAAAGACATGTTATGCAACTGTGCATAACTTCCTGAGATGAAAGAATGAGATGCCCCAGTATCAAATAGAACAGATGCCGAATGGCTATTGACAAGGAGCGTACCTAGGATAACATCAGGATCCTCAAGGGCTTCCTCAGCAGAAACATAATTCACTCGTCCACGAGCAGGAGTTGGCTGCACATAGAAAGCTTTTCCCGGCTTCCCACGTCCAGCCGGCTTGGCATTGTTCTGAGGGCAATCACGGGAGTAGTGTCCTGGTTCCCCACATTTGTAGCAGACCATGATGGCAGGGGGAGCAGCATTGGTAGGTGGACCTCCAAATGTCCTGGCTGGAGGGTTGGCCTGAGCTGGGCGAGGCGCCTGGAAGGATGGCCTCGCGGTGTACCTTGGCGACAGAGCCACGTTGGGCACCCACACCCGGCGTTTGTTGGAGCCTGAGCCAGATGCGGGGCTGAAATCACGGTTGTGCTTCCTCGTGGCCTCATAGTCAGTCTATCCAGACTCGGCATTGATAGCCTTGTTGATGAGAGCCTGGAAGGATGTGCACTCATACAGGTGCATATCTCGACAGAGCTTAGGATTATGTCCCTTGCGGAACCTAGCATGTTTCTTGGCATCGGTTGAAGCTTCCTCCGGAGCATAACGAGCAAGATTGCCAAACTCACGGCTATAGGCATCCACTGACAGTCTGCCCTCGGTGAAAGCACAAAATTCCTCTCTCTTGCGATCCATCAGCCCTTCTAGGATGTGATGGGTATGGAATGTCGTGCTGAATTCTGCCCAAGTTGGTGCGGGGCCTGCAGGACGCATGGCTTCATAATTTTCCCACCGCAGATTGGCGGGTCCTTCCAGAAAGTAGGTAGCAAAGGTCACCTTGTTGGCCTCGGATACATGGCAGCTCGGATCTTACGGAACATGTTGGTCAGCCAATCATCCGCATCGAGTGGTTCGACCGAATGATGTCACTTGGGTGGGCACAGCTTGACAACATCACCGAGGGACACGCCATCATTGTGATCATTGGGGGGAGTACGCGTTGTGTTCTGCTCAATTCGTTCCAGCATCCTTTTGGTCTCCGTTTTGTTCCGCTCAGCTTCAAGCATCACTTCCGCCAAAGAGGGCGCATGTGGCAGGTTCTCTTGCCTTGGCTGGCTTCCCTCGCCCTGCTTAGGGGCAGGCACGGGGTTATTCCTAGTTGCCACCATCCTGGGAAAACAAACCCACAGCTTAGCCATAGAGGACATCAACTCTAAGACATGAGGTAAGGAATGTACTGGACAACATGGCATGCAGGGTAAACACCCAAACAACATGGTAATAACAACTGCCCTATTAACACCATGATTCATAGACACCATGACATAGTTCAGTACAAGCCCAAGATGAAATACAAACTACGGAGAGATCACACAACTCATTGGAGGCACTACAAGCTTCCTATACATTATCTATCTACACCTCCGGAACTCAACTCTCAACCTCAATCATATCCCACAAGACACGCAGGACTGTGGCGATACGACTACTACCATACTAGAACTAACATCCACGTACTCAAGCATCATCGTAGAATGCCTCATACAGGTTACCCCCATGACCCGGGAGCTGAACCTGAGGATCCAGAAACACTCTAGCCTGTGATCCCTGGAAACAGTAAGGACACGGATGTGGCCTCGGTCCCCTTGTTGGCAGCAACAACGGTCCTCGAAGAGGGGTGATGCCCCCAACATTGGGCCAGTCTACGCGTGCTGGCAGATGAGTCCGCGATGGGTTCAGCATCTCCAAATCTCCATAGCCTGTCTGCATGATAGGTGCCAACTGCGTCAGGGCTGTCCAAAGATGTGCACAGGTAGCATAAAGCTCCATGCGAAGGGCACGTGCATCACGATCCCGGTTCTCCAACATCTGAGACGTCACCTGCAGCCTAGGGTCCTCATGAGAATGATCATAGTAGGCTGCGCTAAGATAGCCATCCTCTCCTCCCATGGAAGCAGGAACATAACAGAACTCTGTGTTCTGAAGCAGACCATGGTGAAACCTCATGATAGTCAACATGGTGTAGCCAGCCTCTTGAACTGCCATGTCTATGGTGACACCTAGTCCATAAGTCCAGTGAAGCGGCTCTGAAGCTCCATGATATGAAGGATATATCTTAACAGAACACAGATGCTGGCTCTGGTTGAAATCTCGATATTGTTCCTCCATTGTGTACTCTGGGTACCAACGGTAGCTAGCCTCCATCATAACGTTAACCAACATGGACGTGTGACCCGATACATCGATGCACCTGGTCAGACGAACCACCTGACGGGAAGGACGAGGGGGCATCTGAAACAAAGAATGATGCAAAGACATTAGAGACTCTAGCAGAAATTGGACAACATAACGGCTGTCATTGCTCAAAAACGATTTTGAGACAACTGCAAAAGATTGGAAAGCATAACCACTCAACTTTCTAGACTCAAATCTCTTCTCCCATCTGTTTGTCACACCAACAACACTCAAGTACCGACATTCACTTGCAAACAAGCTAGCTAGTAGTCCATGGTTAGTAACTCGTCATCCTAAGCAATAGATGAGAAGCCTAGTTCTTATCCCCATAGAAAAGATGCGAAAGACTCGGCATAGAATAACTTGGCAAGACGAGTAAAAAGAGCCTTACGTTCCCTTCCACAATCAATTCCCCTACTTTTCTATAGTGTTTCTAGACTCAACTTCGACCGGTTTGGCTTGGTAGTCCTACAATCAGTCAAGCTCTGATACCAACGCTGTCGGGACCTCGATTCTAAGTCATATGAATCCAGACTGTAACATATCACATCACTTTGCGGCCTCATGTATGGTAAGCTCCATGGCTATAGCCTTACCTTAGTTGGATCGTTTGCGTCTTTTGGCTCACGTATGTGAACATGTCGTTGGCAACCTGACGACAGAGAACCCGGGCCGACATGACTAGTCATAGGACCCAAGTGGCACATCCGTACGGAAACAGGCATACGTAACCCAACAATGTAGGTGTCGGCCTCAAGCGTGTGTAGACGAGTCATAGCAAGCTACAAGGACTCCATTATGTCATGAGACATAAATGCCATCACCGCACATAGACGAGTCGTAGCAGGCTATAGGGACTCCATTACACTGCGAGACATTTCCCCAAAGGGACAGACACAGCAGCAAAGAAGGATACATGTCGGTCAATCAATGTGTCCGGAGTAGTAGCAAGCTACCAAGGCTCGACGGAAGCACAAAGAGGCAGTTTGCCATAAAGAGTGCCACTAAAGGCACACAACTAGGTGTCAGATCCCATACATACCGTTGCACGTCACACGTACGCACGACATGCCCGATATGCATAGATACAACTATGGCATCACAACATAACCATACAACAACACAACTTTTATTTAAGAGGCTCAAACGAGCCTTGCATAATATGTTCTTACAGATAGGGGTCACATGACCCGACACTCAAGTTATAAAAACAAGTTCATACAAACCAAGCGGAAGCATAAGCTGTCTGAGTTCAAACAGATGAAAGGGTAAAAAGGCACATGGCC
Organism: Hordeum marinum; assembly: GCA_022496015.1. Lineage (NCBI taxonomy): Eukaryota > Viridiplantae > Streptophyta > Magnoliopsida > Poales > Poaceae > Hordeum > Hordeum marinum. Next base: position 194,485,194 of record CM039677.1, read on the forward strand.
TGACCATCTACAGCCTGCCAGAGGGCATAAGGTCGTAGCTAGGACACCAGCTATTCGGCATAGCCGACATCTAGAAAGAACCCACCTGATGGGTCTTGGATCTCATCTGCAACATTTATTAAGCAATCGTGAGTACAAAGATACTCAGCAAGTCTTTAAAACAGACCTAGTTTTTTCATGATCATGTATCAATAAGGGGAGTGGTGGAGTTTATGCAGCAATGCCAGCTTTGACTCATGGCTAATCTACACTACACAATTTTAACTCTTTGTATAAATTTTAGATATCGCACGAGTCCACTAACTCCTTGACAATACACCACCATGGATTCACTTCCCTCTCCTGGGAGAGTGCCATCCACGGTACTCACACTTGTCTTGATATTTTTATGAGTATCCATTTGATTATCTATGAACAGCATAAGTTTCCAAGTAGTCCATATCCGAGGACGCGACTATTAGAATAGTTTCATACCCTGTAGGGGTGTAGTTCTTCACACACGCTCTCGCCACTTATCGCCGTGTGCTCCTAAAACCATGCACCTCTACAACCATGAAGCGGAAGCCCAGCGAGGGAGTCGTCCACGACCGTTAATTTCATAAGACCTCTAGTCCAGGCTATCGCCTATTTGAGACTAAACCCGCACAGAAGTCCGGCCGAAGTTTCCGCTACAGCCCCAAACGATGTGCGCAGGGTTCCCTAGCCCACCATTTGGGTGCCCTTGGTACACCATGCCACTGCCTACCACGTCGTAACCTACCCCTAGGGTCAGCGCTACGCACAGCCTCCAGCATGCTATAAACACCAGAAACTACTTGCAAATCCTGGACTAAGGCCTAAGAGACTGATAAGTCGAGAGGGTCAATTAAGTATCCCAACATGTGGTAGTAACAAGTCTTGGATCACAAACATGGAACTCAGTTCCTAAGAACGGACCCAATGAGACAACCCGCTATGTACTCCTACATAGCCCCTCATCGCTACCTTTACCAAATCGAGATCATCATAAGCTTATCACATCAGAACAACATGGTTTCACTCCAATTCTTCACCCAGATGAATCAGACCTGACACAACTCTAAGCATAGCAAGCATAGCAGGCTAAGTAAGCTAAGCACATCATGGCACAAGCATCTACTAGGTATGCTAGGTTGCAAGGTTTAGCTATTTACTGTGACAATGACAGGTCATGCAAAAGAATAGGTTCATCTATCGTGTATGACACACAAGTGAACGTTTGTCCTAATGCAATAAACAAGAGCAGGAGCGAGAGAGTGGGATGTTATCGGAATGATCAAAGGGGGGTTTCTTGCCTTGCTGGGTAGCAGAAAGGTTCTCTCCTTCGTTGCAATACTCGGGGGTTTCCTCAAAAGCAGGGAGTACCACAATGCAGATAAATAACAATCAATACACGCAAGTGCAACAATATGATGCATGATCATGACATGGTAGCATATAAGCATGGGCTAGTGCAACTATTGTCCATGTTAGTTTAAAGTGAGTTTGAATATAGGTTCAAAATCAATCTCCATTCCATATTACATATATTAACCTATTAGTAAATGTCAATGTTCATCTACATAGGTTGCTCTAACATGCATTATAATAGCACCATTAGATTCATTGGATTTTTCTGATAAATTTTCATATATAAATTATTTTCATCTGAGTTACAGATTAATTTATATGAATTGTTGAAGTTTTAAACATTTTCTAGAATTATTTTAAAACTAGAAATTCCTTTATTACATCAGCCTGACGTCATCATGGCGTCAGCAGGTCAGCTGACCAGGCCAGGTCAAACCTGACCAGTGGGACCCACTGGTCAGTGACCTAGTCACTAACAGGGTTAAATAATTAGCTAATTACTAATTAGATTAGGTTAGGGGCCACTGGTCAGTGGGCCATTAACTTAATTAAGTTAGTTTAATTATTATTTTTAAACTAATTCTAATTAGAAAGGGGGCGGGCCCCACTTGCCAGTTGTCCTGGGGTCAGACCCCGTGGTCAGTGACGGTTGACTCGCCGGCGTTGAGCCGCCGGCGATGTCAGGGACGTCGGAGGGGGGTCGGATCCCCTCCTCCGGTGACCAAAAGGACGGCGGAGGGCACTGGGAGGGCCTGTGCTCGAGCGCGTGTTGATCTAGCCCCAAGCTAGAGGCTGGGGTGGACGGGATCGATGTTGGCGACGAGCTCAGCGGCGACGGCGGTTTGGGCAGGACCGACTACGGCGCTAAAGGGCACGACAGGAGGAGCTAGAGGCGGCTACAGGCCCCTGGACGCACCACGAGCATCAGCCCACGGTCAGGTGCGAGCTGTGGCCGTTGTGGCCACGGCTACGCCATGACCGGCGGCGAGCTCCTCTCGGCTCTTGTGACAGGTAGGGGCTAGCGGAGGGGAACACTGTCAGGGCTAGGGGGAAACGATCCGGGGCCTCACCGGAGGGTCTTTTGGCGCCTTGGCGTGGTCAGGGACGTACGAGAGACGGTGAATCGGCAGCGTCTTCAGTCTAGCGAGGGAATAACATAGGAGAGTAGGGGGAGGAGAAGCGGCCACGGCGAGGAGGCCTCGTGCTGGTGCTCTCCGAGCCCTCCAGGCTAGTAACCAGGCAGGCAGGAGGTGGCCGGCGTGTGCCTGCGCGCAGCGAGCGCACGCCCCTGTCCTCCTGGCGAGAGGACAGGGATGACTGGCACGGGCCAGATGGGCCGGCTCCCCCTGGGCTTCTTCCTCTTTCTTTTCTTTTCTTTCCGTTTTTTCTTTCTGACATTTGTTTTATTTCTTTTTCAGGTACAAATGCTTTGATAAAATATCCCAAATATTTTATAATATCAAGTTTGAATATTTCAAACTCCAATAAAAAGTTTCAGGATATTTTGAAATATAAAGTATTGATAATGCTTTATTTGGCATTTTCAAAGGCTTTGTTATTTATTTTTAAATTGCTATAATTGTTCAAATATTTAAATTGGCCCTTGATATATTCATGTCCATATTTATCAAACATAGGGAACATTTTGTATTGGCATATTGAGTTTGTTGAGTTTTCACAAACTTTTAATTAATTTGATTCCAATGTGAGCTTGGGGTTTCTTTTAATCCCCATTTCATGTTGATGCAAAAATGAAACGTGATGCACACACATGTTGTCCTATGACATCTAGCTAGGGATGTGACAACCCAAATATTTTATCATATCAAGTTTGAATATTTCAAACTCCAATAAAAAGTTTCAGGATATTTTGAAATATAAAGTATTGATAATGCTTTATTTGGCATTTTCAGAGGCTTTGTTATTTATTTTTAAATTGCTATAATTGTTCAAATATTTAAAATGGCCCCTGATATATTCATGTCCTTATTTATCAGACATAGGGAACATTTTGTATTGGCATATTGAGTTTGTTGAGTTTTCACAAACTTTTAATTAATTTGATTCCAGTGTGAGCTTGGGGTTTCTTTTAATCCCCATTTCATGTTGATGCAAAATTGAAACATGATGCACACACATGCTGTCCTATGACATCTAGCTAGGGATGTGACACAGCAACACAAAGACGCAACTTGTCCCCTTTTATCAGTGGGATATAGAAACTCGCGAGGTTGAACCTAGTACAACGCACCACTCCCACCGAAGAAATATCAATCTAGTTGGCCAAACTATCTCAGTAGATCTGAGATCATTAGGAAGGTATGGTGATCATGAAAATAAGAATTTTAGTATTCTAGTTTGACCTCATATACTTTTCATGAATAATCTGAACATAAACTCACAATTCATCTGATCCCAACAAACACACCATACAAAGGGATTACATCGGATAAGATCAAGGCAAAGATGCGATGAACATTGTATTGAACATCGAGAGAGAGAGAGAGAGATTGCCACATGGGTACTACCTACGGACCCATAGTTCTATGGTGAACTAATCACACATCATGGTGAGGGAAACAAGGTTGATGAAGAGGCCTCCATGATTGATCTCCCCTATGGCAGGGTGCCGGAACGGAAGTTAGATGGCTCTCGTTGAAACAGAGACTTGCGGTGGCAGAAAAATTGTTTTGGGAGTGCTTCTGGTTTTTTTAGGGTAAACGAGAATTTATAGGACATAGAGGGGCATAGAGAGACGCCCGAGGGGGTACAAGCCATCAGGGCGACCCCCTAGTGGTGCGCCCTATGGGCTTGTGGGCCCCTCATGGCTCTCCCGGCCTCATCCCGAAGCTTCTAGGTCTTCTTTTGGTCCATAAAAAAGCATCAAAAAGTTGCATGGCAATTGGACTTCGTTTGGTACTGTAAACCTGAAAAGTGAAAAACACGCAGAAAACAACAACTGACACTAGGCACTGGCTCAATAGGTCAGTGCTCAAAAATATTATAAATTGGTAAGTAAATACCCAAAAAGTATCCTAGAATGATAATATATTAGCATGAGACAATAAAAATTTATAGATACGTTGGATACATATTAGCATCCCCAAGCTTAATTCCTACTCGTCCTCGAGTAGGTAAATGATAAAAACAGAATTTTTGATTTGACATGCTACCCATTATGTAATATTTCATATGTATGCTCATTGAGACATGATGAATTAAAAAAAACAGAGTAATATTTATAAGTATAAGAAACAAAAGCATTGATTTTTAGAAGTATATGATCCTAAAAGAATGTTTACCCGTACTCATCTTATTATACTATCATGGCATGACTCCGTCTTCACCTCATCAATACATATGTTAAGCACCATGGTATCCAAGTCAGGAAGTTGGGTCGTACTTTTTAAATATGCATCAACTCTTTATTCTTCACCTAATACATGAGCGTGAACCATTGGACATAGCATATAGGTGGAATATAATATGATGAGAGATATCAAAGGGGTAAAAAGTGGAGAAGATAGTCTCACATCAACTAGGCGTACCAACGAGCTATGAAGATGCTCATCGATAGATGTCAACAAAAGGAGTAAGGACTGCCATGCAAATGATGCACTAGAGTTATAAGTGTGTGAAAGCTCAACTGAAGCTAAGTGGGGTGTGCATCCAACTTTCCTGCTCATGAAGACCTCGGACATTTGAGGAAGCTCGTCATCGGAATATACAAGCCAAGTTTAATATGAAAAGGTAATTCCCACTAGCATATGGAAGTGAGAACATAGGAGACTCTCTATATTAAGTACATGGTGCCACTTTGAGGCACAAGTGTGGTAAATAAATAGTAGCAAAGTCCCTTCTCTCTTATTCTCTCATTTTTTAAAATTTTATTTTTTTCTCATGGGCTTTTCTCCCTTTATTTTTTCTTTTCTCCTCCCCCATTCATATTTTTTATATGGTGGGATCATTTGGCCTCCCATTTTTATTTTATTTTTTGTCCAGACTATCATCCTGACTTGTGGGGGAATCATAGTCTCCATCATTCTTTCCTCACTGGGTCAATGCTCTAATAATGATGATCATCACACTTTTATTAACTTACAACTCAATATGAAGAACTGATAGGAAGATATGACTATGTGAATGTCACACCTTATGTTTGTATCACCTTGCTATGCTATGGATTTACAAAATTTGGAACCATTTAAAACTTTTGAGTGCACATGCTTGTTTGATATGTTTGATGATTGCTTATTTGGTTGATTGTGTTTGGCACTCTTAGGTTCTACTCCTCTCCTTATTTGTCTACCTTGACCCAAGCATCTTGCCAAATGATCATGCCATGTGTGTAGTACTTAAACTATTTTTATGAAAAAATTATTTTGACCAAAAAGCATTTATTTAAATTAGGGTTTCCAAAACCAATGACTTGAGGTTTGCACTACAAGTCATCAAATTGGGTGGATCCTTTTTGGGAAAGGCTTTATTTGAGACCCACTATATACATGACTTCGTGAAACCACCAAATAATAATTTTAAAGATTATTTTCATATTTTATTTAAAGGCTTTTTCTTCAGGCCAAAAATGGGATTTATAGGGAAAAAATTATTTAAATTCTTTGAAAATATCTGAGAAATTTAGGGAAACTAAGTGGACATATATTTTCCATATATATGAGTTTCAACACATGGTCATGTTCAAATCATGGGCAAAACCCCCTCAAAACCCTTTCTGCTTAAATCAAACATTTGAAATATTTCTATAAGAAATGTTCTCAATAAATTCCAGGAAAATTCCAGCAACTCACACATGTTAAATTTGAGGATCTTGCAAAGTTTCATCTCAATCCACCAAAATATTCCAGAACCATTCCTGTCCAGAGTCCAATTTGAGCAACTTCACATTGTGAAGTATCTCCAATTGATCCCAAACTTTGAGGACATGTTGTATTCACCAAATAATGATGGTACACCAAGTGGTGCATAATGGAGAATGGGATAAGATGCCTGGATCTACAGAAACCTGATCCTATTGATTTCTAGGGTTACCCAGTTTACATTATCAATTTTCTTAAAATGATCCCAAGCTTGGAGTTCCACTCTATTTTTAAACACGAGTTCATCCTCTTAAGTTTCATCTGTAGTAGATGAGCTTAGAAAGCCCAAGCACTGATTAAACACCTTCTGGTGGGAAGAAAATATCAACGATTGAGCCTCTTCCCTTGTTCTCCTTCACCTACAATTTTTACCACAACCCAGTGCACCCCCTCCACACCTCTCGTAAAATTCATGGAGCCAGAGAGCATGATTGCGTGGGGTAAAAACCACTTTTCCCTCTCTGGACAGCACCTTTCCCAAGTCTCTCTCCTCTCCCTCTCACTCCTCGCTAACTCCAGATCATCCAAAGCTCTTTTCCACTTGAATACTCCCTCTTGCCATACATGGACATAAGTGGAAACGCTAGAGTGCGTGAAACGCTCTAGGATGCCGGCCAAAGATGCGCTCTGGAGCGTGCTACAGAATAATAGAAAGTTGACCTCCCTCTCTTGCCCATACCCGACCACCTCGAGCCTCCCCTCATGACAGTCGATGTGCCTCGACATCCGCAACACGCCACACACGCATAGCGGCCACCCCTCTCGGCCAACTGCTGGCCTGCATGCGTGCGCTCCCCTGCTCTCTCTCTCTCTGTTCTTTTCCCATGTCCTAGACCGACCGTAGGAGGCCCCTAGACCCATCTCCGCATCCTCGCGTGGCCTATGGCCTTGACCTCAACCTCGCTGGCACACAAGCCCATGGTGCACCCGTGCCCCGCCTATTTAAGGCCATCCTAGGACTCCCTCTCCCCTCTAGTGACCCCTCTCCCTCTCAATCATGCACCAGAACGACTCCCTCCTCCTCCTCGAGCACTAGTGCTCGAGATCGACCAAGGCGCTGTCACATTCGGGCTTCGTCAATCTCGAGACACAGGCCCGCTCCGGCTCCGCTTCCTCCTCCATTGAGACCGCAGAGAGCACCTGAAGATCCTCCACCTCTTCCCCTCCCTTTTCGCTGCGAGAAACATCAACGGCGATCCCCTGCCGAAGTGCCTCCGCCATGGGTACCTTGTCGCCGGTGACTCTGTACTCTTCAGCGTCCCGCTACACCTCCGCCCGAAAGGCAACGGAGCCCTGAGCCCATTCCCCTCCTATGATTGCCTCGCCATGGCCGGAATTGTCGATGGTGAGCTCCTCCGCCCTCTGGTGAGGAGTTGACGACGACCCCGACAAGTGGGACCGCTCGTCAGCCTCTCACCCCTCCCACCTACCTCTCTCTCTCTCTTCGCTGCCGGGCCCCGCCCACCAAGTTTGAATCCTGAAGCGAGGGAGCGGCAAGCTTGCCTGGGCCGGTTTGCCCAACTGGGCTGGCTCGGCCGGCTGTTCTGGCCCAGGTTGCTCTGTGGCCTTTTCTTTTTCTTTTTCTATGGAATTTTGCAAAGCTTCCATAGATCCAAATACTTTTCCAAATTAAAAACTTCTTCCACCGCAAATCTTGCAATAATATAATGAATTTAATAGTGTCGTTTGTGATTTTTTGAAAACATGTAATGCTAGTTTTGAATATTTTAGCCTCTGTTAAAGAAATTTTGAAAATCCTTTTGACCACAAAACCTTAGGAAAATATTTTTATTATCTATTGTAGTAATTTACGGAGTAGGGTAACTTTTTATAAGTGGAGTTTGTGCTCTGTGTTTATTGTGATTCTTATTGTTGCCATTATGATCGCGACGCTAGATTGCGCTTTTGACGAGGGAGTTGAACCCGAAGACTTTGAAGACCCGGAAGACTTTGTTCAGCAAGGCAAGCAACCCTGTGACCATGACTATGAAACCCTTTTATTGCATGGAATATAGCACTTTATTGCATGATGTTGATCATGTTGATGTGGTGACCACTTCGGTGGGTTGCCTCCGATACTTTCTTGTTGATACTTGCGTCGTGCATGACCCTACCTCCTTATGAGGGTTGTGCGGGTGGGAGTAAATATGATGCTTAGTAGATGCTACACAAAGTAGGACGGGAATATGCATGGTGATGGAAAAAAAGTGTTTTCAAAGACTGTTAAAAAAAACCGTCGGGTGCCACTAATGCCCGAGGGAGGTGAAGATGAACTAGGTAACCACTTGATGCAGAAGTGGTGTACCAGAGAAAGTGAGTGTGTGTGTTTTCGAAAATGGATTAGATTTAAGATTTGTCGACTATTCCCAACCTTACATGTACAACCACACTACCCCTATATGGGAAGGCACTTTGTTGATTACTTTGGTCGATGCTAGCAAAGATCCCACATTATTAGTGGCGGGAGTGAAGTGGTCACTTTCAATACGGGGTCATGCCAGGTAGGGTGTAACAGCCCGGGATCGATGCTCCAGAAGATTCCCCTTTTATTTCCATTCTCGTCTGTGTTTCGTCTGGTTGTCGCATTCATCATCGCATCATTCGCATCATCTGCATAGCATCTTCTCTCGTTTTCGAAAACTTGCATCCGTTCATAGTCGCTAGTTCTCTCCGTTCTTGTCGTTGCCCGTTTCGAGACCAACCACACACATGCGCGCCCGTGGCATCATTAAAAAACCGTTTTTAAGGCACGCGAAAAATAATCTTGGATTGGGTCGAAACGTGGCGTGCAGTCTTATCATAGCATAGGTAGACCGCCTGCAAAATTTCGTCGCATTCCGAGTTTGTTTGATATCCGAACGGTCAGCCGTAGTCGTGTCGTCATCGGTTTATCGTCGGGCGTTTCAGTGTTTCAAAACTCTGTCACGGGCTGCACATCTCCCTCTCTCCTCTACCCACACCCCCTCTACACAGGCCCCAGCCCACCTAGCCTACCCCCATGACCGAAGCCGTCCGATCACGATTGTAGGGTCCGAAAATGGGCAAACCCCCCTAACCTAGCCCCAAACTGCTATTTATAGATACCTAGACGTCCATTTAGGGAAATCCAAGCCTTCCCTCGGGGTCTACTCCGCTGCCAACCTCCAGCCACCCCATAGCCGCCTTCTCTCTCCTCAAGCGCACAGGGCCAAGCCCATCCAGGCTCGCCGCCAGGCCCGAAGCTCCCCGCCACTCGAGCTCCCTGCTCGCCTGACCCAGGGGCTCCCGCAGCCCTCGCGCGCCCCTCGCTCCTCCCACGACTCCCGTCGCCAGCACCGCCGGCCGGCCCTCGCCGGAGCTCGCCGGAGCGCCGCCCGAACCCACCACCATGGAACCTCACCGCCCCTTTCCTCCTCCCTCCAAGTCTCTCTCTCCCTCATCCGCTCTCTCTCCCTCCTCGCAGGATCCTCCATGGCCGCCGCCCGATCTGCTCCACCTCGCCTCTGATTCTCTTCACTGCTATCGGGAATGGATCCAGCCTCGCCGGATCTGGCCTTCCCCGGCCTCCCCCTCACCGGAGCCCGTCTCGGACAGGAGGTCACTGCCTCCCTGCATCGGACAGGAGGTCAGGGATGAGCCGCTCGCCCGCTCGCCCACTCCAGCACCCTCGCGTGGGCTCGGTCCAGCCAGCTGCTGCTCCGAGTCGGCCCACCGGGCCCAAGGTGAGCCGCCCCACGCGCCCTATCCTTCGCCTAGTGCGTGCATAGCTATCCTACGCCCAGTGATCCGGCCCGTGCGTTTTTTTCCTTTAGACGAATTTGCCAATTATCCCCAGTATAATAACATTGCAGAAACCCCCCTAAACTCATGCATTTAATAACTTTTCATCCTTGCATCATATGAGAAAACTTAACATATGAAAAGTGACTAGAATTTCATGTAGATTCACAATATCCAACTTTCACATGTGATACATATGTTTAACTTGCTGTTTTCATGCAATTTGCACAATTGTCATGCCGATATGAATGATTTAATAACTTTTGAACCGTAGCTCCGTTGAAAATATTTTATATATGTAACTTGACTAGAAAAATGTGTAGAATCACATGGTGACATTTATTTTGCAGTTTAACAACTCTAAAATTTTGTTAGGCCGGATCTGGATCTAAATAATAATATACATATGAGGTTGTTTTGGAAATGCTATATGTTGCTTCCGGCCCCATTTAAATGCCTAGATGATGTAGTTGTTCATGCTTCACCTCTTGCCATGATAAACAACATCAACCACTTTCTCATAATTGGAGAGTTACTATTTTGTTATATGTATGTTTTCCCTCCCCATTTAAAATTGCTTAATTCCATCTTCGCCTTATGCATGACCACCCATGTTAAACAACATTTAATATTGACGAGTACCTAAACGAGAGTGAACTAAATAATTCAAACGTGGAGTTTCGTCAATATGCAACTCATTGCATATTGAACTTCACTTAATGTGTAGCAGTTGTTTGATGTTCTTGCCATGCCATGCATTGCATATTAAACCGGACATTTATCATAGTTGTTTGCGCATCATGTCATGCATATGTTGTTGTGTACCGTGTGTTGATTGTTGTTTTCGGATTTTTCCTTCTCGATAGAGTTCCGAAAGTGTTCAGAGTGTGAGGATTTGTTCGACTACGTTGGCCCATCTTCTTCATGGACTCGATCTTCTTCCGTGCGGGATCTCAGGCAAGATGACACATTTCCCTAGGTACCACTACTATCATTACTATGCTAGTTTTCCCATTTTTATTGTTATGTCTCGCTACCTACCACTTGATTGTCAAGCCTCCAAACATTGTCATGAAAAGCCTATAACCTCTCCACATCCCAGCAAACCTTTGTTTGGCTATGTTACCGCTTGCTCGGCCCTTCTTATAGCGTTTCTAGCTGCAGTTGCAATTGCTTCCATGTGACAACATGGACATTCTTTGTCATCACAGTATTATAGCTATTTAATTTAATGCACATATACACTTGGTAAAGGGTGGAAGGCTTGGCCTTTTGCTCGGTGTTTTGTTCCACTCTTGCTGCCCCTAGTTACGTGTGAACCAATGTTATGTTCCATAATTGAGCGCTCCTAACATGCTCGGGGTTGTTATGGGGACCCTGTTGATTTTTTTTAGGATAAAGCTTGTCTGGCAAGGCCCAACATTGGTACTACATTTTCCTAGTAAGTAATAAACCTGCATAGGGAGTAATTAAACCAAGGATCTTAATCAACAACCCGGGCCAGTGCTCCTCATGAGTGTTGGTCCAAAACAGAGCCACTTGCGGGGCCACCTCGGGGCAACTCGAGGGATTTCGATCAAGTCGCCGTACGTGTTCATCTGGTCATGTCCTGAGAACGAGATACGCGGCTCTTATCGGGTTGTTCGACACGTCAGGCGGCCTTGCTGGATTTGTTTTACCTTTCTCGAAGCTCTTGAGCGAGGAATTCCGATTTTTCTTCGAGCTATCTCGAGGTGGTGGATTTCCTTTGGAATTGCCTAGGATGATCACGAGATCTATGGTCGAGGTTATTCCCGCTGCGTGTGGTTAATTTGTGATGGATGAGTTGGAGCACCCCTACAGGGTTAAATCTTTCGAAAGTCATGCCCGCGATTGTGTGGCAAACCTGGATACTTTGTTTAACACCCGTTCATAGAAAAATTGATGTAAACTCTAATAAAATACACCAGTTGTGTGCATAACCGTGACTGTCTCTTCTCGTGAGTCCTTATCTGATAGAGAACATGGTGGGGTTATGTTTGACGTAAGTAGGTGATCAAGATCAGTTAGTGATCATTACTAGTTCACGTCCGTTATGCGTAGACCACCATACTTTACTTTATGTATTTGTAAGTTAGCCACTTAAACAGATGCTTAGTCGCTTGCTGCAGCCTCACCACTTAACCATACCTCACCCATTAAGCTTTAATAGTCTTGATACCCTTGGAAATGAGATTGTTGAGTCCCTGTGGCTCATCATCAATCTAGGATGGGTTCTAGGCGGCAGCTTGGGATAGCAAGCGTGGATATCATTTTATCGTTTGATTTCATCCGTAGTCGGACCTTGCTCTTCTATATGATGTTTGAGCATGTTATTGTATTGATGTGACTCTGATGTAGCTTGTGGAGAGTGTAAGCCAATTCCATATACTCATCTCATATGTACATGTACTTGTAATGATATCCATTCTTGCAACATTACAATATGCGCTTCTATCCTTGTCGAGGCCCTCGTGCCAAAATAAGGATAGGATCGCATCTTGGGCGTGACATAGGGTGGCCATGGGCTGTTTTCAAAGACACCGGGCACATCGTTGGTCCCTCCATGGATGGTACGATCTAGTTCAAGGCTCGTATGATGTACATCATGAGGATTGGGTACCAATCGAGTGGAATCTTTGTTTAGTATCGCTAGGGGAAAATCATTGTTCGAGTACTTACCTCAGGTATGAACAATACTGCGAATCGTGGCTTCACATAGAAGTTTCCCGAGTTTTGTGGGTAAAGTGTGCAACCTCTTTAGAGTGTAAAACTATTCGAATAGCCATGTCCATGGTCAAGGAGGGTTGGGTGGTGTCGGTGTCAAAACCGGCGGATCTCGGGTAGGGGGTCCTGAACTGTGGATCTTGGATCGATTGGTAACATGAGACAAGGGAGATGGTATTTACCCAAGTTCAGGACCTTTTGGTGGAGGTAAAACCCTATGTCATGCTTTGTTTATATTGGTGATGGTGTATCGAATACAAAGTTGATCTACCTCGAGATCGTATGTAGTGGTCTAAACCCTAAGAGCTATGCTCGTATGTTGATGTGATCTATGATGATCTGATTGTCCCTAATGACTAGCCTGGCCTCGGTTTATATAACACACCCAAGGCCTAGGATAACAAGAGTCCTAGTCGGCTATGTCGGTGGAGAGGAGTCCTTGTTTTGATCACCAAGTCTTGTGGAATCTTCCTCGTACGCATCATGGGGTGTCCGAACTGGCCCACTAATGAACCACCCTAGGGGTCCTTGGCCCGACCCACTAGTCAGGAGACGACATGGTGAGTACCCACTAGTCCAGGACACCGTCAGTAGCCCCTGAACCGGTCTTCAAGTTGAGGACGCTCCCCGGTTCATCCGAACTATTCTTCATCTTCAGTCATCGGTCTTGAAAACTGGTTCAACAAATCTTCCCATCTCTGATCTTGAGGATCGTCGAGGTGTATCTAAAGAGTTCACATGTCGAGCATCCGAGGAGCCCCTTTAAGTTCTTGGCCTTTATCAATGCCTTGTAATTTTTTACGCCACACCTCAAGTTTGAAGTGTTTCCCGTCCTGCGGTTTCCTCTTGCGCCCGAGCTCCAACGCCGAGCTGCATCCGAGGTGTCTTTTTGCATCCGAGCTCCAACGCTGGTCGGCATCCAAGGTGTCATAGATTACATTGGTCTCTGAAAATTTGCAGGATTCTATCTGAGCATAAATGCGGAAATAGTATTTTATGGAGCCAGCCATTCGTAACTGAGCTTTATGATGGACTGCTTCTGTAACGCCCAAGATGCGCTCCTATCCTTATTTAGGCATGGGGGCCTTGACAGGGATAGAGGCGCATCTCGTTGTTTTGCAAGTGCAGTAAACATTACATACATGTATGAAGAGATGAGTATATGAGTTGGCTTACAATCGCCAAAAGCTAAATTACAAGTTCACACAATAATAATGCTTTCAAATATTTGAGGAAATTTAGGGAAACTCAATGGACATATATTTTCCATATATATGAGTTTCAACACATGGTCATGTTCAAAATCATGGGCAAAACCCCTCAAAACCCTTTGTGTCCAAATCAAGCTTTTGAAATATTTCTATAAGAAATATTCTCAATAAAATTCAAAGATAAAATTCCAGCAAGACAACATTGTCATAGGTGATGATCTTGCAAAGTTTCATCTCAACCCAAATTGTTTTGGTTCATCAAACTATTCCAAAAAAACTGTCTAGATTCAAATTTGAATAACTTTACATTGTGAAGTTTATTCCCTTGACCCCAAACATTGTGGGCATGTTCTAATCACCAAATAATGATGCTACACTAAATGGTGCATTAAGGATGTTATCTTAGCATGACTAGATCTACAGAAACCAGATTCTGTTGATTTCTAGGGTTTTACAAAATTACATTGTGTACTTTATTCAAAATTCCTCAAACTTCGTGTTCCACACTATTTTTACCACCTATTTCATCTTGTTAAATTCCATGGCCAGAAAACCCCATTTTCTTCCCACAACCTCCATCAAATACCTTCTGCATGTTTGGTAAAAACATGTTTTGACCACCTTTTACTATTCCCCTTGACCTCAAACTTTTACCAATGTCTCTAGGGTCCCCCCTTCACTCCCAGTAAGAATCTCAAGCCTCATATCGATGGGTAAGCGCGGTAAAACACCAATTTTACCCTCTGGACAACAGCAAAACACCCCTCTCTCCCCTCCCCTCTTATTCTATTAGCCTCCGAGGGCATCCAATGGTAGAACACCCTAGCCTAGATCCCCCTAGAGTCCCTGGACACAAGTGGCCGTGCCCGAAACGCCAAAGGCATGCCATGGCATGCCATTTGGGCGCTCTGGAGCATGCTAGAGAGCGTCGCCGCATTGTAGCAGGAGCATCCCAAGGCTCCCGACCACATTGGGATGGGGGAGCTTGTCCCCCTGGTCGGCCTCGACATCCGCAGCTCGGCAGGCAGGCGGCCCCCTCTCCTTTCTCTCTCCTCCTCCTTCCTCTGCGCATGCTCGACGCTGCCCAACTTGGCCAACCATGGTGCTCACATGCACGTGCTCCCCCATGTCTCTCCTCTCTCCCTCTAGGCGTGGACGTGCCCTAGCAACACCACAGCCACGCCCACTCCCCCTCCCGTTGAAATATTTCTATAAGAAATATTCTCAATAAAATTCAAAGATAAAATTCCAGCAAGACAACATTGTCATAGGTGATGATCTTGCAAAGTTTCATCTCAACCCAAATTGTTTTGGTTCATCAAACTATTCCAAAAAAACTGTCTAGATTCAAATTTGAATAACTTTACATTGTGAAGTTTATTCCCTTGACCCCAAACATTGTGGGCATGTTCTAATCACCAAATAATGATGCTACACTAAATGGTGCATTAAGGATGTTATCTTAGCATGACTAGATCTACAGAAACCAGATTCTGTTGATTTCTAGGGTTTTACAAAATTACATTGTGTACTTTATTCAAAATTCCTCAAACTTCGTGTTCCACACTATTTTTACCACCTATTTCATCTTGTTAAATTCCATGGCCAGAAAACCCCATTTTCTTCCCACAACCTCCATCAAATACCTTCTGCATGTTTGGTAAAAACATGTTTTGACCACCTTTTACTATTCCCCTTGACCTCAAACTTTTACCAATGTCTCTAGGGTCCCCCCTTCACTCCCAGTAAGAATCTCAAGCCTCATATCGATGGGTAAGCGCGGTAAAACACCAATTTTACCCTCTGGACAACAGCAAAACACCCCTCTCTCCCCTCCCCTCTTATTCTATTAGCCTCCGAGGGCATCCAATGGTAGAACACCCTAGCCTAGATCCCCCTAGAGTCCCTGGACACAAGTGGCCGTGCCCGAAACGCCAAAGGCATGCCATGGCATGCCATTTGGGCGCTCTGGAGCATGCTAGAGAGCGTCGCCGCATTGTAGCAGGAGCATCCCAAGGCTCCCGACCACATTGGGATGGGGGAGCTTGTCCCCCTGGTCGGCCTCGACATCCGCAGCTCGGCAGGCAGGCGGCCCCCTCTCCTTTCTCTCTCCTCCTCCTTCCTCTGCGCATGCTCGACGCTGCCCAACTTGGCCAACCATGGTGCTCACATGCACGTGCTCCCCCATGTCTCTCCTCTCTCCCTCTAGGCGTGGACGTGCCCTAGCAACACCACAGCCACGCCCACTCCCCCTCCCGTGCCCTCTGGCCTCGGCCTCGTCCTCACCGCCGCACCACCCAGTGGTGGACCTCGAGGAGGCTATATATAGACCCTCCTGGAACTCTCCGTCCCCTCCGGACCCCTTCTTCCTCACCAAATAGAGCCCCTGTGCCACCCCGATGAGCTCCCGAAGCCCCTACGCTCGGGATCGAGCCGAACCTCGCCGCGGCAACGTCGCCATTGATCTCTGGGTATGCCCCCCTCTGACCCTCCTTCTTCAGCTGCTCCTTCCTCACCTCACTGACAAGTTTCCCCCTCATCCCCGTCCATTTTGCAGCACGGGACGGCCCCGACGACCTCCTCCCGAAGCTCCTCCACCGCGGTTTCTTCGTTGCTGGCAAGACGGTGCCTCTCTAGCGTCCCCTCCACCTCCTCCCAAACGGCAGCAACCTCCTTAGTCTGTTGCCGCTCCCTGCTCCCCTCGCCGTTCCGTGCTTTGTCATTGGTGAGTGTCTCCACCCTCGGTCCTGAGGTAGGGGACGGATCCGACAACTGGGCCCCACCTATAGGCCTCTCACCTCTCCCTCCCGTGGCTCTCTCTCTCTGACCATGGGCCCTGCCATTAGGTTTGAAACCTGACGCGCACGGGGGTGCCAGCATGCCTCGCCTAGCTAGCCACTAAGCCGGCCCAACAGCTGGCTCGCTCTGGCCCAGGGCATAGAGCCCTTTTCTTTTTCTTTTTCTGTCTGTTTTCCAAAAATCCCATAGGGTTAAAAATATTTCTCCACCATAAATCTTAGAATAATATGTAGAATTTAATAGTGCCATTTGTGGAAAAAATTAAAACTTTTTATGCACTGTTTTATTTTAAAAACTGTTTTAGGCATCTTTTTGCCTCTATTTAAATAGTTTTCAAAAATGTTTTCAAAACAAAACTTTAGACAATTATTATTAGTATAGTTTTTAGTATTTATGAGAGTAGGGTAGCATTTTAGTAGTAGATTTGTGTGCTTTGTTTCTGTGTGATGCTTATTATTATCGTTATTTATCGCGACGATAGATTGCGTTGTTGACGAGGGAGTTGGACCCAAAGACTTTGAAGCCCCCAGAGACTTTGTTGAGGCAGGCAAGCATCCCTTTGAGCATGACTATGAACCCTTTTTATTGCATGGCATATAGCACCTTATTTAGTTGTATTGATCATGATTATGTGATGTCCACTTTGGTGGGATGCCCCCGATACTTCTTGTTGATACTTGCATCGTGAATGACCCTACCTCCTTATGAGGGTTGTGCAGGTGGGAGTAGTTAGGTTGCTAGTAGATGCTACGCATGTAGGATCGGGATTATGCATGGTGATGGAAACAAAATGATTTCAAAGACTTATTCGAAAACTCCGTCGGTTTCCACTAATGCCTGAGGGGGGTGGTGTTGAGTTGGGTAACCACTTGAGAAAGAAGTGTTGTACCGGAGCAAGTGAGTGTGTGTTTTCGAAAACGGATTAGATTAAGATTTGTCGACCATCCCAACCTTACATGCACAACCATGATACCCCTTATTGGACGGGGCTTTGTTGATTACTTTGGTGGGTACTAGCAAGGATCCCGCATTACTTGTGGCGGGAGTGGCGTGGTCACTCTCGATACGGGGTCGTACCGGAATGGACGATCATGCGTTGTCTTCACAGGCACCGGGCACACCATTGCATGCCCTGATGGATGATACATGTGATGTATGTCATGTGGGATGGCACCAACGAGTGGACTCTTTGTTTAGTATCACTAGGGGAAAGGTAATGTTCGTGTGCTTACCTCGGGTATGTTAAATACCGCGAGTCATGGATGACACGGAAGTTCCCCGAGTCTTGTGGGTAAAGTGTGCAACCTCTATAGAGTGTGAAACTATTCGAATATCCATGTCCACGGTCAAGGACAGTTAGGTGGTGCTTCTTAAACTATGTCCAGTTGTTTTCACAAAACTTGGTGTGTGTGTGTGGATGACACAGAGATGATACTTGAGACTAGTCAGATGACTTGACGTAATGACTGAACATGAGATGTTCAACCCCCTATTTATGATGATATCTGTAACTTGTTCATATGGATATCTGCCAAATGTTGATGCATGCGTACAAAGTTACTTGATTATGTCATTGCATACAAAACTAGCTTTCTGCAAAACTTACCTACTTAGTGCTATGTCATGCATTTTTATACCTTGTTCCACAACATGAGTTGCTTGTGAGTACTTTCAAAGTACTCATTGGCTTGCCACTGGTTATTTAATTGGCCAGGCATGGAAGAGAAGGAGTATGGTGAAGAGTTAGTTGGTGATGAACATGCGATCTAGGACGCTTCCCAGTCAGAATGCTTGTAGGTTTAAGGCAGATGGCATGGGTTCACACTTTCGACCAAGATTTCCGATGTTTGTTATGTTTAAGTGTTTTGCCCTTGCGGCCCTATCTATGTAAGACTTGACCTCCATGGTCTTTATTTTTGTAAGACGGTATGCACGGATCTAGGACTCTTATTATTCATCTTATGTGTGTTCAGTGAGCATTGATCTCTGGGATCACTGTACACGTGCATTTAGTGATCTCGACTTATGAGTCTGGGTCCCCACAGAGCTGGTATCAGAGCCATCCTGACTGTAGGAAGCCCTTAGTTAGCATGGACGTTAGTTAGGATAAAACCGCTTTCAAACCTACACCTAGCACCTATACTTAGGAGTTCTGCACTCTTTTTCTCTTCTATTCTTCACACAACACACTGCTGACTCTCCTCCCTTCAAACCTTTGTAGATGTCCGTCGTACCCGAAGCCCTCCTAGCATCCGGCTTTCCCTTACTGCTTGGGGATAACCTGGAGAAGTGCCAGTTTCGCCGACCACCCGCTTTCCTCTACCACGAGCACTGGGTCGATGTCATCACAGAGGAGTACCATGTTGATGAGAAGGCAAAGGACTCCCCGACTAGTTGGTTCTTCGAAGGACCACATATGGAGACCCTGGCATTCACAGTGGAGATAGCTGCACGGAAGGCACTCATCCACCTTCGAGGGATCATCCTAGAGATGGCTGACGAACCAGCTACTCGCTATGTGCCCTTCAGGAGGGATGATGTCGGCGAGAGTTGGACGTTTGGTTCCATCCAAGGAGGATGGGACACCACTCAGATTCCAGACCTACTTCAGCCTCTTCGCCAACAGTCTGGCTCACCACTTGATTAAGGAGTCCTCCGTGAAGCTCCGCGAGAAACTTCACCACACCCGGGAGCTACTTCGACAAGCCAAGACAAAGACATACATGATCAAGAAGGATGGAGCCCCCGAAGGACGAGCAAGTGTTGCTTATTGAGGTGGAGTATCCCTATCTAGAGATGCACCCACATGCCGTCATCGCATGAGTGCGAGGGAGTACCGTGAGCTCTTCTCTGACCCATCGACAAAGCATCGTCGGGATGTACCTCCTCGTTCTCCGACCCCTTCAACCGGAAATGATGCCCGTTCAGATGATGAATAGGAGGAAGACCCAGAGGAGCGTGGCTACGAGACAGAACACTCCACCACCTGAGTCCGAGAACCCCTAGGGTAGGATCAGTCATGTACCCCTCATGCGAAGTCGAGTCCGTGTAATGGTTCATATGAAACCATGTGTACTTGTTGTTTGTTTTTCTATTTGTGTTCCAATGCAAGTCGCGCTTTTTCCTTAGGCAACATGTAAGCGACTCCATCGTCTATCTTACCTTAATATATGTGTTGGTCTTTCGACCTTTGTTTTACCACACTTTCACTCGACCAACCCCCTTAGGCGCGCTTTTCCATTGTTGCCTTCCCTCTCTAATATCCCAGTTGTTTGACTTGGCTTCTCCAAACAGGATGGTGACTGCTACCCACAACAGCTCCTTCACCAACCCTTAAGCCGGCAACTCAAGCCAGCAACAGGGAGCTGGTGGGTCTGCTCAGGCTGGAGGACACCAGGAGCAGCCACAAGGCGACATTCCTCCGCCACCACCTCAACCGGAGAACATGACCATAGCTTAGTTTCTCCAAGTTCTCCGAGAGGAACGCCAAGCCAACAATGCTGCTATTCAGCAGATGGCTCGGGTCCTTGTGAACAACCAACAACAAGGCAGGAACGGCAATGGCCGCACCACTCTGTCTGAGTTCATGAGCAATTCGCCCCCAACCTTCACCGAGACTGTCGAACCCTTGGATGCCGACGACTGGATCCGCACCATCGAGGACCTCCTTGCACTGGTCAATTGCAATGAGGATCGTGAGAAGGTGCTTTATGCCTCTCACTACCTCAGAGGTACTGCCCGAGCTTGGTGGGATGGATTCAAGGTCATGCAAGGCGATCGGGTGATCACTTGGGATGACTTCAAGGAAGGATTTCGGACCGCCCACATTCCTTCTGGGATCATGGCTATCAAGAAGAGAGAATTCCAAGCGCTGAAGCAAGGAAGTGGCTCTGTCAAGGAATACCTACAGAAGTTCAACCTGCTGTCAAGGTATGCCCATGAAGATGTCAACACAGATGAGCTGATACTATCAAGGTATCCTGTCAGGGTCTGTAGAAAACCATATCTTAGAATCACCCTTTAATGAGAAAGGAAACAACTTAAGGATATAGTAATAGCGAAATTTTTCCTCATGAGTAAATAGGGTGGCTATATCATTCAGTTTAGTAAGATGAGCCACAACAGTTTCAAATTCATAACCATGGAAAGGATCAGATTCAACCAAAGTAATTAACTCAGGATCAACAGAGAATTCATAATCCTTATCAGTAGCAAATATAGGTGAAGTAGCAAACTTAGGATCATATTTCATTCTAGTAGTCAAAGATTTTTCTTTCCACTTGCATAGTAATTTCTTAGGATCATCTCTATCCTTACAAGCAAGAAAGTCCCTACCTACCATTCCTTCCATAACATAACCCTCAGGAATATCAGGCAACTCATATCTAGGAGAGCTAGGTCTAGTAGGTGTCTCAAAGTGTTCAGTTTCAATAATTTCATCAGTTTCAGAAGTATCATAATTTTTAGCATTGACTCTAGCAATTTGTTCATCAAGAAATTCACCCAGTGGCACAGTATTATCAAGAAAAGTATCATCATAAGCATCATGCATAGCAGAAGTGGCATCATCAATTACTTCCGACATATCAGAATTACTAGCACGTGGTGGTGTTGCAAACTTACTCATAACACAAGGTGAATCAAGTGTAGAGCTAGATGGCAGTTCCTTACCTCCACTTGTAGTAGAGGGATAGATCTTGGTTTTTGGATCTTTCAGATTCTTCATAGTGATCAACAAATATAAATCCCAAGTGACACAGAAAATATAGCTATGCTCCCCGACAACGGCGCCAGAAAAAGGTTTGATAACCCACAAGTATAGGGGGTCGCAACAGTTTTCAAGGATAGAGTATTCAACCCAAATTTATTGATTCGACACAAGGGGAGCCAAAGAATATTCTAGAGTTTTCGCAGCTGAGTTGTCAATTCAACCACACCTGAAAGACATTATATCTGCAGCAAAGTATTTAGTAGCAAAGTAGTATGGAAGTAACGGTAACGGTAGAGAAAGTAACAGTACCAGTTTTATAGTGATTGTAACACTAGCAGTGGAGAAGTAACTTAGCAAGGATCAATATGTGGAAAGCTCATAGGCAATGGATGGGTGATGGATAATTATGTTGGATAGCATTCATCATGCAACAGTTATAACATAGGGTGACACAAAACCAGCTTCAATTCATCAATGTAATGTAGGCATGTATTCCATATATAGTCATACGTGCTTATGGAAAAGAACTTGCATGCCATCTTTTGTCCTACCCTTCCGTGGTAGCGGGGTCCTAATGGAAACTAAGGGATATTAAGGCTTCCATTTAATAGAGAACCGGACCAAAGCATTAGCACTTAGTGAATACATGAACTCCTCAAACTACGGTAATCACCGGAAAGAATCCCAGTTATTCTCACCCTGGGGGATGCGGATCATAACTCGTAATAGGTGTCTACAACTTGCAAGATAGGATCAAGAACACATATATATTCATGAAAACATAATAGGTTCAGATCTGAAATCATGGCACTTGGGCCCTAGTGACAGGCATTAAGCATAGCAAAGTCATAGCAACATCAATCTCAGAACATAGTGGATACTAGTGACCAAATCATAACAAAACTATCTCGATTACATGATAAATCTCATCCAACCCATCACCGTCTAGCAAGCCTACAATGGGATTACTCACGAACGGCAGAGAGCATCATGGAATTGGTGATGAAGGATGGTTGGTGATGACGATGGCGTCGATTTCCACTCTCCGGAGCCCAAAACGGACTCCACATCTGGTCTCCTGAGGAAGAACAGGAGGTGGCGGCGGCTCCATATCGTGAAACATGATGAACTCTTCTCTCTGATTTTTTTTCTCCGCCAATAGGGTTATATGGAGCTGGAGAGGAGGTCGAAGGATCCATGAGGATGCTACAAGCCTGCTAGGACCGGCCAGGGGGGTTGCCGCGCCTAGTAGGCTTGTGGCCTGCAGGTGGGTCCCCTATGGTTGATTCTTGCGCTAGTATTTTTACTAAATCCAAAAATATTCTCCATAAATTTTTCGGAAAATCCAAGAACTTTTATTTCTGCACAAAAATAACACCAAGGCAATTCTGCTGAAAACAACATCAGTCCAGGTTACTTCCATTCAAATCATGCAAATTAGAGTCGAAAGCAAGGGCAAAAGAGTGTGGAAAAGTGGATACCATGGAGACGTATCAGGTTGCTACTGACCAAAAGCGTTCATGTTGCTATGCACCCTACATTCAGATGCTTATCAACTCCAAATTTGGGAAGCACATCTTTGCTCTGGATAGACCCCACTTGCCACTTCAGCCAGATTTCGAGGACAACATTGTGGTTGGACCTAAACAATTCCACATCAGCTGCAGCTCAGGCACAGGAAGAGGCACAAGCAGAGGCAACTCGAGCCACTAGTTCTTAGGTCCCCAGATCCAGGAACGAGTAGATGGATCTCTTGATCTCCGCCATCATGGACATGAAGAAGGACATCAAGACCATTATGGATAGCTAGGAGAGCCTTGTGAACATATTCGAAGACAAAGTGAAAACTCTCAATGACAAGGTAGATGGGATGACTAAGACAGTCAATCAGCTTTAAGAAGGAATTTGATGAAGCTCCTATCCATCGCACCTCTTCAGGGTCTGATACTTCTGATGATGAGGAGGACAGTGCACCTATCAGGACGACTGCCCAGTTCACAATTAAGGCCGGTAGACCTACAGTGCCACCTCTGGAGACGAGACCTTCATCTTCTGCTCCAGTCACAATGACATCATGTCACACCCAAGATGCGATCCTATCCTTATTTCGGCACGAGGGCCTCGACAGGGATAGAAGCGCATCTCATCATGTTGCAAGAATGGATATCATTACAAGTACATGTACAGAAGAGATGACTATATGGAATTGTCTTACACTCGCCACAATCTACATTAGAGTCACATCAATACAGCAATATGTTAAAACATCATACAGAAGAGCAAGGTTTGACTACGGACGAAAACAAATGACAAAATGACATCCATCCTTGCTATCCCAGGCTGCCGCCTGGAACCCATCCTGGATTGATGACGATGAAGAAGAAGAATAGCTCCAAACAAACAAGCATCGCGCTCACATCAGAGTATCGCACTACATGTACCTGCAACGGTTGTTGTAGTAATCTGTGAGCCACGGGGACTCAGCAATCTCATTTCCAAGGGTATCAAGACTATTAAAGCTTAATGGGTGAGGTATGGTTAAGTGGTGAGGCTGCGGCAAGCGACTAGCATTTATTTGAGTGGCTAACTTATGAATACAGAACGTGAAGTATGGTGGTCTACGCATAACGGACATGAACTAGTAATGATCACTAACTGATCCTGAACACCTACTTACGTCAAACATAACCCCATCGTGTTCTCTCTTGGATAAGGACTCACGAAAAGAGACAATCATGGTTATGCACAGAGTTGGTGTATTTTATTTGAGTTTACTTCAAGTTTGCTATGACCGGGTGTTAAACAAAATGTCCAAGTTTGCCACATAACCACCGGCACGACTTTCCTAAATATTTAACCCTGCAGGGGTGCTCCAACTCATCCATCACAAATTAAACACACGCAGCGGGAATAACCTCGACCACGAATCTCGTGATGTTCCTAGGTAATTCCTTAAGAAATCCGCCACCTCCAGATAGCCCGAAGAAATCGGAATTCCTCACTCAAGATGTTCGAGAAAGGTAAAACAAATCCAGCAAGGCCTCCCGGTGAGCCAGATCCGTAGCTAGAGCTGTGCGCTCTCTATCCACGAGCATCATCCGTCTATGCAAAGTGGACGGTAGCCTGAAAATGCCTCGAGTTGCCCCGAGGTGGCACCGCCGACTGCTAGGTAGTGGACCAACACTCATGAGGAGCACTGGCCCAGGTTGTTGATTAATTATCCATAGGGTGATCATGCCCTATGCAAATTTTAGTTGTTATTAAGCAAATAGTACCAATGTTGGGCCTTGCCAGGCAGGCTTTATCCTAAAATGAAGATCAAGGGGGTCCCCATAACAACCCCGAGCATGTTAGGAGCGCTCAATTATGGAACATAACACCGGTTCACAGGTAACTTCGGCGGCAAGAGTGCAACAAAACAACGAGCAAAAGGCCAAGCCTTCCACCCTTTACCAAGTGTATAAGTGCATTTAATTAAATAACAATAATATTGTGATAAAAAAAGAATGTCCATGTTGTCACATGGAAGCAATTGCACCTACAGCTAGAAACACTATAAGAAGGGCTGAGCAAGCGGTAACATAGCCAAACAAAGGTTTGCTGGGAAGGTGGAGGGTTAGAGGCTTTTCATGGCAATGTTGGGAGGCTTGTCAAATAAGTGGTAGGTAGCGTGACATAACGATAAAAGCGGGACAACTAGCGTAGCAACGATAGTAGTGGTATCCAGGGAAATGTGTCATCTTGCCTGAGATCACGCTTGGAAGAAGAACGAGTCCATGAAGAAGACGAGCCAACGTAGTCGAACGAATCCTCACAATCCGAACGCTTTTAAAACTCTATCGAGAAGAAGCAATCCGGAAACAACAATCAACACAGGATACACCACAACATATGCATGACACGATGCGCAACAAATATGATGCTTGTCCGGTTTAATATGCAACGCATGGCAAGGCAAGAATAACAAACAACTACTACACATTAAGTGAAGTTCAATATGCAACGAGTTGCATATTGACGAAACTCCACGTTCGAATTATTTGGTTCACTCTCGTTTAGATACTCATCACTATTAAATGTTGTTTAACATGGCAAACGGTGAAGCACAAACAACTACAACATCTAGGCATTTTAAATGAGGCCAGAAGCAATATATATCATTTTCAAAACAACCCATATGCTTATTATGAATTTTGTCCAGATCTGTACTAACACTATTTTACAATTATTAAACATGTAAATAAAGTATGGCATGAGATTCTACACGTTTTTCTAGTCAAGTTACATATATAAAATATTTTCAACGGAGCTATGGTTAATTAGTTATGAAATAAATCATTTTAACATGGCATATGTGCAAATTAATATAAACAACAAGTTTAAATATTTTTATCACATGTTAAAGTTGGATATTCTGAATCTACACAAAATTCTAAGCACTTTACATGTATAAAGTATTTTACTCCGATGCACGGTTAAAAAGTTATTAACAAATTAAAAACATGGGTTTTTCTGTAATTCTAAAATTCACAGGTTAATTGACAAATTCGTTCAAAGGGAAAAAAAGGTTAACGGGCCGAATCTGCAGAGTGCACTGGTTGACGGGTATCTAAAAGGTGCACAGGAGGGAGTTAGGCGTGGCTGCTCACCTCGTGGCCTATTGGGCCGGTCGGTACAGCGGCCCACGAGAGGACGACGGCTAGGCCTAGGCGCGGCCGAGAGCAGTGCGGCAGCAGTCAACGGGGGCCATGCCCTAGCGCTCAATCCCGAGCAGAAGCGCAGACGACGGCGGCTCGAGGGACCGGCGGCGAAATCCTGCAGGGGAGCGAGAGAGGCGAGGTGAGAGAGGTTACGGGAGGAGAAGGGGAAGAGGAGAGGGAAGGGCGGCGGCCCCAGACTCCGGTGAAGCTCCGGCGAGGGGCGGCGGGCCCTCCGACAACCGGCGAGTTGACAGGAGGCGCGGCTGCGGGGATCAACGGGGTGTGGCGCCGCATGTGGAGGCTGCAGGAGCTCGCGAGCGCGACAGGCGATGCTCGGCCCAGATCGGGCCCGAGCGGGCCTAGATGGGCTTGGCGGGCTTCAGCTAGAGGTGGAAGGCAAGAGGCTGAGGAGTGGTGGGAGGTGACGGCGGTGCAGATTACGAGGTGGGGATTAGTGTTCTAATTAGGAGGGATTGCCCTTTGTCACGCCCAAGATGCGATCTTATCCTTGTTTGGGCACGAGGGCCTCGATAGGGATAGAAGCGCATCTCGATGCGTTCGCAAGAATGGATATCATTACAAGTACATGTACAGAAGAGATGAGTATATGGAATTGGCTTACACTCGCCACATGCTACATCAGAGTCACATCAATACAATAACATCTCAAACATCATACATAAGAGCAGGGTCCGACTACGGACGAAATCAAATGATAAAATGACATCCACCCTTGCTATCCCAGGCTGCCGCCTGGAACCCATCCAAGATTGAAGAAGAAGAAGAAGAAGAAGAAGAACTCAAAGTCAAATCAAGCAATGCGCTCACGACAAATCATCACATTACCTGTACCTGCAACTGTTGTTGTAGTAATCTGTGAGCCACAGGGACTCATCAATCTCATTTCCAAGGGTATCAAGACTATTAAAGCTTAATAGGTAAGTTATGGTTAAGTGGTGAGGCTACAGCAAGCGACTAAGCATTATTTGAGTGGCTAACTTACGAGTACAGAAATTAAAGTATGGTGGTCTACGCATAACGAACGTGAACTAGCAATGATCACTAACTGATCTTGAACACCTACTTACGTCAATCATAACCCCACCATGTTCTCTTTCGGATAAGGACTCATTAAAGAGACAGTCATGATTATGCACACAGTTGGTGTGTTTCATTAGAGTTAACTTCAAGTTTGGTATGACCGGGTGTTAAACAAAGTATCCAAGTTTGCCACATAACCGCGGGCACGGCTTCTCGAAAAGATTTAACCCTGCAGAGGTGCTCAACCTCGTCCATCACAAATTAACCACACTCAGCGGGAATAACCTCAACCACGGATCTCATGATCATCCTAGGCAATTCCAAAGGAAATCCAACACCTCGAGATAGCCCAAAGAATAATCGGAATTCCTCACTCAAGACGTTCGAGACAGGTAAAACAAATCCAGCAAGGCCGCCCGACGTGCCAACAATCCCGATAGGAGCCGCGTATCTCGTTCTCAGGGCACAACCGGATGAGCGATGGTTACCACGCCAAACACCGAGTTGCCCCGGGTAGCGTTAATAAGCTGCTCTGGTTTGGACCAACACTCATGCGGAGCACTGGCCCGGGGGTTGATTAATTATTCACGGGGTCCGGAAAGCCCCTATGCAGGTTCATTAGTTATTAGGAAAATGTAGTACCAATGTTGGGCCTTGCCAGACAAGCTTTATTGTAACCCGAAAATCAAGGGGGTCCCCATAACAACCCCGAGCATGTTAGGAGCGCTCGTTTATGGAAAATAACACCGGTGCACAAGTAACTAAGGGTGGAAAAAGTGGAACAAAACACCAAGCATAAGGCGAAGCCTTCCACCTTTACCAAGTATATAAGTGCATTAAATTAAATAGCAGCAATATTGTGATATAACAAAAGAAGGTCCATGTTGACACGTGGAAGCATTTGCACCTGCAACTAGAAACGCTATAAGAAGGGTTGAGCAAGCGGTAACATAGCCAAACAAAGGTTTGCTGGGATGTGGAGGGGTTAGAGGCTTTTCATGGCAATGTTGGGAGGCTTGTCAAACAAGTGGTAGGTAGCGAGACATAACGATAAAAGACGAGACAACTAGCATGGCAATGATAGTAATGGTATCCAGGGAAATGTGTCATCTTGCGTGAGATCCCGCTCAGAAGAAGACCGAGTCCATGAAGAAGACGAACCAACGTAGTCGAACGAATCCTCACACTCCGAACGCTTTCGGAACTCTATCGAGAAGAAGCAATCCGAAACAAACAATCAACACAAGATACACCACAACATATGCAAAACACGATGCACAACAAACATGATGCATGTCCGGTTTATTATGCAATACATGACAATTCACAACAATCAAATACTACACATTAAGTGAAGCTCAATATGCAACGAGTTGCATATTGACGAATCTCCACGTTCGAAATATTTAGTTCACTCCCGTTAGGTACACAACAATATTAAATGTTGTTAAACATGGCAAGGGGTGAAGTATAAGTAAACTAACTATCTAGGCATTTTAAATGAGGCCGGAAACAACTTATAGTATTTCCGAAATGACCCCATATGTTAATTATGAATTTGGTCCAGATCTGAACTAAACACATTTTAGGTTTGTTAAACAGCATAATAAGCATCACCATGTTATTCTACACGTCATTTTAGTCGATTTACATATATAGAACATCTCAAACGAAGCTACGGTCTACAAGATATGAGCAAAACAAGATGCGGATGTAATGAATGCAAATACTTTGGAAATGCAACCACAACCATTTCAAATCATGAATGCAGCAAGTTATTATGAAACTACATGATATTCTAAGCACGTTTCATATAAGAAATGTCCAAAACGGAGCTACGGTTCAACCACAATCAACAAAACAAGTTTTTGTTGAAATCTGCCAAAGACAACAAGATAGCATTTTGAACATGTGAAAACAACAAGTTACAATACTCCAAAATGCACAAACTAAGCATGGGGCAATAGCAAACAACATTCACTTCATTTCATCTTCACAAATCATATTCAAAACATGCATGGATCACTTAGTAGGAAGCTCACAAGAAGGCTACTTAATAACAGTTTCAGACTTAGTGAAAATAGCAGTTTTGACAGTGCAGTTTTTATCATGAAGGCATATTGACAGCAGTGAAAATATATGCCACAGGTCATGAAATGGCATGAAACTTAACAGCATACTAGAGGGCAATATCAACAACAAATAACTCCATTGCACCTACCACAAAAGAGGTCTAGATCACTAGCAAATCACATGGCAAGGCAGCAACAAAATATAACAGATTCAGACTTAAAAATATTTTGGACCCTCAAAATAACAGATTTTCATAGCAAGTAGACAACAGCAAAACAACACCTAAACATGCATATCTATGACAAGCAAAATGTCCATGGGCTAGGACACATATCAAAGAGCAACTTTCATGTTGAAAAATTAATTCATATCATGCCCGGATTGAATCACACGAAAATAACAAAAGGGCATCATGACATACAGGAAATGCACACCAACATGATCAAATGGAAAAACTAAATGCATAGATAATTTCTATGGATTTTTCTACCCCGAAAACATATATAATATGCTTAGGTTCTTGTGGGAAATTAATCACAATTAATTATGCGGGAATAGGCATATTCACGGTAAAGCAATTCGGTGATGCAAATCAAACGCAAACAACATGACCAACATTTATCTCATGCATGAAAATGCGATGCAAAAGAGATGGACATTTTTAATATGAGTTTTACTTGATTCCGATGCACGATTAAAAATGATGATAATGCAATAATTATGAGAAATATGCAAAATGACATGTTAAATAATTTTGACATGGGTGCAAATGGCATATTAAAATTCTACATATTATTCTAAACATATTTCATGTTCAAATTGTTTTGAAATGAAGCACGATTAAATATTTACAACGTTTCAAACGCGATATATATATATATATATATACAAAAAGGAGGGGGGCTCACAATGGGTCGAATCTGGCCTGGCTGGCGCTAGAGACTGTTGGTTGCGTTGGCTGTGCCGAGGCGAAGCGGCCCACCAGTGGCGCTGGGGCGAGCGGCCGGTCCACGCATTCGTGCCCGACCGAGCTCCCGGTCGGGAGCCATGGCGGCGCCGGCTCGGGGCTGCAGGAGGGTCCGGCGAGGGGGGAAAGGCTGGGGATGGCCGGGACCGGGCTCGAGGACGGCGGATCCGACTGCGGTGGCGGCGGCCCAGCGGCGACGAGAGGCTGGTGGCGGCGGAGCTCCTGCGGGAGAGAAGGGAGCAGGGGTGAGAGAGGGAGAAGAGTGACGGGAGAGAGGAGAGGGAGAGGCGGCGGCGATATGCTGCAGGTCCGGCGGCGCAGCAGCTCCGGCGAGGCCGGCTGGCTGCGGGCAGGGGTGGTTCCGGCGAGGAGCTTGGCACCATGGCCACGGGAGGAGCTGCGGGAGGACCTCCATGGATGAGCCCGAGGAGCTCCGAGACGCCAATTCGGGCCCGGGTGGGCTCGAACCGGCCCAGATGGGCTCAGGCAGGCTGGAGGCTGGAGGAGGGAGAAGGAGAGGCTGGCTAGGGTTTGGGGGCACGCGGAACGAGGTGGGTCTAGGGGATATATATAGGTTTAGGCTAGGGTTAGCTGTGTTGTCCGATTTCGGACTGCTGGAAGACTATCCGACGTCCGGAAGCGAAGAGGGGTTACGTGGCTGTGTAGAGGGACTAGGAGGAGATGAGAGGGAAGCGGTGACCCGTGGCACTGCGTTTAAAACACCAAAATACATCCGACGATAACCGATGACCGCACTGCTACGGACGACCGATGGGGCATCTAACGGACTCAGAACGCGACGAAAATCGACAGACGGTCTACCTAAGCTATAACAAGACCGCACGACAAGTTTCAACTCGATCCGAGAATATTTTTGCGCGCTCTTAAAAAACGGTTTTATTTACGGTGCCGCGGGTCCGTGCGTGTGTGGCTGGTCTCGAAACGGGCAACGGCAAGAACGACGAGAACCGGCGACTACGAACGGATGCAAGTTTTCAAAAATTGGTGATGATGCTATGCAGATGATGCGACTGATGCGATGATGAATGCGCCAACCAGATGAACACAAGACGAGAACGGAAATAAAATGGGAATCTTCTGGAATCTTCTGGAACATCGGTCTCGGGCTGTCACTCCCTTCCTTTTATAGCTAGAATGGCTAGGTTAGGGCTTTTTAGTGTCGATTTCGGCCGTGCGATCGCAATCGGATGGTCGGATCGGGGCAAGGCTGGTGGGCTGTGTGTGGAGTGGGCTAAGGCTGAGAAGAGAGAGAATGGTGGCCCGTGACACGAGTTTTAAAATATCGGAACCACTGAAAATAAACCGATGACCGCACTAATACGGTTGACCGATGGGGTATCAAACGAACTCGGAATGTGACGAAATTTGGCAGGCGGCCTACCTACACTATAATAAGACCGCACATGAAGTTTCGACCCAATCCGAGAATATTTTTCACGCGCTTTAAAAACATTTTTTTCTTAAACGATGCCACGGGCGCGTGCGTGTGTGATTGGTCTCGAAACGGACAATGGCAAGAACGGAGACTATGAACGGATGCAAGTTTCCGAAAACAAGTGAGGATGATATGCTGATGATGCGAATGATGCGATGATGAATGCGACAATAAAACGAATCACAAACAAGAATGGAAATAAAAGTGGAATCTTCTAGAGCGTCGGTCCCGGGCTATTACACATCAGCTCCATCAGCACCTTCAGTGCCTCCAGTGTCTACTCCAACTCCGTCCAGGACATCAGCAGAAGTCTTCGCTGACGTAGTTCTCTCGACTCCGACATCAACTACCGGAGGAGATTAGCCGCAGGACAACGATTAGCTATATCTCTTCAAACTTTTTGGTAACTTGTTGCCAAAGGGGGAGCAGTTGTATATAGATCTAGGCTTTGAGTGAGAGAGCGTCTGATTTCTATTGTTGTTTTACAAAACATTTGATCTTTTGGTTTGGATGTGAGATACTTTTGCTTTTGTCTGATCATACACTTTAATGTGTGTTGTTACTATTTCCTATCTTTTGATGGTTATGTGATGATCATTCACTTTGCTTGATGTGGTGTGCTATGTTGTTAACTCTTATTACTCTCGCACACCACCAAGTTGTACGTGACATGGAAGAAGTGCCCCATGCACCTAATCGTTAGTGCATTTGCACTCAAATGCAAATTTAAAAATAATGCACAAATTCTGGGGGAGCTCTTACTTATCACATACCTCTCAAAGTGACGATTATATTCATTGATTATATCATATGTCGAAGCTTTCATCTATATGTTGTCATCAATTACCAACAAGGTAGAGATTGAAAGCACATTTTCTCCCGTGGTGGTTTTGGTAATTAATAATAACATATATGTCATTGAACTAATGTTTCCACTAAGCATGTTTCAGGAAAAGTTTAATGATGGGTTGGCAAAAGGATTGTGGAATACCCCAAGATGCAAGGAAATAGTTTGGCAAAGCTTCAAGCAAAGGACTCTACATTTTACCTTTTGTGAGAAATCACTTTGATTCCATAGGAAAGTCAATACTATTTAAAGGGGTAAGATTTTGTTGGTAAACAAAATGCTCATATGTGCACAAGTGATAGTCACCACATACACGCACAAGCTCTTCCACAAAAGTCTTTCCAAAGCCAAATATCCAAAATGGGTGCAACCAACACTTTCCACTCGGTGCCACTGATTCCCAACCTCAGACAGACTCAGCCAAACCCTAGCTTTTCGGTCCAACCGATTCCACTTTCGTGCCACCGAGTTTGGGTTGCCAACTTCCTATTACGCAAGTCTATAAAATCGGTCCTGCCAAGTTTTGTGAATCGGCATCACCGAAATTGGCAATCTAACCGTTGGTCACCTTATCGGTGCAATCGAGTTTTATGTATCGGTCTCACTGAGATTCAAAAGTTGCTACCTTTGAGGCAACTCGGTACAACCGAGATTTACACATCGGTTCCATCGAGTCTGACTTATTAGGTGTAACGGTTGGATTTTTAGAGATGCCTATATATACCCCTCCACCACCACTCACTCATAAGAGAAGCACTCAGAACAGTTCCCCACTCATACCTACTGATTTTCTAAGAGAGAGCCACCTACTCATGTGCTGAGATCATTCCATTCCACTCCTACAATATGAATCTTGATCTCTAGCCTCCCCAAGTAGCTTTCCACCCAATCAACCTCTTCCACCAAGCCAAATCTGTGAGAGAGTGATTGTGTGTCGAGGAGTCTATCATCTTGAAGCACAAGAGCAAGGAGTTCATCGACATTATCGAGCCTATTACCTTTTGGAGGGTGGTGCCTCCTAGATTGGTTAGGTGTCGCTTGGGAGCCTCCTACTTAGTGTTGTGGAGTGTACCAGGAACTTTGTAAGGGCAAGGAGATCGCCTACTTCGTGAAGATCTACCCCAAGTTAGGCTAGTCCTCCGTGGACGTAGGCCGTCATGGTATAGTCAAGGTTGCTCATTCATGGAACCCTCTGTGGGTAGAGCCCTCCGTGGACTCTCGTGACCGTTAGCCTCAGTGGGTTGAAGACTCCATGAACGTGGACATATGATAGCACCACCTATCGGAACTGGGGGGGAAATCATCGTGTCACCAATTGTGTTTGCTCATCCTACCCTCTCTTTACTTACATGCTTGTATTTACTTTCCGCTGCAATACTCGTAGACATGCATGTGTAGGGTGTACTTGACTTTCTATGAATGCTAAAATCTACCAAGACTTAAAATTGTGAAAAGGTAGTTTTTTAATTGGTCAAGTAGTCTAATCACCCCCCCCCCCTCTAGAAGTACTTTCGTTCCTACAAACCTGGATGCCCATATTGGTTCCTACACATTCTACGAAGATCTTTATCGGTTGAACCTCTATGTCAAGGATTCAGTTAATCCCGTATGTTGTTCCCTTTGTTCTTCGGTATGTTACTTGCTCGAGATTTGATCGTCGGTATCTATGTACCTAGTTCAATCTCGTTACCAGCAAGTCTCTTTACTCGTTTCGTAATACAAGATCCCATGGCTAACATTTTAGTCACATTGCTTGCATGGCTTGTTGTGATGTTGTATTACCAAGTGGGCCCTGAGATACTTCTCCGTCATATGGAGTAACAAATCCCAGTCTTGATCCATGCCCACTCAACAGACACCCTCGGAGATACCTGTAGAGTATCTTTATAGTCACCCAGTTACGTTACGATGTTTGATACACACAAGGTATTCCTCTGGTGTCAGTGAGTAGCATGATCTCATTGTCATAGGAACAGATACTTTCACATGCAGAAAACTATAGCAATAAACTGACACGATCATATGCTATGTTTATAGTTTGGGTTTTGTCCATCACATCATTCTCCCAATGATGTGATCCCATTTATCAAATGACATCTTATGTCCATGGCTAGGAAACCTTGACCATCTTAGATCAACGAGCTAGTCTACTAGAGGCATAATAAGGACAAAGTGTTGTCTATGTATCCACACATGCAATGTGTTTCCAATCAATACATTTCTATCATGGATAATAAATGATTATCATGAACAAAGAAATATGATAATAACTAATTTATTATTGCCTCTAGGGCATATTTCCAACAGTCTTCCACTTGCACTAGAGTCAATAATTGTCACGCCCAAGATGCGTGCCTATCCATATTACGGCACGGGGGCCTCGACAAGGATAGAGGTGCATCTCGTCGTTCGCAAGTATAGCATCATTACATCATACATTACAGAAGAGATGAGTATATGAGTTGGCTTACACTCGCCACATACTAAATTACAATCCCACACAAGAGTTCAAACATCAATATGAAGACAGGGTCCGGCTACGGACGAAAACAAACGATAAAAGCAGATGCAAGGATACTATCTCTCTAGTCCCAAAGATCACGACCATGGACCCCTACTCATCCGGATAAGTCATGTACATCCTGCCTCTTTCCTCGTCATACTCCCACTGGAGCTGCGTCAGATCATCCTGCACGAACTCATCTATACCTGTACCTAGAGTGTTCTAGTAATCTGTGAGCCACAAGGACTCGGCAATCATGCGCCCAGGTACAGACACTATTCAATCTTGAAGGTGGGAATGGGGTATGTGTTTAGTTTGCAGTGGCACTAAGCATTTATGGTGGCTAAACTTACGTAACATGAAGATAAATATGTGGCCTACGATGAACGATAGAATCTAGAGTGACCTCTATGAGATCCTGAACACTTACTTACGTCAATCATAACCCCACCATGTTCTCTCTCGGATCATGTTCACGAGCAGAGATGATCACGGTTACTCACACAGTTGGTGCAATTTATTAGAGTTTACTTCAAGTTAACTAGAACCAGGTGTTAAACAAATATCCAAGTTGCCACATAACCGCGGGCATGGCTTTCCGAAAGATTTGACCCTATAGGGGTGCTCCAACTAGTCCATCACAAATTAACCACACTCCACAGGAATAGCCTCGACCACGGATCTCGTCATCATCCTAGGCAACTCCAAAGGAATTCCAACACCTCGAGATAACCCGAAGAAAGTCAGATCCCTCACGCAAGACACTCGATAAAGGTAAAACAAATCCAGAAAGACTGCTTGGCAGGCCAGATCCCAATAGGAGCCGTGCGTATCTCTATATCAGGGCACTACCAGATGGGCAATACACCGGGTTGGCTGAAACCCTAGGTGACCAGGGGGCGCAGGACATCGCCTAGTTTGGACCAACACTCATGAGGAGCACTGGCCCGGGTTGTTGATTAATCCAAGGGGTTGCAAAGCCCTATGCAGTTTTAAGTTATTAAGAAAATGTAGTACCAAAGTGTTGGGGAACGTTGCATGGGAAACAAAAAATTTCCTACGCACACGCAAACCTATCCATGGTGATGAGAATCTACGAGAGGGAGACTGGATCTACGTACCCTTGTAGATCGCTAAGCGGGAAGCGTTAAGAAACGCGGTTGGTGTAGTCGAACATCTTCGCGATCCAAATCGCCGAGCATCCCGCGATCTCATCACGATCCGTCCCGCGAACACATCATGATCTGTCCCGCGAACTCATCACGATCTGTCTCACGATCTTGATCACGATCTGTCCCGCGAACTCATCACGATCCGTTCCGTGATCACATCACGAACCGTCTCGCGATCTCGATCACGGTCCTTCCGATCTAGCGCCGAACGGACGGCACCTCCGCGTTCAGCACACGTGCAGCTTCATGACGATCTCCACCATCTTGATCCAGCAAGAGGAGGTGGAGAGGAGAGAGAGTTCACCGGCAGCGTGACGGCGCTCTGGTGATGGTGGTGGAGCAATTCCGGCAGGGCTTCGCCTAAGCGCTGCAGAAAACCGATCTAGAGGAGCACCGGTGAAACGGGTAGCACGTGGCCGTAAACTGTGTCCAAACAGCACCCAATCCACCAGTATATAAAGGAGGGGGAGAGAGGAGGGCTGGCACAAGGAAAAACTCCAATAGGAGTCGGCCAAACTAGAGGGGGAGGAGTCCTACTCCTCCTCCACTCCTAGTAGGAGTAGGACTCTTCATTTTTAGCCTTTTTTCCACCTTTTCCTTTAGGACTTTTGCCTCCTGCTCCATGGGCCTTGGTGTGGATGTTTTTCCAGACCACTAAGGGCTGGTTATTATTCTCCCACAGACCATGGACCTCTTGGGGTCGAAATACCCCTCCCGAAGGTCCCCCGGTACACTACCGGCACTCCCGGTACACTACCGATGAGCCCGAAACATTTCCGGTGACCAAACTGGGACTTCCTATATATGAATCTTTACCTCCGGACCATTCCGGAGCTCCTCGTGACGTCTGGGATCTCATCCGGGACTCCGAACAACCTTCGGTCACCACCATACATAACTCTACACTACCGAAACGTCACCAAACCTTAAGTGTGCAGACCCTGCGGGTTCGAGAACTATGTAGACATGACCGAGACACCTCTACGGTCAATAACCAATGGCGGGACCTGGACGTCCACATTGGTTCCTACATATTCTACGAAGATCTTTATCGGTCGAACCTCTATGTCAAGGATTCAGTTAATCCCGTATAACGTTCCCTTTGTTCTTCGGTATGTTACTTGCCCGAGATTCGATCGTCGGTATCTCCATACCTAGTTCAACCTCGTTACTGGCAAGTCTCTTTACTCGTTCCGTAATACAAGATCTCGTGACTAACACTTAGCCACATTTCTTGCAAGGCTTGTTGTGATGTTGTATTACCGAGTGGGCCCTGAGATACCTCTCCGTCACACGGAGTAACAAATCCCAGTCTCGATCCATGCCAACTCAACATACACCATCGGAGATACCTGTAGAGCACCTTTATAGTCACCCAGTTACGTTGCGACGTTTGATAAATACAAGGCACTCCTTTGATATCCATGAGTTGCGTGATCTCATGGTCATAGGAACATATACTTGACACGCAGAAAACAGTAGCAATAAACTGACACGATCATATGCTATGTTTGCAGTTTGGGTCTTATCCATCACATCATTCTCCTAATGATGTGATCCCATTATCAAATGACATCTCATGTCCATGGCTAGGAAACCTTAACCATCCTTTGATCAACGAGCTAGTCCATTAGAGGCATACTAGGGACATGGTTTTGTCTATGTATCCACACATGCATTTAAGTCTCCGATCAATACAATTATAGCATGGATAATAAACGATTATCATGAACAAGGAAATATGATAATAACTAATTTATTATTGCCTCTAGGGCATATTTCCAACAGTCTC
Organism: Hordeum marinum; assembly: GCA_022496015.1. NCBI lineage: Eukaryota > Viridiplantae > Streptophyta > Magnoliopsida > Poales > Poaceae > Hordeum > Hordeum marinum. The sequence continues at coordinate 194,523,215 of CM039677.1, forward strand.
CCACTTGCACTAGAGTCAATAATCTAGTTCACATCACCACGTGATTCGCATTGTTATGAATCTAACACCCAATTAGTTCTGGGGCTCGATCATGCTTTGCATGTGAGAGAGGTCTTATAGTCAACGGGTCTTCGATATTCAGATCCGTGTGTACTTTGCAAATCTCTATGTCAAACCGTAAACACTGCTACCACACTCCACTTGGTACTATTTCCAAATGGCTGCTCCACTATACGTATCCAGATTGCTACTACTAGTCATCCGGATAGGTGTTAAAGCTTGCATCGACGTAACTCTTTATGACAAACTCTTTATCACCTCCATAATCAAGAAACATTTCCTTAGTCCTCTGGTTACTAAGGATAATTCGGACCGCTGTCCAGTGATCCACTCCTGGACCACTCTTGTACCCCTTGACAGGCTCATGGCAAGGCACACACAGGTGCGGTACACAGCATGGCATAATATAGAGCCTATGGCTAAGGCATAGGGGATGACATTTGTCCTTTCTCTTTCTTCTGCCGTTGCCGAGCTTTGAGTCTCACTCAACTTCACACCTTACAAATCAGACGAGAACTATTTCTCTGGCTGATCCATTTTGAACTCTTTCAAAATCTTGTCAAGGTATGCACTCATTGAAAGTCTCATCAAGCATCTTGATCTATCTCTATAGATTTTGATGCTCAACAATTAGGTAGCTTTATCCAGGTCTTCCTTTGAAAAACACTTTTCAAACAACCTTTTATGCCTTCCAGAAATTCTACATTATTTCCGATCAACAATATGTCAACCACATATACTTATCAGAAACTCTATAGTGCTCCCACTCACTTTATTGCAAATACAAGTTTCTCGTAAACTTTGTATAAACTACAAAAACTTTGATCACCTCATCAAAGTGTATATTCCAACTCTGAGATGCTTGCTTCAGTCCATAGAAGGATCACTGAAGCTTTCTCATCTTTTAGCATCCTTAGGACTGACAAAACCTTCTGGTTGTATCACATACAACCTTTCCTTAAGTAAACCGTTAAGGAAACGATGTTTTGACATCCATCTGCCAGATTTCATAATTGAAAATGCAGCAACTGCTAACATAATTCCAACAGACTTTTAGCATCGCTACGAGTGAGAAAGCCTCATCGCAGTCAACTCCTTGAACTTGTCACAAACAACTTTGCAACAAGTCGAGCTTTACAAATGGTGACATTCACCATCAGTGTCTGTCTTCATTCTAAAGGTCCATTTGTACTCATCGACCTGCCGTCTAACGAGAAAGTCTACCAAAGTCTATACTTGGTTTTCATACATGGATCCTATCTCGGATTTCATGGCCTCTAACCATTTGTCGGAATCCAGGCCCATCATCGCTTCTCCATAGCTCGTAGGTTCATCGTTGTCCAACAACATGATCTCCAAGACAGAGTTGTCGTACCACTTAGGAGCAGTACACATCCTTGTCGACCTACAAAGTTCGATAGTAACTTGATCCTGAAGCTTCATGATCATCATCATTAACTTCCTCTTCAACTAACGTAGGCTTCATAGAAACATCTTTATGCGTTGCGCTACTCTCTGGTTGAACAAAGGTTTAACAACCTCATCAAGTTCTATCTTCCTCCCACTCAATTCTTTCGAGAGAAACATTTCCTCGAGAAAGGATCCGTTTAAGCAACAAACACTTTGCACTAGGATCTGAGATTGAAGGTTCACCCAACTGATCTTAGGGTAGTCTATGAAGATGCATTTGTCCGCCTTGGGTTCGACCTCATTAGGTGAAAACATTTTCCACACAAGTGTCACAGTCCCAAATATTAAGAAATGACAGCTTAGGTTTCTATCAAACCATAATTCACACGGTGTCATCTCAACGGATTTAGATGATGCCCTATTTAAAGTGAATGTAGTTGTCTCTAATGCATAACCCCAAAAATTATAGTAGTAAAACGATAAGAGACATCACAGTATGCACTATATCAATAGAGCATGACTATGATGTTCGGACACACCATCACACCATGGTGTTCTAGGTGGTGTTAGTTGTGAAACAAATTTCACATTGTCTTAAGTTGTATGCCAAACTCGTAACTCAGATATTCACCTCCACGATCATATCGCGGTCATTTTTATCTTCTTGTCACGATGATCTTTAAACTTCACTCTGAATTTGCTTGAACCTTTCAAACGATTCAGACTTGTGTTTCATTAAGTAAATATACACTATATCTACTCAAATCATCAGTGAAGGTAAGAAAATAACGATATCCACTGCACGCTACAAGACTCACTAGATTGCATACATCAACATGTATCATTTACAATGAATCACCTGCCCGCTCCATCCAACGGGGTCCTTTAGTCATCTTGCCCAAGAGGCATGGTTCGCATGTCTCAACCGATTCGAAATCGAATGAGTCCAAATATCCATCAGCATGGAATTTCTACATGCGCTTTATACCAATATGACTTTTAGCGGCAGTGCCACAAGTATGTGGTACTATCATTATTAACTTTGTATCTTTTGACATCAATGTTATGAACATGTGTACTACTACGATCAAGATTTCAACAAACCATTCTCACTAGGTGCATGACCATTGAAGGTATTATTCATGTAAACAGAATAACCATTATTCTCTAACTTAAATGAATAATCGTATTGCAATAAACATGATCTAATCATGTTCATGCTCAACGCAAAACACCAAATAACATTTATTTAGGTTCGTCACTAATCCTGAAGGTAGAGAGAGTGTGCGATGTTGATCACATCAACCTTGGAAACACTTCCAACACATATCGTCACCTCACCCTTAGCTAGTTCTCCGTTTATTCCGTAGCTTTTATTTCGAGTTACTAACATTTAGCAACCGAACCGGTATCCAATACCCAGGTTCTACTAAGAGTACTGGCAAGGTACACATTAATAACTCGTATATCAAATATACTTCTATCAATGTTGCCAGCCTTCTTATCTACCAAGTATCTAGGGTTGTTCCGCTTCAGCGACCGCTCACCTCATAACAGAAGCACTTAGTCTCGGGTTTGAGTTCAACTTTGGGTTGCTTCACTGGAGCAGCAACTGACTTGCTATCCATTAAGTTTCCCTCCTTGCTCTTGCCCTTCTCGAAACTAGTGGTTTGATTAACCATCAACACTTGACGCTCCTTCTTGATTTCTACCTTCGGTGTCAAATATCGCGAGCAGCTCAGGGATCAACATTTCTTTCCCTGGCATTTTATAGTTCATCACCAAGTTCTAGTAGCTTAGTGACAGTGACTTGGAGAACTACATCAATCACTATCTTATCTGGAAGATCAACTCCCACTCGATTCAAGCGATTGTAGTACCCAGACAGTCTGAGCACATGCTCAACGATTGAGCTATTCTCTTTCATCTTGGAGGCAAAGAATCTCGTTGGAGATCCTATATCTCGCAACTCGGGCACGAGCCTGAGATCACAATCTCAGCTCTTAGAACATCTCATATGTTCCTTGACGTTCAAAACGTTTCGGAGCCTCAATTCTAAGCCGTAATGCATGATGCACTAAACTATCAAGTAGTCATCGAAACGTGCATGTCAGATGTTCACGACATCTACAGACGATGCTAGATGGGGTGGCGCACCGAGCGGTGCATTAAGGACATAAGCCTTCTGTGCGGCAATGAGGACAATCCTCAGATCACGGACCCAGTCCGCAATTTTTCTACCAACATCTTTCAATTCTATTTCTCTAGGAACATATAAAAATACAAGGGAGCTACAGCGCGAGCTAGTAATCTACAACATAATTTGCAAAGACACTTTGACTATGTTCATGATAACGAGTTCAATTAATCATATTACTTAAGAACTCCCACTCAAATTGACATCCCTCCGATCACTCGAGTGATACACGATCCAAATTCACCAACTCAAGTCTGAGCATCACGTGAGTTGAGGTGGCTGCAATGGTGAACATCATCATGTTGATCATATCTACTATATGACTCATGTTCGACCTTTCGGTCTCTTGTGTTCCGAGGCCATGTCTGTACATGCTAGGCTCGTCAAGTTTAACCCGAGTGTTCTGCATGTGCAACACTGGCTTGCACCCGTTGTATGTGAACGTAGAGTCTATCACACCCGATCATCACGTGGTGTCTCAACACGACGAACTTTCGCAACGGTGCACACTCGGGGAGAACACAATTTATCTTGAAATTAAGTGAGGGATAACCTTATAATGCTACCGTCGTCCTAAGCAAAACAAGGTGCATAAAAAGGACTAACATCACATGCAAATCATAAGTGACATGATATGGCCATGAACTTGTGCTTTTGATCTCCATCTAGAAAGCACCGGCATAATCTCCATTGTTACCGGCATGACACCATGATCTCCATCATCTTGATCTCCATCAACATGTCGCCATCGGGGTTGTCACGCCCTGCATGCTTCTACTACTATTGCTACCGTTTAGCGATAAAGTAAAGCATTACATAGCGCTTAATGATTGACACGCAGGTCATACAATAATTAAAGACAACCCTATGGCTCCTGCCGGTTGCCATATTCATCGACATGCAAGTCGTGATAATCTATATATCACATGATCATCTCATACATCACATATATCACATCATGTAATTGGCCATATCATATCACAACATACCCTGCAAAAACAAGTTAGACGTCCTCTAATTGTTGTTGCATGTTTTACGTGGCTGCTACGGGTATCTAGCAAGAACAATTCTCACCTACGCATAAACCACAACGGTGATACACTAGTTTGCTTTTCAACCATCTCAAGGACCGCCTTTGTCGAATCCGATCCAACTAAAGTGAGAGAAAAACTGTCACCCGCAAGCCATCTAGGCAACAAGTTGCGTCGAGGGAACCGGTCTCTCGTAAGCGTACGAGTAATGTTGGTCTGGGCCGCTTCATCTCACAATCCCACTGAACCAAAATACGACCAAGGGAGGAAGCAATCTAAGCATCAATGCCCAAACCTTTTGTGTTCTACCCGAGATCTCATCGAACCATCAACCTAGCTCATGATACCACTATTGGGGAACATCGCATGGGAAACAAAAAAAATTCCTACGCACACGCAAACCTATCCATGGTGATGATAATCTACGAGAGGGAGACCGGATCTACGTACCCTTGTAGATCGCTAAGCGGGAAGCATTAAGAAACGTGGTTGGTGTAGTCGAACATCTTCGCGATCCAAATCGCCGAGCGTCCCGCGATCTCATCACGATCCGTCCCGTGGACCAATCACGATCCGTCCCGCGAAAACATCATGATCCGTCCCGCGAACTCATCACGATCCGTCTCACGATCTTGATCACGATCTGTCCCGCGAACTCATCATGATCCGTTCCATGATCACATCACGAACCGTCTCGCGATCTCGATCACGGTCCTTCCGATCTAGCGCCGAACGGACAACACCTCCGCGTTCAGCACACGTGCAGCTTGATGACGATCTCCACCATCTTGATCCAGCAAGAGGAGGTGGAGAGGATAGAGAGTTCACAGGCAGCGTGATGGTGATGGTGGTGGAGCAATTCCGGCAGGGCTTCGCCTAAGCGCTGCAGAAAACCGATCTAGAGGAGCACCGGTGAAACGGGTAGCACGTGGCCGTAAACTGTGTCCAAACAGCACCCAATCCACCAGTATATAAAGGAGGGAGAGAGAGGAGGTCTGGCGCAAGGAAAAACTCCAATAGGTGTCGGCCAAACGAGAGGGGGAGGAGTCCTACTCCTCCTCCACTCCTAGTAGGAGTAGGACTCTTCCTTTTTAGCCTTTTTTCCACCTTTTCCTTTAGGACTTTTGCCTCCTGCGCCATGGGCCTTGGTGTGGATGTTTTTCCAGCCCACTAAGGTCTGGTTATTATTATCCCACAGCCCATGGACCTCTTGGGGTCGAAATACCCCTCCCGGAGGTCCCCCGGTACACTACCGGCACTCCCGGTACACTACCGATGAGCCCGAAACTTTTCCGGCGACCAAACTGGGACTTCCTATATATGAATCTTTACCTACGGACCATTCCGGAGCTCCTCATGACATCCGGGATCTCATACGGGACTCCGACCTTCGGTCACCACCATACATAACTCTACACTACCGAAACGTCATCAAACTTTAAGTGTGCAGACCCTGCGGGTTCGAGAACTATGTAGACATGACCGAGACACCTCTACGGTCAATAACCAATGGCGGGACCTGGACGTCCACATTGGTTCCTACATATTCTACGAAGATCTTTATCAGTCGAACCTCTATGTCAAGGATTCAGTTAATCTCGTATAACGTTCCCTTTGTTCTTCGGTATGTTACTTGCCCGAGATTCGATCGTCGGTATCTCCATACCTAGTTCAACCTCGTTACTGGCAAGTCTCTTTACTCGTTACGTAATACAAGATCCCATGACTAACACTTAGCCACATTGCTTGCAAGGCTTGTTGTGATGTTGTATTACCGAGTGGGCCCTGAGATACCTCTCCGTCACACGGAGTAACAAATCCCATTCTCGATCCATGCCAACTCAACATACACCATCGGAGATACCTGTAGAGCACCTTTATAGTCACCCAGTTACGTTGCGACGTTTGATACACACAAGGCACTCCTCTGATATCCGTGAGTTGCATGATCTCATGGTCATAGCAACATATACTTGACATGCAGAAAACAGTAGCAATAAACTGACACGATCATATGCTATGTTTGTAGTTTGGGTCTTATCCATCACATCATTCTCCTAATGATGTGATCCCGTTATCAAATGACATCTCATGTCCATGGCTAGGAAACCTTAACCATCCTTTGATCAACGAGCTAGTCCATTAGAGGCATACTAGGGACATGGTTTTGTCTATGTATCCACACATGCATTTAAGTCTCTGATCAATACAATTATAGCATGGATAATAAACGATTATCATGAACAAGGAAATATGATAATAACTAATTTATTATTGCCTCTAGGGCATATTTCCAACACAAAGTTGGGTCTTGCCAGAAAAGTTTTAATCTCTGCCGAATAAACAAGGGAGTCCCCATAACAACCCCGAGCATGTTAGGAGCACAAAGTATGGAAAACATAACACCGGTAACAAGAAACTATGGCGGTAACAGCGGAACAAAACACCTAGCAAAAAGCCAAGAATTCCACCAATACCAAGATATATATGTGCATTAATTTAAATAACAGATAATATTGTGATATGCCAAATCCATGTTATCACATGGATACAACCTGTACCTACAACTAGAACGCTATAAGAGGGGGTGAGCAGCGGTAACTTAGTCAATCAAAGGTTCGCTAGGATGTGGAGGGTTAGAGGCAATCATGGCAATTGGGAGGCTGACATTCAAGTGGTAGATAACGCAATTGTAACGATAAGAGCGAGACAACTAGCAAGCGAAAATAGTATCGGGATCCGGGTACGATCATCTTGCCTATTGGTTCTTCAGTGGAACAAGTAGTGGGATCCTCATAGTTGTACTCGTCTGGCACTTCGTACTCAGGTTCAACGTTCGCGTCTACCCAAAAGAAACAGCAAGAATAAACAAACAACCATGGTGCGATGCACAAGCAAGAATGATGCATGCTTATTCGAAGAGTTTTAGCATGGCAATCCTAACTAGTCATGTTTCACATGCAAAGGATTAGTTATTAATGAATCTGGACAGAACCTTATGTTAAGTTATTTAGACATGCATGAACATGTCAAATATGGATGCATCGTGCAAACATGATAAAAATGCATATGAAGAAAGTAAGAAACGGAGTTACGGTTCTCACGATACGCTGACAACAAGATACGAAGGCAAAACACAAGACGAGAAGGACCTGGGCTATTCCTTGGCATTCCAAGGTATCCACTGGTTAGGTAATGAAAAAACTACCACAATATAGCCAAAGATCAAGCAATTTCATGGAGTATAGCTCCCACAAGTCACAAAACAATAAAACAAACACTTTGCCACAAGCAACTTTCATAGCCAAACACCTGAGCTACAGGAATCCTACAACCACAAACAAGGCATTGACATAAACTACACAACATGCTTATCAACTTATCCAACTACACAATCTGGAAAGGAGGCACACATCAATAAGCATGAAGCTCACAAGTTGGCATGATGAAACAGAAATCTGGGACTTAGTGAAACTAACAGTTTTTCTGGAATCTGAGTTAATCTGATAGCAAGTTAACTGAAGAAACTAATGGTGTTAGATACCACCTCATGGCATGAAACATATACTCCAAATCACTAGCACTCATCTTGAGCTAATTCACAACATATCACAAGATAGCAACCACTCTTCATGGCATAAAAATAACAGCAGATTCTCAGACTTAAAAATATTTGGCATGGTTAAAAACAGCAACATTTTAGTGGTTACTTTATAGCATGGTTCCCACTTATTTTCAAGTTTATCATGACAAGGATAAATACCATGGCATTCTACACATCAATGACTACCATATTCATGTTGGCACAAACATCATAGCATGCATGGATTAAACATGGCAAAAATGACAAAATGGCATTATGAGATAAAATTATATTTTGTCAAACTTGCTCAAAATACAAAACCAATACCACCAATGAATAACTGCAGATTCTCAGACTTACAAATATTTGGCATGGTGAAAACAGTAACATTAAGTTAGCTACTTTGCAGCAAGTTTCCCACTTATATAGGTGACTATCATGTCAAACAAAAATACCATGGCATAATAGGCATAAAACACTAACACTTTCATGTTGGCACATGTCCCAAGGCAAGCATGGATTAATTCATGCAAAAATGACAAAGTAGCATCATAGCAGAAAATAGCAGTTTTCCAAACTTGCTCAAAAGTCAAATCTAATTGCACCAATGGATTCCTTGGATCTTTCTACCCCAAAATCATGTATCGTACCCATATATTCATATGAAGCATCATGACAAGAACTACATAGCAAATTCACCATCCACTCTTATAAGTAAAAACTTACCCTAAATGCTCAGGTGCAAAAGATGAACAAGTCCAGATTTGGAAATATGGCTATAATTGGAAAGATCTATTTAACACTACAATACATGGCACATGCTAAATAAATAGTGTATGACAAGTGGGGCATGGCCCACTTGTCACACACACACACTCACCCAAACCTACACACACACAAACATACATGGCATGCACATACACACAAACAAACATATGCACACCCACACTCATGACCACACACACCTATGTGTGTGGGTGCTTATCAGACACACACACATATGCACATTCACATGCATGTGGCACCACACTCACACACATACACTCACAACCACACTCACATACATGTATACAACTAAACAGAATAGGGAAGAAAAGAAAAAAAAGCATGCATGTATTCCTACACATACACACACTTGCATACTACATAGAAAAATAAAATAAAATAAAATAAAAAGGAAAAAATAACAAACAAAAGGGGGGGTCTGCGGGTTCGAACCCCAGACCTCAGGTCTCACCCCCGAGCCGGTTGCCACTGCGCTACGGTGCAATTCCTGACCAAGTAGGGGACTTGCCCCCTCTCATACTAACTATGATGTGATTCCTCTGACGGAACTTAAGAAAACACCGGCTACACGAACGCGACATCAATGGCGGTGACGGATCCTAGCTATCACACGGGCTCTCCGGCGGCGCAAAGCTGCAGGTAGGACCGGGGATCAACGGGGAGTCCATTCCCCCGTTCGCCTCACGATGAGGGGGGACAGCGCCGAGCTCAAGTCCCCACCTTGCATGACGGCGGTGACGAGCAGGCTACGGCAACAAACGGCTACAGAACGGGGATTCAGCACCCACTGAGGGGAGGATGATGATGGCTTGGACGCGGCGAAGGGGAGGAAGAATCTCGAAGACGCGGCAGCGACGAAGGGGAAGAAGAACGCCGACGATGACCCAATCCTGCGGACGACGGCAACGCGGCACCATGGCGGAGGTGCTCCTCACCTCCTAGCAGCGGGAACTGAACGCGGGCAACGACCCCGAGCTCCACGCCATGTCTACCGGCGATGAGGGCCACCGAAGAAGCGGCGACGATGGCGAAGACGACCGGTGCACCTAACCGAACTACTCTGCTCTCTCTCTCTCTCTGCACCCGGAAGAAGAAGGAGAAGGAAGGAGAGGAAGGAGGGAGAAGAAGATGGCGGCAGCGGAGAGGAAGGATGCGGAACCCTAGGGAAAACGGGTACCCACGCCGAGGGGGTTTAAAAGGCCCGAGGGAGACGGCGACGGACGGATGAAGCTCACGGCAACGCAGCTCTCTCTCTGCTTTCCTCCCTGAAGCTGACGGAGATGAACGACGGGGCAGGTAGGTGTTGCCTACCTAGGATGGGCCACGCAGGAAGGTGTTAGGCCCATCTCCACTCTCCCTCTCAGGAAAACAATCAGAGTTTTCTTTTTGTAAACAAAAGGAAACAAACAAAGCCCTAGAGAAAAATAAAAGGTTTTTGACCAAACAAAAAATACTTGCCACAAAAGGAATAATGCCCTATTTAAATAAAATGCCAAGAAAATTTTTAAAGCAAGTAAATTTAATACTTTATGAACAACAACCCCTGATTTATTTTAAAACCCCAAATCATAAAGATCAAAACAACAAAAGAGTAACACTCACATACTTAAAATATTATAGGCTATACCCTGAACATTTTAAACAATTTAATTTAGCAATTAATTATGTTGATTAATGGCAATGGAATAAGAGGGAAGTTTGGGTTGTTTGAAAAGAATGAGAGAGGGGAAAGGAGATGAATAGATCCTATTCAAACACAACAACCACAAGAACACTCACACATGCAACAAGTCAAGAGCACATCACAAATCAATATGCAAGCATGATGATGAATGATATGTTGCATGAATGCATGAGACAAGGCATGAAGGGGAGCAAACTCATATCATAACTCATGGCAACAAGGTTCACTTAAGATTACATGCCCAACAAGGTAGGGGCAGCACTTGGGCTATCACAACTCTCCCACACTACAAGAGGATCTCGACCCGAGATCTAGGAACGAAAGAACTCCGGAAATTCGGAACGGAGAAGGTCCTCGCGTTCCCAAGTAGCTTCTTTGTCAGAATGATGAGACCACTTCACCTTGAGGAACTTCATAGATTTGTTGTGAGTCTTATGCTCAGTTTCTCCAAGAATGGTCACTAGATGCTCACGATAAGAGTGGTCTTCTTGGAGATCAATGTCCTGGAGGTCAATGGTACGCTCAGGAGTCTTGAACCACCTCCGGAGCTGAGAAACATGGAAGACATCGTGCACATTTGCGAAATCTGGAGGAAGCTCTAGTTGATATGCAAGTCCACCTCTCTTGCCAACAACTTTGAAAGGACCAACAAAACGCGGAGCTAGCTTCCTTTTAATTCCAAATCGCTGAGTGCCCTTCATGGGAGAGACTCTGAGATAGACTAGATCATCAACTTGGAACAAAACATCCCAATGTTTGCTATCGTAATAGCTCTTCTGTCGGGACTGAGTTGCTTTGAGGTTCTGACGAATGACACAACACATATCTTTTGCTTCAATGATCATGTCATTGCCCAATATCTTACGCTCACCGGTTTTAGACCAGTTAAGCGGGGTACAACACTTCCTGTCGTAGAGAATCTCGAAAGGGGCCTTACCTGAGCTAGCCTAAAAGCTATGTTTGTATGAGAATTCAGCATATGGAAGGCAGCCTTCCAATTTCATGCCGAACGAAATCACACAGGCTCTAAGCATATCTTCAAGGATCTGATTGACTCTCTCAACTTGACCACTTGTCTGTGGATGGAACGCAGTGCTGAAACGGATCTTGGTACCCATAGCAGTCTGGAAGGACTCCCAAAACTTGGAGGTGAAGAGGCTACCACTGTCAGATGAGATGAGCTGAGGAATATCATGCAAAGATACTATCCTTGATGTATACAACTCTGCAAGTTGAGCTGCCGAGATAGATTCTTTGACTGGCAGGAAATGAGCAACTTTGGTCAGCTTGTCGATAACCACAAAGATGGCATCGTTGCCTCTCTTGGACTTGGGAAACGCAGTGAAGAAATCCATCTCCACATGATCGAATTTCCACTCTGGGATAGGCAAAGGCTGAAGAAGACCTGCTGGACGTTGATGCTCCGCCTTCACTCTACGACAAACATCACACTCGTTCACGAACTGAGCAATTTCACGTTTCATGTGAGTCCACCAAAAGGTTAGCTTGAGATCTTGATACATCTTGGAACTGCCTGGATGAATGGATAGAAGAGAATTGTGCTTCGTCCATGATAACTTTTCTAAGATCACCTTTTGGAACCACCAGACGGTCCTCAAAGAAAAAGGTATCTTTGCCATCAACACGAAAGCACTTATACTTCGGAATGCCCTGGGCCACACCTTTGTTCACTTTCTTCACCGTAGCATCAAGAAGCTGCGCTTGGTGAACCTGATCTTCCCGAGTCGGAGAGACTTGAAGATTGGCAAGAAATCCTTGCGGAATCATTTGAAGGTTGAGCTTGTGGAAGGCTTCACAAAGCTCAGGTTGAAGAGGCTTCAGGATGAGACTATTGCAGTATGCCTTACGGCTGAGCACATCTGCAATGACATTTTCTTTTCCAGGAGTATACTCAATGCTTGGATTGATGTCCTCAAGCATTTCCACCCAACGAGACTGCCGAAGATTAAGATTGGGTTGAGTGAAAATGTACTTCATGCTCTTCTGATCGATGTATACCTTGACTGGTCTACCCAACAACAAATGCCTCCAAGTCATTAGAGCATGCACAACTGCCGCCAACTCGAGATCATGAGTGGGGTAGTTATTCTTGGCAGGCTTCAACTAACGTGAGGTATAAGCAACAATCTTCTTATCTTGCATGAGAACACCACCAAGACCTTGAAGAGAAGCATCACAGAATACTTGTAAAGGCTTTGACTTCTCAGGAGGAACAAGAACTAGAGCTGAAGTCAGTCTCTGCTTGAGCATATTGAACGCCACATCACACTCAGGAGACCAAACATACTTGACACTCTTCTGGAGGAGATTGGACAGAGTCTTAGTAATTTGAGATAAGTTCTCCACGAATCTTCTGCAATAACTAGCAAGCCTGAGGAAACTCCGAAGCTGCTTCACATTCTGAGGAGGCTCCCATTTCAAGATTGCCTCAACTTTCTTAGGGTGCACTTTAATTCCCTCGGCAGAGATCACATGCCCAAGGTACACCACTTCATTGATCCAAAACTCACACTTGGAAAACTTTGCATAGAATCGATGCTCTCTTAGCTTGTCAAGCACAAGGCGGAGATGCTCTGCATGCTCTTCTTCTGTCTCCAAGAACACAAGGATATCATCCAAATATACCAAGACGAACTCATTCTTGAAAGGAGAGAAAATGAAGTTCATCATTCTTGAGAAGGTTGGAGGAGCATTTGCAAGACCAAACGACATGACGGTGTACTCATAAGAGCCAAAACTCGTCCTGAAAGCGGTCTTAGGAATGTCTTCTTCACGAATGCGAATCTGATGATAGCCCACGCGAAGATCAAGCTTCGAGAAAACCTTGGCACCTTTCAGTTGTTCAAACAACTCATTGATGTTGGGAAGTGGGTACTTGTTTCTGATTGTCTTCTTGTTCAATGGACGGTAGTCGACACAAAGCCGGTCCATGCCATCCTTCTTCTTGACAAATAAAACACCACAACCCCATGGAGAAGAACTTGGTGTGATCAAACCCAGACACTCTTGTTCATCTAGCTGCTTCTTCAACTCTTTCAGCTCTTCGGGGCCAAGTTTATAAGGGCGCTTGCAGACCGGTTCAGTTCCGGGCTCGAGATCAATCACGAACTCGACTGGCCGGTGCGGAGGCATTCCTGGCAATTCTTCTGGAAAGACATCTTCATACTCATTAACCACCGGAATTTGAGAAATCATCGAGATTTCACCCTTCTCATTAAGAGCAAAGAGACGGACTGTGTCATCGCGAGCCGCAAAAATAATCACATCTTCTGAAGGATGAGTCAGCTTGAGTTCTTTTGCTTGACAACCAACATAAGCCTTGTTCATAGCCAGGAAGTCCATGCCCAAAATGAGATCAATATCGGAATTACCGAGAACAATTGGAGAAGCCAGAAAACAATAACTGCCCATCTTGATAGAAACATCCGGAACTACCATCGTTGCATGCATGAAAACAACCGGGGAAACCACTAACAAAGTCTTAGGCAATTGCTCATGATGCAAATGATGCTTGGTTGCAAAAGGTTTTGAAATGAATGAATGAGATGCCCAGTGTCAAATAAAACTTTTGCAGGAAAAGAATTGACTGAGAGATTACCCATAATTACATCATGAGAATGCTTTGCTTCAGCAGCATTGACCATGTTCACCCTTGCTGACTTGGGATTATGCTTCACCATAGCATTTCCTAGAGGCCTGGCTGGAGGAGGAGGCGGAAGACGCTGCTGGTTGCACTTGTTTGCATAGTGACCCTTCTGGCCACACTTGTGACAAGTCACCTCAGAAAGCAGATGAATATTGCTTGGAGGAGGAACAAGAACTCCCTTGGACGCCTGGGGTCTCTGCTGAAATCCTGGGTTAGGTGGGTGGGAAAAACCCTCGCCACCGAACTACTTCTTCTGCTGAGGAGGACGAAACGGAGGAGGATTTGGCACCCAATACTTCTGCTGCTTAGGAACCATCTGAGAGCTGGAAGAAGACAAATATGAATCCCTTGAACCCTTCCTTGAGTTCTCCAACTTGAGTTGCGTTGCCTCGACCTTCAGAGCCATGTTGTAGAACTGATCAAACTCACGAGGATCTTGAAGAACTAGGCCTGGCAGAAGCTCATCCTTGATACCACCTCTGAACTGATAGATCATCGCCTTGTCATCTGGAACATCTTGCTTAGCATAGCAGACCAAATTCTGGAACTCGATGTTGTACTGATAGACAGACTTGCTTCCCTGCTTCAGGTGCCTGAACTTCTCACGCATCTCCTCGACAAAGCTTGTCGGAATGTAATGGGCCTGAAGTCACGACAGAAATTGTCCCAAGTAACAACATGATCGCCCCTGGAATCCTTGTACTGCTGCCACCAATCAACTGCCTGACCCTTGAGCTGGAACGATGCAAATCTGACAAAGTCCTCTGGCCTAACATTGCTGCACTCAAAATGCTTACTCATATCGTGGAGCCAATCATCAGCATCAAAAGGCTGCTCACAACAGGTGAAAGACTTGGGTTGGTTGGCAAGGAACTGATTGAGCGTCGCAAACTGCGGTTGATTCTGAAAATTCCCTTGAAAGCCTTGCTGACCCTGATCTCTTTCTTGCAACAGCCTGAGCAACATCTGAGTGTTCACAATTGTTGCGGCCATCATAGCTTGCCAAGCTTCTGGAGGCAGAGGCAGGGGTGGTGGAACATCAGCCTGCTCCTCACCACGACCCGAATTGTTGCAAGTTGGTGGAGCCATCCTGAAGATGGACAAAACATCAACACCTCATTGAAAAGATGAATTCAAAAGCTGAATCAAATGCTTGAAAGAATTTCACAAATAACATCACAGCCTTCCTATTGAAAATTTAGTAAGAATGCTTCTTCGGTTTAGCGATAACATCATCAGATATTAGACGCCACTTGCAATAACACAAAAGTATTGAGCTAACTGCTCGGAACAAATGTATATGCCCACATACATCTGAAGAAGATGATCCTAGATAACTACAAGATTTCCCACCTAAGAACTTCCAAAAACTTTTTGGTTATGCAATCCGGTGTGGGGGATACAAGGAGGAAATATCTCACACACCTAGCAATCCTACACCCCAACTATGTCCATCCTTCAACACATAACCAGAGGCTTTCGCAAATTCATCTAACTCGAATCCTCGAACTCACAACGATACTAAACCATGGTGGTATCCCGGACGCCTCCCCAGTACTGGGTGACTCCGACCTTATCTCCCCACGACAAGTATTGAAGCAATTCTGAACACTCTCCGTCCTGAGATATCAAGGAAGCTGAATGATAACAATGTGCCAACATTCCCTGGTGCTCGACTCCATGGAAGAACTCAAGTCAGACAGGAGGCACCAAGACAGAACCCTGTCACATCGGTATCATATAGACTCCAAAATACCCGCGTGATCCTAAAAGCCAATTTTGAGCGACAAGAGGAGTAGAATTAAAATTCCTAAGTCGAATACCTCACCAGAGCATAGAAGAGGAGTAAAAAGAATCCTACTCTCCGATATAACTAGACTCAAAATAGTTTTTACTAGACTCGACTCAGCCAAGTTCGATCAAGCAAAGGCTCCTATGGTCGTATGGCTCTGAATACCAACTTGTCACGCCCAAGGTGCACGCCTATCCATATTAAGGCACGCGGCCCTCGACAAGGATAGAGGCGCATCTCGTGGTTCGCAAGTATAGCATCATTACATCATACATTACAGAAGAGATGAGTATATGAGTTGGCTTACACTCGCCACATACTAAATTACAATCCCACACAAGAGTTCAAACATCAATATGAAGACAGGGTCTGGCTACGGACGAAAACAAATGATAAAAGCAGATGCAATGATACTATCTTGCTAGTCCCGAAGATCACAACCATGGACCCCTACTCATCCAGATAAGTCACGTACATCCTGCCTCTTTCCTCGTCATACTCCCACTAGAGCTGCGCAGATCATCCTGCATGAACTCATCTAAACCTGTACCTGTAGTGTTGTAGTAATCTGTGAGCCACAAGGACTCAGCAATCATGCGCCCGGGTACCAAGACTATTCAAGCTTAAAGGTGGAAATGGGGTATGTGTTTAGTTTGCAGCAGCACTAAGCATTTATGATGGCTAAACTTACGTAACATGAAGATAAATATGCGGCCTACAATGAACGATCGAATCTAGAGTGACCTCTATGAGATCCTGAACACTTACTTACGTCAATCATAATCCCACCATGTTCTCACTCGGATCATGTTCACGAGCAGAGATGATCACGGTTACTCACACAGTTGGTGCAATTTATTAGAGTTTACTTCAAGTTAACTAGAACCGGGTGTTAAACAAATATCCAAGTTGCCACATAACCGCGGGCACGGCTTTCCGGAAGATTTGACCCTATAGGGTGCTCCAACTAGTCCATCACAAATTAACCACACTCCGCGGGAATAGCCTCGACCACGGATCTCATGATCATCCTAGGCAACTCCAAAGGAATTCCAACACCTCGAGATAACCTAAAGAAAGTCAGAGCCCTCACGCAAGACACTCGATAAAGGTAAAACAAATCCAGCAAGACTGCCTAGCAGGCCAGATCCCAATAGGAGCCACGCGTATCTCTGTATCAGGGCACTACCAGATGGGCAAGACGTCGGGTTGGCTTAAACCCTAGGTGACCAGGGGGCACCGGACATCGCCCAGTTTGGACCAACACTCATCAGGAGCACTTGCCCGGGTTGTTGATTAATCCACGGGGTTGCAATGCCCTATGCAGTTTTATTAAGTTATTAAGAAAATGTAGTACCAAAGTTGGGCCTTGCCAAACAAGTTTTAATCTCAACCGAATAAACAAGGGGGTCCGCATAACATCCCCGAGAATGTTAGGAGCGTAAAGTATGGAAAACATGACACCGGTAACAAGAAACTATGGCGGTAACAGCGGAACAAAACACCTAGGAAAATGCCAAGCCTTCCACCGATACCAAGATATATGTGCATTAATTTAAATAACAGATAATATTGTGATATGCCAAATCCATCTTATCACATGGATACAACCTGTACCTACAACTAGAACGCTATACGAGGGGCTGAGCAGCGGTAACTTAGCCAATCAAAGGTTTGCTAGGATGTGGAGGGTTAGAGGCAATCATGGCAAATGGGAGGCTGACATTCAAGTGGTTGGTATCTCAATTGTAACGATAAGAGCGAGAAAACTAGCAAGCAAAAATAGTATCGGGATCCGGGTACGATCATCTTGCCTGTTGATTCTTCAGTGGAACAAGTAGTGGGATCCTCGTAGTTGTACTCACCTGGCTCTTCGTACTCAGGTTCAACGTTCGCGTCTACCCAAAGGAAACAGCAAGAATAAACAAACAACCATGGTGCGATGCACAAGCAAGAATGATGCATGCTTATTCGAAGAGTTTTAGCATGGCAATCCTAACTAGTCATGTTTCACATGCAAAGGATTGGTTATTAATGAATCTGGACAGAACCTTATGTTAAGTTATTTAGACATGCATGAACATGGCAAATATGGATGCATCATGCAAAAATGATAAAAATGCATATGAAGAACGTAAGAAACGGAGTTACGTTCTCACGATACGCTCCCGACAAGATATGAAGGCAAAACACAAGAAGAGAAGGACATGGGCTATTCCTTGGCATTCCAAGGTAGCCACTGGTTAGGCAATGAAAAACCAACCACAGTAGAGCCAAATATCAAGCAATTTCATGGAGTATAGCTCCCACAAGTCACAAAACAATAAAACAAACAATCTGCCACAAGCAACTTTCATAGCCAATAACCTGAGGTACAGGAATCCTACAACCACAAACAAGGCATTGACAGAAACTACACCACATGCTTATCAACTTATCCAACTACACAATCTAGAAAGGAGGCACACATCAATAAGCATGAAGCTCACAAGTTGGCATGATGAAACAGATATCTGGGACTTAGTGAAAATAACAGTTTTCTGGAATCTGAGTTAACCTGATGGCAAGTTGACAGCAGAAACTAATGATGATAGAGACCACCTCATGGCATCAAATTTAACAGGATGCTAGAGGACAACATCTACTTCAAATCACTAGCACTGCGCTTGAGCTAATTCTCAACATATCACAAGATGGCAACCACTCTTCATGGCAAAAAAATAACAACAGATTCTCAGACTTGGAAATATTTGGCATGGTGAAAACAGTAACATTAAGTTTGCTACTTTGCAGCAAGTTTCCCACTTATATGGGTGATTCTGATGTCAAACAAAAATACCATGGCATAATAGGCATAAAACACTAACACTTTCATGTTGGCACATGTCCCAAGGCAAGCATGGATTAATTCATGCAAAAATGACAAAGTAGCATCATAGCAGAAAATAGAAGTTTTGCAAACTTGCTCAAAAGTGAAATCTAATTGCACCAATGGATTCCTTGGATCTTTCTACCCCAAAATCATGTATCATACCCATATATTCATCTTAAGCATCATGACAAGAACGACATAGCAAATTCATCATCTACTCTTATAAGTGAAAACTTACCCTAAATGCTCATGTGCAAAAGATGAACAAGTCCAGATTTGGAAATATGGATATAATTGGAAAGAACTATTTAACACTAAAAAACATTGCACATGCTAAATAAATAGTGTGTGACAAGTGGGGCATGCACATACACACAGACACACATAGGCACACCCACACTCATGAGCACACACACCTATGTGTGTGGGTCCTTATCACACACACATATGCACACATATATGCACAAGTGCATATGTGCACATTCACATGCATGTGGCACCACACTCACACACATACACTCACAAACACACTCACATACATGTATACAACTAAACAGAATAGGAAAGAAAAGAAAAAATGCTTGCATGTATTCCTACACATACACATGCTTGCATACCACATAGCAAAGAAAATAAAAACAAAAGGAAAAAAAGAACAAAACAAAAGGGGGGTCTGCGGGTTCGAACCCCAGACCTTAGGTCTCACCCCCTAGTCAGTTGCCACTGCGCTACGGCGCGATTCCTGACCAAGTAGGAGACTTGCCCGCTCTCATACTAACTACGACGCGATTCCTCTGACAAAATTGAAGAAAACACTGGGTACATGAATGCGACAGCAACGGCGGCGACGGATCCTGGCTATCACACGGGCTCTCCGACGGTGCGGAGCTGCAAGCAGGACCGGGGATCAACGGGGAGTCCATTCTCCCGTTCGCCTCGCGATGAGGGGGGACAGCGGTGAGCTCAAGGCCCCACCTTGCATGAAGGTGGCAACAAGCAGGCTACGGCTATGAACGGCTGCAGAATGGGGACGCGGCGCTCACCGAGGGGAGGATGACGACGTGTTGGACGCAGCAAAGGGGAGGAAGAAGCCCAAAGACGTGGCGGCGACGAAGGGGAAGAAGAACACCAGCGATGACCCGATCCTACGGACGACGGCGACGCGACACCACGAGGGAGGTGCTCCTCACCTCCTAGCGGCGGGAACTAAACACGGGCGATGACCCCGAGCTCCATGCCATGTCTACCGGCGACGAGGGCTACCGGAGAAGCGGCAACGACGGCAAAGCATACTGGCGCACCTAACTGAACTACTATGCTCTCTCTCTGCACCCAGAAGAAGAAGGAGAAAGAAGGAGAGGAAGGAGGGAGAGGAATATGGTGGAGGCGGAGAGGAGGGACGCGGAACACTAGGGCGAACAGGCACGCACGCCGAGGGGGTTTAAAAGGCCTGAGGGAAACGGCGACGGACGGCTGAAGCTCACGGTGACGCAACTCTCTCTCTGCTTTCCTCCCTGAAGCTGACGGAGACGAACGACGGGGCAGGTAGGCGTTGCCTACCTGGGCTGGGCCGCACGGGGAGGTGTTAAACCCAGCTCCACTCTCTCTCTCTCAGGAAAACAATCAGAGTTTTCTTTTTGTAAATAAAAGGAAACAAACAAAGCCCCAGAGAAAAAGAAAAGGTTTTTTACCAAACAAAAAAATACTTGCTAGAAAAGGAATAATGCCCTATTTAAATAAAATGCCAAGAAGATTTTTAAAGCAGGTAAATTTAATACTTTTATGAACAACAGCCCCTGATTTATTTTAAAACCCCAAATCATAAAGCTCAAAATAGCAAAAGAATAACACTCGCATACTTAAAATATTATAGGCTATACCCTGAACATTTTAAACAATTTAATTTAGCAATTAATTATGTTGATTAATGGCAATGGAATAAGAGGGAAGTTTGGGTTGTTTGAAAATAATGAGAGAGGGGAAAGGAGATGAATAGATCCCATTGAAACACAACAACCACGAGAACACTCACACATGCAACAAGTCAAGAGCACATCACAAATCAATATGCATGCATGATGATGAATGATATGATGCATGAATGCATGAGACAAGGCATGACAGGGAGCAAACTCATATCATAACTCATGGCAACAAGGTTCACTTAAGATTACATGCCCAACAAGGTAGGGGCAGCACTTGGGCTGTCACAATAATCTAGCTCACATCACTATGTGATTTACATTGTTAAGAATCTCACACCCAATGGTTATGTGGTTCGATCATGTTTTGCATGTGAGAGAGGTTTTAGTTAATGGGTCTACGACATTCAGATCCGTGTGTACTTTGCAAATCTCTATGTCATACTGTAGGTACTGCTACCACGCTCCCCTTGGAGCTATTCCAAATGACTGCTCCACTATACGTGTCCGGATTGCTACTTAGTGTCATCCGGATTGGTGTTAAATCTTGCATCGACATAACCCTTGACGGCGAACTCTTTATCACCTCCATAATTGAGAAACATTTCCTTAGTCCCTCTAGTTACTAAGGATAATTTTGACCGATGTCCAGTGATCCACTCCTGGATCACTCTTGTACCCCTTGAAAGACTCATGGCAAGGCACACACAGGTGTGCTACACAACATGGCATACTTTATAGAGCCTATGGCTAAGGCATAGGGGATGACCTTCGCCCTTTCTCCTTTTCTTTCGTGGTCGAGCTTTGAGTCTTACTCAACTTCACACCTTACAAATTAGGCAAGAACTCCTTATTTGACTGATACATTTTGAACCCTTTCAAAATCTTGTCAAGGTATGTGCTCATTGATAAAATCTTATCAGGCGTCTTGATTTATCTCTATAGATTTGGATGCTCAATCTTTAGGTAGCTTTATCCAGGTCTTCCTTTGAAAAACTCCTTTTCAAACAACCGTTTATGCTTTCTAGAAATTCTACATCATTTCCGATCAACAATAAGTCAACCACATATACTTATCAGAAATTCTATAGTGCTCCCACTCACTTTCTTGTAAATACAAATTTCTCATAAACTTGGTATAAACCCAAAAACTTTGATCACCTTACCAAAGTGTATATTCCAACTCTGAGATGCTTGCTCCAACCCATAAAAGGATTGCTAGAGCTTGCACACCTTTAAGCATCCTTTAGGACTGACAAAACCTTCTGGTTGTATCACGTACAACCTTTCCTCAAGGGAACCATTAAAGAAACGATGTTTTGACACCCATCTACCAGATTTCATAATTGAAAAATGCAGCAACGCTAACATAATTTCAACGGACTTTAGCATCGCTACATGTGAGAAAGTCTCATCATAGTCAACTCCTTGAACTTTTGGGAAACTTATTTGCGACAAATCGAGCTTTATAAACGGTGTCATTCACCATCAGCATCTGTCTTCATCTTAAAGGTCCATTTGTACTCAACGACCTGCCGTTTCAATGGGCAAGTCTACCAGCGCCCATACCCGGTTTTCATACATGGATCCTTTCTCGGATTTCATGACTCCTATTCATTTGTTGGAATCTGGGCCCATCAACGCTTCTTCATAGCACATAGGTTCACTAGTGTCGAACAACATGACTTCTAAGACAGGATTGACGTACCACTCAGAGGTGGCATGAGTCCTTGTCGACCTATGAGGTTTAGTAGTAACTTGATCTGAAGCTTCATGATCATTATTATTTGCCTCCTCTTCACTTGGTGTAAGCTTCACAGAAACATCTTTCTGCATCGTGCTACTATCCAACTGAAGTAACGATTCAACAACCTCATCAAGTTCTACTTTCCTCCCACTCAATTCTTTCGAGAGAAACACTTTCTCGAGAAAGGACCCATTTTAGCAACAAAAACTTTGCCCTCGGATCTGAGATAGAAGGTATACCCAACTATTACCTTAGGGTATCGTATGAAGATGCACCTTTCCACATTGGGCTTGAGCTCATCAGACATAAGTGTCGCATTCCCAAACTATGAGAAATGACAGATTAGGTTTCTGCCAAACCACAATTCATACGGTGTCATCTCAGTGGATTTAGATGGTGCCCTATTTCAAGTGAATGTAGTTGTCTCTAATTCATAACCTCAAAACGATAGTGGCAAAATGATAAGATACATCATAGTATGTGCCATATCCAATAGAGCACGACTACAACGTTCAAACATGCCAACACACTATGGTGTTCCAGGTGGCATGAGTTGTGAAACAACTTCCACATTGTCTTAAGTTGTATACCAAACTCGTAACTCATATATTCACCTCCACGACCATATCGTATACATTTTATCTTCTTGTTACAATGATCTCAAACTTCTCTCTTGAACTTTTCAAACGTTTCAGACTTGTGTTTCATCAAGTAAATATGCCCATATCTACTGAAATCATCAGTGAAGGCAAGAAAACAATGATATCCACCGCACGCTACAACACTCATTGGACCGCATACGTCAACATGTATCATTTCCAATAATTCACCTTCCCATCCATCAAACTGGCAAACGGGGTCCTAGTCATCTTGCCCAAGAGGCATGGTCTGCATGTCTCAACTGTTTCAAAATTGAGTGAGTCCAAAGATCCATGAGCATGGAGTTTCTTCATGTGCTTTATACCAATATAACCTTTAGCGATAGTGCCACCAGTATGTGGTACTATCATTATTAACTTTGCATCTTTTGGTATCAATATTATGAACATGTGTATTACTACGATCGAGATTCAATAAACCATTCTCATTGGGTGCATGACCATTGAAGGTATTAATCATGTAAACAGAATAACCATTATTCTCTAACTTAAATGAATAACTGTAATACAATAAACACGATCTAATCACGTTCATGCTCAATGAAAACACCAAATAACATTTATTTAGGTTCATCACTAATCCCGAAGGTAGAGAGAGCGTGTGATCGTGATCACATCAATCTTGGAAACACTTCCAACACTCATCGTCACCTCACCCTTAGCTAGCCTCCATTTATTGCGTAGCTTTTATTTTGAGTTACAAACATTTAGCAACCAAACCAGTATCTAATACCAAGGTACACATCAATAACACGTATATCAAATATACTTCTATTGATGTTTCAAGCCTTCTTATCTACCAAGTATCTAGGGTTGTTCCGCTTCAGCGACCGTTCTCCTCATAATAGAAGCACTTAGTCTCGGGTTTGGGTTCAACCTTGGGTTTCTTCACTAGAGCGGCAACTAGCTTGCCATTCCTGAAGTTTTTCCCTTCTTGCCCTCACCCTTCTTGAAACTAGTGGTTTTACTAACCATCAACACTTGATGCTCTTTCATGATTTCTACCTTCGCGGTGTCAAGCATTGCAAACATCTCAAGGATCATCTTCTCCATCCCTGGCATATTATAGTTCATCACGAAGCTATAGCAGCTTGGTGGCAGTGACTTGGAGAACTATATCAATCACTATCTTATCTGGAAGATCAACTCCCACTTGATTCAAGCGATTGTAGCACCCAGACAATCTGAATACATGCTCATTGATTGAGCTATTCTCCTTCATCTTGCAGGCAAAGAATCTTGTTGGAGGTCTCATACCTCTCAACACGGGCATGAGCCTAAAATCTCAATTCTAGCTCTTGGAACTTCTCATATGCTTCGTGACGTTCAAAACTTCTTTGGAGCCTCATTTCTAAGCCGTAAAGCATGACGCACTGAACTATCAAGTAGTCAGCATGATGTGCCTCTCAGATGTTCACAACGTCCACAGACAACGCTACAGGGGTTGGTGCACCGAGCGGTGCATCAAAGACACAAGCCTTCTATGCAGAATGAGGACAGTCCTCACTTTATGTAGCTAGTCCACATAATCGCTAACATCATCTTTCAAATCTATTTTCTCTAGGAACGTATTAAAAACACAGGGGAGCTACAATGCGAGCTATTGATCTACAATATAACTTTGCAAAGACAACTTTAGACTATGTTCATGATAAGGAGTTTAGTTAATCATATTACTTAAAAACACTCCCACTCAAATTGACATCCCTCTGGTCATTCGAGTGATACATGATCAAAATTTACCAACTCAAGTCCGATCATCACGTGAGTTGAGGTGGTTTCAATGATGAACATCATCATGTTGATCATATCTACTACATGACTCATGTCTGACATTTCAATCTCTTGTGTTCCAAGGCCATGTCTGTACATGCTAGGCTCTTCAAGTTTAACCCGAGTGTTCTGCATGTGCAACACTGGCTAGCACCCGTTCTATGTGAACGTATAGTGTATCACACCCGATCATCACATGGTGTCTCGACACAACGAACTTACACAACGGTGCACACTCGGGGAAACACAATTTATCTTGAAATTTTAGTGAGGGATCACCTTATAATGCTACCATCATCCTAAGCAAAACAAGGTGCATAAAAGGATTAACATCACATGCAAATCATAAGTGACGTGATATGGCTATGAACTTGTGCTTTTGATCTCCAACTCCAAAGCACCGGCATGATCTCCATCATCACCGGCATAACACCATGATCTCTATCATCATGATCTCCATCATTGTGTTTCCGTCCGGGTTGTCGCGCCCACCGTGCTTCTACTACTATTGCTACCGCTTAGCGATAAAGCAAAACATTACATAGCGCTTAATGATTGACACGCAGGTCATACAATAATTAAAGGCAACCCTATGTCTCCTGCTAGTTATCGTACTCATCGACATGCAAGTCATGATATTCTATACAAAACATGATCATCTCATACATCACATATATCTCATCATGTAATTGGCCATATCATATCACAACATACGCTGCAAAAACAAGTTAGACGTCCTCTAATTGTTGTTGCATGTTTTACGTGGCTGCTATGGGTATCTAGCAAGAACAATTCTCACCTATGCAAAAAACACAATGGTGATACACAAATTTCTATTCAACCTTCTCAAGGATTGCCTATGTCGAATCCAACCCAACTAGAGTAGGAGAGACAGGCACCCGCCAGCTATCTTTATGCAACAAAGTTACATGTCTGTCGATGGAACCGGTCTCTCGTAAGTGTACGAGTAAGGTTGGTCCAGGCCGCTTCATCCCACAATAGTGCTGAATCAAAAACTGACCAAGGGAGGAACCAATCTGAGCATCAACACCCACAAACTCCTTTGTGTTCTACTCATGATCTCATCTACACATAGACCTGGCTTTGATACCACTGTTGGGGAACATTGAATGGAAAACAAAAATTTCCTACGCACACGCTAGATCAGTGGCGGAGGCACCGCCCAGCAACCCTGGGCACTTGCCCGGGCTTGCTAGTCCAAGATAGGAGCGATCGATCCAAATTAAAGACGCGCTGAATGTGTTCGGCAGCTTGTTTACCCGGGCAAAAAAATTGGGCCTTCGGTTTTCATAGGTTTAGGGCCCGACAACAGTCGGCAGCCCCACGCCGATACGCAAGACACGCGAAGGTAGACGTACAGAATGATCACTCGAACCCTTGTCTCTTCGTTTCTAGGCGGCGAGTGCACAGATTGGCAGCTGGCGCTAGAGCCGTAGCCCGTAGACGTATAGACATACGGTCGGCAGCCGGCGGCGAGCGGACGCAAGGCATCCAAATCGTCTACCCGTCTAGTCGTCCCTGAACCCTCTTCTTACTCTCATTCAGCTTTGGCTGCGCTCTGTAAGAAACTAAGAATCCTCCATCATAATTAGGGTTAGCCGGCTAGGGATTCCTCCTCTCTGAATTATTTTTTCTTGCATAATTAATTGAAAGGAGAGCTTCTTGTGCCACCTCACATCGTTGAACTTCTTCAAGTAGAGAAGATAATACACATTACAAATTACTATGTGTTCATTTTCAGGTCAAGGTCTCCGACAGTTTTGATCCTCATATGATTTTCTCATGTGTAAGTATTTATTTTCAAGTCACTTAATCTATAGTAGAACTGACTAACTAGCAACTGTTTTGTAAATGTGATTAGTATTTGAAAGCTTTGTTTGTCATGTTCATGACTAGAGATAAATTGTACTTGTTGCCTTCTAGACACTAACAAAACGAAGTACATATAAGAAGAGGGCAACTTGTATTCATAAAATGTTTATTACTTTCTAGTTGCTTACTCAGAATACAATATTTCATTGATGCAAGCAGTTTTGTACTATGAACTTATTACTTGTTGTAGCTCATTTAATTATTTACTTGTTTAACAACTAAACTTCAAACTATTTCATTAAATTTAGATATGAGGAGGTTTTTGGTTAATAGAACAAGCACTGAAAATGTAATGGTTTGCAACCAGAAATAGAGGTGGAGCAGAACCACCTCTTAACATTCCAATGACTTTAATCCAAACAAGATTGAGTGTGATCCAGGAAAGATGAAACAAATTTGTGCACTGTTAGTAAGGTTCATCTGACCATCTCTATTCTTATAAGCTTTTGATTTTGAATATATTCACACCTCGCAACTTAATGTATTTTAATTGGAAATCCATTTTTTGTATTGTACTACCTTCTAAAACTTTGGCAAAATGGCGAGTTTGACTCTATGCAAGGTTGATTGTATGTCTTTCTTTTGGGAAAAATGAACAAGTGAGAGATGCTTTCTTTTGTTGTCATGTCTCAAATTTATTTCTTTTATCAAGAGGATATTGATATATAAGCTCACTTTAAAAACAAATTTATGTGATTCTTCTGGTTATGTTTTCACTTCGTTATTAATGCAAGTTTGTGATCGGATCGTATGGCGGTATAATTTATATGTTGTGTATCTGAATACCTGGTTTTTTATTTCAAGATTGTACGCTTAGGCTCAACTTGCCCAGGCTTCATAAATTTTTTGGCTCTACCACTGCGCAAGATCTATCCATGCCGATGAGCATCTAAGAGAGGGAGAGTGGATCTACATACACTTGTAGATCGCTAAGCAGGAAGATTTAAGAAACGCGGTTGATGTAGTCGAACGTCTTCACGATCCAAATTGACGAGCGTCCCGCGATCCAATCACGATCCGTCCCGATCTAGCGCCGAACAGACGGCACCTCCGCGTTCAGCACACGTATAGCTCGATGACGATCTCCGCCTACATGATCCAGCAAGAGGGATTGGGGAGGTATATGTGTTCTCCGGCAATGCGGCGGCATGGCGGCGGTGGTGGTGGAACTTTTCTGACAGGGCTTCGCCTAAGCACCTCCGAAACTAGACTAGAGGAGAAAAGGATCTAGAGGAAGAAGAGGGTAGCATGTGGCAATTAGGGTTAGGGCTGCCAAAATCCTCTAGTATATATAGGAGGGAGGGGAGGGAGGTCGGCGCCCCAAGGGTTGCCCCTTTGGTGCGGCCAAAGTGGGAGGTGGAGGAGTCCTACTCCAATCCTACTAGGAGTTGGATTCCTCCTCTCCACTTGGAAACCCTTTCCACCTTTGGGTTTTTCCTTCCCCAGCCGCATGGACCTTAGTGGGGGCTTCGGCCAGCCCACCACAAGCTGGTTTGTCTCCTCCCACAGCACATGAGGCCCTTTGGGGCGAGAGTCCCCTCCCGATGGTCCCCCAGTACCCTCCCAGCACTCTCAGTACACTACCGAAGTACCCGAAACTTTTTCGGTGACCAAAATGGGACTTTCTATATATAAATCTTCACCTCTAGACCATTCCGGAGCTCCTCGTGACGTCTGGGATCTCACCCAAGACTGCGAACAACCTTCGGTCACCACCATACATAACTCTATACTACCAAAACATCACCGAACGTTAAGTGTGCAGACCCTGCGGGTTCGAGAACTATGTAGACATGACTGAGACACCTCTATAGTCAATAACCAATATCGGGACCAAGATTCCCATATTGGTTCCTACATATTCTATGAAGATCTTTATCAGTTGAACCTCTATGTCAAGGATTCAGTTAATCTCGTATGTTGTTCCCTTTGTTCTTCGATATGTTACTTGCCCGAGATTCGATCGTCGGTATCTCTATACCTAGTTCAATCTTGTTACCGACAAGTCTCTTTACTCGTTCCGTAATACAACATCCCGTGGCTAACATTTTAGTCACATTTGTTGCAAGGCTATTTCTGATGTTGTATTACCGAC
Source organism: Hordeum marinum (assembly GCA_022496015.1). Lineage (NCBI taxonomy): Eukaryota > Viridiplantae > Streptophyta > Magnoliopsida > Poales > Poaceae > Hordeum > Hordeum marinum. Next base: position 194,552,386 of record CM039677.1, read on the forward strand.
TGGGCCCTGAGATACCTCTCCGTCACATGGAGTAATAAATCCCAGTCTTGATCCATGCCCACTCAACGGACACCCTTAGAGATACATGTAGAGTATCTTTATAGTCACCCAGTTACATTGTGACATTTGATACAAATAAGGTATTCCTCCGGTGTTAGTGAGTTGCGTGATCTCATGGTCATAGGAACAGATATTTTGACATGCGGAAAACTATAGCAATAAACTGACACGATCATATGTTATGTTTATAGTTTGGGTCTTGTCCATCGCATAATTCTCCCAATGATGTGATCCCATTTATCAAATGACATCTTATGTCCATGGCTAGGAAACTTTGACCATCTTTTATTAACGAGATAGTCTACGAGAGGCATACTAGGGACAAAGTGTTGTCTATGTATCCACACATGCAATGTGTTTCCAATCAATGCAATTCTAGAATGGATAATAAACGATTATCATGAACAAGGAAATATGATAATAACTAATTTATTATTTCCTCTAGGGCATATTTCCAACAAGTTCATCTCTTGTGTTCAATCTTTGTACCAAAACCTCAGATTGGTACCTGTGGGTGACTAGTAGTGTTGATTACATTACGTATTTGATTACTAAATGGTTTATTTGGTGGAAGATTATATGTTCAGGTCCATTATGCTATTTAATGCCCCTCTGATCTTGACATGAATATCATTTGTGAGTAGTTACCTTTGTTCTTGAGGTCACGGGAGAAGTCATGTTGCAAGTAATAATGTGAAGTTGATATGTGTTAAGCGTAGGTACCCTTGGCTCTATATAAGCCGGAGGGTTTTAGGTTGTAGACGGAGAACAACTCTTCTAGGGTTTATCTATTTGATCTCAAGGTAGATCAACTCTGTAAGCTACATATCATCAATACAATCAAGAAAGACGTAGGGTATTACCTCCATAGGAGGGCCCGAACCAAGGTAAACCTCATCTCCTTCGTCTCTTGTTACCATCGATTCTAGTTGTTGGATTTCATGCTCCACAAAACCCTTAAGATCCTAGGCGAGTGCATAGGTTTCCTGTGGCCTCACCAACCTAGCTCGCTACTCGATAGTTACTACGGCGAACTCGCTCGATGACGAGGAAGAACATGAATATGACAGTTTACCCAGGTTTGGGGCGCTGTGAAGCATAATACCTATCTCCTGCTTTGGTCGATTGCCTCTCGTGGAGGTTTGGGTGGATGAACTAGTACAGTGGGCTTGAGCCTCGCGAGGGCGTACAACATGCGTTCTTCGCTCGTTGTCTTGTGTTGGTGCATCGAGTGGCTAAGTGTTGGATCGGATCCTCTCTATGGTGCGAACTAGCTTCTATATATAGCGGTGGCCCAGGTCCTCTTCCCTTATCACAATGGCAGGAAGGGATCCCACAACGGCTAATTTTGAAGGGGGACAGGAGTACATCCGCACCCTGTCCAAAGGTGGTCTTCGCCTACAAAGTAGTTGTTGATGATGCAGTGGTGGGCTCAGCGATGACATCCGTCCTGTGGGGCTCGTGGTCGTGGTCTTCTTCCACCGAAAGGGAAACCTTTGGGTGGCGCTTTGGGAACCCGCTTGCTCCCTTTGCACCAAAGAGGAAACTATGCCACCTGGCGCGCTGGCGCCCGCTTGTCCTTCCTTGCGTCACCTTTGACTCTTGAGGTCGGGCTCTGCATAGAGATCTCCGCCACTCAGGAGGGGGCCTGGGGAGGCCCATCCTTGCTGGTCTTGATGTCGTCCTTCCTCGCGAGCCTAGGATCCTCGCGAGGGCCTTGTCTTGAGTAGTGACGCGCTAGGCCATACCTGGGTGACGAAGTGGGCCATGTCCTGGGTCGTAGGCAGGCAGGGTTGGGTACCCCTGTTCCCAAAACGCCGACACTAGTCTCACAGCTCGGGACCCCTACCCGAGATCTATCGGTTTTGACAACGACATTGGTGCTTTCATTGAGAGTTTCGTTGTGTTCACCAAAGGAATCGATGGCTCGCGTCGTCATCAATGAAGATGTCCGCATAATGGACACTTTTGTCCCTAGACGGATCTTCGCTTTTGGCAACATTGTGTTGCACGCTGACCCGACCGGCCATCTAGGCCGGGTCGGGAGCTTTGCCCCTGACAAAGTGGTCAGATTCGGGAACCTAGAGTTCTCCATAGACCCTCGCGGCGATCTGTCGCTAACAAGGCTTGCAGTATCACATGCCACTCCCGAAGACTCTGAGGCTTTAACCTCGGATCCGTCTTTCCGTCACGTCCACGTGATTTCCCCCGGCAATGACCTAACTCTTAGTCCGGATTCGGCCATAGTGCCAGATGACCGAATACCCGTTCTTGCCGAACACTCCCCTAGCACGGACACAACAGAGGTCAACTCTAAAAGTTCCGAGCAGGTTGACCCGATCGAGCTCTCGATACTCAATGAGGCCCTAGATCGGATCTCGTCGATGAAGATTACCGACGAAGAAACCCCGATCCATGCTCAGATCGGTCTCAGGGCGGGTCAGGATGAAGTTTTCGTCCCACCCACCACCCACTTGATAGCCACAATCAAAGATATAACCAAAATGTTGGACTATGCCTCCGAGGAGGCAGAATACATGGACCGGGAGGATGGCACTCCCACCCCCGTTAACACTAGACGATGGGTTGCCACCTCCATGTACGACGTCTACATGGTGGACACTCCCGCCGCTAATGGCAAGAACACGCCTAAAAACGATGGCGGCAAGTCGGGTGAAGCGTCGTCAAGGCAACGGAAGGTGCATAAATGGTCAAAAGCCAAAAAGGGAAGGAAACCTATCATCAGCACTGGGGACGGAGATACCCTGGAGGACCTCGGCGATCCCGATATCCCTAAACACCCGTTAGAGGGTCAGGAGAGGCCTGAAGACCAGCGCAACCCCGATGACCTAAACGATTCTGAGGACAACAATTACCTCCCCCGTGTCAAGGAGGAGGACATCTCGGAAGCCGATGACTTCGACATCGCCAATAATCTTGAAGATTAGGAATTGTTCACGCAACAGCATATAGCCACGGCCCACGGTCTGAAAGCAAAAGAACGGCAGCTTAAGGCTGAACAAGACAACCTCAACGATCGATGGACGAGAGTCCTCTCAGCCGAGGAGGGATACGGTACCAGTCTCGGACCAACCTAAGAGCTATCCATGTAGAAGGCTGCTACCACAATTTGATGACGAGCTTAATGACACGCAGTCTCCTAAACATACCCGATACAACAAGCTAGACTGCCCTCCTCGAGGACGAGACATAATGGCTGACTACACCATTATAGTCCGGCAATACCCCGAAGATGGGGAAAGGATCCAATAGAGCCCGATGACAGGTTCGTCCTGTGGCACGACCTGGACCATAGGGCAGGTCGCACAAGATCCATCTACGGATCTAGAGGATACTCACCCGATCGACAGGCCGGGTACCAGCCCTGGCTCGACTGCATTAACAGAGGCCAGATACAAAACCGAGCTAGAACAGACGCCGACTACCGGCGTGACATAGCTCGGGTCAGAGGCACTGCCCACCCACTATGCTTCACGGACAAGGTGATGTAGCATCAGTTCCCGGAAGGGTTCAAACCCATAAACATAGAGTAGTATGATGGGACAACTAATCCAACTATATGTATTGAGGATTTCCTCCTCCACATCGACATGGCGTGAGGAGATGATCTCCACGCCATCAAGTATCTACCCATAAAACTTAAGGGGCCAGCTTGGCACTGGTTGAACAGCCTCCCCGAAAACTCCATAGGATGCTGGGAAGACCTAGTGGATGCATTCCGATCTAACTTCTAGGGCACCTATGTTCGGCCATCGGACTCCTCCGATTTGAGCAATGTCGTCCAGAAGCTAGGAGAGTCCACGCGGCTATTCTAGAATCGGTTCCTGACCAAGAAAACCTAGATTGTTGACTGCCCAAACACCGAGGCAATAGCCTCCTTCCGGCACAATATTCGGGACCAATGGTTGGCCCGCCAGCTCGACCAGGATAAATCTCGGACAATGCCCGCCCTTACATCCCTCATGGCCCACTTTTGTTTGAGCGATGATAACTGGCTTGCAAGACAAAGCCACAACCCAGAAGACCCCGGAACCTCCAAAGTTCGAGACCGAAACGAGAAACAAAAGCGCAACAAGAATAAGTGCAGGCACAACAACAATGATGCCCATGATATGGCTGTTAACTCCAACTTCCGCAACTCCCGACCAGGCCAGTGGAAGAAGACCCCTAAAGGAAATCATGATGGACCCACCCTGCTGTAGAAGATCATGGGAAGGCCTTGCCAAATCCATGGCACTCAAGACAAGCCTGCCAACCACACCAACTGTAATTGTTGGGTATTCAAACAGGCCGGCAAACTCACATCCGAGGATCAAGGCAAGAGCCCACGCAGTGAGGGTGAGGATGAGCCTCGAGGTTCGATTGGTGGCGGACAAAATAAGTTACCTCGAGAGGTGAAAAAGTAAATATGATATACGCCACCCATATACCCAATAAGGACAGGAAGCGCGCCCTACGGGAGGTCTACGGCGTAGATCCTGTAGCCTCGAAGTATAACCCATGGTTGACGTACCCGGTCACCTTTTCTTGACGTGACCATCTGACCAGTATCTGTCGTGGAGGTTCGGACGCCCTCGTCCTAGATCCCATTATAGAGGGGTATCACCTCATGAAAGTCCTAATGGACAGAGGAAGTAGCCTACACCTGATTTACTCGGACATTGTGAAAAAGATGGGTATAGATCCGTCAAGGATCAAACCCAGCAACACTACATTTAAAGGTGTGATCCCAGGTGTCGAAGCCCGGTGCACGGGCTCCGTAAGCCTAGAAGTAGTGTTCGGCTCGCCCGATAACTTTCGAAGCGAAGACTTGATCTTCGACATTGTACCTTTCCGCAGCGGCTATCATGCCCTGCTCGGTCGTACAGAGTTTGCTCGCTTTAACGCCGTCCCACACTATGCATACCTCAAGCTCAAGATGCTCGGCTCCAAGGGGGTCATTACTATCAACGGCAACACAGAGCGCTCCCTCAGAACTGAGGAACATGTGTTAGCCCTGGCAGCCGAATTCCATTACAATGATGATCGGCAAACACCGACACCTACTGTAAAGTCACGCAAGGTTGGGAAGCGAGCTTGGCTTTAGCCCGAACTCTCAGAAACCTCCTCTCCCCATAAATAGGGACTCACCCCCCATCGCACAGCTCGAGGACCAGCGAAGTACGTGACAAGGAGGCACAACTTCGCGATCAAAATTCCATGGGCGGCGGTAGGGAAAAAGGGTAAGTGATCGGCTGGACCGACCTAGCACCATCAAATGTCTTCGGACACACTATGTGTACCATCAAGGGCCTGCTAAAGGCACAAAGCTCATCCACACTTCGGCGACTTCCCAAGACCTTGTTTGCAAGATCCGTTGGCCGAACAGTACCACCTATTGAGGTGCACCACTCCCTAGGAGGCGCAGGAGTAGACAAGCGATAGGGCACATCGAGGACGTGAGGTCACCAATCGAAGACCCCTGGTACAACCACTCTTGTAAAATTTCTTTTTTCAAATACCTGTAAACAGTTGCTTCAGCAATTCGAGTAATAAGATTTGTTGAGAAAAATATAAAATCATTATACATGGTTGTCTCATTGTCCTTTTTAGCACATATTTTATTTTCTCCCTCTTCTCGCGAAACTGTTCAGTGCATTACGATGCAACCGGCTAATAGACCGGGGGCTCGAGTTTAAAAATAAAAATTGCCTTATGTACAATTGATTATGCGTTCGGTGTCTTGGAATTTGCTTTATATGCATTGGTTCCAAACTATTTCTTGGGTCAATAGTTGGGTTGCCCGGCTACTCTGTTTGTCCCTTTACGTTCCACTCGTTCGGCTAAAAGGGCAAAGGGAGAACCTCTACGATTGTGTTTCCAGCTAGCCTGGTCAAGCACCTCAGGGGAGAAAACCGAAAACCGACTGCCATAGTATGCGAGAACCGGTATGTGAATCCGAGCTTAAGTGTTATACTAAAACCCTCATCAAAGGATATTCCGTGTCATACGATGGGTTTGGTCTTCATACAAACCATGTGATATCAGCTTTAGCCGCGGTTCATCCAAACATCACAAAACATCGGGGGCTAGTCATAACCCCCCCCCCCCCCCCCCGCCCCCGTATTCCTTTTTTGCGCCCCTATGGATAAGTGAAAGCAATAAAGCATTATGGTCTGATCACCTGGTCTGCCGCACACTACCACCTTCGGGTATCGATAGCTCGGCTAAGGGTTATAGTGCGTGAATAGAGACACCCCGTGTAGCATCTAAATGGGGGTTGAAGCCGTCGACTCGCAACTTTTAGTTTCAACGGCCACACATGAGTTATAAGGAATGCAAAACATTAAAAACATGATAAACCATGCATAATAAATATAAAAGCATTCAAAGATCTTTGGACATATTACAATGCATTTAATCATAAATATTCTCTTTCGAACATTGCGACTCTATCGCCCGAGCACCCTCCATTACTTCGGAGAAGTATAGCGAAGGGCACCTATGCTCCTTTCTAGGAGGCAGAGGCGCGGTGGCTATCTTCATCGGATAAATCCCTGGCCAATGCACCTTGGCCTTCACAAAGTCCATCCGAGCTCCCTCGATACAGGAGGAATGCCTTAGTGCGTTGATCCGGGGCGAGATGTCGCTCAGCTTCTACAGCAGGACAAAGTAGCTGCCTGCCAGTGGCTCGTTGGGACATAGTTGGATACAGAGATCCTTCATGGCCGGCTCCACCATCCGGTGTAGCTCCATCAGCTGCTTCAGCTGCTCAATAAGCAGAGGAGAGCACTCGGGGGGCTTCAAATTGCGCCCAGAATAGATGAGCTTCATCCTCTTCTCCCCGTGAAGCATACAATTGATCCGCGTCTGCTGCGCTCTTTTGGAGGTTGGAGCGTGCGCGTGAGGAATACCACACCTGGGTAAGCAACTCGAACTTGCTATCCCTGAAGACACACTACAATAAGTATGGCTTACCATCCGTGATAGAATTCGCTTGCCGGACTTGCTCCTCAAAAAACCGCCTATCCACCCGCTCCTTTGGAGATCGGATTTCAGGGTGGATAGTTCAGCGGCCTGCTCCTTGCCTTTACGCTTGAGGTCCTCGCACTTTTGGCCGGCGTCTTTGAGCTCCTGCTGGATTTCCTCCACCCGAGCCTCATGCTTGTTGCTAGTGGCTCTTAAGGTGGAAAGCGTGGTAGCCGCTTGTTCGGCCGCCGCCCTATCGACCGCAGCCTCCTACTTCACATTTTGCAGCTCGGCCTTGAGCTTCTCAATTTCCTTCGCCGAGGTTGTGTAAGCATAAAAATATGAATACTGCATCAACAGTATGATGATGAAAGTTTTTGGATACTAAATCTGGCTTATCGTGCGCCTCGTCGAATCTTTTGTTCAGAGCATCAAGCTCATCTTCGTAGGTCTTGAGCTTCCAATTTAGCTCATCTAGCTCGGCAGCGTTAGCAGTCGCCGTTGATGATGAAGCCTACAAATAAACCACCATTAGGTTACATGGGTTCAAACCTTCGAACTGTCATAAATATGATCCTATGTTCGGTCCTCTTAAGTGTTGTTAGAACATTCCGAACACATATCGTCTCGCACATTGTCCAGATAATGGTCTATGATTGACCCCCAGGTGAGTTTTTTCCAAACTCACCTAGGGCTCGGGGGTTGTCATGTATATAATTATAACACAAAAGAAATTAATACTTCACAAATAGAGCATTACATGGCTCACCTAAAAGCCCGTCAGGCGACCGTTGAAGGCCTCCTTCAGTCCGCTGTCAAAAGATTGAATGCTCTGCAATACCGCACCCATAAGGGTGCAGTGCTCCCCGGAGATGGAGGCGCCCGATAGAGCCTCCCCCATAACCAGCCACCCATTGGTCGGTGGTGCCGGTGGTGATCGGTTAACCCGATCTCCGGCCAAGGATTGAACCGGTGCCTCCGGAGGCGTGGTGCGCTCTGGAGATGTCCTTGGAGGGGACTGAACATCCCCTCGTCTGGTCTCCTAAGTACCTGGGCAGGGCTCTCCCCCCGGTCTTTAGTGGCCAAGGTGCTAGCCTCGACCATGACGTCGTCTCCCTCACCGCAGGTGTTCAGCTCCATAGGAGCCTGCTGGGATGATACCTCTGTGGCATCCTTCACGACGCCCGGAGGAGTGGGGTGAGACGAGCTCCTGCTCTCCGCTAGCTCGGCGGGCGGGCTTTCTCTATCCAAAACTTGGTCGGTGGGGAGGATGTGTGGTGGGCTGCAAATCAATGGTCGCTCACATGATTTTAAAATTCAAAAATTTAACATTAATAGCTCAGGTGGTCTTCGGATTCTTACCTTCGTGCTGGGGGCTTGACCCTTAGGCTCCTTTGAGGAACCTTCTCGAAGTCTTCAGACTTGGTGTCCGAATCCGAATTGTCGTCTGGTAGAATCAACCGTGGTCAACGTGCCTTTTTCGAGGTACGAGGAGGTACATCCTCTGTGGCGTCCAATGACGTCGCCCTCTTTCTTCCGAGGGGGAATCGACGTGCCCTCGTCCACATCCTCATCCTCTTGATTCGAGGAGGCATGAGTTTCCTCGGACACAGTGTCCAGCTAGTCCCTGATACGAAGGCCTTCTTGGCCTGGTTTCTTATTCTTCTCCTTCTTCTTTGGCGCCTTTTAAGGTGCCATGACGAACATGTCCGACAATAGCCTGGACCTGATGTCCTCAAGCTGATGCGCCAGGCAGTTGATGCCCGTGGACTTGCTTATCCATTTCTGCAGAGGTGGTCGGAAAGTGCTTAGATTTTCTTTCGAAAAACAAAGTCGATCAAACAAAACTATGTTATACCTATGAAGGAGGTTTATCGGTGTGTACACCCCGATCCTCCTCCTCGGCTGGCCAGTTCTCCCGGGCCTTGAACATCGCCTTCCACAGCTTCTCCCAAGTAGTGCGGAAGAGCTGACGAATAGTAGGCTCATCATCAAGCCGATAAGCCCACATGGGAGAGTCCCGGCGTTGGCAGGGGAGGATGCGCCACCGGAGCATAATACGGACCACGTTGGCCAGCTCGATATCGCCTCTGATCATGTTGGCGATGCGCCTCTGCAGGTCGTCTACCTATGTATCCAACCTCAGTAGAGGGCCTTTCGAAGCCATGAAGTCAATCTGGTGGGGGGACCAGATCTGAATTCGACTGGAGCAGCTTGGCCTTCCTCCCTTGGCTCGGTGATATAAAACCACTCTTTTTGCCAAGTCTTGATGGTGTTGATGAAGGTACCGGATGGCCATCCGATGCGTGGGAGTTTGCTGATGACTACCCCACTACAGTCTGCGTGTTCACCTACAACACACTTCGGCTTGATATTGAATATCTTCAGCCATAGTCCTAAGTGTAGTTTGACCCGCAAGAAGGCCTCGTCGACGATGATGAAGGTCGATATGTGCATGAAGGAGTTCGGCGGGAGGTCATGGAAGTCGAGTCCGTAAAAGAACATTAGTTCCCTAACGAAGGGGTGGAGCAGGAAGCTCAGTCCCCGGATGAACTAGGGGATGAAGACCACCCTCTCGCCCATCTTAGGAGTGGGAATCACCTGGCCCTTCTCCGGCGCACGGTGGTAGACATTGGCGGGGAGTTAGATGGCGTCCTTGAGGTCCCAGATGTCCCGGTTGGTGACCGTAGAGGCCTTTCACTTGCCATTGGAACCAGAACCCGCCATGGTCGAGCTTGCAGGAGGAAGGAGTGGAAAACTAGATCTGGGCTCTAGAAGCCTAGGAGATTGGGGAAGCAGAGGATGTGAATGGGAGGCGAGGCTACGCCTTGGGTTTTTTTCCCTTCTTATGGGGTTGGTCACTGGTTAACCTCCCTCTGCTACGCTATGTATCGCTCCGCTTCCCAAGATATGCGTGCCGTTATGCGTGCATGATTAAACATATCCCGTGTGAAACGGAGCACGATCTGTGCATTGGTGGATCGTGCTAATGAAAACGGGCTCAAACCGTGGTTCGAGTTTTTGCAACTAGTCCAACAATCAAGGTCGGCCACGACCTTTCTACGGAAAGGTTGTCAGGGAATTCTATTTACTCCTTGATGCTTGGCCTTCGGGACTAAGTTATTCATGGTGTTCGAGAGATTCACAGATTGGGAAAAACTACATGTCATCGAAGGCCGAACTAAACCCGGTCGGTCACTGATTGAGGAGAAGAACTTGCCACGCAAGCCGAAGACTCTGATCAAGCGAAGCTGGAGCTAAGACCCTTGGCGTTGGAGGCTTGTTCGGGGGCTACTGAGGGAGTCCTGGTTTCAGGGGTCCTCGGGGAGCCGACATGTTTCTTATGGGCCAGACTATATGGGCCACATACCGAATATTTGATTGATCAAAGGCCCTATCTCCGGGATGGAAGCTTCGGGAATCACGGTGTATCCTCCATGTTTGGAGTAGTGAATAGGAATGTTTATCCCTTCGACATGTAACCGACCATGTGTAACCCCTAGGTACCCTCGGCGTTTACATAAGCCGAACGGTTTTAGGTTGTAGACGGAGAACAACTCATCTAGGATTTAGCTATCCGATCTCGAGGTAGATCAACTCTGTAACCTACATATCATCAATACAATCAAGTAGGATGTAGGGTATTACCTCCATAGGAAGGCCCGGACCTAGGTAAACCTCGTCTCCTTTGTCTCCTATTACCATCGGTTCTAGTCTCACAGCTCGGGACCCCCTACCCGAGATCCGCCTATTTTGACACCGACAAGGGGTTTGTTCGGGGTATCTTCACCTCAATCGGAACCACAATTATTTGCCCCTCAACCTACTACACCTACTGAAAATATTGGTTATGAAATTCCTTCGTGTATGATAGAACAACTTCTAGCTAATCCTTATATAGGAGACGAAACTGAACATCCCGATATGCATCTAATAGATGTCGATTAAATTTGTGGATTATTTAAGCTTGCATGTTTATCCGGAGATCAAGTTAAGACTAAGGTTTTTCCTTTATCTTTGAAGGGAAAAGCCTTGACATGGTATAGGTTGTGTGATGATATTGGATCATGGAATTGGAATCGATTGAAATTGGAATTCCACCAAAAGCTTTATCCTATGCATCTAGTTCATCATGATTAGAATTATAGATATAATTTTTGGCCTCGTGAAGGAGAAAGCATCTCTCTAGCTTGGGGAGGCTTAAGTCAATGTTATATTCATGGCCCAATCATGATCTCTCGCGAGAAATTATTATTCCGGATTTTTATGCTCGGCTTTCTCACAATGATCGATCCATGCTCGATAGTTCTTGTATTGGTTCTTTTATGAAGAAGACTATTGAATTCCAGTAGGATCTCTTAGAAAGAATTAAAGTCAACTCTGAATATTGGTAACTCGACGAAGGTAATGATTCAGGTATTAAGCTTGACTTTGATTGTGTTAAATCTTTTCTGAATACCGATGCTTTTCACAAGTTTAGCACTAAATATGGACTTGACTCTGAGATAGTAGCCTCTTTTTGTGAATCATTTGCTACTCATGTTGATCTCCCTAAGGAGAAGTGGTTAAAATATCGTCCCCCTATTAAAGAAGAAATCAAAGAACCAGTCATAGATATAGATAAAACTATCATTTACAATGTTAATCTAGTTGTGCCTACTTCTTATATTGATAACCCACCTTTCCCTGTTAGGATAAAGGAACATGCTAAGGTATCAAATATGGTTCACAAAAGTAATATTAAAGCACCTAAGCCATCTGAACAAATTAAAATAAAACCTAGTGTTGCTATGGTTAAAGGTCTCGTGGTAGAAAATATTGATGGGCATGTTATTTACTTCTGTGACGAAGATGCTAGAATTCCCAAACCCAATGAAAAAGATAAACATACACCCATTGTAGGCATGCATGTTGTCTCCGTTAAAATAGGATATCATTGTTATCATGGTTTATGTGATATGGGTGCTAGTGTGAGTTCTATTCCTTTTACCTTATACCAAGAAATTATGAATGACATGGCACCTGCTGAAATAGAAGACATTGATGCTACTATTAAACTTGCTAATAGGGACACCATCACAACACTTGGGATTGTTAGAGATACTGAAGTCTTGTGTGGGAAAATAAAATATCCTGCTGATTTTCTACTTCTCGGTTCCCCACAAGATGACTTTTGTACCATTATCTTTGGTAGACCTTTCTTGAACACTGTTAATGCTAAGATAGATTGCCAAAAAAGAAATCGTCAGTGTAGAGTTTGGTGATGTGTCTCATGGGTTTAATTTATCCAAATTTAGTAGGCAACCCCACAATAAATAATTATCTAGTAAGGATGAAATAATTTGTCTTGTTTCTATTGTCGTTCCTCTTGTTGATCCACTAGAAAAATATCTGCTAGGCCATGAAAATGAAAAGCACTTGCGTGAAAGAAAGAAATAGATAAAATTTTCTTTGAACAACAACCTCTCCTAAAAGACAATTTGCCTATTGAAACTCTAGGAGGTCCTCCTCCACCTAAAGGTGATCATGTGTTTGAATTAAAACAATTGCCTGACACTATGAAGTATGCTTTTCATTAGAAAAAGATATATCATGTTATTATTAGTGCTAACCTTTCAAAACATGAATAATAAAGATTATCAAAAAATTGAGGAAGCACTGGGCTTCTGTTGGATATATGCTTGATGATCTTAAGGGCATTAGTCCTACTCTATGTCATCACAAGATTAATATGGAACCTGATGTTAAAGTCATTGTTGATCACCAATGACGGTTGAATCCTAAGACGAAAGAAGTGGTAAGAACCGAAATATTAAAGCTTCTAGAAGCAGGTATAATTTATCACATAGTTGATAGTCGATAGGTAAGTCTCGTTCACTGTGTCCCTAAGAAGGGAGGTATTAGTGTTGTTCCTAATGATAAAAATGAACTTATCCCACAGAGAATTGTCACTGGCTATAGAATGGTAATTGATTTTAGAAAAATAAACAAAGCTACTAGAAAAGATCATTACCCTTTGCCTTTCATTGATCAAATGCAAGAAAGATTATCTAAGCACACACACTTTTGTTTTCTGGATGGATATTCTGTTTTCTCTCATATACCTGTATCACAACCTGATCAAGAGAAAACCACCTTTACTTGTCCTTTTGGAACCTATGCTTATATATGTATGCCTTTTGATTTATGAAATGCACCTGCTACCTTTCAAAGATGTATGACTGCTATATTCTCTAATTTTTGTGAAAAGATTGTGGAGGTTTTCATGGATTATTTTTCCGTTCACGGAACTTCTTTTGATGATTTCTTAAGCAACCTTGATCGAGTTTTGCAGAGATGTAAACAAACTAATCTCGTCTTGAATTTGGAGAAGTCCCCTTTATGGTTAATGAAGGTATTGTCTTGGGGCATAAAATCTTTGAACGAGGTATTGAGGTGGATCATGCTAAAGTTGATGCAATTGAGAAAATGACATGTTCTAAAGATATTAAAGGTATTTGGTGTTTCCTTGTTCATGTTGGTTTCTATAGGAGGTTTATTAAAGACATCTCTAAAATTTCTAGGCCTCTTACTAATATTTTACAAAAGTATATTCCATTTGTTTTTATGATGGTTGTGTAGAAGACTTTGAAACACTTTAGAAAGCCTAGCTTCTACACCTATTGTTCAACCAGCTGTTTGGAACATGCCTACTGAAATTATGTGTGATGATATTGATTATGTTGTTGGTATTGTTCTAGGACAAAGAGTTGATATGAAATTAAATGTTATACATTATGCTAGCAAAACCCTAGACAGTGCCCAAAGAAATTATGGTACTACTAAAAAGGAATTTTTAGCGGTTGTATTTGCTTGTGATAAATTTAGATCTTACATCGTTGATTCCAAAGTTATTTTTCACACTAATCATGCTGCTATAAAATATCTTATGGAAAATAAAGATGCTAAACCTAGACTCATTAGATGGGTTTTCTTGCTTCAAGAATTTGATTTACATATCACTGATAGGAAAGGAGTTGAGAACCACGTAGTTGATAACTTGTCTAGGTTAGAAAATATTCTTGATGACCCACTACCTACTGATGATAGTTTTCCTGATGAATAGTTAGCTGCAATAATTGTTTCTCAAAACACTCCTCAGTATGCTGATTATGCCAACTACATTGTTGCTAAATATATACCAACTAGTTTTACATACCAACAAAAGGAAAAAAATATGATTTAAGACATTACTTTTGGGATGATCCACATATTTATAAAGAAGGAGTAGATGGTATTATTAGACGTTGAGTACCTAAGCATGAAAAGGAACAAATCCTACAAAAATGTCAGTCCGAAGCCTATGGAGGACATCATACGGGAGATAGAACTGCTCACAAGGTATTACAATTTGGTTTTTATTGGCCTACTCTCTTCAAGGATACCCGCAAATTTGTCTTGTCTTGTGATGAATGTCAAAGAATTGGTAATATCGGTAAGTGTCAAGAAATTCCTATGAATTATTCACTTGTTGTTGAACCATTTGATGTTTGGGGTTTTGACTATATGTGACCTTTTCGGTCCTCTAATGGGTATACTCATATTTCGGTTGATGTTGATTATGTTACTAAGTGGGTAGAAACTATTCCAACTAGTAGTGTTGAGCATAACACCTCCATTAATATGCTTAAAGAAGTTATTTTCCCGAGGTTTGGAGTCCGTAGATTTTTAATGACTGATGGTGGTTCACACTTTATTCATGGTGATTTCTGTAAAATGCTTGCTAAATATGATGTTAACCATAGAATTGCATCACCCTATCATCATCAATCTAGTGGTCAAGTTGAACTTAGTAATAGAGAAATAAAATTAATGTTACAAAAAACTGTCAATAGGTCCCAAAAGAATTGGTCTAAGAAACTAGATGATGCACTTTGGGCCTACATAACACCTTATAAAAATCCTATGGGTATGTCTCCATACAAAATGGTATGTGGAAAGTATTTTCATTTTCCTCTAGAGTTAGAACATAAAGCATTTTGGGCAATTAAAGAACTCAACTATGACTTCAAACTTGCCGGTGAAAAGAAGTTATTTGATATTATCTCACTAGATGAATGGAGAACCCAAGCTTATGAAAATGCCAAACTATTCAAAGAAAATGTTAAAAGATGGCATGACAAAGAACCCAGAAGCGGGAATTCAAAGTTGGAGAATATGTTCTCTTGTACAACTCTTGTTTTAGATTTTTTTTGCAGGAAAACTTCTTTCGAAAATGGAAGGACCATATGTTATCGAAGAGGTTTATCGCTCTGGAGCTATCAAGATTAATAATGTCGAAGGTACTAACCCGAAGGTGGTCAATGGACAAAGAATTAAACACTATATCTCAGTTATGCCTATTACTGTTAAAAGCAATGTTATCCAAACTGTGACACCGGAGGAAAACATAAAAGAAACCTTCTGAAACACTCTAGAATCTTGAAAAAGAGGAGGTACGTGATACGGTAAGTAAACAGACTCCTAAAAATCCGCAAAAATATTTTCGGTTACTTTTGGAATGCTACAAAATTGGAAAAATAAGAAATAAACAGGAAAGCAAGCGAGGTGAGCACGATACACCAGGGCGCGCCTACCCTCCCTGGTGCGCCTACCCTCCCTGGCGCGCCCTGGTGGGTTGTGCCCTCCTCGGGCTCCTTCCCGAATCCGTTTCCCATCCATATTCTTGTTTCCCAAGATAAACAAATCTCTATATATTACCCCAATTGTTTTGACCACTACATCATATAAAAAATCCCCTTTTCTTGTTTCATGTTGTTTTCCTATTGGATCTATCAAGCCAGGCATCATGTTTTCTTCCTCCTCCAGTACATAGAAGAAGATGCTTGGTTGATGAAGATGGAGTTGAATAGAGAGGAGCCAAAAGAAGCCAACAATGAAGACAAGGGCAAGCAAGCTATGAGGGATCAAGCTCAAGAAGGAGGGCAATCCATGCCCACAGAAGAGGAGGAAGAAGAAGACATCCTTCGACCTTATTACAATCATCTCACCCCCACTGAAATTGAAGCTTTTAGGGCTTTCGGACCGGTTCGTGTTCAGAATAAATTTCTCACTCGTGAAAATATTTTGCTAGAGCAGCACATCATCACCATCTGGAGCATCATCCGGAGTACCTATTGAGGCTGAAGTGTCACACCTCATCGCCACCACCTTCGTCATCTTCACCACCGAAGGAGACTTGAGTACACAGGTATGGGCACTCCCCTTGGCTTGAGCCAAGCTTGGGGGAGATGCCCCGGTATCGTATCACCATCACTTTTTCCCTTTACTTGTTTTACTTTGATCTTTAGCTATTTCGTGATTTAGTTGAATAAAGTTTAGTATGATCTATTTACGAGTGCTAGTTTTGTGATCTATCTATATATGTAATCGAGTGAGAGTTATATAATAAAGTTTAGTTTGATCTTTTGCTTCTTTACTTTCTTGTTGCAATCATAATAAAAATAAAATAAATGAAAAGTATCATATGCTAATCTTATAGTAAGTAATGACATCACATAAGGAAAAGTATAAGTGGTAAAATTTATTGGAGATTGACAAACATAGCATTGGTCAATGATGCAATTTACGAAAGAATTAATATGGAAAGAGAAGATTCACATGCAAATTCACTATCTTGGACATCTTGTATGATTGTGAGCCCCCATTAAATATTATATGCCAAAATTGTTGACGTTGGACAAGGAAGACTGCGTGATGATTTATGTTTGTTCATATTCACATAGAAGTAATATTGTCATAGATCCTTCAGCATGTGGTGCTTGCTCAATATCTTTGCTAGCCAAAAATTCTGCACTAAGTAGCGATACTACCTGTGCATCCAAAAACCCTAAACCCAAACTCATGTTTTGAGACTCCACCATATCTACATATGGATTGAGTAAGATCCTTCAAGTAAGTTGTCATCGGTGTAATAAGGCAATTAAAATTGCTTCTAAATGTGTTCGATCAATTAGTGTAAGAGAAAATTGATCGTTGTACAAACTTGCGATAGCAAAGTAATAAAAGCGACGGACTGCATAATAAAGGTTGCTATCACAGGGGGCAATATAATGTGACGTTCTTTTGCATTAAGGGATTTGGCATACAAACTAAAAAGCGCATGACAACCTCTGTTTACCTCTACGAAGGGCCTATCTTTTACTTTTATGTACTTACTTTTATGCAAGAGTCAAAGTATTTTTCCTATTCCTTTTTACTTTTTCTTTTTGCAAGCATCATGTGGTGAGGAAATATCTAGGCACATATATCCAGTTGGATATGAGTGAGCATGGGTTATTATTGTTGACATCACCCTTGAGGTGAATACGTTGGGAGGCGAAACTATAAGCCCCTATCTTTCTATGTGTCCGGTTGAAATTTTTTGCTCGTGGGTATGTTGTGAGTGTTAGCAATCACATAAGATAAAATGATGGTTTAGTGTGTGGACTTGCCAAAAGGCTCCGACACGAGACCCTTCCTGAAAATATGATGAATTCTAGTTCCAAAGTTGACTGAAAACATAGTTTGTTGGTTTTCAATAAGGTTAATGCTTTATACTTCTATGTTGTGATGAATTGTTACTTGTTCATAAGAAGTTATATAACAAAAGTTATATGAAAAAGCTTGTTGCTGCTATGGTAACAAGCATGATGCTATTATGTTTGTATTTTGTTTTTATCGACACCTCTCTCTCAAACCATGTTGACATGTTTTTCGATATCGACTTTCGCTTGAGGACAAGCGAGGCATAAGTTTGGGGGGTTGATACGTCCACTTTGCATCATGATTTCCTGCTGTTATTTATAATGTTTTTATGCATAATAATGCTTTGTCGAGTGATTCTAATGCCTTTTCTCTCATAATATGCAAGGTTTAGACAAAGATGGAGAATGTCGGCAGCTAGAATTCTGGACCTGAAAAAGCATACTAGAGATACCTATTCTGCACATCTTAAAATAAGCTAAAACTTCAGGGATAATTATTTTGGAATATATAAAAAAATAATGGAGCAAATAACTACCGTAGGGGGGCACCTGGTGCCCACAAGACACTAGGGCGCGCCAGGCCCCCCAGGCGCGGCCTGGTGGGTTGTGGGCAGCCCAGCCCACCTCCGGTGCCCATCTTATGGTATATAAGGTGTTTTGACATAGAAATAATCAAGAGGGGACTTTCGGTATGGAACGCCGCCATCTCGAGGCGGAACTTGGGCAGGAGCACTTTTGCCCTTCGACGAAGCGATTCCACCAGGGGAACTTCCCTCCCGGAGGGGGAAATCGAAGCCATCATCATCACCAACAACCCTCTCATCTTTGGGAGGCCAATATTCATCAACATATTCAACAACACCATATCCTCTCAAACCCTAGTTCATCTCTTGTGTTCAATCTTTGTACAAGAACCTCAGATTGGTACCTCTGGGTGACTAGTAGTGTTGGTTACATTACGTAGTTGATTACTATATGGTTTATTTTGTGGAATATTATACGTTCAGATCCATTATGCTATTTAATACCCCTCTTATCTTGAGCATGGATATCATTTGTGAGTAGTTACCTTTGTTCTTGCGGTCAGGGGAGAAGTCATGTTGCAAGTAATCATGTGAAGTTGATATGTGTTTGATATTTTGATGATATGAATGTTGTGATTCCCTTAGTGGTGTCATGTGAATGTCGACTACATGACACTTCACCATATTTGGGCCTAAGGGAATGCATTGTGGAGTAGTTATTAGACGATGGGTTGCTAGAGTGACAGAAGCTTAAACCCTATTTTATGCGCTATTTCGTATGGGGCTCATTTGGATCCACATGTTTAATGATATGGTTAGATTTTATCTTAATACTTTTCTCGTAGTTTTGGATGCTTGCGAGGGGGTTAATAATAAGTGGGAGGTTTGTTCAAGTAAGAACAACACCCAAGCACCGGTCCACCCACATATCAAATTATCAAAGTAGCGAACGCGAATAAACCAACATGATGAAAGTGACTAGATGAAATTCCCGTGTACCCTCAAGAACACTTTGCTTTTATAAGAGGCCGTTTTCGCCTGTCCTTTCCCACAAAAAGATTGGGTTACCATTCTGCACTTTATTTACTGTTACCGTTTCTTGCTCATTATCAATTATCTTTCTATCAAACTACATGTTACCTACAATTTTGGTTCTTGCAGAAATTACTTTGCTGAAAACCGCTTCTCATTTCCTTCTGCTCCTCGTTGGGTTCAACACTCTTACTTATCCAAAGGAATACGATTGACCCCTATACTTGTGGGTCATCATGCCTCGTGCCAATGCAGCATCGGCGCAGGTCGCTCCAGCTCCGGTAGCGGAACCGAAGATCTTCATGTTGGGCTCAACCCCGATGAGGATTCAATGCCTATCGGCTCCGTCCTTTGCTTGTCCAATTATAGGGGTATTTTTACCCCCATAACAGGGTTTTATCCTCTACGTCTGTTGTAAGGGAGGGGAGCCCTAGGACGCTGGGATCATCTTCGAGCCGGCATAGGATGAGGTCCACGACTGTGGCCATCGGAATGGTTGCGGGATCACTAGAAGTGTATGTCTAGATGGGGGTGAATAGACTATTTGCAGGAATTTAAAACTACCTCAAGCATAAATCAAGTGTCGGTAGTTTTTAGCATACATAGCAAATCTAGAACACCCTACACATGCAAGTCATCAAGTTTAGCAGCGGAAAGTAAAGACATTGCATATGGAAGTAAGGAGTAGAGATAGAGAGATCAAACGCATGAGGGACACAAGATTTTTTTCTCGTGGTTCCGATAGGTGGTGCTATCGTACATCCACGTTTATGGATTCTTCAACCCACGGAGGGTAATGGTCGCGAGAGTCCACGGAGTGTTCCACGAAGAAGCAACCTTGACTATACCATGATGGCCTACGTCCATGTAGGACTAGCCAACTCGGGGTAGATCTTCACGAAGTAGGCGATCTCCTTGCCCATACAAACTTCTTAGTTCACTCCACAACACGAAGTAGGAAGCTCCCAAGTGACACCTAACCAATCTAGGAGGCACCACCCACCAAAAGGTAAAAGGCTCGATTGTGTCGACGAACTCCTTACTCTTGTGCTTCAAGATGATAGACTCCAGAACACACAATAACTCTCTCACAGATTTGGCTTGGTGAAAGAGATTGATTGGGTGGAAAGCAACTTGGGGAGGCTAGAGATCAAGATTCATATGGTAGGAATGGAATGGCATGATCTCAACACATGAGTAGGTGGCTTTCTCTCAGAAAATCAGTAGGTATGAGTGGGGAACTGTTCTGAGTGCTTCTCTTTGCGAGTGAGTGGTGGTGGAGGGGTATATATAGGCATCTCCAAAAATCCAACCGTTACACACAAAATGACCAACTAGGTGACACTGATGCGTTAATCTCGGTGGTACCGAAGTGACCAAAAGGTGGCAACTTTTGAATCTTGGTTAGACCAATATAGGAAAGTTGGTTGCACCGATAAGGTGACCAGCAGTTAGATTGCCCAATCTCGACACTGACCAACAATCTCGATGGGACCGATATTGTGAATTTGCATAACAGAAAGTTGGCAACCTAAAGTCGGTGGCACCAAAGTAGAATCGGTTGCACCGAAGTGGCAAGGGTTTGGCTGAGTCTTTCTAGGTTCTGGAATCGGTGGTACCGAGTGGAAGGTCTTGCTTGCACCGATTTTGAATATTAGGCTCTAGACAGAATTTTGTGGAAGATCTTGTGGGTGTATGTGATAACTTTCACTTGTGCACATATGAGCATTTTGTTCAGCAACAAAACCTTACCCCCTTTTAATAGTATTGGCTTTCCTATGGACTCAAAGTGATTTCTCACAAATGTAAAATGTAGAGTCCTCTTTCTTGAAGCTTGGCCAAGATTATTCCTCTTCTTATTCTCCTTGGGGATACTCTTCACACTCCTTTTGCCAACCCATCACTCTCTATGGACTTTATCTGAAATACACTAGGTAAAAGTATTAGTCCAAGAGACAATGTATGTTGTCATGAATTATCAAAACCACCAAGGGAGCATGTTGTGCTTTCAATCTCCCTGTTTTTGGTAATTGATGACAACATACAATCAAAGCTTCAAATAAATATATGCATGGATATAATGAAAACTTTGAGAGACTCATGACTTAGACTTGCACCCCCTAAATGTGTGCAGTCCATTTATAGGATAGTTGCTTCGGAATGCATGGACACACATATAGTAGAAGGGATATAATAGGTCATGTGTATCTTGGCTATATGCATCAAGTATATGTGAATGAGTTGTATCCTTGTTCAAGACTTCACTCTTGCAAACAATATGTGCAAGAAGCAACAGATCGTCTTGATCAAAGATATGATGCATATACTTACCTTGAGTTCTTGAGCATTCAGGTAGTAGAAACACACTTGAGAAAACAATGTTAGAAAATACAAGAGTATTCTACCAATAAAAAAAGGCAATAGAACTCAGAAGTACCAAGATATGGAGAACATATATAAGGTAGTAAATCCTCAAGATTGATATGTCTCCAAGATCATTTAGAACTTTCTCCCCTTAGATATGGAAATAGTGGATCATCCTCTCCCCCCTGAATCTTAGTATGTATATATTGGGATTGGATAGGGTGAGAAAATATCTAAGATGAAATAAGCATATTTTCCTCCAAACATATCCCCCTCTTACTTTGATATTCGCACCTTGTAAATGTAAATTTGATGTTTTCCTCTCCCCCTTAATTATATCTCCCCCTTTGCATAAGCATGTATCTCCCTTTAGCATGAAGCTTTGTATATTTCTCTCCCTTCGGCATAAATTTCCAAAAAGGTCATACACAGGGTAGGATACAGGGATCATTGACTAAGAAGGGACCCTTGAGAACAAGGGTCATAGAATGTAGGGTTCATAGAAATGAAAATTTGAGGGAATCATGGAAAATAATTTCTCTCCCTTTGTCTAAGATTATGGCTTGTAAGACTTCTCTACCCTTGAGTTAGGGATCCTTGAATAAAGTTTCTACCCCTAAGTTTTCTCTTTTTTTAAATAATAAGGGATCATTGAAGTAACTGTTGGAAATATGCCCTAGAGGCAATAATAAATTAGTTATTATCATATTTCCTTGTTCATGATAATCGTTTATTATCCATGCTATAATTGTATTGATCGGAGACTTAAATGCATGTGTGGATACATAGACAAAACCATGTCCCTAGTATGCCTCTAATGGACTAGCTCGTTGATCAAAGGATGGTTAAGGTTTCCTAACCATGGACATGAGATGTCATTTGATAACGGGATCACATCATTAGGAGAATGATGTGATGGATAAGACCCAAACTACAAACATAGCATATGATCGTGTCAGTTTATTGCTACTGTTTTCTGCATGTCAAGTATATGTTCCTATGACCATGAGATCATGCAACTCACGGATATCGGAGGAGTGCCTTGTGTGTATCAAACGTCGCAACGTAACTGGGTGACTATAAAGGTGCTCTACAGGTATCTCCGATGGTGTTTGTTGAGTTGGCATGGATCGAGACTGGGATTTGTTACTCCGTGTGACGGAGAGGTATCTCAGGGCCCACTCGGTAATACAACATCACAACAAGCCTTGCAAGCAATGTGGCTAAGTGTTAGTCACGGGATCTTGTATTACGGAACGAGTAAAGAGACTTGCCAGTAACGAGGTTGAACTAGGTATGGAGATACCGACGATCGAATCTCGGGCAAGTAACATACCGAAGAACAAAGGGGACGTTATACGGGATTAACTAAATCCTTGACATAGAGGTTCGACCGAAAAAGATCTTCGTAGAATATGTAGGAACCAATGTGGATGTCCAGGTCCCGCCATTGGTTATTGACCGTAGAGGTGTCTCGGTCATGTCTACATAGTTCTCGAACCCGCAGGGTCTGCACACTTAAGGTTCGGTGACGTTTCGGTAGTGTAGAGTTATGTATGGTGGTGACCGAAGTTTGTTCGGAGTCCCGGATGAGATCCCGGACATCACGAGGAGCTCCGGAATGGTCCGGAGGTAAAGATTCATATATAGGAAGTCCCAGTTTGGTTTCCGGAAAAGTTTCGGGCTCATCGGTAGTGTACCGGGAGTGCCGGTAGTGTACCGGGAGTGCCGGTAGTGTACCGGGAGGCCTCCGGGAGGGGTATTTCGACCCCAAGAGGTCCATGGGCTGTGGGAGAATAATAACCAGCCCTTAGTGGGCTGGGAAAACAGCCACAAAGGCCCATGGCGCAGGAGAGAAAGTCCTAAAGCAAAAAGTGGAAAATCAGCCAATAGGAGGCAATCCTACTCCAACTAGGATTGGAGGTGAAGTAGGATTTCTTCCCACCTCCTATTTCGGCCGACCCAAAGGCCTTGGCTGCCTCTCCTCTCCTCTCCTCCTATATATACTAGTGGATTGGGTGGTTTTTGGACAGAATTTCCGGCCACGTGCTACCCGTTTCACCGGTGCACAGTTTCTCCTCTAGATCGGTTTTCCGCAGCGCTTAGGCGAAGCCCTGCCGGAATTGCTCCACCACCATCACCGGAGCGCCGTCACGCTGCCGGTGAACTCTCTCTCCTATCCACCTCCTCTTGCTGGATCAAGACGGTGGAGATCGTCATCAAGCTGCACGTGTGCTGAACGCGGAGGTGCCGTCCGTTCGGCGCTAGATCGGAAGGACCGTGATCGAGATCGCGAGACGGTTCGTGATGAGATCGTGGAACGGATCGTGATGAGTTCGCGGGACAGATCGTGATCAAGATCGTGAGACGGATCGTGATGAGATCGCGGGACGGATCGTGATGAGTTCACGGGACGTATCGTGATTGGATCGCGGGACGGATCGTGATGAGATCGCGGGACGCTCGGCGATTTGGATCGCGAAGATGTTCGACTACACCAACCGCGTTTCTTAACGCTTCCCGCTTAGCGATCTACAAGGGTATGTAGATCCACTCTCCCTCTCGTAGATGCTCATCACCATGGATAGGTTTGCGTGTGCGTAGGAAAATTTTTGTTTCCCATGCGACGTTCCCCAACAGTGGCATCATGAGCTAGGTTGATGGTTCGATGAGATCTCGAGTAGAACACAAAAGGTTTGTGGGCGTTGATGCTTAGATTGCTTCCTCCCTTGGTCGTATTTTGGTTCAGCGGGATTGTGAGATGAAGCGGCCCGGACCAACATTACTCGTACGCTTACGAGAGACCGGTTCCCTCGACGCAACTTGTTGCCTAGATGGCTTGCGGGTGACAGTTTCTCTCACTTTAGTTGGATCGGATTCGACAAAGGCGGTCCTTGAGAAGGTTGAAAAGCAAACTAGTGTATCACCGTTGTGGTTTATGCGTAGGTGAGAATCGTTCTTGCTAGATACCCATAGCAGCCACGTAAAACATGCAACAACAATTAGAGGACGTCTAACTTGTTTTTGCAGGGTATGTTGTGATGTGATATGGCCAATTACATGATGAGATATATGTGATGTATGAGATGATCATGTGATGTATAGAATTTCACGACTTGCATGTCGTTGAGTACGGCAACCGGCAGGAGCCATAGGGTTGTCTTTAATTATTGTATGACCTGCGTGTCAATCATTAAGCGCTATGTAATGCTTTACTTTATCGCTAAGCAGTAGCAATAGAAGTAGAAGCAGGGCTGGCGCCACAACCCCAATGGCAACACATTGATGGAGATCAAGATGATGGAGATCATGGTGTTGTGCCGGTGACGATGGAGATCATGCCGGTGTTTCGAAGATGGAGATCTTAAACACAAGTTCATGGCCATATCATGTCACTTATGAATTGCATGAGATGTTAATCCTTTTATGCACCTTGTTTTGCTTAGTACGGCGGTAGCATTATAAGGTGATCCCTCACTTGAATTTCAAGATGAACTGTGTTCTCCCCGAGTGTGCACCGTTGCGAAAGTTCGTCGTGTTGAGACACCACGTGATGATCGGGTGTGATAGACTCTACGTTCACATACAACGGGTGCAAGCCAGATTTGCACGCGCAGAACACTCGGGTTAAACTTGACGAGCCTAGCATGTACAGACATGGCCTCGGAACACGAGAGACCGAAAGGTCGAACATGAGTCATATAGTAGATATGATCAACATAATGATGTTCACCATTGCAGCCACCTCAACTCACGTGATGATCGGACTTGAGTTGGTGAATTTGGATCATGTATCACTCGAATGATCGGAGGGATGTCAATTTGAGTGGGAGTTCTTAAATAATATGATTAATTGAACTCATTATCATGAACATAGTCAAAGTGTCTTTGCAAATTATGTTGTAGATTACTAGCTCGCGTTGTGGCTCCCTTGTATTTTTATATGTTCCTAGAGAAATAGAATTGAAAGATGTTGGTAGCAATATTGCGGACTGGGTCCGTGATCTGAGGATTGTCCTCATTGCTGCACAGAAGGCTTATGTCCTTAATGCACCGCTCGGTGCGCCACCCCCTCTAGCGTCGTCTATAGATGTTGTGAACATCTGACAGGCACGTTTCGATGACTACTTGATAGTTTTGTGCGTCATGCATTACGGCTTAGAATTGAGGCTCCGAAACGTTTTGAACGTCACGGAACATATGAGATGTTCTAGGGGCAGAGATTGTGATCTCAGGCTTGTGCCTGTGTTGCGAGATATGAGATCTCCAACAAGATTCTTTGCCTGTAAGATGAAGGAGAATAGCTCAATCGTTGAGCATGTACTCAGATTGTCTGGGTACTACAATCGCTTGAATCAAGTGGGAGTTGATCTTCCAGATAAGATAGTGATTGATATAGTTCTCCAAGTCACTGTCACTAAAGCTACTAGAACTTAAGTGATGAACTATAATACACCAGGGATAGAAGTATTGATCCCTGAGCTGTTCGCGATGTTTGACACCGCGAAGGTAGAAATCAAGAAGGAGCGTCAAGTGTTGATGGTTAATCAAACCACTAGTTTCGAAAAGGGCAAGATCAAGGAGGGAAACTTCATGGATAGCAAGTCAGTTGCTGCTCCAGTGAAGCAACCCAAAGTTGAACTCAAACCCGAGACTAAGTGCTTCTATTATGAGGTGAGAGGTCGCTGAAGCGGAACAACCCTAGATACTTGGTAGATAAGAAGGCTGGCAACATTGATAGAAGTATATTTGATATACGAGTTACTAATGTGTACCTTGCTAGTACTCTTAGTAGCACCTGGGTATTGGATACCGGTTCGGTTGCTAAATGTTAGTAACTCGAAATAAAAGCTACGGAATAAACGGAGAACTAGCTAAGGGTGAGGTGACGATATGTGTTGGAAGTGTTTCCAAGGTTGATGTGATCAAAATCGCACGCTCTCTCTACCTTCAGGATTAGTGACGAACCTAAATAAATGTTATTTGGTGTTTTGCGTTGAGCATGAACATGATTAGATCATGTTTATTGCAATACGGTTATTCATTTAAGTTAGAGAATAATGGTTATTCTGTTTACATGAATAATACCTTCAATGGTCATGCACCCAGTGAGAATGGTTTGTTGAAATCTTGATCGTAGTATTACACATGTTCATAACATTGATGTCAAAAGATACAAAGTTAATAATGATAGTACCACATACTTGTGGCACTGCCGCTAAATGTCATATTGGTATAAAGCGCATGTAGAAACTCCATGCTGATGGATATTTGGACTCATTCGATTTCGAATCGGTTGAGACATGCGAACCATGCCTCTTGGGCAAGATGACTAAAGGACCCCGTTGGATGGAGCGGGCAAGTGATTCATTGGAAATGATACATGTTGATGTATGCAATCTAGTGAGTCTTGTAGTGTGCAGTGGATATCATTATTTTCTTACCTTCACTGATGATTTGAGTAGATATAGTGTATATTTACTTAATGAAACACAAGTCTGAATCGTTTGAAAGGTTCAAGCAAATTCAGAGTGAAGTTTAAAGATCATCGTGACAAGAAGATAAAAATGACTGCGATATGATCGTGGAGGTGAATATCTGAGTCACGAGTTTGGCATACAACTTAAGACAATGTGAAAGTTGTTTCACAACTAAACGCCACCTGGAACACCATAGTGTGATGGTGTGTCCGAACATCATAGTTATGCTCTATTGGACATGGTGCGTGCTATGATGTCTCTTGTCGTTTTACTACTATAATTTTGGGGTTATGCATTAGAGACAACTACATTCACTTTAAATAGGGCACCATCTAAATCCGTTGAGATGACACCATATGAATTATGGTTTGATAGAAACCTAAGCTGTCGTTTCTTAATACTTGGGGCTGCGGCACTTGTGTGAAAAATGTTTTCACCTAATGAGGTCGAACCCAAGGCGGACAAATGCATCTTCATAGAATACCCTAAGATCAGTTGGGTGAACCTTCTATCTCAGATCCGAGTGCAAAGTGGTTGTTACTAAAACGGATCCTTTCTCGAGGAAAGGTTTCTCTCGAAAGAATTGAGTGGGAGGAAGATAGAACTTGATGAGGTTGTTAAACCTTTGTTCAACCAGAGAGTAGCGCAGCGCAGAAAGATGTTTCTGTGAAGCCTACGTTAGTTGAAGAGGAAGTTAATGATGATGATCATGAAGCTTCAGGATCAAGTTACTATCGAACTTCGTGGGTCGACAAGGATGTGTACTGCTCCTAAGCGGTACGACAACCCTGTCTTCGAGGTCATGTTGTTGGACAGCGATGAACCTACGAGCTATGGAGAAGCGATGATGGGCCCGGATTCCGACAAATGGTTAGAGACCATGAAATCCGAGATAGGATCCATTTATGAAAACCAAGTATAGACTTTGGTAGACTTGCTCGTTAGACGGCAGGTCGTTGAGTACAAATGGACCTTTAGAATGAAGACAGACACTGATGGTAAATGTCACCATTTGTAAAGCTCGACTTGTTGCAAAGTTGTTTGTGACAAGTTCAAGGAGTTGACTGCGAGGAGGCTTTCTCACTCGTAGCGATGCTAAAAGTCTGTTGGAATTATGTTAGCAGTTGCTGCATTTTCAATTACGAAATCTGGCAGATGGATGTCAAAACGTCGTTTCCTTAACGGTTTACTTAAGGAAAGGTTGTATGTGATACAACCAGAAGGTTTTGTCAGTCCTAAGGATGCTAAAAGATGAGAGAGCTTCAGTGATCCTTCTATGGACTGAAGCAAGCATCTCGGAGTTGGAATATACACTTTGATGAGGTGATCAAAGTTTTTGTAGTTTATACAAAGTTTACGAGAAACTTGTATTTGCAATAAAGTGAATGGGAGCACTATAGAGTTTCTGATAAGTATATGTGGTTGACATATTGTTGATCGGAAATAATGTAGAATTTCTGGAAGGCATAAAAGGTTGTTTGAAAAGTGTTTTTCAAATGAAGACCTGGATAAAGCTACCTAATTGTTGAGCATCAAAATCTATAGAGATAGATCAAGATGCTTGATGAGACTTCCAATGAGTGCATACCTTGACAAGATTTTGAAAGAGTTCAAAATGGATCAGCCAGAGAAATAGTTCTCGTCTGATTTGTAAGGTGTGAAGTTGAGTGAGACTCAAAGCTCGACAACGGCAGAAGAAAGAGAAAGGATGAATGTCGTCCCCTATGCCTTAGCCATAGGCTCTATATTATGCCATGCTGTGTACCGCACCTATGTGTGCCTTGCCACGAGTCTGTCAGGGGGTACAAGAGTGGTCCAGGAGTGGATCACTGGACAGCGGTCGGAATTATCCTTAGTAACCAGAGGACTAAGGAAATGTTTCTTGATTATGGAGGTGATAAAGAGTTCGTCGTAAAGAGTTACGTCGATGCAAGCTTTAACACCTATCCAGATGACTAGTAGTAGCAATCTGGATACGTATAGTGGAGCAGCCATTTGGAAATAGTACCAAGTGGAGTGTGGTAGCAGTGTTTACGGTTTGACATAGAGATTTGCAAAGTACACACGGATCTGAATATCGCAGACCCGTTGACTATAAGACCTCTCTCACATGCAAAGCATGATCGAGCCCCAAAACTCATTGGGTGTTAGATTCATAACAATGCGAATCACATGGTGATGTGAACTAGATTATTGACTCTAGTGCAAGTGGGAGACTGTTGGAAATATGCCCTAGAGGCAATAATAAATTAGTTATTATCATATTTCCTTGTTCATGATAATCGTTTATTATCCATGCTATAATTGTATTGATCGGAGACTTAAATGCATGTGTGGATACATAGACAAAACCATGTCCCTAGTATGCCTCTAATGGACTAGCTCGTTGATCAAAGGATGGTTAAGGTTTCCTAACCATGGACATGAGATGTCATTTGATAACGGGATCACATCATTAGGAGAATGATGTGATGGATAAGACCCAAACTACAAACATAGCATATGATCGTGTCAGTTTATTGCTACTGTTTTCTGCATGTCAAGTATATGTTCCTATGACCATGAGATCATGCAACTCACGGATATCGGAGGAGTGCCTTGTGTGTATCAAACGTCGCAACGTAACTGGGTGACTATAAAGGTGCTCTACAGGTATCTCCGATGGTGTTTGTTGAGTTGGCATGGATCGAGACTGGGATTTGTTACTCCGTGTGACGGAGAGGTATCTCAGGGCCCACTCGGTAATACAACATCACAACAAGCCTTGCAAGCAATGTGGCTAAGTGTTAGTCACGGGATCTTGTATTACGGAACGAGTAAAGAGACTTGCCAGTAACGAGGTTGAACTAGGTATGGAGATACCGACGATCGAATCTCGGGCAAGTAACATACCGAAGAACAAAGGGGACGTTATACGGGATTAACTAAATCCTTGACATAGAGGTTCGACCGAAAAAGATCTTCGTAGAATATGTAGGAACCAATGTGGATGTCCAGGTCCCGCCATTGGTTATTGACCGTAGAGGTGTCTCGGTCATGTCTACATAGTTCTCGAACCCGCAGGGTCTGCACACTTAAGGTTCGGTGACGTTTCGGTAGTGTAGAGTTATGTATGGTGGTGACCGAAGTTTGTTCGGAGTCCCGGATGAGATCCCGGACATCACGAGGAGCTCCGGAATGGTCCGGAGGTAAAGATTCATATATAGGAAGTCCCAGTTTGGTTTCCGGAAAAGTTTCGGGCTCATCGGTAGTGTACCGGGAGTGCCGGTAGTGTACCGGGAGTGCCGGTAGTGTACCGGGAGGCCTCCGGGAGGGGTATTTCGACCCCAAGAGGTCCATGGGCTGTGGGAGAATAATAACCAGCCCTTAGTGGGCTGGGAAAACAGCCACAAAGGCCCATGGCGCAGGAGAGAAAGTCCTAAAGCAAAAAGTGGAAAATCAGCCAATAGGAGGCAATCCTACTCCAACTAGGATTGGAGGTGAAGTAGGATTTCTTCCCACCTCCTATTTCGGCCGACCCAAAGGCCTTGGCTGCCTCTCCTCTCCTCTCCTCCTATATATACTAGTGGATTGGGTGGTTTTTGGACAGAATTTCCGGCCACGTGCTACCCGTTTCACCGGTGCACAGTTTCTCCTCTAGATCGGTTTTCCGCAGCGCTTAGGCGAAGCCCTGCCGGAATTGCTCCACCACCATCACCGGAGCGCCGTCACGCTGCCGGTGAACTCTCTCTCCTATCCACCTCCTCTTGCTGGATCAAGACGGTGGAGATCGTCATCAAGCTGCACGTGTGCTGAACGCGGAGGTGCCGTCCGTTCGGCGCTAGATCGGAAGGACCGTGATCGAGATCGCGAGACGGTTCGTGATGAGATCGTGGAACGGATCGTGATGAGTTCGCGGGACAGATCGTGATCAAGATCGTGAGACGGATCGTGATGAGATCGCGGGACGGATCGTGATGAGTTCACGGGACGTATCGTGATTGGATCGCGGGACGGATCGTGATGAGATCGCGGGACGCTCGGCGATTTGGATCGCGAAGATGTTCGACTACACCAACCGCGTTTCTTAACGCTTCCCGCTTAGCGATCTACAAGGGTATGTAGATCCACTCTCCCTCTCGTAGATGCTCATCACCATGGATAGGTTTGCGTGTGCGTAGGAAAATTTTTGTTTCCCATGCGACGTTCCCCAACAGTAACAAGGACATCACTAGAAAGATACTAATTGACAAATCACTAAATAAATAGAGACTAAGAGAAAAAATAAAATCGGTGACTCCGGGACAAATAAATCGGTGGAACGGGGATGAGGTTTTGCAGCTCATCTGCTAAATCGGTAGAACCGAGATATTTGTATCGACGGCTCCGAGACAGAAACCGAAACTTGGCAATGAGATTTTGACATAGGAGACTTATCAACCTCTGCCAATAACACAATGTCAAATGAAATTTTCAAGAAAATGCGGAAGTTTTGGGTATCAACTAGAGAAGATTTGAGTGGTTCCAAGAAATTCTGTGAAATAGAGAATGAACCAACCAAAAACTTAACTAGATGATGGGCGGTGACTAGGTCACCTATTTTAGAGTATATTGACTTAGGAGCCAAGCAAGAATACTTGATCATAGGTCATACTCATTGTTAAGCTCAAAATGGGGTTACCATTTTTCGATTAAGCATTTCAATGTCTTCATATCACTTGAGTTACTTTATCTCATGACTTGGAGTAAATCTATATCAATAATGTGAGTACATACCTTTGAGTGATGTTGTTGACGTAACTTGTAGGTGAACTTGATGCGTATCCTCGAAGTTGATGAAGATCGTCTTGGGTTTGGAGAAATCGTTGTTGTTTTCGTTCACTTTTCACCTACATAGGTTAGTCACCCGAGGAAAAACATGATATATCCAAATGACATGATACCAATTTGTGAGTTGATACCAAATGAGAAATATATGTCAAGGATATGTTGTTGTCTTCTTCCTTTGATCATCAAAGCGAGGTTATGGATACTTGGTCATGACAAGATTGCTTAAGATATGAGTTGTTGGCAATCTTGTGGTGTGTTGTTCTTCCAAGTACCTACAAAGGGTTGGATGCAAGCCAAGGGAGCATAGAATTCCAAGATATATGATATTCAAGGTAATAGCATGGATGGACATTGAAGCTCATCCCTTCGCATGCATCCGAGTGAGCTTACCTCAAGTTTGAAGCATCAATGATGTTCAACTCACTACTCAAATGATGAAACACTTTTTCATCAAGTGGCTTAGTAAAGATATCGGCCAATTGCTTGTTACTGCGGACATGCTTAAGATTAATATCACCTTTGGTAACATGATCACGAATGAAATGATGTCAAACTTGAATATGCTTGGTTCGAGAATGTTGCACGGGATTATGACCAATCTTAATAGCACTCTCATTGTCACAAAGTAATGGCACATTTTTTAACATAGATTCCATAATATTTAAGCATTGTGCCATCCATAACAATTGCGCACAACATGATCCGGCAGCAATATATTCAGCTTTAGCGGTAGATAGAGATACCGAGTTTTGTTTCTTGGAGGACCAAGACACAGGAGATCTACCAAGAAATTGACATGTACCCAAGGTGGATTTTCTATCAACCTTGTCACCGGCATGGTTCGAGTCGGAGTAGCCAACAAGATTAAAAGAAGATCCCTTGGGATACCAAATTCCAAAGTTTGGTGTATGAATCAAGTATCTCACAATACGTTTTAGAGCCTTAAGATGACATTATTTAGGTGCAGCTTCATATCTAGCACACATGCAAAGACTAAGCATAATATCGGGATGGGAGGCACATATATAAAGCAATGAACCAATCATTGATCGATAAACCTTTTGATCAACCGGTTCACCCTCCTTAGTGAGATCATCGTGACCGCTGGTGGGCATGGGAGTTTTCATACCTTTGCACTCCTGCATGTTGAACTTCTCGATTAAGTCCTTGGAGTACATAGTTTGAGAGATGAAATTTCCTTCTATTGATTGCTTAATTTATAAACCAAGAAAGAATTTCAGCCCACATATCATAGACATCTCATAATTCTCTAACATCAACCTTCCAAACTTCTCGCTAAATTGTGGGTTAGTAGATCCAAAGATAATATCATCCACATAAATTTCGCACACAAATAATTCACCATTAACACTCTTTGTGAATAAGGTTGTGTCAATTTTACCAATTTCAAATCCTTTTTCAATAAGAAACTTCGTTAGGCATTTATACCAAGCGCGAGGAGCTTGCTTAAGTCCATATAAAGCTTTGCGGAGTTTGTAAACGTGGTCAGGTTTCTTAGGATTTACAAAACCAGGTGGTTGCTTAACATAGACCTCTTCTTCAATATCACCATTTAAGAAAGCACTTGTAATGTCCATTTGATAAAGCATGATATCATGGTGATTAGCATAGGCAAGAAGAATTCGAATAGCTTCTAATCTAGCAACGGGGGCGTAGGTCTCACCGTAGTCCATACCTTCGACTTGCATATATCCTTGGGTTACGAGATGTGCCTTGTTGCATACGACTTGACCATCTTCATCTTGCTTGTTCCGAAACACCCATTTGGTTCCGATGATGTTTTTCTCATCCTCGGGCTTCACCACGGGTGTCCACACTTTGTTGCTCTCGAAGTTGTGAACCTCTTCATGCATAGCGTTCACCCAATCCGCGTCTTCAAGAGCTTGTTCTACCTTGAAGGTTTCAATGCTAGAGATGAAAGAAAAATGCTCACAAAAGTTAGCTAGACGAGTTTTAGAGCGAGTGGTTCTCCCAGTTTTTATGTCACCAAAAATTTGGTTTAGGGGATGGTTCTTGGTCACTTGTTCTCGAACTCGGGTCAGCTTCTGATTGTTGGATGGTGGAGCTTCTTCTTCATCATCATCTCCTTCGTCTTCGTTGTTGTTTAAGGTGTCGTTCCCTTGAGAAGGTTGTGAAGGAGGTTGTGGTGGATCATCATGATGCACTTCCTCCTTTTCATCATCTCATCGTGTACCGCTTGTGGATGCGTTCGTGTCATGTTGTGGTTCACCTTGACGTGAAGTAGGGGCTTCCACTTGAGTTGATGAAGTACTTTCCTTCACCTCCATGGGACGAATCTTGCCAATAGACAAGTCTTGGATAGCTTCCAAAGGGTCCTTATCACCTACATCATTTGGCAATTGTTCGACTTGCGAACCATTAGATTCATCAAACTTGACATCCACCGTCTCTTCAACTTTTCGAGAGAAGTTGGTGTAGACACGGTAAGTGTGAGAGTTTGATCCATAACCAAGTAGGAATCCTTCTGAGATTTAGGGGCAAATTTAGTACGACGATGCTTATCAAGAATTTAGCACTTTGAGCCGAATACCCAAATGTATCCAACTTGGGGTTTGTTACCGGTGAGAAGCTCGTATGTCGTTTTACCGAGAAGCTTGTGCAAGTAAAGTCGGTTTGTGGCATGGCATGCTGTTCCCACGGCTTCTGCCCAAAAGTGTTTTGGCGTCTTGTATTCGTCAAACATCATTCTTGCCATCTCAATGAGCATCCGGTTCTTCCTCTCAATGACTCCATTTTGTTGAGGTGTGTACTTAGCCGAAAACTCATGTGAAACACCTTCTTCGTCAAGAAAGGTATCCACATGGGTGTTCTTGAACTCCGATCCGCTATCGCTCCGAACCTTCTTGATCTTCATTTCAAACTAATTTTGCGCTTTGCGAGCGAAGTTCTTGAAGATCTTTTGTACCTGTGATTTATCATCAAGAAAAATCATCAACTATAACTAGACCATAAGGGTTTCCACCGACACTCTTATAAGCATTGGGACCAAAGATATCCATATGAAGTAACTCGAGTGCTCTCCTAGTAGTCATGATATTCTAGACCGGATGACTTCCACCTACTTGCTTTCCTGCTTGAGAAGCGCTACAAAGTCTATCTTTGTCAAAGATAACATCCTTAACACCTAGAATGTGATCGCCCTTTATAAGCTTATCTAGATTGTGCATGCCTACATGTCCAAGCCTTCTATGCCACAGCCAACCTTTAGATGATTTTGCAATGAGACAAGTACGTGGTTGGGTGTTTTTAGTGAAATCAACAATGTATAGATCACCTCTACAAATACCGGTAAAGAAAATTTTATGATTATCAAATTGGAACACTTGGCAATCTACTTTAGTAAATAGCACATTGAAACCGAAGTCTGCTAGTCTAGATACAGAAAGAAGATTGTAGACAAGGGATTCAACAAGAATAACATTTTGAATTGAGCTATCATGAGATATGGCCACCTTACCAAGGCCAAGTACCTTACCCTTAGAGTTGTCTCCAAAGTTCACGTACCTCCGAGGACCTTGATTAGGCGTGATCTCTTGGAACATGTCTTTATCACCAGTCACATGATCTGTGCACCCACTGTCAAGAATCCACTATTTTCCGCTGGACATGTAATCCTTGAAGTTCGCCATTAGACTTAGATTCCTCATGATCTTCTCATGCTCGGTGTCGAACAACATACCTTCATCATAGTAGCCATGTTCTTCATTGTCATCATTTGGTGGAATCTCCTCGTCATAGAAACCAATAGACTCGTTAGAATCATGACCATGACAATGTTCAAGTTTATGAATGCGAATGGCTTCAATAATAATGTTGTTGATAGTTGTGACGTCTCCTTTAGCACGCACAAGATCATGAAGCTCAAATAGGCATTTATCAAAGTTTGGATCACTAGGCTTCATTTTGTGAAAAGCAATAGTTTTATGAAGAATTTCATCAAGAATACCTAATGAAAGATTTGGATATCGTTTCTCCAAATCAGTCCAAAAGTATAAGCACATGCAAAGTTCTTCAACTGAGAAAGCACGAATCTTGGTAAACCTCTAAAAATAATATTGGCAGTTCTTAGGTTACCAAGCATGTTAATTTCCTTTTCGTGTGTGGGATGCAATTCATCAATGGGGAGCACACAGGGGTTTTCAATATATCCTCTCAAATGGAATTTATCAAATAGATCAATCATGGCATTCTTCCATCGACTATAGTACTCACCATCAAGAATGCGCACACTACAATACAAACTCTCCACACTAGACACATCCATCTTCCTCCATGGTGTTGAAACTGAAGCAACGGAGACCAATGCTCTGATACCGATTGCGGGATCACTAGAAGTGTATGTCTAGAGGGGGTGACTAGACTATTTGCATGAATTTATAACTACCTCAACATAAATCAAGTGTTGGGAGTTTTTAGCATACATAGCAAATCTAGAACACCCTACGCATGCAAGTCATCAAGTATAGCAGCAGAAAGTAAAGACATTGCATATGGAAGTAAGGAGTAGAGATAGAGAGATCAAACGCATGAGGGACACAAGATTTTTTTCTCGTGGTTCCGATAGGTGGTGCTATCGTACATCCACGTTTATGGATTCTTCAACCCACGGAGGGTAATGGTCGCGAGAGTCCACGGAGGGTTCCACGAAGAAGCAACCTTGACTATACCATGATGGCCTACGTCCACGGAGGACTAGCCTAACTCGGGGTAGATCTTCACAAAGTAGGCGATCTCCTTGCCCTTACAAACTTCTTGGTTCACTCCACAACACGAAGTAGGCGTCTCCCAAGCGACACCTAACCAATCTAGGAGGCACCACCCTCCAAAAGGTAAAAGGCTCGATTGTGTCGATGAAATCCTTGCTCTTGTGCTTCAAGATGATAGACTCCTCAACACACAATCACTCTCTCACAGATTTGGATTAGTGGAAGAGATTGATTGGGTGGAAAGCAACTTGGGGAGGCTAGAGATCAAGATTCATATGGTAGGAATGGAATGGCATGATCTCAACACATGAGTAGGTGGTTCTCTCTCAGAAAATCAGTAGGTATGAGTGGGGAACTGTTCTGAGTGCTTCTCTTTGCGAGTGAGTGGTGGTGGAGGGGTATATATAGGCATCTCCAAAACTCCAACCGTTACACACAAAATGACCAACTCGGTGACACCGATGTGTTAATCTCGATGGTACCGAAGTGCCAAAAGGTGGCAACTTTTGAATCTCGATGAGACCGATATAGGAAACTCGGTTGAGCCGATAAGGTGACCAACGGTTAGATTACCCAATCTCGACGCCGATCCAACAATCTCGGTGGGACTGATATTGTGAATTTCCGTAACAGAAAGTTGGCAAGCTAAACTCGGTGGCACCAAAGTAGAATCGGTTGCACCGAAGTGGCTAGGGTTTAGCTGAGTCTGTCTAGGTTTTGGAATTGGTGGCACCGAGTGGAAGGTGTTGGTCGCACCGATTTTGAATATTTGGCTTTGGACAGACTTTTGTGAAAGAGCTTGTGGGTGTATGTGGTGACTATCACTTGTGCACATATGAGCATTTTGTTCACCAACAAAACCTTACCCCCTTTTAATAGTATTGGCTTTCCTATGGACTCAAAGTGATTTCTCACAAATGTAAAATGTAGAGTCCTCTTCCTTGAAGCTTGGCCAAGGTTATTCCTTCTTCTTCTTCTCCTTGGGGATACTCTTCACACTCCTTTTGCCAACCCATCACTCTCTATGGACTTTATCTGAAATACACTACGTAAAAGTATTAGTCCAAGAGACAATGTATGTTGGCATGAATTATCAAAACCACCAAGGGAGCATGTTGTGCTTTCAATGGTCGTCTCCTCTTTGTCGGTGGTGACAACACCCCTCTTCCCACCGGGAATATCTCCACGGCCGGCGTACATTCCACCGGCACCCCCCACGGTAAGCTCTCATACCCCTCTTAATTCTTAGTTATGGTTCTTAGGGTAGTTGTACAAGTGTTAGATTAGACTGTGGGCAATGGATTCGACCTGATGCGATTGGATTCAAGCGGATTCAATCTGAATCCACTATTTTGGGGATGAACCAGAGTGCATGCCTACTTTGTTCATCCCACATGCCTAGGCTATTGACAATGCATTGTTAGTTTGCATGTTGTTAGTGCCACAATTTTAGTTCTTAGTGTCACATTGTTGGTTATTAGTGCCACATTGTCAGTTTACATGTTGTTACTAATGTATATGCTCCTGTTTTGCTGTTATTGTTGTTAGTTTGTATGTTGTTGTTTGTTTAGACTTTGATGTTGTTGTTTATCTTGTTGGTTATGTTAGGCTACATGAGTGCATGATCAATCTGTAGGGCTTTGCTTGTGGCATGCAAGTAGGACATACCTGAACACCAAAAATAGTAGGTGCAAGTAGGACATACATGATCGCAGTAGGACAATGCATGTGCATTTGTCTTGATCTGATCATTGGTAGCACTCATCAGGGTTATCTTTGATCATTTCTAGCTCTAATCACTATTAGCACTAATCATTGTTAACTTTGATTAGTGCTATCATTGATCATTGCTAGCTCTCATCAATGTTAGCACTGATAACTCTTAGCATTGATCATTGTAAGTTGTGGTCAGCGTGCATAGATGATTGGTAGCTTAGATCATTAGCAGTTGCACTACCAATGATCATGTGTCATTTGTTGCTAACTAATGTCCAACTTACCGACAAGATCATGAAGATGGAGTGGGACAGAGCCTGCGGTGGAGCGCATGTCATCCTCGGCGTAGAGGGGGCGGAGGACCTCATCCCCACAAACTGGTGGTTGAAGAGGGTGATGCTTCCTGGCAGAGTGGAGTACATGAGCATGCCACTGGCATGAGGCCAGGGACTAGCCACGAGGAGGGTGCATGGGAACCTATCGAGTTCTACGAGTAGATCCATGACCAGGAGGACATCGCCATGCTCGTCATCCCGCCTGCCTTCAGGTCGGTGATGAAGCAATGGTTGGTCACCGGCCCTCCTCGCGTCGTCACCCTCTGCGCCAACAAATGGTGCGGGTTCTGGGTCACGGTGCAAATGTTCAAGGGGAACATGGTGCTCCGGCACGACTGGGAGTACTTCTGTCACGGGCACAAGATCGTCCCCGACGACCTCGTAGTCTTTAGGCTCTCCGACCTGGGGCTGAAGGTGCAAACTTTCAACGCTAACACCTCCAACATCTGCACAGTCCGATGCTCCAAGCACAGCTGTGTCAGCAACATAGTGCATGCCATGTAGTTTGTCTGTCTAGTCTGAACTGAAGAAGTGTAGGTCTAAACTTAAGTCCCAACGTCTCTTTTGCAATGAACATGTCCATATTTTGCCTAGGGACCAGCATCCTGGGTCCAGCAAGGGCATGGGATGCCCTATTGTTTTAATCTTATGCCTAGTACTACTTATGAGATGCATGTTCTTGTTGTTCTTGCTTTGTTCTTGTTGTTATTTTTGCTGCTGATGGTCAGTATGTTGTGTGTTGACAAATGAATGGTAAGTCCACCACATTGAAAGGGATGAGCAGACCAAGTAGTTGCACACAACTAAACAGCTGTGATTTTGCATCCGCTCACATCTAAAGCACAAACACAGACAACGAAACAACATGCACCCATCCAGGTATTGATGCAATGCAGGCAACCAATCAACATGCAGATGTTGGTTTTTTGCATGCATATGCTCAGCCAGGTCCAACTGGGACAAACATGCAAATGGACAAAAAAGGATGCAGGTAATCAAACGCGTCTCAAAGCTCTTCGACATCGAATCATGTATGGAAGAAAAAAATGTGGAAGCTTCAGATCTCGAGTAAAGTGAAGATATTCTCCTAGAAAGCTTTATTGGATATCATTCCCCTGAAATCAATTTTGACAAACCAACACATCGGACCGAAGGCCAATGCCCTATCTGCCATCTCCATGCGGAATTGCTGACGGCAGGTAACTTCATAGTTGTCATGTCAGATTCTCCCTATCGTTAAGAGTGCAGCATTGGCTGAAGCGGTTGGCAAACAGGCTAAAACTTGTAGCACACATGAGATGCTCACCGATCGAAGTTTAACCTGATTCTTTGAAAACAAATGGAGGTCTGCAAGGAAGAAACAATTGGAGGTGGAATGATGCAGTAGCTGTATTGGCAGACTGCGTTGACTTCGTAGCGCCGAAGGAAAGGTTTCTTTCAAGCACTGTCATAGGGAGGCCAATCAAGTTGCCCACGACATAGACATGGTTTGTAGTTGTAATGCTTCTTGAAAGGAGGCTGATGATGCTCCTAGCTTTATTTTGAGCGAAACTTATCGACGATGCAACTATTATTTTGATGCAATAAAGCACGCCATGATGGCCTTATCTAAAAAAAAGGAAAAAAAAAACTGCACCGCATCCTGGTCCAGACTAAGGTGATAGGCCTGGGCATTCAGTTAGACCCAACCAATTGCTTTGGTTCTAAGGTTTTTGAAGAATTTGGTTCCAAAAATTCCTGCCAATCGATTCTTTGGCAGATCAAGAACCAAATTATTTTGGAACTGAAATTTCAGTTCAGTTATCAGTTTAAAGTTTTAACTGAACAGAACTGAAGTAGACTAACAGCATAACATGCAATAGTTTTAACTTCTTTTTTTCGGATTTGCAACAGTTTTAACTAAGCATTCCATATTTTATTCCACTTCCGATTGGGAGCAAACGAGGCCCAAACGGGGCCGACTGCCCTAGCAGGCAGCTCCTCTCTTTAGTCTTTAAACTGCAAGGTTAGGTACAAAATAAGCCTGAAACTGAAAATCGCCATACAGTCATGCATCACCATCCATGGATGGAACAGAGGGGAGTTCCATGCGATTCACATCAGCCTCAGTTCTGTACAGTCCTGGATCAAGTCGACTTGTCGATCCTCCCAATGGTGTTCTGTCTTGCGTTTCGTAGGATGGTTTTATCTGCGGTGATGAAGAAGCCAGCGATACAGGCTGTCCAATAAAAACAAGGATATTGTTTTAGTAAACTCCCAATTTTGTGTTGCGTGAGCATGACAAACAAGAATGATCGGCTGTTTGAGCTACGGATGACCTTGAATAGTGGTAAAGCAATAGGTATGATCATTGAACAAATGACTATGATCAATCTGAAGTACGATAGCAACTTCTACTGTGTGAAGCCCACCAGCAACTTGATACTAATATCATCAGGATAGCTGAATCATTCAGTGCGAATAAACAGACATAATCACATAAATCTAGCAAACGTGTGGAGGTTGCAATGATTCCAAATTTGCACCTTAAACTAAGGAATAATTAGGAGCAAAAATCCTGTACCAGAAATTGTTCAAGAACTCACTAGTTGTAAATTATTAACCTCTAGACAGACAACGAAAAATGTTGCATCTACTGTCAATTATAAGTAGGAATAAATTGCACTGGATCTTGGTCCAGACTATGGCAATATGCTGGGTGTTCGGTTAGACCGAACCGATCAGTTTGGTTCTTCTGTGTCAGAGGTGTGGATCTCATCTCTTAGTCCATTAGGGATAACTAGCGAATATGCATGTGTGTTGCAAAGGAAGAAAAGGTAACTCGGGCACTCGGCACCCTCGTACTAAAAGAATACTGCGTGCAAGGCACAAGAATTAGTCTGTGCAGGTGTGGTAGAGATAAAACAACCTAAAGGAGTTCTCAAGCACAAACGTTCGTCGATTTGTCTTCCAGCAAGATGTGCTCTTACACCATCAGATTGCCCTACGCAGAGTAGATGCATTTTAATATTCAGGTTTACAAGGAAATTGTAGATGTGGTCACGCAAAAGATCCTGCTTCTTCCCTGCTAATCTCTCTCTCTCACCATACAGATATGGCCATTGGCCAAAGTGTGTTTTCTCAGTCAGAAGTTCCAGTAACACTGATTTCTCCAGTCCCCCGAAAAATGTTGTTACCATTTGAAAACAATTGGATGAAGAATAAAGATGGTTGGATTGATTTAATTATGTGAACGAAGAGAAAAGAATAATATATATAGATACGATGCCACACTAATGTACCAATATCTAATCAATCATGCCACTGTTCACCTGTTCCAGAGTCTACCTTGCTACTCCCAACAAACAGCTGCATACTTAAAAGACGTTTTTTTGAGCGACCGTATATAGGCTACGCGACTGGTCGTGTTTTCCTTTTTAGCATAGACCAAGAGCTTTCATTAATCATAATACAGCAGTGTCAGTACATAGTTCAGTAGAGGAATCCAAAGGAAAATCACAAACAAATTATCTGACATTTGCAGGAAGGCCCCCAAACCGAGATCTAAAAACGCAATCGGGTCCAAGTCGTGCTACTGGTCGTATTGATCGATTACCACTCGGAAAATGGCGTCTACCTTCTTCCACAGCCTTCTCCA
Organism: Hordeum marinum; assembly: GCA_022496015.1. NCBI lineage: Eukaryota > Viridiplantae > Streptophyta > Magnoliopsida > Poales > Poaceae > Hordeum > Hordeum marinum. Next base: position 194,594,565 of record CM039677.1, read on the forward strand.
GGCCTCGGCAGAGCGGCGCCACTGTTTTACACCAGCACGTACATGCTGCTGGCCACCTCCTTCCTCCTCTACGCCGAAGGTGACACTGACGTCATTGTGAGATTCTTCCTATGGGTCACCGCTATGGGACTCCTGGTCCTGTCTTTCGTGCACCAGTCTCGAGCTCGTTGCCCTGCTCTGCTCCCTCGGCCTACGGCCCTCAGGCAGAGTCTCACGCGCTGCAGCTGCCCATCGACGCGGAAGGCAGCAGGACCATGAGTTCTATGAGCTGGCGCGCGCCTATGCTGATGGCCCACACGTCGCGCCTCGTCGACCAGGTGCAGCTGATCAAGGTCTTCCATGCCTTCGAGCATGATAACAGACGAAAAAAGAGGCATGAGCAGCTGCCCTCACGACGCAAGAACAACCGGGAGGCGTAAGGCGGTCATCAATGGGGAAGTCCAGCTTCAAGAGGAACTTGCTTTCCCGAGGCCGGGAGCATCGGGCGGCTACCCTCGCCACGCGAGAAAGGCGGGGAGTAGCGACGCGTGGTTTCTCCGTGCAGGGGCAAGGGGCATTCGGACGATACAGAAAAAAGGACTAAGACTTTTTTTTTCACTTGCGGGTGGCATTGGGGGTGTAACCCTCTCAGCGACGCGCCAAATCGGAACCCGGGTGTGGTGGAAAATGGACAAGGGCCGGGCCGTCACCCCCCAGGTAGCGCGTTGTATCGTGATCTGGATACGGTGGCAAGTGAGCAAGGATCGGGTCGTCGCATCCTTAATGGCGTGCTACATCGGCGTTCGGGTGTAGTGGAAAATGAGCTAGGGTCTTCGCATTTGACTCGATGAGTGCGAAGGGTAAGGAAGCTAGCCGAGCCTAGGAGGATCCGCTTAGGTAGCTGGAACGTAGGGTCTTTGACAGGTAAGCTTCGGGAGGTAGTTGATGCAGCGGTGAGGAGAGGCGTTGATATCCTTTGCGTCCAAGAGACCAAATGGAGGGGACAAAAGGCGAAGGAGGTGGAGGGTACCAGCTTCAAGTTGTGGTACACGGGGACGGTTGCAAACAGAAATGGAGTAGGCATTTTGATCAACAAGAGCCTCAAGTATGGACTGGTAGACGTCAAGAGACGTGGGGACCGGATTATCCTGGTCAAGCTGGTAGCTGGGGACTTAGTTCTCAACGTTATAAGCACGTATGCCCTGCAAGTAGGCCACAATGAGAACACCAAGAGGGAGTTCTGGGAAGGCCTGGAGGACATGGTTAGGAGTGTACCGATTGGCGAGAGGCTCTTCATAGGAGGAGACCTTAATGGCCACGTGGGCACATCTAACACGGGTTTTGAAGGGGTGCATGGGGGATTTGGCTATGGCATCAGGAATCAAGAAGGAGATGTCTTAATCTTTGCGCTAGCCTACGACATGATTGTAGCTAACACCCTCTTTAAGAAGAGAGAATCACATCTAGTGACTTACAGTAGTGGGCAACACTGTAGCCAGATTGATTTCAGTCTCTTAAGAAGAGAAGACAGGCGTGCATGCCTAGATTGTAAGGTGATACCTGGAGAGAGTGTTGTCCCTCAGCATAAGCTTGTGGTTGATGAATTCCGCTTTCGGATTCGTGTCCAGCGGGATAAGCGTGCCAAAGTCGCTAGAACGAAGTGATAGAAGCTCAAGGGGGAGGTAGCTCAGGCATTCAAGGAGAGGGTCATTAAGGAGGCCCCTTGGGAGGAAGGAGGTGATGCAGACACCATGTGGATGAAGATGGCGACTTGCATTCGTAAGGTGGCCTTAGAGGAGTTTGGAGTGTCCAGGGGAAGTAGAAGAGAAGCTAAAGATACCTGGTGGTGGAACGAGGATGTCCAGAAGGCAATCAAGAAGAAGAAAGATTGTTTCAGATGCCTATATCTGGATAGGAGTGCAGGCAACATAGAGAAGTACAAGATGGCAAAGAAGGCCGCAAAGCGAGCTGTGAGTGAAGCAAGGGGTCGGGCGTATGAGGACCTCTACCAACGGTTAGACACGAAGGAAGGCGAAAGAGACATCTATAAGATGGCCAAGATCCGAGAGAGGAAGACGAGGGATGTTGACCAAATCAAGTGCATCAAGGACGGAGCAGATCAACTCCTGGTGAAGAACGAGGAGATTAAGCATAGATGGCGGGAGTACTTTGACAAGTTGTTCAATGGGGAGAGTGAGAGCTCTACCATTGATCTGGACGACTCCTTTGATGATACTAGCAGGCGTTTTGTGCGGCGAATCCAGGAGTCGGAGGTCAAGGAGGCTTTAAAGAGGATGAAAGGAGGCAAGGCGATGGGCCCTGATTGTATCCCCATTGATGTGTGGAGAGGCCTCGGGGACATAGCGATAGTATGGCTAATCAAACTTTTCAACCTCATTTTTCGGGCAAACAAGATGCCAGAAGAATGAAGACGGAGTATATTAGTACCAATCTTCAAGAACAAGGGGGATGTTCGGAGTTGTACTAATTACCGTTGAATTAAACTGATGAGCGATATAATGAAGCTATGGGAGAGAGTCATTGAGCACCGCTTAAGAAGAATGACAAGCGTGACTAAAAATCAGTTTGGTTTCATGCCTAGGAGGTCGACCATGGAAGCCATTTTCTTGGTACGACAACTTATGGAGAGATATAGGGAGCAAAAGAAGGACTTGCATATGGTGTTCATCAACTTGGAAAAAGCCTATGATAAGATACCGCGGAATGTTACGTGACGGGCCTTGGAGAAACACAAAGTCCCAGCAAAGTACATTACCCTCATCAAGGACATGTACGATAATGTTGTGACAAGTGTTCGAACAAGTGATGGCGACACTGATGACTTCCCGATTAAGATAGGACTGCATCAGGGGTCAGCTTTGAGCCCTTATCTTTTTGCCTTGGTGATGGATGAGGTCACAAGGGATATACAAGGAGATATTCCATGGTGTATGCTCTTTGCGGACGATGTGGAGCTAGTTGATGATAGTCGGACGGGGATCAACAGGAAGTTGGAGTTATGGAGGCAGACCTTAGAATCTAAAGGTTTTAGACTTAGTAGGACTAAAACCGAGTACATGAGGTGCGCTTTCAGTACTACTAGGCACGAGGAGGAGGAGCATCTTAGCCTTGATGGGCAGGTGGTGCCTCAGAAGGACACCTTTCGATATTTGGGATCAATGATGCAAAAGGATGGGGATATCGATGAAGATGTGAACCATCGAATTAAAGTCGGATGGATGAAGTGGCGCCAAGCTTCTGGCATTCTCTGTGACAAGCGGGTCCCACAAAAGCTGAAAGGCAAGTTCTATAGGATGTCGGTTCAACCCGCAATGTTGTACGGCGCTGAGTGTTGGCCGACTAAAAGGCGACATGTGCAACAGTTAGGTGTGGGGGAGATGCGCATGTTGAGATGGGTGGGTGGCCACACAAGGTAGGACCGTATCTGGAATGATGACATACGAGATAGAGTTGGGGTAGCGCCAATCGAAGAGAAGCTTGTCCAACATCGTCTGAGATGGTTTGGGCATATTCAGCGCAGGCCTCCAGAAGCCCCAGTGCATAGCGGACGGCTAAAGCATGCTGATAATGTCAAAAGAGGTCGGGGTAGACCGAACTTGACATGGGAAGAGTCCGTAAAGAGAGATCTGAAGGATTGGAGCATCACCAAAGAACTAGCCATGGACAGGGGTGCGTGGAAGCTTGCTATCCATGTGCCAGAACCATGAGTTGGTCGCGAGATCTTATGGGTTTCACCTCTAGCCTACCCCAACTTGTTTTGGACTAAAGGCTTTGTTGTTGTTGTTGTTAGGTGGCATTGGGGTTAAATTTCAGCAATTCTAGGGGCAATTGCGATGACATACTGAAAAACGGGATGAAAACAATCTTGCCTTTAATATCAGGAAGAGATTAGCAAGGATATCTTTTTGTTAGGAAAGTGACTGGTTTAGTTAGAAAGATAAAGATATGGTCTCTGTTAGGGAAGTCGAGATTCTAATCTTAGGCATCAATCGAGTCTACCCTAAAGGGACACCATGTGCCACACGAGGAATATGGAATAGATGAGAATAAACTAGTGAAGACATAATCTTTGGCCCCAACTTTCTCTCTCCATCATCCCCGATGCCATGGCCGGCCAACCTTCGCACCTCGGAGTTGTAACCCCAACTGTGTCATGTTACATCGATCTTCGGACCAGTACCAATCCTAGCACGTGACAACTTGGTATCAGACGTACCAGTCCTCGACACATCCCACCACCAACCACCATGGCCTCCCTTGCAGAGATTGTCAAGCTCCTAGCCGAGAAGCTTTCTGTGAATAAGAAGGAATATGAGCCAGATATTGAAGAACTCAAGGAGCAAGTAGTAGCCAACAGGTTGCCATTGCACGCCTGGAGAAGGGAAGCCCTAATCAGACCTTCAACAAGGAGGAGCACACCCACGACAATCACAACCACCACCGCAGCTCCTCCTCTGATCTAGAGGACCACGCCTACGCCGACGAGAAGCGGGAAAACCGACACCTACCAGAAGCCGATGAGTGCGACCTACAACAGCAGCCGAGGGAACTCGAGCAGTAGAGATGGAGTGTCCTCCAGAGGCAGCCATGCGACCAATCGCAAGGGCATTAGTGCACACAATGGCAGTGGTAGCAGAGTCCTCTCCAGCTGGGGTAGTGGCTGCATAAGCAGCAACGTGGGTTGTGCCCTCCCCAGTAGCAACGACAACTCCTCTTCCCAATCCACCAGCAACGCCTTTGTTTCCTGCACCGCTCCTCCATAGGACAGCAACAACATCAGAGTTCATTGTTGCTGCAGCGAAGGATGAGCCACTCCTTGCAATCCTCGCTCCAAAGCCTAAGGATAAGCTTGGGACTTAATGGTCGTGTGTGGGGTGCAGAGAAGGGAGAATGCCAAGCTCCATTGCCCACTTGGCAATCAGCCCAACGACGTCCCGGTTATTGAAGACCTCCGTAATTGGGAAGCAGCTGATCATTGGATTGGATGTGATGAGAGTAGTGGACCATCTTGCAAGATGTCACGAACACCCCGTAGATGATCTTTTCTATTTGTGGGCACCGTGCCTTGGACTCGTAAAGCAACTTGCAGTTGATCCTGATGAGGAGTAAGAGTAATGTAGCGTTGCGTATCTCCACTCGACATGGTTCATCTATGGTATAGATGGGACTCATTACAGTTTTTTGCTTTCCGTCATAATGCTACTCTATTTGAACTAGTAGCTTTGGCTACTTGTAGTTTATTTGGAGTCTCCCAATCTTCCGGAGGACCACCCTTCTTATCCCCAACCGGTGTGGGACCTCTGCCCACGAAATAGATTCCTTAAGAGATTGCAATCACGTGTGGAAGTGGCACGTCCAGTCCATCATCTCATCGAAAGTGGCATTGTTTTGCCGAGGACGACGCTGAGCAGTGATCGGCGACCACGATGAGATCTCACTTTGTCCTCTCCCAACCTTACGGTTGTTCCTCCTAGATGACTCAGGGCTGCCCTTGGCCTTGGAGGACTCGAGCTAGCTCTTGCTCTTGCTCTTGCCCTTGTCGTACTTTATCTTGTTGTGGACATCTTCTTCGCTGGTAGCGTACCTATTGTGGATGTCAAAGAGCTCACGAGTGGTCCGTGGAGCCTTACATGCCATCGTGTGGTTGAGTTTCTTGCTCTTGAGGCCAGTGAAGAATGCGGTGATGACATCAGTGTCCCAAAAATTTCGCAAGGAGTTCTTCACCTTGGAGAAGCGTTGCATGTACTCCATGAGGATCTCACCTTCGTTTTAGGTGCAGAGTTGCGGGTCCTATTAATTCCTAGGCTTGTTGTAGGTACCTTGGAAGTCATTGACAAAGAGGATCTCGAGGTCGCTCCAGTCCTTGATGTCGTTCTGAGGCAGACTAATGAGCCAGGCTAGAGTAAAGTCACCCAAGTTCAAGGACAGGTGTCGGATCATGACATAGTCATTGCCGCCAGCGATTACACACGCCATGTGATAATCAGCCAATCAGATGTCCGACAAAGCCTCGATTGTGCACTTGCCAATGTTGTTGACTCGGAAATGTGGTCGGGATACTGCCGCACGGATATAAGGGCCAAACGTCTTCGGCCCCACATATGCCATGGAGGACTCCAAGAAAGATGGGGCTCGTTGATGCAACAGTCGTTGTTGTCGCGATGGCGGCACGGTTGTCACCCTCCAGGTTGACTCGGCATCTTGTCTCGAGTGTGTCTTGCATGTCATGGTGTGGCTCGAGTCGACGGTGCACCAACCCAGCAAGACAATCAATTTCCTCCGCATGATGGTGATGGTTGCGCCGCACCAGGAAGGTGTCATGCGTGTCCCAGTAGGGGCCTAGTCAAGACCGGAATGATCCATCAAAGGTGATGTGGTGACGACAAACTAGAGTAATGATTGCCTCCCATGCGTCAGCTCCTCAACAGTGAGGGGCGAGGGCTCCAGGAACTCATGGTGATAAAAGTCATGTGGGCCTCGAAGAGCTCAACCTGGTGGGTGGCTGCTTCCTCTAGTTGGATGCAGAGCTGGCGGAGCTCAATGTAGCCTTCGACACCCTCCAAGATCTTGATGTCGCGTGTCGCGTGCGGTTAACGTGGCGGCAATGGTGTTGCAAGTTGCCCCACAGTGCCTGCTGAGCCTCGAGGATTTGTGCGGTGATGAGAGTTGTCAGGACAATACCGTCGTTGGCTACATCCGCTCCCGCGCCGGCCATGAAGACCTCCGAGAAGGATGGTAGCTCCCCGACCTCTCGCCGTTGTCTGAGTTGGGAGTCAAGGACAAACATGAGAGACTCAAGCATAGCAACCAAGTGAGAGCCATGTGGATGAGGAATTGAGGAGAGGATGGCGTTCCCATGGACTGGTCAAAAATCACATCTCAAAAGTGAAGTTTGTCGAATTTGTCGGCAATGAAAAATGCAGATCCCAAGATTGGAAGATCTGCCCCTCGGCGAAGGAGACGGTGGGGACCAAATCGCCCACTGCATCGACGACGAAGTCCGGGGAGCCAAAGTGTCCCTGGCCGAACGAAACCGCCGATTTTGTTGATGAAGGAACCCATCTGAATCGGTTCAGATGAACCTATGAGCATAGCGCCTACCTGGCGCGCCAACTATCGGTGTACTGATCCGTCATAAGTTATATAGGCGGCATACGAGTAGTAGATCAAGATGGGTGCACACGGGACATGGAGGTTTACCCGGGTTCGGGCCCTGAGAGAAACGTAACACCCTACTTCTGCTATGGTGAGAAGTATAGTTCGTATGCGGCTTGAGATCCAGGAGATCACAAGCTAGGGTCATGTGCATTAAAAAAAATCTTGAATTGAAGCCCATTTCAGTGCCTTGGTTGAATTGGTAGTGCAGCCCAATTCAATTCCTTGGGCTGAATACTTACATCCAAATAAAGCCTAACTAAATTCGGTTCACCAAAAGTGATGACCGAATCAGGTAACATAATTTTCAGTTTTGGTCACGGTTCTTTCGGTTCGGGACTCCAGGTTAATATGCCCACCCTATTAGGCGATATGCTCAGGAAATGCATACAATTATTTCACCCATCTTACTCCTCACTGGACAGCACAAGACAATGACATCTAGCCAACGGAATTTTCTTTACAAAAGTAAAAGCTTCACAAATTAAAGAGTTAAATCTAATATATCACCTTTTGTTAGTATACATGCGCGTGTAAAAGAGTCAGACATGAAAGAATTGCACAATGTTTTTTTGCTCGACAAGAATGTTATGTTTTACATCAACATGACGAGCCACTCTAACAGGATATGTAAAGTTAATCCAATCTAGAGTAGATAATTATACACATATAGGAAACGGCAGTAAAATGATAAACTGGAACACATAATCGCACCCCAAAGCTGCCAAAGTGCATGAGATTGGCCAAAAAAATGAACAAAGAAATGTGTATGTCAATTATAGAGAACCGGTGCATTGAAAATTATTGAAGACTAGCATTGTTTGTGAAAACAGGGCCAGGTGGCATAAGAAGACATATGGCCATGGCAGGTAACTGAATAAGGGGACAATATGATATTGTTGTATGCAAAATAAGGTCTATATGATGTTGCCATTGCATGAAAGTAGACTACAGCCAGGACTACACTAGCTCGACAAAGACAGTTTTGAGTAGCCCAGTACCTGCCGATATGATGAGTGCTTGTGCGGTGTAGTTCAGATTATGCTTAGCCCAAGGAAGGACACGGCAAGCAACCAACTGCACAAGATCAAATTTTACAGAAGTCAGAATATATGCAAGTATGCACACAAGAATTGAGCACACAAATGCGCACCGTGGGAACCGCAACCACAGTACCAGCAATGGCGGCGTTCTTCCCTCCCAACAAGACAGCCTCTGCAACAAGATAACGCAGGAAACAAACATAAGAGGGAGAAGCACAAAATTGCCAGCATTGCCCACATGCCACTGTATATCAACTTCACAAGCGAATTGTGCTGCGAGTTGGGACATAAGATGAAGGAAGGCATGCAAATACATAATCGTAGCAGCCACGAGCAGAGAAACCAAGACAGATTAACCCATGGGCAGATCAGAACACTATCAAGGAATCATCTTTCGGCTTCCCACACTGAGCCTAGAAATCATGCATCAGGGAATCCAGGCAGACACGAGCCCCGCGCACGAACAAGAATCTATCTATCCGGTTGGACCAAAGAACCGCGTTTGCCGCCTTGGTTTCCGGATGGATCTGGGATGGTGTGGCCCGGTGGTGGAACTGAGAGAGAAAGAGGGAGAGGGCCTTTGGGGTACCACGGACGGCAGCGCTGGATTCCTCCTCCTTGGGGGATCGGACTAAGAAGTTCCTGGCGGCCATGGCTCCTCGCTCCGTTCTGTTTCTCCCTGGCGGCTTCTTTCCCCTGCACCTCTCTTCCGATTGACGCGCGAGCATCCTCTGTCGTTCGGCACACTGCGGTTCTGTCACTAACACGTGGGCCCGGGTGACCCAAGTGGAACCGGCTCCTCTGCCGTGCCTTCTTCCCTGAGGTACGCACTGATACGGGCCATAAATTAAATCTAACCAGCCCGGTTGTTCATCTACGCACAGATTAACTAGAGTAACTAAATATTACTATTACCGCTCAAAAAAAACTAAATATTACTATTGTATTTTCTCAGAAAAAAGAACTAAATATTATTGTATAGTAACTTCGTGGGATTGTCAATAATTAATTTCTAATTAGCAATATACATGAGCAACATTCTTAAATGAAAATAAACTTGTTTTAGAAAATTCATTTTGCTAAATCTCAGGCATATTCTATGCGGAGTGATTTTTAATATTTAGATTTTTTTCTCCTGTTTTTTATTTGTTATTGTTTTATCGGTTTGATTAATATGTTTATTTGTCTTTTTCCATGCTTTTCTTAGTGAGATAATAATGGGCGTAGATAAAAGCTTATGTAACTGCAGTTGCATACTTGTCGACCAAGTGATACTATAGTTGCACACCTGATACATGTCTATCATTGTTCTTATGAGCACCTATGAGAGACATGTGAACACATTCACATGCAAGCGATACAATTGTAATTACGTTGGATAGATGGATATGCAATTGCAGTCGCAGGAATTTCCCACAAATGGATTTTGGTCAACTGGATATCCGACGGATATGGAATCGATAATATCCGACGAATATCCGGGTTTTTTGCGGATTATCCGAGGTTATTAATAGGACTATCCGGGTTTTTTGGTAGGGCGCTCCGCGAGCAAGGAGTGTCGCGAGGAGAAACAAGAAAAAAAGACAAAAAATAAAAATAAAAGTACCAATCCAATAGATAAAAAATAATGAAATAGGAAAATAGGAAAATGAAAAATATTAAATACAAATTCGCTCCGCATAAAAATATGACTGAGATAATAATTAGCAAAACCATTTCTCTAATATGAGTTCATTTTGGTTTTAGAATGACGGTCATGTATATTAATTAACCGTTAATTAGTGTTTTTTAGATAATATTTTTTTGAAGAAAATAATAATAGTTAATTAGTTTGTTGACACAAATAATAGTTAATATGTGCAGGCGTGTGATGCATTAGGTGAGTGGCTAAGATGTGCTGATAATATTTTTCTAATACAAGTTCATTTTCATTTAAGAATGTTGCTCATGTATATTGCCAATTAAAAGTTAATTATTTTCTATACACTAATACTTTTTTAGACAATCCCGCAAAGTTACTATCAATAATACTTGAACTACTTCAGTTAATCTATGCATAGATGAACGGCTGGTCTGGTTAGATTTAATTCATGGCCAGGAAGAGTACCTTGTCGCTTGACACGGTAGAGGAGTTGGTTCCGACCCAAGTTGCCATGTTTCCGCAGTTGGTGCGGCACGACTTTTCGAGTGGGAAGGTCGGGCACGGAGCTCAATCTTCAAGGAAAGATACCCAATTGTTGATTCTCTTTCTTGCTTCATTTTCATACTTCTAAAACTAATAAGTGTGCACGCGTATTATTGTGTGAAAAATCATCATTCATTCAAGCAGGTAAAATGAAAAAAAAATAGTGTGCTAACATAAGAGAGGCAATAGATGTTTAACAATGTTGTGATATAAACATTTGTTACTATGCTAAAAATTTATTGAAGTTATTTTCCATCAATCATTGAGTGAACTTCGATAGAAAATTTCAAAAAAATCCATTTTGATTTTCTAAACCAAATCATTGCCAACAATGATTGGCAAATGATACAGGTGCAACTGCCGCTGCCGGCTCTAATGCTTCCAATATGATTGACATGAAAAAAACCACCTTACACTATATAATGTTGAATCGCCTAAAAAGAAGGCAATACATGCATTCTGAACCACTTGCAAGTTTTTTTGGAACTTCTGACTCATGTGCAACCTTTAGGGTCTAGATCAAGCTTGCTACATAAATGACTTTCTAATCTATATGTTGGAACTGGACGCAACTAATACTTGAAACCAGATGGTAAATATAAATTGAAGTAGCTTCGAGGGAAATTCAACTACTTTTCTAGTGTCATGCTGCCTATCGGGTATTACACTAAAATGAATAGGTGCATACAAAAATACTTCACTTCAGCTATCCATTATCATCATTATTTGAGCTTCTTCTCGTTGCACCAAAAACTTTTTTTAAATAATTGTTGTTGTATTTTTTTAACGAATACCTAGGATGCGTATAATTGTTGTAGTTTTTTTACCGAAATGGAAGACGGTCCGTATTTTCATTTAACAGAAGGAAATCTATAACAAATTGAGTAAACAACCAGGAAGACTACCTAAAACAAAAAACAAGTACTAAGTAGAGGTGCCAAACGCATCCTGGCATAACAGCAAAGGAACTAGTCCCATGCCTCCTTCATGTCACGCCCAAGATCTATCCATATTAAGGCACGGGGGCCTCGACAAGGGATAAAGGCGCATCTCATCGTTCGCAAGTATAGCATCATTACATCATACATACAAGAAGAGATGAGTATATGAGTTGGCTTACACTCGCCACATACTAAGTTACAATTTCACACAAGAGTTCAAACACCAATATAAAGACAGGGTCCGACTACGGACAAAAACAAACGATAAAGCATATGCAAATGATACTATCTCGCTAGTCCCGAAGATCACGACCATGGTCCTCTACTCATCCGGATAAGTCACGTACATCCTGCCTCTTTCCTCGTCATATTCCCACTGAAGCCGTGTCAGATCATCCTGCACGAACTCGTCTGTACCTGTACCTGGATTGTTGCAGTAATCTATGAGCCACAAAGACTCGGCAATCATGCGCCCGGGTACCGAGACTATTCAAGCTTAAAGGTTGGGATGGGGTATGTGTTTAGTTTGCAGCAGCACTAAGCATTTATGGTGGCTAAACTTATGTAACATGAAAATAAATATATGGCCTACGATAAACGATCGAATCTAGAGTGACCTCTATGAGACCTGAACACTTACTTATGTCAATCATAACCCCACCATGTTCTCTCTCGGATCATGTTCACAAGCAGAGACGATCACGGTTACTCACACAGTTGGTGCATTTTATTAGAGTTTACTTCAAGTTATCTATAACCGGCTATTAAACAAATATCCAAGTTGCCACGTAACCGCGGGCATGGCTTTTCGAAAGATTTAATCCTGCAGGGGTGCTCCAACTAGTCCATTACAAATTAACCACACTCCACGGAATAGCCTCGACCACGGATCTCGTGATCATCCTAGGCAACTCCAAAGGAATTCCAACACCTCGAGATAACCCGAAGAAAGTTAGAGCTCCTCACGCAAGACACTCGATAAAGGTAAAACAAATCCAGCAAGACCATCCGACGTGTCGACGAACCCGATAAGAGTCGCGTATATCGTTCTCAGGACATGACGGATAAGCAAAGCGTACGGTGGCCTGATAGAAATCTCCCGAGTTGCCCCGGGTTGGCCCCGCACGGTGCTCTAGTTTGGACCAACACTCATGAGGAGCACTGCCCCGGGTTGTTGATTAATTATCCACGGGGTTGCAAAGCCCTATGCAAATTTTATTAAGTTATTAAGCAAATGTAGTACCAAAGTTGGGTCTTGCCAGACAAGTTTTAATCTTAACCGAATAAACAAGGGGGTCCCCATAACAACCCCGAGCATGTTAGGAGTGCAAAGTATGGAAACATAACACCGGTAACAAGAAACTATGGCGGTAACAGCGGAACAAAACACCTAGCAAAAGGCCAAGCCTTCCACCAATACCAAGATATATATGTGCATTAAATTAAATAACAGATAATATTGTGATATGCCAAATCCATGTTATCACATGGAACAACCTGTACCTGCAACTAGAACGCTATAAGAGGGGCTGAGCAGCGGTAACTTAGCCAATCAAAGGTTTGCTAGGATGTGGAGGGTTAGGCTATCATGGCAATTAGGAGGCTTACATTCAAGTGGTAGGTAGCGTGAAAGTGGCGATAAGAGTGAGTCAACTAGCAAGCGAAAATTGTATCGGGATCCGGGTACGATCATCATGCCTGTTGGTTCTTCAGTGGAACAACTAGCGGGATCCTCGTAGTTGTACTCGCCTGGCTCTTCGTACTCAGGTTCAACGTTTGCTTCTACCCAAAAGAAACAGAAAGAATAAACTATTGGGGAACGTCGCATGTGAAACAAAAAAATTCCTACGCACACGCAAACCTATCCATGGTGATGAGCATCTACGAGAGGGAGAGTGGATCTACGTACCCTTGTAGATCGCTAAGCGGGAAGCGTTAAGAAACGCGGTTGGTGTAGTCGAACGTCTTATTGATCCAAATCGCCGAGCGTCCCGCGATCTAATCACGAACAGTCCCGCGATCTCGTCATGATCCGTCCCGTGGCCTTGATCACGATCCTTCCGATCTAGTACCGAACGGACGGCACCTCCGCATTCAGCACACGTGCAGCTTGATGACGATCTCCACCGTCTTGATCCAGCAAGAGGAGGTGGAGAGGAGGAAGAGTTCACCGGCAGGGTGACGGCGCTCCGGCGATGGTGGTGGAGTGATTCCGGCAGGGCTTCGCCTAAGCACTGCGGAAAACCGATCTAGAGGAGCACCGATGGAACGGGTAGCACGAGGCCGTAAATTCTGTGCAAAACCCTTCTATTCCACCAGTATATATAGGAGGAGAGGAGGAGGAGGGCTGGCGCAGGGCTGAGCCCCTCTTGGAGTCTGCTGAAGCCAAGGGGGAGGAGTCCTACTCCTCCTCCACTCCTAGTAGGAGTAGGACTCTCCCTTTTTGCCTTTTTTCCACTCTTTTTCCTTTGGGACTCTTCCCCCAGCCGCATGGGCCTGTTGTGGCTATTCCACCAGCCCACTAAGGGCTGGTTAATACTCTCCCACAGCCCATGAAGCCTCTTGGGTCGAAATACCCCTCCCGGAGGTCTCCTGGTACACTACCGGCACTCCCGGTACACTACCGATGAGCCCAAAACTTTTCCGGCGACCAAACTGGGACTTCCTATATATGAATCTTTACCTCCGGACCATTCCGGAGCTCCTTTGACATCTGGGATCTCATCCGGGACACCGAACAAACTTCGGTCACCACCATACATAACTCTACACTACCGAAACGTCACCAGACCTTAAGTGTGCAGACCCTGCGGGTTCGAGAACTATGTAGACATGACTAAGACACCTCTACGATCAATAACCAATGGCGGGACCTGGATGTCCACATTGGTTCCTACATATTCTACGAAGATCTTTATCGGTCGAACCTCTATGTCAAGGATTCAGTTAATCACGTATGATGTTCCCTTTGTTCTTCGGTATGTTACTTGCCCGAGATTCGATAGTTCAATCTCGTTACTGGCAAGTCTCTTTACTCGTTCCGTAATACAAGATCCCGCAACTAACAATTAGTCACATTGCTTGCAAGGCTCATTGTGATGTTGTATTACCGAGTGGGCCCTGAGATACCTCTCCATCACACGGAGTAACAAATCCCAGTCTCGATCCATGCCAACTCAACAGACACGCTCGGAGACACCTGTAGAGCACCTTTATAGTCACCCAGTTACGTTGCGACGTTTGATACACACAAGGTACTCCTCCGATATCTGTGAGTTGCATGATCTCATGGTCATAGGAACATATACTTGACATGCAGAAAACAATAGCAATAAACTGACACGATCATAAGCTATGTTAGTAGTTTGGGTCTTGTCCATCACATCATTCTCCTAATGATGTGATCCCATTATCAAATGACATCTCATGTCCATGGCTAGGAAACCTTAACCATCTTTCAATCAATGAGCTAGTTCACTAGAGGCATACTAGGGACATTGTGTTTGTCTATGTATCCACACATGTATCCATGTTTCCAATTAATACAATTATAGCATGGATAATAAACGATTATCATGAAAAAGGAAATACAATAATAAACACTTTATTTATTGCCTCTAGGGCATATTTCCAACAGTCTCCCACTTGCACTAGAGTCAATAATCCAGTTCACATCACTATGTGATTTACATTGTAATGAATCGAACACCCATGCAGTTCTGGTATTGATCATGTTTAGCCCTTGGAAGGTTTAGTCAACGGGTCTGCAACATTCAGATCCGTATGCACTTTGCAAATATTTATGTCTTTCTCCAAGATGTAATCGCGGATGGAGTTGAAGCGTCGCTTTATGTGTCTGGTCCTCTTGTGAAACCTTGGTTCCTTGGCCAGAGCAATGGCACCAGTGTTGTCACAGAACAGGTTCATTGGATTCAGTGCACTGGGCACTACTCCAAGATCTGTCATGAACTGCTTCATCCAGACACCTTCCTTTGCCGCCTTCGAGGCTGCGATGTATTCTGCTTCGCACGTAGAATCAGCTACCACGCTTTGCTTGGAACTTCACCAGCTTACCACTCCCCCGTTAAGAATAAATACTTATCCGGTTTGCGACTTAGAGTCGTCCGGATCAGTGTCAAAGCTTGCATTGACGTAACCCTTTACGACGAGCTCTTCATCACCTCCATAAATGAGAAACATTTCCTTAGTCCTTTTCAGGTACTTAAGGATATTCTTGACCGCTTGCCAGTGCTCCATTCCAGGATCACTTTGAAACCTTCCGGCCATACTTATGGCAAGGATGACATCGGGTCTTGTGCACAGCATTGCATACATGATAGAGCCTATGGCTGAAGCATAGGGGATGACACTCATCTTTTCTCTATCTTCTTTAGTTACTGGGCATTGAGTCTTACTCAACTTCACACCTTGTAATACAGGCAAGAACCCCTTCTTGGACTGTTCCATTTTGAACTTCTTCAAAAAATTATCAAGGCATGTGCTCTGTGAAAGTGCTATTAAGCGTCTCGATCTATCTCTATAGATCTTAATGCCTAATATGAAAGCAGCTTCTCCTAGGTCCTTCATTGAAAAACTCTTGTTCAAATATTCCTTCTCGCTTTCCAGCATTTCTATATTGTTTCCAATCAGCAATATGTCATCCACATATAATACTAGAAACGCTATAGAGCTCCCACTCACTTTCTTGTAAATACAAGCTTCTCCGTAAACTTGTATAAACTGAAACGCTTTGATCACCTCATCAAAGCGCTAATTCCAACTCCGAGATGCTTGCACCAGTCCATAAATGGATCGCTGGAGTTTGCAAACTTTGTCAGCATTCTCTGGATCGACAAAACCTTCGGGTTGCATCATATACAACTCTTCCTCAAGGAAACCGTTGAGGAACGCTGTTTTTACATCCATCTGCCAAATTTCATAGTCGAAATAGGCAGCTATTGCTAACATGATTTTGACAGACTTAAGCATCGCTACGGGTGAGAAAGTCTCATCGTAGTCAACTCCTTGAACTTGTGAAAAACCCTTTGCCACAAGTCGAGATTTATAGACGGTGACATTACCGTCCACGTCTGTTTTCTTCTTAAAGATCCATTTGTTATGAATGGCCTTTCGCCCTTCAGGTAATACTTCCAAAGTCCATACTTTGTTTTCATACATGGATCCCATCTCGGATTTCATGGCCTCTAACCATTTCTCGGAATCTGGGCCCATCACTGCTCCTCCATAGCTCGTAGGTTCATTGTTGTCAAACAACATGACCTCCAAGACAGGGTTGCCATACCACTCAGGGGTAGTACATGGCCTTGTCGACCTACGAGGTTCAATAGCTGCTTGATCCGAAGCTTCATGATCATCATCATTCACTTCCTCTTCTACCGTCGTAGGTTCCACAGAAACATCTTTCTGCGCTGCGCTACTTTCTGGTTGAAGTAAAGGTTCAATAACCTCATCAAGCTCTATTTTCCTCCCACTCAATTCTTTCGAGAGAAACTCTTTCTCAAGAAATGTTCCATTTTTAGCGACAAACACTTTGCCTTCGGATCTGAGATAGAAGGTATACCCGACTGTCTCTTTCGGGTATCCTATGAATACGCATTTCTCCGCTTTGGGTTCCAGCTTTTTAGGCTGAAGCTTTTTGACATAAGCATCACATCCCGAAATTTTAAGAAACAACAACTTTGGCTTCTTGCCAAACCACAGTTCATATGGCGTCGTCTCAACGGATTTTGATGGTGCCCTATTTAAAGTGAATGCAGCTGTCTCTAATGCATAACCCCAAAACGATAGTGGCAAATCAGGAAGAGACATCATAGAACACACCATATCTAATAAGGTTCGATTACGACGTTCGAACACACCATTACGCTGTGGTGTTCCGGCGGTGTCAACTATGAAACAATTCCACATTGTCTTAAGTGACTGCCAAACTCATAACTCAGATATTCACCTCCTCGATCAGATCATAGGAACTTAATCTTCTTGTTACGATGATTCTCAACTTCACTCTGAAATTGCTTGAACTTTTCAAACGTATCAGACTTGTGTTTCATTAAGTAAATATACCCATATCTACTTAAGTCATCAGTGAAGGTGAGAAAATAATGATATCCACCACGCGCTGTAATATTCATTGGACCTCACACATCAGTGTGTATGATTTCCAATAAGTCACTCGCCCGTTCCATTGTTCTAGAGAACGGCGTTTTAGTCATCTTGCCCATGAGGCATGGTTCACATGTGTCAAGTGATTCAAAATCAAGTGACTCCAAAAGTCCATCAACATGGAGCTTCCTCATGCGTTTTACACCAATATGACCTAAACGGCAGTGCCACAAGAAAGTGGTACTATCATTATCAATTCTACATCTTTTGGCATCAATGTTATGAACATGTGTGTCATCACTATCAAGATTCAATATGAATAAACCCCTAACATTGGGTGCATGACCATAAAAGATATTACTCATATAAATAGAACAACCTTTATTCTCTGATTTAAATGAATAACCGTCTCGCAATAAACAAGATCCAGATATAATGTTCATGCTTAACGCAGGCACTAAATAACAATTATTCAGGTTCATCACTAATCCCGAGGGTAATCAAAGAGAGAGAGAATGCCGACAGCGATCACATCAACCTTGGAACCATTTCCCACGCGCATCGTCACTTCGTCCTTTGTCAGCCTTCGTTTATTCCGTAGTTCCTGCTTTGAGTTGCAAATGTGAGCAACCGAACCGGTATCAAATACCCAGACATTACTACGAGAGCTAGTAAGGTACACATCAATAACATGTATATCATATATACCTTGTTTGTCGTTGTCCGCCTTCTTGTCAGCCAGGTACTTGGGGCAGTTCCGCTTCCAGTGACCAGTTCCTTTGCAATGAAAGCCCTCAGTTTCTGGCTTGGGTCCATGCTTGGGCTTCTTTGCAGGAGTAGCAACTGCTTTGCCATCCTTCTTGGTTTTACCCTTCTTGCCCTTGCCCTTGACTTTGCCATTTTTCTTGAAACTAGTGGTTTTATTGACCATCAACACTTGATGTTCTTTCTGGATTTCAGACTCAACGACTTTTAGCATCGCAAACAGCTCGGCGACTGACTTGTTCATCCCGTGCATGCTATAGTTCATCACAAAGCTCTAGTAACTAGGTGGCAGTGATTGAAGAACTCTGTCAGTGATCGCCTCTGGCAAAAGGGCAATTCCCAACTCTGCTAGACGAGTTGAATACCCAGACATTCTGAGTATATGTTCACTGATAGACCCGTTCTCCTCCATCTTGCAAGCATAGAACTTATCGGAGGTTTCATACCTCTCGATCCGGGCGTTCTTCTGAAAGATAAACTTCAACTCCTGGAACATCTCATATGCTCCATGACGTTCAAAATGTCTTTGAAGTCCCGGTTCTAAGCCATACAATATTGCACACTGAACTATTGAGTAATCTCCAGTACGTGCCTCCCAAGCGTTCTTAACGTCTTCGGAGGTCATGTCTTTTGGTTGGTCACCAAGCGGTGCATCAAGGACATATGATTTCTGGGAAGCCGTGAGGATAATCCTCAGATTACGGGCCCAGTCAACAAAGTTACTTCCATCATCTTTCAGTTTAGCTTTCTCTAGGAACGCATTAAAATTTAGGGGTGCTACTGCGCGAGCCATTGATCTACAACATAAATATGCAAAGTTCACTTAGACTATTGTTCAAGATAATGAGTTTAGTTAATCAAATTACTAAAGCTTCCACTCAAATTGACATCCCTCAGGTCATCTGAGTGTCACATGATCCAAGTCCACCAACTCAAGTCCGATCATCACGTGAGTTGAGGTGGCTTCAATGGTGAACATAATTATGTTGATCATATCTACTATATGACTCATGTTCGACCTTTCGGTCTCTTGTGTTCCGAGGCCATGTATGTACATTCTAGGCTCGTCAAGTTTAACCCGAGTGTTCTGCGTGTGCAACACTGGCTTGCACCCGTTGTATGTGAACGTAGAGTCTATCACACCCGATCATCACGTGGTGTCTCAACACGACAAACTTTTGCAACGGTGCACACTCGGGGAGAACACAATTTTATCTTGAAATTTAAGTGAGGGATCACCTTATAATGCTACCATCGTACTAAGCATAACAAGGTGCATAAAAGGATTAACATCACATGCAATTCATAAGTGACATGATATGGCCATGAACTCCTACTTTAGATCTCCATCTTGAAAGCACCGGCATGATCTTCATCGTCACCGGCACGACACCATGATCTCCATCATCTTGATCTCCATCAACGTGTCACCAGAGAGGTTGTCACGCCCTGCATGCTTCTACTACTATTGATACCGTTTAGCGATAAAGTAAAGCATTACATAGCACTTAATGATTGACACGCAGGTCATACAATAATTAAAGACAACCCTATGGCTCCTGCCGATTGCCGTACTCATCGACATGCAAGTCGTGAAATTCTATACATCACATGATCATCTCATACATCACATATATCACATCATGTAATTGGCCATATCACATCACAACATACCCCGCAAAAACAAGTTAGACGTGCTCTAATTGTTGTTGCATGTTTCATGTGGCTGCTACAGGTTTCTAGCACTTACGATTCTCACCTACGCAAAAACCACAACGGTGATACATAATTTGCTTTTCAACCTTCTCAAGGACCGCCTTTGTCGAATCCGATCCAACTAAAGTGAGAGAAACTACCACCCGCAAGCCATCTAGGCAACAAGTTGTGTCGAGGGAACTGGTCTCTCGTAAGCGTACGAGTAATGTTGGTCCGGGCCGCTTCATCTCACAATACCGCTGAACCAAAATCCGACCAAGGAAGGAAGCAATCTAAGCATCAACACCCACAAACCTTTTGTGTTCTACTCGAGATCTCATCGAACCATCAACCTAGCTCATGATGCCACTGTTGGGGAACGTCGCATGGGAAACAAAAAATTTCCTACGCACACGCAAACCTATCCATGGTGATGAGCATCTACGAGAGGGAGAGTGGATCTACGTACCCTTGTAGATCGCTAAGCGGGAAGCGTTAAGAAACGCGGTTGGTGTAGTCGAACATCTTCGCGATCCAAATCGCCGAGCGTCCCGCAATCTAATCACGAACAGTCCCGCGATCTCGTCACGATCCGTCCCGCGATCCAATCACGAACGTCCCATGGCCTTGATCACGATCCTTCCGATCTAGTACCGAACGGACGACACCTCCGCGTTCAGCACACGTGCAGCTTGATGACGATCTCCACTGTCTTGATCCAGCAAGAGGATGTGGAGAGGAGGAAGAGTTCACCGGCAGCGTGACGGCGCTCCGGCGATGGTGGTGGAGTGATTCTGGCAGGGCTTCGCCTAAGCACTGCGGAAAACCGATCTAGAGGAGCATCGGTGGAACGGGTAGCACGAGACCGTAAATTCTGTGGAAAACCCTTCTATTCCACCAGTATATATAGGAGGAGAGGAGGAGGAGGTCTGGCGCAGGGCTGAGCCCCTCTTGGAGTCGGCCAAAGCCAAGGGGGAGGAGTCCTACTCCTCCTCCACTCCTAGTAGGAGTAGGACTCTTCCTTTTTGCCTTTTTTTCCACTCTTTTTCCTTTGGGACTCTTCCCCCAGCCGCATGGGCATGTTGTGGCTATTCCACCAGCCCACTAAGGGCTGGTTAATACTCTCCCACAACCCATGAAGCCTCTTGGGTCGAAATACCCCTCCCGGAGGTCTCCCGGTACACTACCGGCACTCCCGGTACACTACCGATGAGCCCAAAACTTTTCCGGCGACCAAACTGGGACTTCCTATATATGAATCTTTACCTCCGGACCATTCCGGAGCTCCTCATGACGTTCGGGATCTCATTTGGGACACCGAACAAACTTCGGTCACCACCATACATAACTCTACACTACCGAAACGTCACCAAACCTTAAGTGTGCAGACCCTGCGGGTTCGAGAACTATGTAGACATGACCGAGACACCTCTACGATCAATAACCAATGGCGGGACCTGGATGTACACATTGGTTCCTACACATTCTACGAAGATCTTTATCGGTCGAACCTCTATGTCAAGGATTCAGCTAATCACGTATGATGTTCCCTTTGTTCTTCGGTATGTTACTTGCCCGAGATTCGATCGTCGGTATCTCCATACCTAGTTCAATCTCGTTACCGGCAAGTCTCTTTACTCATTCCATAATACAAGATCCCGCAACTAACAATTAGTCACATTGCTTGCAAGGCTCATTGTGATGTTGTATTACCGAGTGGGCCCTAAGATACCTCTCCGTCACACAGAGTAACAAATCCCAGTCTCGATCCATGCCAACTCAACAGACACCCTCGGAGACACCTGTAGAGCACCTTTATAGTCACCCAGTTACGTTGCGACGTTTGATACACACAAGGTACTCCTCCGATATCTGTGAGTTGCATGATCTCATGGTCATAGGAACATATACTTGACATGCAGAAAACAGTAGCAATAAACTGACACGATCATAAGCTACGTTAGTAGTTTGGGTCTTGTCCATCACATCATTCTCCTAATGATGTGATCCCATTATCAAATGACATCTCATGTCCATGTCTAGGAAACCTTAACCATCTTTCAATCAACGAGCTAGTTCACTAGAGGCATACTAGGGACATTGTGTTTGTCTATGTATCCACACATGTATCCATGTTTCCAATTAATACAATTATAGCATGGATAATAAACGATTATCATGAACAGGGAAATACAATAATAAACACTTTATTTATTTATTGCCTCTAGGGCATATTTCCAACATAAACAAGCAACCAAGGTGCAATGCACAAGCAAGAATGATGCATGCTTATTTGAAGAGTTTTAGCATGGCAATCCTAACTAGTCATGTTTCACATGCAAAGGATTGGTTATTAATCAATCTGGACAGAACCTTATGTTAAGTTATTTATACATGCATGAACATGGTAGATATGGATGCATCATGCAAAAACGATAAAAATACATATGAAGAACGTAAGAAACGGAGTTACGGTTCTCACGATACGCTCACGACAAGATACGAAGGGAAAACACAAGTCAAGAAGGACCTGGGCTATTCCTTGGCATTCCAAGGTAGACACTGGTTAGGAAATTAAAAACCAACCATATTAGAGCCAAAGATCAAGCAATTCCATGGAGTATAGCTCCCACAAGTCACAAAACAATAAAACAAACAATCTGCCACAAAACAGCAACATAGCAACTTACACAGCCAATAACTTGAGCTAAAGGAATCCTTCAAGCACAAACAAGGTATTGACATAAACTACACAACATGATTATCAACTTATCCAACTACACAATCTGGAAAGGAGGCACACATCAATAAGCATGAAGCTCACAAGTTGGCATGATGGAACAGAAATCTGGGACTTAGTGAAAATAACAGTTTTTCTGAAATCTGACTTAATCTGATAGCAAGTTGACAGAAGAAACTAATGGTGTTATAGACCACCTCATGGCATGAAAATTAACATGATGCTATAAGACCACATATACTCCAAATCACTAGCACTGATCTTGAGCTAATTCACAACATATCACAAGATAGCAACCACTCTTCATGGCATAAAAATAACAACAGATTCTCAGACTTAGAAATATTTGGCATGGCTAAAAATAGCAACATTTTAGTGGCTACTTTAGAGCATTGTTCCCACTTATTTGCAAGTTGATCATGACAAGGATAAATACCATGGCATTCTACACATCAATGACTACCATATTCATGTTGGCACAAACATCATAGCATGCATGGATTAAACATGGAAGAAAAGGACAAAATGGCATTATGAGATAAAATGACATTTTGTCAAACTTGCTCAAAAGACCAAACCAATACCATCAATGAATTCCTGGGATTTTTTACCCCAAATTCATGTATCATACCCATATAGTCACATGGAGCATCATGACAAAAACTACATAGCAAAAATACCACTCTTATAAGTGAAAACATACCCTAAATGCTCATGTGCAAAAATGAACATGTCCAGATTTGGAAATATAGCTATAATTGGAAAATATCTAATTATCACCAATAACAACAAAACACACATTGCAATTAGATAGGGTATGACAAGTGGGGCATGGACCCACTTGTCACACACACACACACACACTACACAAGCATGCACACACACATAGCTACATATGCACTTGTGCATATGGCACACCCACACTCATGAACACACACACACACTTATGTGTGTGGGTGCTCATCACACACACACATATGCACACATATATGCACAAGTGCATATATATGCACATACACATGCATGTAGCACCACACTCACACACATACACTCACATACACACATATGTAAATCAGAAAAGGGAAAAAACAATCATCTATACATGTATGTATACACATACACACACATACACTGCCACATCATAAAAGAAAGAAAGAAAAACAAAGGAAAGAAAAAAAACAAAGGGGGGGGGGGTTGGGGATCAAACCCCAGACCTGCTGGTCAGCACCCCCGAGCGCTACCACTGCTCTACTACTTCGGGTCTTAGCAAAGGAGGGCATCGAGCCCACTAGTACTATGCTCGCGCCCTGCTAACTGACGAAACTGAAGAAACCTGCACCTACGGCGACAAACAACGGCGGCGATGATTCCGGCGACCTGACGGCACTCCGGCGACGATAATGGGCATAAACGAAGAGGGAAAACTACGGGGTCCCATTCCTCTGCTCATCTCGCGACGAGGAGGACAGAGGCGAGCTCAAGCGCTCACCTTTCCAACCGGCGGCGATGGCACTACGGCGATGATAACGTAGGCTACGCGGGGGAAGAAAGGCAACGGGGAAGCGGCAACTCACCAAGGGGAGGGTGACGATGACTGGGACGCGTCGTAGAGAAAGGAGAGGCGGAGACGCGATGGCGACGAAGAGGAAGAAGACCGACGACGAAGAGGAAGAAGCCCGGCGACCTGGAGTCTTACGTGGCGCACTAACGGCGGGAACGGAGCACGGGGATGATCCGCGACTGCCACGGCATCTCAAACGCGGAGGAGACCCACCAGAGACAAAGAGGACGACGGCGAAGATGACCGGCGGGTCTGTGAACCTCAGATCTCTCTCTGAACTTACCTGAGAAGAAGGAGGAATAAGAAGGAAGAATTGGAGGGAGATGGGAGCGGCGGCGGCGCTAGGAGGAAGAGGGAACCCTAGGGGGGATGGCACGCACGTTGTCGTGGTTTTGTCACGGCAGATGTCCAGGTAAACGGACTTCGGTTCGAGGCCAGTGCTAACGTGATGGACTCAAAGGGGTTGATGAGGACGAAAGACACGGATTTACCCAGGTTCAGCCCCTCAACTCGAGGTAATAGCCTATGTCCTTCTTGTGTTTGTATTGCTTGATGTATCGATTACAAGGGAGCTGAAGCTTGACCTAGTATTCGACAACCTGATCTCTAAGTCGCCCCGGGTCTGCCTTTATGTAGGAGGTCTAGATCACGGGTCATACAATTGGTAACCGACTCTCATTGTCTATTTGAGTCTTCCTCTATCTTCTTGTCCAAGTTGTCCCCGGGTGGCTTACACACCCGGGTCTTCTGGGCCACTGTCCGGCCCACCTTATGAGCCGCCAAGCTTCCTGGGCTTTAGGACCACCATCTCACCTTGGTCAAGTGTCCGAGCCGCCAAGCATAACCCGGAGCCCTTAGGGCGGGTCATACCAGTGGGTTATATCCCCAACATTAGGCCCCAGGTTGATTTGATCTTGCTCACTTCACCCTCTTGTCTTGCTCTTTTGGCGAGTTGCCCAGAATGACCCGCCATGACGTCACGTTGAACCTGCAGAAAAGATTCGCTGACGTACTCACCAAATCTTCGCATTAAGTGACCATCCCGAAAATCGAGGCGTCCGCCTCGGCCGAAACGTTTTCGTCACCTAGATTTTCGCGCTCATTCTACCTTCTCCTTTTAAATAGGACCGCCCCAGGCGGTTTATTACTTCTCCCGCTCGCTTCCTCGTCTTCCTCCTCTTGACACAACCGCTTCCATCACTTCCAGCTCCGGCGCCGCCTCCAGTCCGTCGATGACAGGCCGCTGTATCAACCTGTGCGAACCAGAGTTTCATCCGCGTTTTACCGCACCGTCGCTGGTAAGCCCATGCTTCTCCTTAGATCCATTACCGCACCCGTAGGGTTTGTAGAAAGCCCTTCGCCTTCGCGCGGGTTCTGTCAATGCCGTTGCTCGAGGTCCTCCGACGTCGGCCGCACCCTTGACGCTCATCCCGGCCGCGCCACCGCGCACGGGGCGGCCGTGCACAATGCATGGGCCCATCGTGACTCCTTCTTACCGTTTCAGTTTTCCTCTGC
Organism: Hordeum marinum; assembly: GCA_022496015.1. NCBI lineage: Eukaryota > Viridiplantae > Streptophyta > Magnoliopsida > Poales > Poaceae > Hordeum > Hordeum marinum. The sequence goes on from CM039677.1 coordinate 194,620,288, forward strand.
TTCGCCTGTTCTTTGCTAGGTCTAAAAATAGGAACCTTTTTCCTGCTTTTGTAGATCCATAAATATAGCAGTAGTTTGTGAAATCTGTTTTCCAGGACTTAGCCAAATTCCCCCCTCGTTTGCTAGGTTGACCCGCTACACTGCGCCGACTCTCATCAGCCGGAGTATAGCACCTTATAGGTAGAATTTTTAAGCTCGTAAGTCGCCATAGATTTTAGTCTCCTCTTGACTCGCTGCGTTTTAATTTTCACAATCTTTGAACCGACAGAACGTCTCGTGCCTCGAACTCCTATAACTGGGCCGGGTCGTGTGTTACAGAAGAGTTTTTGATGGACTTTGTTCATGCTGGCACTCTCCCTTCCAAAGATGCCATCCACTGGCGGGTCCCGGGTGATGAACTGAAGCCTGTTCCCCAAGAAGGAGAGGTGGTCGTTTTCTCAGACCATATTGAGCGGGGTTTCGCGCCTCCCCACTCAAAATTCTTCCGCGATGTCCTTCATTTTTACAAACTCCATCCTCAAGACCTCGCCCCCAATTCCGTCTCAAACATCTGCAACTTTCAAGTATTGTGTGAAGTCTATCTGCAAGCCAAGACGTCGGTAGGCCTGTTCCGGGAGTTCTTCTATGCCAACCGTCAAACTGAAGTGAAGGCTGGTCTGAGTCTCAAGCTGGGCGGAATTTCTATCCAAAGGCGTCGGGACATCACCTTTTCGGCTATGCAGATGCCGAGTCACCCAAAGGACTGGAATAAAACGTGGTTCTATTGCAAAGATACTTCTCCAGAGGGTGAACGTTCACTGTCGGGTTACTGTCCTTCCTAGCTCAAGACAACTTCAGAGCTTCCTGGCGGCTGTCAGCTTCAGAGCGCGCAAGATACGAGCCGGCTCATGCCAAGATTAGGGCCCTCATGGCCAACGGCTTAACCGGACTGGACCTGATCCACTACTAGATCTCTTGGCGGATCATGTCATTAAGCCACAGAAGCCGCCTTATGTGCGAGTACAAGGGAGAATACGACAACTCACTCTACTTCAACCGGTCAACCTTGACAGAAGACGACATCACCACTGCTATCAGGAGTCTCATTCATGAGACATCCGGAGCCTGTAACGCTATCGGGTTGATCCCCTTTAGTGCCCTTAATCTGGCCCCAGATGTAAGGAGATTTCTTCCCATCCGTCTCTTGGACCTTACTTGTACCTTGCTGATCTACTGCCCTTAACCGGCTTATTCTTTCAGGCCGACTCTGACTTCTGGAAGAAGGAGTACATCCCTCCCTTGAAGAAGACCAAGAAGAAGGCCCCGACTAAGAAGCCCAAGAAGGACGCCCCGCAAGAGGGATGGTTTGAAACGCCACAATCATCCGGCTCAGAGGTAAAATTTTAGCTGTTTTCTGAGACTTTGTCTTCTCATTTCACTAACACCTGTTTTACTCACAGGATGATGTGGAGACCAGCCGCGCCAACGCCCGTGATGTAATCTACGTTTCTTCCGTCTCAGAATGTTTTGTCCCCCGGAAGCCGCGGCGTGTTATTGGAAAAGTTCCTCTCTCTCATCCTCTTACTTATCTGGACCCTCAATTTCTTTTAAAAAGCAACAACAGGCTGATCATCGTCAGACCCGAAGCGCCGGCTCTACGGATCTTGCGTCCGGTTTACCGAACTCCCCGGCTCCAAAGAAGCACCCTGCAGAGGTATTTATCTCTTGTTTGACTGGTTTGCTTTGCCATTTCAATATTGTCTTATCTCTTCTCAACTATCTCTCAGAGGTCACCTTCCTCTGGTAGCTCTACGGCGACCGCCCTGTCGCCTCCTAAGATCAATCCGCTGTAAGTATTTCCTTTAACCGTGCATTTCTGTTCCCTTTGGCGGCTGTAATCCTTAGGTTCTAACGTTCGTGCTCTCCAGGGCTCAAGCGAAGCATCGAAAGACGAACAAGTCCTCCCCTAGCCCTGCAGCCCAAGAGCCGGAGCATGAACAACCGGACGAGTCACGACTGGATGTGGATCCGCCAGCCGCATCTACTGGGCCGACTGTTGAAGATATCATCCTAGAGAGCCCTCCAAGGGATCCTTCAAAGCCACCAAGTCCTGCCCAGATGACCAAGAACGCTACCACTCTGGACGTCGTGATCACCGGCTCTGGCTTCTAGTCTCCCCTGGCTCACGTGCTGACCAAGCATAAAGAGCTGGCTGAAGCCTCGAAGAAATTGGAGTTTGAATCTTCTGCCTTTGAGAAGATGACAGCCGAAGAGCTTCACGCCGATTATGTGAACCGGCTTTTCACCAGCCAGGATCTAGAGTTTCGACTCGTCAGTCTGATGAAGAAAAATAATATGAGGTACCCCTTTTCCTGTTATAACCTTCCTTAGCCCCCAAGGGCCGGCTCAATCTAGTCCAAAGTTGAGTCGGGTCTTTCATGATCTTCCTTGTAGAAAATCCAAATCCGTAGCCCCCAAGGGCCGGCTCAATCTAGTCCAAAGTTGAGCCGGGTCTTTCATGATCCTCCTTGTAGAAAATCCAAATCCGTAGCCCCCAAAGGGCCGGCTCAATCTAGTCCAAAGTTGAGCCGGGTCTTTCATGATCTTCCTTGTAGAAAATCCAAATCCATAGCCCCCAAGGGCCGGCTCAATCTAGTCCAAAGTTGAGCCGGGTCTTTCAGTGCCAAAACGTCTGAAAATAGACATTAGCCCCCAAGTGTCATACATATTGCTTGCGATCTGTTTAGAGACTTGCCTACTGATGCTATGCTTTCACATGCCATAGGAAACTTTAGTTGAAGCCGGGTCGCAGTTGACGGATCTGAAGACCAATCTGGTGGCTGAACAAATGGCTCGAAGTGCCACAGACGAGAAGTGTCGGCTCCTCTCTGAGGAGTTGGCTACAATCAAGGCCAACTTCGCCGCCTTTAAAGAGTCAGCCGAGTCTGAGAAGGCCTCCTTGACCAAGAGGGCGGATGACACCGATCAACGACTGATAGCTGTATCAGATGAACTCCAAGCCTTGAAGCGTCATATTACCAGAATGACAGCCGCCCTCTTTGGTAAGTTTCTTATAACTTGTGCTTCAATGGTCATATAATACTTGTACTGGCGACTCATCATGAAATTTCCGACTTATGCAGGCCCTAGGAGCCGGCAACTGGCTTCTGCCAGTTTGTTGCCATTGAAGGCTATCTATACCCTGACGGAGCAGCTGTACCGTGGCGTGGTGTGCACTATCAAAGTCTTGCAATACAAAGACAAGATTCCTGTGACTCTCAAGGGCGTCTTGGAGCTCTTGTCCACCATGCCCAAGTAGATTGCCGAGTTAAAGAAATCAGCCGCCCGCCAAGGGGCGATTGCGGGCATCTGTCGGGCCTTGGCTTTCTCTCCAGAGCTGACGTTAGCCGAGATGATGGATGGATTCCCTTCAAAGAAAGACGACGGCTCTAAGTCATCGATGCTGACTACAGCCGGTGCGTGAAGGATTCCAGAGTGCTGGCTTCCGTCTTAGCGGAGGAAGCTGATCTGACGACCTACTAGGTGGCTTATGGCCCTGACCAAAAGAGAATCCACAACCCGCTTTACGAGTGCAAGGACTTAATGCCTGCCCGTAGTAAGGACCTCTTCGTTCCTGACCTTGACCCGTCTCCTTACTTTGAAGATGGCTCTTTTTCAGCTCTAACGAACTGCAACTGGGACTTGGAAAATCTCCAGATCGAGGCCACCGAAGAGCCGGAGCAGGATGACTCGGTAGCTAGCTAGTCCTTACTTTGAAAAACTTATAACAGCCGACTCTCCATGACCCGCTGTGTGGCGTTGAAAAGACTTGTCCGAAATTTTGGGCTCCTCAGGGAGTGTATGTAATAGACTAGATGTCACTTTTGCTTCTGCTGAATCTTGTTCTATTACGCTATATAAAATGATCCGGCTCTTCAACTGTCATTGTCTTTGTATGCTGCTTTGATCACTTATGCTGCTTTGTCAACATAGAAGACATCGGTGGCCAAGATTAGGTAAGCTACACCCGGAGGTGGTAAGCCCCTTTGGCAATCATGGCTAATCTGGTTAGCCGGGGATGGCATAAAGCCTGGCCGATAAGGCATTAGAAGCTATACCTGGAGGTAAGAAGCCGCCCTTCGCTGGTTGTTTAGGGTTAGATAAGCTACACCTGGAGGTGGGAAGCCCCCTTCGCAACCATGGCTAATCTGGTTAGCAGGAGATGGCATAAAGCCTGGCCGATAAGGCATTAGAAGCTATACCCAGAGGTAAGAAGCCGCCCTCCACAAGTTGTTAGGGTTAGATAAGCTACACCCGGAGGTGGGAAGCCCCCTTGGCAACCATGGCTAATCTGGTTAGCCGGAGATGGCATAAAGCCTGGCCGATAAGGCATTAGAAGCTATACCCGGAGGTAAGAAGCCGCCCTCCGCCGGTTGTTAGGGTTAGATACCCATCGGTAAAAAACTTCCTACAACCGCGGCTAATCATGTTAGCCGGAGATTTGGCATGAAGCCGGCCTATAGGGTGTTAGAAGCGATACCCATCGGTAAGAAGCCCCCTTCAGCAATACAGCATAAACGCTGGCCGATAAAGCATTAGAAGCAATACCCGAAGGTAAGAAGCCGACCTTCGCCACGGCTAATCATGTTAGCCGGAGATTTTGGCATAGAGCCTGGCCAATAAAGCATTAGAAGCGATACCCGAAGGTAAGAAGCTGCCCTCTGCCGCAGTTGATATATCAACTGGAATTTTTATGAACTCTTCTTGTATGAACAAAGATGTGTGTAACAAAAGAGCTCCCGATTGGTTTTGATCCCGGGACCTCTGGGCTTGGGTGTGGAGTCTCCTACCAGTGCGCTGCTGTGTGTGCTCGTTGATTACCTTGACCTGGGTGACCAGACCCTGAGCCGTCAGACCCAAAACCGGCCCCTGACCCACCGTGTCCAGAGCTGCCCGGCGGGCCACCGTCCTGATTGTTGGGGTGTGTAAAGTGATTCTTAAGTTTCTGCATGAAAGGACACTCTCCCCATGTGTGGTTCCCTGGCTTATCGGGCTGGCCGTGATCCAGACAAGGACCCTTGAGCGCCTCCTCCAAATTAAAGGCATGCATGTCCTTATTATAAGGTGGCCTAAACCTCGTGTTGCCCTTGGGGTGATTCTGATTGGTACTTGCATTGGCCACCAGTGCTGACCCGGCCTCAGGATTCTTATGTTTGCTCTGGCTACCATTGTTTGTCGTACCCTTGCTCTGATTGCCCTTCTTGCCTTGGACGGCCTTCTCCTCGTCGGAGCCCGGATCCTTCGTGTTGTTAGAGTCGGCATATTTCGTGAGAGCCGTCATGAGCTCTCCCATATCTTGACATGTGCGTTTGAGCCGGCAAAGCTTCTGCTTTAGCGGGACAAAGTGGCAGTTCTTCTCTAGGATCAGTACTGCCTGAGCCGCTGTGATTTGCTCCGAAGAGTGGATGATGGTCGAGACCCGCCGTACCCAATGATGAGCTGACTCATTCTCCTATTGAACACAGTGATCAAGATCCACGATGGTCATGGGCTGTTTACACGTTCCTTGAAAGGTTTTAATGAATCTGGCTCTCAGCTCTGCCCATGAGTTGATGGTATTGGGTGGCAATCCCTTTAACCATGTGCGGGCCGGGCCTTCAAGCATCATGATGAAGTATTTGGCACAAACCGCCTCACTAACGTCCAGCATCTCCATGGCTAGTTCATAACTTTCCACCCAAGCCTCTGGGGGTAAATCAGCAGTGTAATTTGGAACTTTGTGGGGCCCTTTGAAATCCTTTGGCAGCCGCTCACTCCGCAGAGCCGGTGATAAACATGGCACCCCCACTCTGGTGGTTCCTCCAACTCCTACTAACACGGATGGCGCGGGCTCCTGGCGAGCCGCCTCGGCTAAAGATGTCACCTCTTGGTGGCCTCTTGCACAATTTCCGAATGCTTGTGTATCCACAGCCGGCCGATGACCCGTTGGAATCTCTCGGTGCCGGTTCCTGCTGGAACCCGCCGGTGACTCATAGCGCCGGCTAAAACTCTGGCTAGGGAGAGGGGTTGAATGAACACGGCTTCGGCTGTAGGTGTACTTTTCTTGCTGGGCCATCACCGTCTGCAAGTATCCAATGGAGTTTCGCACATCCTCCGCAAAGGGTGCCTCATCCGTAATAGGAACTATTTCGAGCCGGGTGGCTGCTGCCACCATATTCTTGGCTGGGTTAGAATAATGACCCGCCGGTGTTGGAAAGGCCGCATGCGAGGCCTGATTTCGCTGGGGCGGTTGAGTCACTGGCCGATCCGTCGGGCGGCTTTCAGGTGCATCCGTTATTCGCCCTGTCCCTGGCGTGTTGAAGAGGTTTCTTACCTCATAACGTCCCGGCAAACGGGATTGATGCCTTATCCGATGAACTGCGGCTGCTGATTGTTACTCTAGTCCAAGACGGAAAGCGTCTGTCTTGATGCGTTCTGCCTCTTGCTCCATCTGGGCTTTTAACTCAGCGATCCTCTGCTGCTCTTCCGCCATCCGGTCCTTGATCCTTGCAATCTCCAAGTTCCTAGCCGCTTGATTGTCCGGTGTAACATCTGTAGCCATTAGGGCCGCGAGCTCGTCCATCAGCTCCAAAAGAACTTGAGCCGCCGGCGGCGGGTTATCGCTTGAGGTGGCGGCCCCTGCGGGTGTACTATTCGTGCCTGGGACTAACCCCACCATGAACACGGCAGCATGAACCGGCGGCTCAAGATCGTCCACCTCAGAGCGATCCGACTCAGGGCAGAGCTCATCATAGCCCCCGAGCCTGCTGTTGTGAAGCCTGTAGACCGACTCTGTTTCTCCGCTTGAAGATTCGTCCTCTGAGTAAACGAGAGTTTCCTGTGATCTGGAAGCATCCAGATCCATACCTTGAGTAAAGCCCATGAAGACGTGCTTCCGGCCCGGGCTAACGTGGGCGGGTTGCACACTACGAGTAGGTTGCAGACGCCGAGCCGGCTCGACAAAGTTGGTGCAGACGTCCGTCCTGGGTGTTGCTCCATCAACTTTTCCGATGAACATGTGGATCCCACCAAATGGAACCCGGAAGCCATACTCCATAGAGCCGACATCAAGCCCCCAGCCGGCGTCGTCGATGTAGAGCTGGCCGCGGTGACTCTTGCTCATCCTACCAACCACGTATCCCTCGAGCCCCGGGAGAGAGCCCTTTGAGAACTCAAAACCACCGAGCGCAAGCCCCATGGTGGGCACCAACTGTCATGGTTTTGTCATGGCAGATGTCCGGGTGAACGGACTTCGGTTCGAGGCCATTGCTAACGTGATGGACTCAAAGGGGTTGATGGGGACGAAAGACACGGATTTACCCAGGTTCGGCCCCTCAACTCGAGGTAATAGCCTACATCTTGCTTGTGTTTGTATTGCTTGATGTATCGATTACAAGGGAGCTGAAGCTTGACCTAGTATTCGACAACCTGATCTCTAAGTCGCCCCGGGTCTGCCTTTATATAGGTGGTCTAGACCACGGGTCATACAATTGGTAATCGACTCTCATTGTCTATCCGAGTATTCCTCTATCCTCTTGTCCAAGGTGTCCCCGGGCGTCTTACACACCCGGGTCTTCTGGGACACTGTCTGACTCACCTTATGAGCCGCCAAGCTTCCTGGGCTTTAGGACCACCGGCTCACCTTGGGCCAGTGTACGAGCCGCCAAGCATAACCCGGAGCCCTTAGGGCGGGTCATACCGTGGGGTTATAATCCCAACACACGTCGAGGGGGTTAAATACCCTCGGAGCTGACGGCGACGGACGACGAAAAGGGACGGCGACGATGCGTTCTCTCTCTGAAGACTCTGATGGAGACGACGGCAGGGCAACGGGAGCAGGTAGGCGCTAGGCCACCTGGGCTAGGCAGCGCGGGGAGGAACCGGCCTAGTGCCTCTCTCTCACTGGAAACAAAATAGCAGGTTTTCTTTTTATAAATAAAAGGAAACAAAACAAAAGCCCCAGAGTAAAAGAAAAGAATTTTTGACAAAACAAAAATACTTTGCCACAAAAGGAATAATGCCCTATTTAAATAAAATACCAAGATGGTTTTAAAGCAAGTAAATTAAATACTTTTATGAAATAACAACCCCTGTTTTATTGCAAACCCCAAGAGCCAAAGCTCAAACACCAAAGAGAGCAACACATATAATCTCAAAATGATATTACCTACCCCATGAACATTTTTAAACAATTTTATTAGCAAGTTAAATCTGTTGATAAAATGCCAATGGAATAAAAGGGTTATTAGGTTGGGTTTGTTTGAAAAGAATAAGAGAGGGGGAAGGAGATGAAGCCCACTCAAAGCACACATCCACACAACACACAACAAGATCACTCCCAAACACAACAAGGTCAAGAAGCACATCACAAACAAAGGCATGGCATGATGATGAATGACATGATGCACGATGCATGAATGCATGAGACAAGGCATGATAAGGAGCAAACTCATTTCATTAACTCTTGACAACAAGGTTCACATAAGATTACATGCCATAAAAGGTAGGGACAACACTTGGGCTGTCACACTTTAGGAGGCCTAACTCGTCTCTAATCATAGAACAAAGCCATGCAGCAGTGATTGCCAACGTGCACTCATTCACCGGAGGCCCTTTTCTTTTCAGCATAGACGTCTTGTCCCACCAAGTGTTAATTGAGGTATCTTGCAAGGCAGGCGTAGCTGCATCCTTGAACTGATCAGCCATCAAGTGCCAGACATCCTTATCAAATGGACAACCAATATGAGATGGCTGGCTAACTCAAGGACATGGTCACAGGCAGAGTAGGAAGCCTGGTGGTCCCAACCTCTACGTTGCAACCGACCGACCGTCCAAAGTCGATTATGTATAAGGGTCCAAATTAAATATTTCACCTTTGATTCTCCTTTGATCTTCCATGCTCCGAGCAACCCTGGTATACGAGCGATGAATGGATGTTCATATGCAGACTTGGTAGAGTAGTTCCCATTGGGCGTAGGTGTCCAAGTAATCTTGCCATCCTCCCCGTTCACTTGGAATTGTTGGACTTTATCCCAAGGAAATACAAAGGAGTGTAGGAGATCAATTGTGGCCATGTGTTGTAGACCCTTCATCCAACCACCCTCACGGATAGCATCCACAACTGGAATTTGCTTGTGTCTTGCAAGGTTGAATAGTCCTGGAGCCAAATCCATTGGTGCCACCCCCATCCACCTAGTGATCAGACAAGAAAGTAGTCTATACCCCATTGCCAACATAGAGTTTGGTGTAAGACTGGAAGAGTTGATGGTCCGCAGCCTCACAAGGTGTCCGCGTCCCCTTCCATAGTCTATCCATGACGCCCTATTGTTGCAGTAAGACCATCCCCAACTTAAGAGTTCCCAAGTAATGCATCTGGTTGCACTTGTAGTTCCAATAGATGTTATAAGAGAAAGTCATGTATGTCGCAGGCTTGATACGGCCTAGAAGTTGCAACTGGGTCAGAAGTTCCAAAACATAACTTGCAAATGGTTTAGAATGAATGCATGCACTTATTTTTAGGTGTGATATGTCTCCAACATATTGGTAATTTATGAAGTATTCATGCCCAGTTTACAACAATTTTATATGGTTTTGGTGCACTTTTAAACGATTTGAATGAGTTGGCACGATCTTGATGTGTCACGATCTTTGTTAATATAGTTGGATCAAAAGGTGTTCCTCCCTCTCTATCTTGATGTGATGAACCGAGTCTTTTAATTTGTGGTTTCGTTATGTTGGATTGAATACTTTGGATTTGAGAACACTTGATGTATGTCTTGCATGTGGATACCCATGGTGACAATGGGGTATTCTATTGAGTCACTTGTTATATGTTTTGGTCGTCAACTCACGAATTCCCATGGTGACATTGGGGTGATCTAGGCACATAGGGTGTCGAAAGGGTTGTTTATGATGATATTTCCTTGTTGGAGATATGCCCTAGAGGCAATCATCTATGATGATATTTCCTATGTTTTTATGAATAATGATAGTCCTTGGACATTATCAATGATGTGTATTAACAAGTACATGGCTTGTTTGGGATACTATGCATTGTATCATGACTATCCTAAAAGGTCTCTAGTCGAAAGGGTTGTGTGGACACGCAACCAATTAGACTAGCGTATGATACGGCGGATGGTTCGGTCTCACGGACCATGTTGCATTGGATGCTAGCCGGATAATATGCACTCACAAAGATCTGTTCGGATTCGACGTAGCGAATCCGAGTCGAGATAAGGTCTGAGTTGAATAGACCCAACTATGAGACGTAGTGATATGTCATCTGTGAGTCTCGTATACAATATACATTCTATGTCCTAAGACCTGAGCTAGCGCATGTACTCGGGATGGTGACAGACCTGCTTTGGGCCGACCAAACACTACTCCATGACTGGGTAGTTACAAAGATAGGTTTCGAACTTGTCCAGACCCATGTTGTGATACATGGTCGAGCAAGATGGGATTTGCCCCTCCGATCAGGAGAGATATACTTTGGTCCCCTCGGGTGATCTGACATGGAGAAACATGGCCATGTGATGAGGATTATGAGATAATCCAAGGTGTTGGTCGGATTCATCCGAAACAAGAAAGAGGTCGTGCTGCAACAAGGATGACCATGTCGCCTTGTGCATGGTAACATATATGGTGTGGCAAAGGGAACATAAGTATGAAGTACAGGTTTGCCTAACCATCTTCACTGGACACTTGGAGTCGGCACGCTTTGCTAGAGGCCACTACCGACTGGTCGAGACGGATGTGATCTGACTCGTGACCAAGTGAACGAGAACCTAAGAGGTCGTGCACTTAAGGAAAGGAACATGTGGGCTTTAGGATCTGTGTGAGGCCCAAGAGTTGAGCCTGATACGGATGCCTTTATATAGTGGAGGTGCGACACACTTATTCAGTTGATCGGTTTGGCGCCTACATTAGGGTTTTGCATGTGTTGCAAGTAGCCACCTCCACTCGGCACCGACTATTTGATCGAACCTAGCAGTCTGCCGCATGGTGTTCCTCCTGCACGCGCGGTGATAGAGGCGAAGTTGTCCGTGTCTTTCAGTGAGATGGTGGCTATCCTTTTCGGTGTAGTAGACTTTGACAACCCGACTAGGAACGTGCGAGGACGTCGCGCCTTAGATATCGCCAAACCAACTCCGAGAGGTTACTGACCATGCTGGAGCATGATCAACCTGACCATGATGGTCTATTTCCTACATGCAAATGAAGAACAAGCAAGAAACTGAAATTTCAATCTGGATATTGCGAACATAAGAGTAAAGCTTTTTTGATGAAAGTGGGGTTCTAGGATGTCTTGGTCTAGTCGTAGAACACAAACGAAGGACGAGAAGCTGCAGCTATGGCGAACTATTGATCTAGACAAAATCCAAGTCTAAATGATGCCCTAAGGGTTGTATATATGGGGGAATAGAGGGGAATTTTTGTGACTGCTTGGAGAAGGGGTCCAAAAAGAACCCTAACTCGGTTTCCCCACACATACGGACTCTAAAAACAACATATAATATAATATTTCAAAATTACATGGGCCTGGCCCAAGACGCATCACCCATAATTGCCTATGGACGAAATTTATGAAGTGACATCGTGTATATTACATCCAAGACTTCATGCTCTCATTATGGTGGCTTCAAAGTACAAAAATCACCATTGGAACTCTGTCGGGGATATACCTTGTGGTATGACCCGGCCTGGCGACTCACAGAAGACCCGGTAAAGACATGATGTTTTATTAATGACTCGGCTGGCAGGTCGCAGGACGACCAGGCCCAAGACCCGGCATGTGAGCCGGTGCAAGGCGGCTCACAAGAGAAGGCCTAAAATAGAAAGGATTTCCTTACAAGAGAAACATGACCCAAAATAGGATTCTACAGAGACTAGTCCTAATCCTACTCCTAGTAGGACTCTATTTGTAAACCTACCCTCTCCACTTATATAAGGAGGGGTAGAGTACCCCTAGAAAGGGACAGATTCTCAAGTCCACAAGTTTAGACAGACACAAGAGATTAGAGATAGACAGATTAGAGGCTCTCGTGATTAGAGGTAGCAAACAACACCCTTGTAACCGAGAGATCTCCTTTATAATCAATACCAGACAAGCAGGACATAGGCTTTTACCTCCATTGGAGGGGCCGAACTTGGGTAAACTCCACGTCTCTCGATTCTGATCAACCCCTTCAAGCCGCCACATAGTTTGCGTCTTTGCCCCGAACCTAAGTCTGTGCACCCAGACATCTGCCGTGACAAATCCACGACAGTTGGCGCCCACCGTGGGGCCTACACATGTTGGAATTGTGTTCTTAGAGGAAGCTCTACAAGGGATCGAGAAGATTGCTATCAGCCGGATCAGAAAGAGTCGGAAGGATCTACATTGACTCCAAGTTCATCAATCAAGACCAAAAAGCTTGGAGCAGGAATATAAACCAGATCAAAGTAAATTGGACGGTAATCAGAACCGTCTGTACAAGATCTAAAGATGAGAGATTAGGGTTTGGGCGGTCCAGGTGCTGCCACAACTCGCCGAGACCAACAAGAGTGGATATTTTAGTGGCATGGTATTCGCCATTACAAGTGGCCCATCAAGACGCATTTTTCTGCCAGAGGTCGACTGGTACTATGTTTTGTCTCCGCCGGATGCCTGATCCGAATAAGCCTCCATAGGCTACGCTAGGACCAAGGCAAACCGATGTACAAAGTTCCGCATAGAGACCTACTGCTGGATCAGAGTCGGTCTGCTATTGGATAGAGTCCCGAAAAGTTTTCTGAAGACTGCATGCCACCATTAGTCGCGTGTGCATGCGTTACAATTCCAGCAATCAAGCTAAGAAAAAGGAAAACCCAACCATCCACGTGGAAACCTCAATTAGCCTAGGCACTTGCAAAAATGTGTTAACCTCAATCGGACTACTTGGCATGATTTCCAACAACCAAGGAAGATGGGTTGAAGGACTCCTACCTCACGTAAAGCTTTTTTAAGTTGGTTTGGCCAAAGCAGTTGACCCGGAAGCGGATTAATCATAGACTCAGCCGTCTCCGTCATGGCCTCGATTCTGCTGTTCGCCACACCTCGCCTTTGTTTTCCGCCTGGCCGCGCACTTCCACCAGTGTGGTCTCGCCTTTACCGCCCACGAGCTGCTGCCTCCTCCATCGGAGTCCTGCCAAGCCGCGATCGCGCCTCGCCGGTCTCCGCCTCAAGCCTCCCCCGCATAGCCTCATTCCGAGTCGCCGGCCATCGCCATTGGCTCTGTGACCTCGTGTCAAGCCGCCGTAGCATGCCTCGAGCCGGCCTGCTACCTCACTGTCGAGTTGCCCCACCGGTTCAAAATCGCCAGCCTCTTCCGTGCTCCACCATTGGTGCGCCGCTGTCACGCCCTACCTCGCCGTCTCGCGCTACAAAGATCGCCGGCCTCCGCCCCCATAGGCCACAGCGGACCTTGCCTCAAGCCGATCGGACGCTGCTGCTGTGTTTCCGCTATGCGTCGCTGTGTTGTGCCTTCCACCTGGCGTCACCCCGGCTCCGCTTCTCCCGCGCACGACCGACTCTCCTGTACCTACCAACCGCCATGGCTTCGCCTCGCCTCAAGACGGCTCCGTTGCGCTACACCGTGGCACGTCCCGCCGGCTCCACCTCACCTCCAGCAATCCGTGTACACCTCTTCGCTGCTCTGACCGGCTCATCCTCGCCCCCGCCTCAAGTCGGTTCCGTTGCTGCACTTAGGCTTTTTCCTAAGTCTCCCTGGCACTTTGCATCACCTCCTGAATTACCATAGGCTATAAACGTGAACAACTGCGGGGTAGTTTTCCTGCGCATTTGCTTCAAGCAGCACATCGATGCAAAGGTCATCAAGGGAAAAAGTGGCAGCACGTATGCCTCTAAAAGTGTACTTTGCAGACTAAGATTGGCATTATTCATCTCCAACGTCCGAGTTCATCCGATAAAAGGTGCTATCTACCCTTTTTCTTTTTCGGTACATATTAATTCATATGAGAACAATTACTCTGTCTATGGCGCATAATATTTTTACGCAGGACAGCTTTTCATGGGGCATTATACGACGGAGTTGGAGCACACACCAGCGTGTCGCATGGCTTGATGGACATGCGTGAATCGCCGCCCCCGCGGATGGTCTACTTCAAACTCGCCGGTACAACGCACGCTCACCCACTAGTATGAGCCACCCAATGGACATGGCAAGCCGCCGCATTCACGATATGGTCTTCATCAACAAACACCATGGCCGACTCGCCGTCCTCGCTGGCTTACAACGCCACCGGCGGCTCGCATGACCGTGCTGGCCTACAAGGCCATGGCCATCTCTCGCTGCCGAACTGGCTTACAATGCCACGGGCAACTCACCGACCGCCGAGCTCACAACACCGTGACCGTCTCTCGCGATCGCGTCGACTTAACAACGCCACGGCAACTTACCGTCCATACTGATTTCCGACACCACGGGCGACTCGCCAATTGCGCTGGCTTACAACGCCACGGCTGTCTCTCGTGACCGCACCGGCTTACAACGCCACGACCGTCTCTCGCCATCCGTGCCGGCTTAAAATGCCATGGCGAATCTCACAGCAGCACCGGCTTACAATGCCGTGGCAGGTTTTCTATGTCTATGTCAACACAGAAGTGGCTGCATACACCAGTACAAGTTGCCCAACAGACAGTGCTGAATCACCGCCCCGCGGTTCAGTCTACATTGGCATAATAGTGTCGACCTCGTTGATACGAGCCGCCCAACGGACGCGCGCAAGACGCCGCCCGCAATCTGATCTAGATCAACATATTAGTGCGGTGCTCGTCGATACGAGTTGCCCAAGGGACAGACGCACAAGTCGCCGCCACTACAGTTTGGTTCACTTGAACAACCAACCGGGACGAACCATCGACCAGATCATTGAAACAACTGATACGGGATCATTTATAATCCGCCACAGTCAAACTCAACCTTCAGTGGAGATTCTCAAGCCGCCTCTTTGAGTCGACTTAAGACTCGAGGGCTACAGATATGGCGAGATAGTTTCGGTCATTTTCAATGAGAACCCCAGATCTTTGCAAGAGAAAAACCCAATCATTGGGGCTATTACATTATTGGCGGAAGAATTAAAAAGTTGCACAAGAGGACGAACCGCCGAGATATACCTTTCAAACACGGATGCCCGGATCATTGGGTCATCATAAAGTCACTTGGAGCTTCTGCCGTTTCTTCATACAAGATGGCGGTTTACAAGATGGCAACTTACAAGACGGTGCACAAAGTTGACTCAGTCAACATTGGCTGTCGAAGGGGGCTTCCTACCTTTGGGTATAGCTTATCTAACCCTAACAGTCGGCTTTATGCCAATCCAGTTGACATGTCAGCTGCGGTTGTCGAAGGGGGCTTCCCACCTTCGGGTGTAGCTTATCTATCCCTAACAACCGGTGTTCACGCCAAAAATATTGACAAGTCAACATTGGCTGTCGAAGGGGGCTTCCTACCTTCGGGTATATCTTATCTAACCCTAACAGCCGGCTTTATGCCAATCCAGTTGACATGTCAGCTACGGTTGTCGAAGGGGGCTTCCCATCTCCGGGTGTAGCTTATCTATCCCTAACAACCGGCGTTCACACAAAAAATGTTGACAAGTCAACATTGGCTGTCAAAGGGGGCTTCCTACCTTCGGGTATAGCTTATCTAACCCTAAAAGCCGGCTTTATGCCAAAAAAGTTGACAAGTCAACTATGGTTGTCGAAGGGGGCTTCCCACCTCCGGGTGTAGCTTATCTGACCCTAACAACCGGCTCTTAAGCCAAAAATGTTGACAAGTCAACATTGCATCATGCATTGCATCATACATAGCATCATACATTGCATCATACATTTCATCATATGCACATGTCATGCCGGCTTATCAAACCGGGTCAGAGCAAGATTATGAAAGAAGGAGCAACGTTATGAAAGATATAACATCTCCGGGTTGTGCTTTTTCAAGACGCCCTTACAACAATGCAGAATATTTTTTTTCTTGTTTATTTTTGCAGGTTTTATCTCTTAAGATGAGCCGCCATTAAGTATGATGAAAAAGTTCTGCAAAGAGCAAATGGATCTTTAATAGCCAACTTGGCTGGATCTTCATGGTTTATCATAACCAGTACTAAATGATTGGGTTTTCAAGATAGGTTGGAGAATTTATTATTTTTCAAGAGCTGCCCCGTCAGATATAATGCCATGTCATCTAATTGAACGGTTCTCGGATTTCTTCAAGTGTGCTCTGTAGTAATCTACAACACTCATGGATTTCTCCAACATATATTTTCCAGGTTGCACCGCAACCACAAGCAGGGATTTCATGTCAAAGAGAAAGGAATTATTCAAGGATATTCATTCTGGGTTATATTACAACCACGGTCAAGGACTCATTCAACAAATTGTGGTGAGTCATATTATTCTTGTGTAGTCCCGAGTCGCCGCACGCAGACGACCCGACACTTGGGGGCTACATTATTCAAGTCCAAGTTTATATCAATTATGCAAGTCCCATGTCGCTGCAAGCACACACCATGGAACTTAGGGGCTAATGCAAGCCAGTTTTCAACTCATTAGATTGTCAGCAGGACCATATTATATCAAGGAGATGAGCCGACCTTTCTATATTTTTCTAAGTCCCAGCCCAGTAATTCTTACTAACCCGACACTTGGGGGACCACCACTCAGATCAAATTTTATAAAGTCCCAAGTTGCCGCAGGCGTGCGACCTGGCACTTGGGGGCTACAATATTCAGGTGTTTAATAGATTATGAGGTTCAAATTGAAGACCCGACGCATCACATTCTGATGAGCCGGCCCTTGGGGGCTACACATGCTGAAGTTTCATAAGGTATAAGACAGTTATAAGTCCCAGGTTGCTGCAGGCACGACAACCCGACACTTGGGGGCTACACAGTCCAAAATATTATTGCAAAGCACCAAGTTATCATGGATAATCTCGGAGCTTGGGGGCTACAGGTAATATGGACATATCAAAAACTTTGAGGAGGATTGTCAAGATGTTAATTATGGAGTTCAGTTGTTAGACCTGGCATCACCAACACTTATGACCCGGTGTTATCAAAAGAGCATAACCCGCCAGATTTTATATAAGTCGCCCTGCTTCACAACAATGAAAGTCCGGTTTTACATTAGATGGATTTTCATCCCAATATTTTTATCAAGTCAGCTGGATTCTAGTTATTTGACCCGGAGTCACCAACGATAATGACCCGGCTTCATCAATGATTATGACTTGGCGGAGATGACCCACCAAGAGTATTGGAAGCCGTCTCAATGGCATATGGGTTTCTATTCTCAATATTTTCCAAAGAACATTGACAAGCAAGATGATTATCAAGACGACTCATGCATATGTAAAAAAGACCTGGATTTCTGAGGAGCCATTTTATAAGCCAGCCAAAGGAGCAAGCCGACCACTTAATATATTTGTTACTCTTATTTCAGGAGCTTAGCATGAATAAATTCAAGCTAACCTAGGGGCTAATGTCGGGGATATACCCCACGGTATGACCCGTCCTGGCGACTCACAGGAGACCCGGTAAAGACATGATGTTTTATTAATGACCCGGCTGGCGGGTCGCAGGACGACCAGGCCCAAGACCCGGCGAGTGAGTTAGTGCAAGGCGGCTCACAAGAGAAGGCCTACAGGAGAAAGGATTTCCTTACAAGAGAAACAAGACCCGGAATAGGATTCTAGAGAGACTAGTCCTACTCCTACTCCTAGTAGGACTCTATTTGTAAACCTACCCTCTCCACTTATATAAGGAGGGGTAGAGCACCCCTAGAAAGGGACAGATTCTCAAGTCCACAAGTTTAGACAGACACAAGAGATTAGAGATAGATAGATTAGAGGCTCTCGTGATTAGAGGTAGCAAACAACACCCTTGTAACTGAGAGATCTTCTTCATCATCAATACCAGACAAGTAGGACGTAGGCTTTTACCTCCATTGGAGGGGCCAAACCTGGGTAAACTCCGCGTCTCTCGATTCCGATCAACCCCTTCAAGCTGCCACATAGTTTGCGTCTTCGCCCCGAACCTAAGTCCGTTCACCCGGACATCTGCCGTGACAAATCCACGACAAACTCCATTGTTCTTTCTACAAAATATCTGCGTGCGATTACATTCAAAGTACTCATTGGCTTCCCACTGGTTCTTTAATTGGCCAAGTATGGAAGAGCATGAATATGATGAAGAGTACCTGTAACGCCCAAGATGCGCTCCTATCCTTATTTCGACATGGGGGCCTCAACAGGGATAGAGGCGCATCTCGTCATTTTGCAAGTGCAGTAAACATTGCATACATGTATGAAGAGATGAGTATATGAGTTGACTTATACTCTCCACAAGCTACCTTACAAGTTCACACAAATTATTCATACATCATCCAGAAAACAGGGTCCGTCTACGGACGTAATCAAACGATAAAAAAACAATGTAAATCTGCCTTGTTATTCCAGGATCACCACCAAGGAACTCCCTACTCGTCAGGGTATGTAACGTGCATATGCCTACTCTCTCCGTCGTACTCTCCCACTGGATCTGGGTCACATCTTCTGGCACGTTCTCATCAACACCCGTACCTGTACCTGTATTGTTGTAATCTGTGAGCCACAGGGGACTCAGCAATTGTTGGGGAACATTGCATGGGAAACAAAAAATTTCCTACGCACACGCAAGATCTATCCATGGTGATGAGCATCTATGAGAGGGAGAGTGGATCTACAAACCCTTGTAGATCGCTAAGTGGGAAGCGTTAAGAAACGCAGTTGATGTAGTCGAACGTCTTCACGATCGAAATCACCGAGAGTCCCGTGATCCCATCACGATCCATCTCGCAATCCAATCACGATCCGTCTCGCGATCCCATCACGATCCATCCCGCAATCCCATCACGAATCGTCTCACTATCTTGATCACGGTCCTTCCGATCTAGTGTCAAACGGACGACACCTCCGCCTTCAGCACACGTACAGCTCGATGACGATCTCTGCCTTGTTGATCCAGAAAGAGGGAGCGGAGAGGTAGATGAGTTCTCCGGCAGTGCGATGGCGTTACAACGATGGTGGTGTAGCTATTCCAGCAAGGCTTCGCCTAAGCACCGCTGAAACCAATCTAGAGGAGAAACTACGATCTAGAGAAGAGGGCAGCACATGGCTGTTTTTCTGTCTCTCAAAACCCTCAAAACCTATAGTATATACAGGAGGAGGGAGGGAGGAGGCTTGGCGCACAAGGGGCCAGCCATTGGCCTTGCGCAAGGAGGAGAGAAGGAGTCCTCCTCCAATCCTTGTAGGACTGGGACTCCTCCTTCACACTTGGAAACTCTTTCCACATTGGCTTTTTTTCCTTCTCCTTCCACTCCAGCCGCATGAGCCTCTTGTGGGACTTAGGACACCCCACTAAGGTATGGTATACCTCTTCCCACAGCCCATGTAGCCTCTTGGGTCGAAAACCCCCTCCCGATGGTCCCCCGGCACCCTCCCCGCACTCCCGGTACACTAGCGATGAGCCCGAAACTTTTCCAGTGACCAAAACAGGACCTCCTATATATCAATATTTACCTCCGGACCATTCCGAAGCTCCTCATGATGTCTAGGATGTCATCCGGGACTCCGAACAACCTTCAGTCACCACCATACATAACTCTATACTACCGTAACGTCACCGAACCTTAAGTGTACAGACCTTGCAGGTTCGAGACCTATGTAGACATGACCGAGACACATCTACGGTCAATGACCTATGTAGACCTATGTAGACATGACCTGGATGCCCATATTGGTTCCTATATATTCTACGAATATCTTTATCGGTCGAACCTCCTCTATGTCAAGGATTCAGTTAATCCCGTATGCTGTTCCCTTTGTTCTTCGGTATGTTACTTCCCCGAGATTCAATCGTCGGCATCTCCATACCTAGTTCAACCTCGTTACTGGAAAGTCTCTTTACTCGTTCCGTAATACAAGATCCCATGGCTAACACTTATTCACATTGCTTGCAAGGCTTATTGTGATGTTGTATTACCGAGTGGGCCCTGAGATACCTCTCCGTCACACGGAGTAACAAATCCCAGTCTTGATCCATGCCAACCCAACAGTCACCCTCGTAGATATCTATGGAGCACCTTTATAGTCACCCAGTTACGTTGCAATGTTTGATACACACAAGGTACTCCTCCGGTGTCAGTGAGTTGCATGATCTCATGGTCATAGGAACATATAGTTGACATGCAGAAAACAGTAGCAATAAACTGACACGATCATATGCTATGTTTGTAGTTTGGGTCTTGTCCATCACATCATTCTCCTAATGGTGTGATCCCGTTATCAAATAACATATCATGTCCATGACTAGGAAACCATAGCCATCTTTGATCAACGAGCTAGTCTATTAGAGGCATACTAGGGACATGGTGTTGTCTATGTATCCACACATGTATCTGAGTTTCCGATCAATACAATTATAGCATGGATAATAAACGATTATCATGAACAAGGAAATATGATAATAACCAATTTATTATTGCCTCTAGGGCATATTTCCAACAGTCTTCCACTTGCACTAGAGTCAATAATCTAGTTCAAATCACCATGTGATTCGCATTGTTATGAATCTAACACCCAATGAGTTATGGGGCTCGATCATGCTTTGCATGTGAGAGAGGTCTTTTAGTCAACGGGCCTGCGACATTCAGATCCATGTGTACTTTGCAAATCTCTATGTCATACTGTAGACACTACTACCACACTCCACTTGGAGCTATTCCAATTGGCTGCTCCACTATATGTATCCGGATTGCTACTAAGAGTCATCTGGATTGGTGTTAAAGCTTGCATCGACGTAACTCTTTATGAAGAACTCTTTATCACCTCCATAATCGAGAAACATTTCCTTAGTTTCTTAGTTACTAAGGATAATCTTGACTGCTGTCCAGTGATCCACTCCTGGATCACTCTTGTACCCCTTGACGGACTCATGGCAATGCACACATAGGTGCGGTACACAACATGGCATACTATACAGAGCCTATGAATAATGCATAGGGGATGACCTTCGTCCTTTATCTTTCTTTTGCCGTGGTCGATCTTTGAGTCTCACTCAACTACACACCTTACAAATTAGGCAAGTACTCTTTCTTTGACTGATCCAGTTTGAACTCTTTCAAAATCTTGTCTAGGTATGTACTCATTGAAAGTCTCATCAAGCATCTTGCTCTATCTCTATAGATCTTGATGCCCAATAATTAGGTATCTTTATCCAGGTCTTCCTTTGAAAAACTCTTTTCAAGCAACCGTTTATTCTTTCCAAAAATTCTACATTATTTCCGATCAACAATATGTCATCCACATATGCTTATTAGAAATTCTATTGTGCTCCCACTCACTTTATTGTAAATACAAGTTTCTCATAAACTTTGTGTAGACTCAAAAACTTTGATCACCTCATAAAAGCGTATACTCCAACTCTAAGATGGTTGCTCCAGTCCATAGAAGGATTGCTGGAGCTCACACACCTTTTAGCATCCTTAGGACTGATAAAACCTTCTGGTTGTATCACACACAACCTTTCCTCAAGTAAACCTTTAAGGAAACGATGTTTTGACATCCATCTGCTAGATTTCATAATTGAAAAATGCAGCAACTGCTAACATAATTCCAACAGACTTTAGCATTGGTACGAGTAAGAAAGTTTCATCATAGTCAACTCCTTGAACTTGGCAGAAACTTCTTTGTGACAAGTCGAGCTTTATAAATGGTGACTTTCACCATCAGCGTATGTCTTCATCTTAAAGGTCCATTTGTACTCGACGACCTGCCGTCCAACGAGCAAGTCTACCAAAGTCTATACTTGGTTTTCATACATGGATCCTTTCTCGGATTTCATGGCGTCTAACCATTTGTCGGAATCCAGGCCCATCATCACTTCTCCATAGCTCATAGGTTCATCATTGTCCAACAACGTGACCTCCAAGACAGGGTTGTCGTACCACTCAGGAGTAGTATGCGTCCTTGTCGACCTACGAGATTCGATAATAACTTAATCCGAAGCTTCATCATCATCATCATCATTTACTTCCTCTTCAACTGACTTAGGTTCCACAGAAACATCTTTCTGCGTTGCGCTACTCTCTGGTTGAAACAAAGGTTCAACAGCCTCATCAAGTTCTATCTTCCTCCCACTCAATTCTTTCGAGAGAAACTTTTTCTCGATAAAGGACCTGGTTTTAGCAACAAACATTTTGTACTCGGATCTGAGATAGAAGGTATACCCAACTGTTCTTAGGGTATCTTATGAAGATGCATTTTTTCGCCTTGGGTTCGAGCTTATTAGACATAAGTGTCACATTCCCAAACTCTAAGAAATGTCAGCTTAGGTTTCTGCCAAACCATATGGTGTCATCCCAACGGACTTAGATGGTGCCCTATTTAAAGTGAATGTGGTTGTCTCTAATGGATAACCCCAAAATGATAGTGGCAAAATGATAAGAGACATCATAATTCGCACCATATCCAATAGAGCACGACTGCGACGTATGGACACACCATCACACTATGGTGTTCCAGGTGGCGTGAGTTGTGAAACAACTTTCACATTGTCTTAAGTTGTATACCAAACTCGTAATTCATATATTCACCTCCATGATCATATCGTAGACATTTTATCTTATCGCCACGATGATCTCAAACTTCACTCTGATTCTGCTTGAACTTTTCAAATGCTTCAGACTTGTGTTTCATTAAGTAAATATACACTATATCTACTCAAATCATTAGTGAAGTAAAGAAAATAAGGATATCCACCGCACGCTACAACACTCTTTGGACCGTATACATCAATATGTATCATTTCCAATAAGCTACTAGCCCGCTCCATCATACTGAAAACGGGGGTCTATAGCCATCTTGCCCAAGAGGCATGGTCCGCATGTCTCAACCGATTCAAAACCAAATGAGTCCAAAGATCCATCAGCATGGAGTTTCTTCATGCGATTTATACCACTATGACATTTAGCGGTAGTGCTACAAGTATGTGGTACTATCATTATTAACTTTGTATCTTTTGGCATCTATGTTATGAACATGTGTACTACTACGATCAAGATTCAACAAACCATTAATTGGGTGCATGACCATTGAAGGTATTATTCATGTAAGCAGAATAACCATTATTCTCCGACTTAAATGAATAACCGTATTGCAATAAACACGATCTAATCATGTTCATGCTCAACGCAAACACCAAATAACATTTATTTAGGTTTGTCACTAATCCTGAAGGTAGAGAGGCGTGCGATGTTGATCACATCAACCTTGGAAACATTTCCAACACAAATCGTCACCTCACCCTTAGCTAGTCCCCGTTTAGTCCATACATTATTTCAAGTTACTAACATTTAGCAATCGAACAAGGTATCCAATACCCAGGTTCTACCAGGAGTACTAGCAAGGTACACATCAATAACACGTATATAAAATATACTCCTGTTAACGTTGCCAGCCTTCTTAACTACCAGGTATCTAGGGTTGTTCCGCTTCAGCGACCGCTCTCCTCATAATAGAAGCACTTAGTCTCGGGTTTGGGTTCAACTTTGGGTTGCTTCACTGGAGCAGCAAATGACTTGCCATCCATGAAGTTTCCCTCCTTACCCTTTACCTTTTCGAAACTAGTGGTTTTACTAACAATCAACACTTGATGCTCCTTCTTGATATCTACGTTCACGGTGTCAAACATCACGAATAGCTCAGGGATCATCATTTCCGTCCCTGGCATTTTTTAGTTCATCATGAAGCTCTAGTAGCTTAGTGACAGTGACTTGGAAAACTATATCAATCACTTTCTTATCTGGAAGATCAACTCCCACTCGATTCAAGCGATTGTAGCACCTAGACAATCTGAGCACATGCTCAACGATTGAGCTATTCTCCTTCATCTTGTAGACAAAGAATCTTGTTTCAGATCTCATATCTCACAACACGGACACGAGCCCGAGATCCCAATTTCAACTCTTAGAACATCTCATATGTTCCATGGAGTTCAAAACGTTTTTGGAGCCTCAATTCTAAGCCACAAAGGATGACATACTAAACTATCAAGTAGTCATCGGAATGTGCCTGTCTGAAGTTCACAACATCTATAGACGACGCTAGAGGGGGTGGCGCACTGAGGGGTGCATTAAGGACATAAGCCTTTTGTGCAGCAATGAGGACAATCCTTAGATCACGGACCCAGTACACAATATTGCCACCATCATCTTTCAACTCTATTTCTCTAGGAACATATAAAAATTCAAGGGAGCTACATCGTGAGCTAGTAATCTACAACATAATTTGCAAAGACACTACTGACTATGTTCATAATAACGAGTTCAATTAATCATATTACTTAAGAACTCCCACTCAAATTGACATCCCTCCGGTCATTCGAGTGATACATGATCCAAATTCACCAACTCAAGTCCGATCATCACGTGAGTTGAGGTGGTTTCAATGGTGAACATCATCATGTTGAGCATATCTACTGTATGAATCATGTCCAACCTTTCAGTCTCTTGTGTTCCGAGGCCATGTTTTTACATGCTAGGCTCGACAAGTTTAACCCGAGTGTTCTACATGTGCAACACGGGCTTGCACCCTTTGTATGTGAACGTAGAGTCTATCACACCTGATCATCACGTGGTGTCTCGACACGACGAACTTTTGCAATGGTGCACACTCAGGGAGAACACAATTGATCTTGAAATTTTAGTGAGGGATCACCTTATAATGCTACCGTCGTCCTAAGCAAAACAAGGTGCATAAAAGGATTAACATCACATGCAAATCATATGTGACATGATATGGCCATGAACTTGTGCTTTTGATCTCCATCCTTAAAGCACCAACATGATCTCCATCGTCACCGGCATGACACCAAGATCTCCCTTGATCTCCATCAACGTGTCGCCATCGGGGTTGTCGCACCCACCATGCTTCTACTACTATTGCTACCGCTTAGCGATAAAGTAAAGCATTACATAGCGCTTAATGATTGACACGCAGGTCATACAATAATTAAAGACAACCCTATGGCCCCTACCAGTTGTCGTACTCATCGACATGCAAGTCGTGATATTCTATACAATACATGATCATCTCATACATCACATATATCTCATCATGTAATTGGCCATATTACATCACAACATACCCTGCAAAAACAAGTTAGACGTCCTCTAATTGTTGTTGCAAGTTTTACGTGGCTGCTACGGGTATCTAGCAAGAACAATTCTCACCTACGCAAAACCACAACAGTGATACATAAATTGCTTTTCAACCTTCTCAAGGACCGCCTTTGTCGAATCCGATCCAACTAAAGTAGGAGAAACAAACACCCGTCAGCCATCTTTGTGCAATGAAGTTACACGTCAGTCGATGGAACTGGTCTCTCGTAAGCGTACGATTAAGGTTGGTCCGGGCCGCTTCATCCCACAATACCGTTGAACCAAAACACGACCAAAGGGAGGAAGAAATCTAAGCATCAACGCCCACAAACTCCTTTGTGTTCTACTCGTGATCTCATCTACACATAGACCTAGCTCATGATGCCACTGTTGGGGAATGTTGCATGGGAAACAATATTTTTCCTACGCACACGCAAGATCTATCCATGGTGATGAGCATCTACGAGAGGGAGAGTGGATCTACATACCCTTGTAGATCGCTAAGCGGGAAGCGTTAAAAAATGCAGTTGATGTAGTCGAACATCTTCGCAATCCAAATCGCCGAGTGTCCCACAATCCCATCATGATCCATCTTGTGATCCAATCATGATACGTCCCGCGATCCCATCACGATCCGTCCTGCAATCCCATCGCGAACGTCTCATGATCTTGATCATGGTCTTTCCGGTCTAGTGCCGAATGGATGACACCTCTGCGTTCAGCACACGTACAGCTCGATGACGATCTCCGACTTCTTGATCCAGCAAAACGGAGCGGAGAGGTAGATGAGTTCTCCTGCAGCGCGATGGTGTTGCGGCGATGGTGGTGGAGCTATTCCATCAGGGCTTCGCCTAAGCATCACTGAAACCAATCTAGAGAGGAAACTACGATCTAGAGAAGAGGGTAGTACATGGCTGTTTTTCTGTGTCTCAAACCCCTCAAAACCTCTAGTATATATAGGAGGAGGGAGGGAGGAGGCTTGGCACACAAGGGGCCAACCCTTGGCCTTACACAAGGAGGAGAGGAGGAGTCCTCCTCCAATCCTAGTAGGACTAGGACTCCTCCTTCCCACTTGGAAACTCTTTCCACCTTGGCTTTTTTTCCTTCTCCTTCCACTCCAGCCACATGGGCCTCTTGTGGGACTTAGGCCATCACACTAAGGTTGAAATACCCTCCCGATGGTCCCCTGGCACCCTCCCGACACTCCTGGTACACTACCGATGAGCCCGAAACTTTTCCGATTACCAAAACAGGACCTCCTATATATAAATATGTACCTTCGGACTATTCCGGAGCTCCTCGTGATGTCTGGGATCTCATTCGGGACTCCAAAAAACCTTCGGTCACCACCATACATAACTCTATACTACCAAAACGTCACCAAACCTTAAGTGTGCAGACCCTGCGGGTTCGAGAACTATGTAGACATGACCGAGACACCTCTACGGTCAATAACCAATAGCGGGACCTAGATGACTATATCGATTCCTACATATTCTACGGATATCTTTATCGGTCGAACCTCTATGTCAAGGATTCAGTTAATCCCGTATGCAGTTCCCTTTGTTCTTCGGTATGTTACTTGCCCGAGATTCAATCATCGGCATCTCCATACCTAGTTCAACCTCGTTACCGACAAGTCTCTTTACTCGTTCCATAATCCAAGATCGCGT
Source organism: Hordeum marinum (assembly GCA_022496015.1). NCBI lineage: Eukaryota > Viridiplantae > Streptophyta > Magnoliopsida > Poales > Poaceae > Hordeum > Hordeum marinum. The sequence goes on from CM039677.1 coordinate 194,647,225, forward strand.
GGCTAACACTTAGTCACATTGCTTGCAAGGCTTATTTTATGTTGTATTACTGAGTGGGCCCTGAGATACCTCTCCGTCACACGGAGTAACAAATTCCAGTCTTGATCCATGCTAACCCAAAAGACACCCTCGTAGATACCTGTAGAGCACCTTTATAGTCACCCAGTTACGTTGCGACGTTTGATACACACAAGGTACTCCTTCGGTGTCAGTGAGTTGCATGATCTCATGGTCATAGGAACAGATAGTTGACATGCAGAAAACAGTAGCAATAAACTGACACGATCATATGCTACGTTTGTAGTTTGGGTCTTGTCCATCACATCATTCTCCTAATGATGTGATCCCATTATCAAATGACATCTCATGTCCATGACTAGGAAACCATAGCCATCTTTGATCAACGAGCTAGTCTATTAGAGGCATACTAGGGACATGGTGTTCTCTATGTATCCACACATGTATCTGAGTTTTCTATCAATACAATTATAGCATGGATAACAAACGATTATCATGAACAAGGAAATATGATAATAACTAATTTATTAATGCTTATAGGGCATATTTGCAACAACAATTACATAACCCGGGTATGGAAACTATGTAAGCTTTTGGGTGAGGAAGGGTAAGTGTTGAGGTTGCAGCAAGATCTAAGCGTGTATTTGGTGGCTATCTTACGGGAACATGAAGGTAAATATGGTGGTCTACGAAAGACTGTCGAGAACTAACATGATCACTAAGTGATCCTGAACACCTACTTACGTCAAACACAACCCCACCGTGTTCTCTCCTGGTTCATGTTCACGAGTAGAGACAGTCAAGGTTACACACACAGTTGGTGTATTTTATTTGAGTTTACTTCAAGTTGACTATAACCGGGTGTTTAACATAATATCCAAGTTGCCACATAACCGCGGGCACAACTTTCCGAAAGATTCAACCCTCCAGGGGTGCTCCAACTAATCCATCACAAATTAACCACATGCCGCGGGAATAACCTCGACCACGGATCTCATGATCTTCCTAGGCAATTCCAAAGGAAATCCGCCACGTTGAGATATCTCGAAGAAACATCAGAATTCCTCATGCAAGACATTCGAGAAAGGTAAAACAAGTCCAGCAAGAGCGCCCGACGTGTTGACAAACCTGATAAGACCCGCATATCTCGTTCTTAGGACACAATAGATAAGCTACGCATATGGAGGCCTGATAGAGATCTCCCGAGTTGCCCCGGGTTGGCCCCACACATGACTCTAGTTTGGACCAACACTCATGAGGAGCACTGGCCCGGGTTGTTGATTAATTATCCACGGGGTGGCAAAGCCCTATGCAATTTATTAGGTTGTTAAGCAAATGTAGTACCAAAGTTGGGTCTTGCCAGACAACCTTTAATCTCAAACGAATAATGAAGGGGGTCCCCATAACAACCCCGAGCACGTTAGGAGCGCAAAATATGGAACATAACACCGATAACAAATAACTATGGCAGCAAAAGTGGAACAAAACAGCAAGCAAAAGGCCAAGCCTTCCACCTTATCAAGATATATATGTGTTATCACATGGAAACAACCTGCACCTGCATCTAAGTAAGCTATAATAGCGGCTGAGCAGCGGTAACTTAGCCAAACAATGTTTTCTAGGTAGTGGAGGGGGTTAGAGGCTATCATGGAAATATAGGAGGCTTGACATGTAAGCGGTAGGTAACGAAGTGTAACTATAAGAGCGAGACATCTAGCAAAGCAAAAATAGTGTCAGGATCCGGGTATGATCATCTTGCCTATTGGTTCTTCAGAGGGACAAAGAGCTGGGTCCTTGTAGTTGTACTCTCCTAGATCCTCGTACTCAGGTTCCACACTCGCATCTACCCAAAGAGAAACAACACCAAATAAACAAACAACCAAGGTGCAATTCACAACCAAGATGACGCATGATTCAATTGAAGTATTTAACATGGCAATCCTAAGCTATCCATGTTTCTCATGCAATAGTTAAGTTATTAGAATTCTGGACAGAACCTCATGTTAAGTTGTTTGAACATGCATGATCATGGAAAATATGGATGCTTCATGCAAAATCTATGCAAATGCATGTGAAGAAAGTCGCAAACGGAGTAACGTAGCTCATAGGATGCTCACGACAAGGTACGAAGACAAAACACAATACAAGGAAGGCCATGGGCTATTCCTTAGTATTCCAAGGATGCCACTGCATAGAAGAAGAACATCTAGCAACAATGGAGCCAAATATCAAGCAAAAATATGGAGCATAGCTCCCACAAGTCACAAACAAAACCACACACATCCTGTCTAAAACAACGTAGCAACTTGCACAACACTTATCTAGAGCTACAGGATGTTTCCTACCACAAAGAAAGTATGTACATCAACTACGTAACATGCATAACAAATCATCCAACTACACAAACTTGAAAGGAAGCATGGATTACTATAAATGAAGCTCACAATATGGCATGGTGAAACATCTTCTAGGGACTCAATGAAAATTCCAGTTTTCTGGAATCTGAGTTAACCTGATAGCAATTTGAGAGCAGAAAACAATGATGCTAGAGACCAACTCATGGCATAAAAATTAACAGGATGGTAGAGGACAACATCTACTACAAAACACTAGCATTGAGCTTGAGCTAAATCACAACAAAATACTTGGTAGCATCAACTAAACATGGCATAAAAATAACTACTTTATCTCATACTTAGACAAAATTTCATCAAGAGAAAACAACAATTTATTTCAACATGGCATCTTTGACAGGAAATAGCTACAAGAAGAAGCAATCATTTGGAAAAGTAATTACACCACATGATAGAGGGTGAAGGGTGACAAGCACAACAATTCATGGCATTGGACCAACTCCAAAGGAGCACTATATCCATGGGAATCGTCCTCTAAACATAGCTAGAAAATAACAGTTATAAGACTTAGCAAAATTTGAGACATGAACCTATGTTATTTTTCTAAGCATGGTAATAGCAAGAAACCCACTCATCCACAAGTTTATTATACCAAACAAAATTAGCAGGGTCTATGTCACGCCCAAGATGCGGTCCTATCCTTATTTCGGCACGAGGGCCTCGATATGGATAGAAGCGCATCTCGTCGTGTTGCAAGAATGGATATCATTACAAGTACATGCACAAAAGAGATGAGTATATGGAATTGGCTTACACTCAACACAAGCTACATCAAGATCACATCAATACAACAACATACTCAAACATCATACATAAGAGCAGGGTCCGACTACGGACGAGAAACAAATGACAAATGACATCCATCCTTGCTATCCCAGGTTGCCGCCTGGAACCCATCCTAGATTGATGAAGAAGAAGAACTCCAAATCAAACAAACATCGCGGTCACGTCAAATCATTGCATTACCTGTACCTGCAACTGTTGTTGTAGTAATCTGTGAGCCACAGGGACTCAACAATCTCATTTCCAAGGGTATCAAGACTATTAAAGCTTAATGGGTGAGGTATGGTTAAGTGGTGAGGATGCAACAAGCGACTAAGCATTTATTTGAGTGGCTAACTTACGAATATAGAAAGTAAAGTATGGTGGTCTACGCAAAACGGACGTGAACTAGTAACGATCACTAAATGATCCTGAACACCTACTTACGTCAAACATAACCCCACCGTGTTCTCTCTCGGATTAGGACTCACGAAAGAGACAGTCGCGGTTACGCACATAGTTGGTGTATTTCATTTGGGTTTACTTCAATTTTGCTATGACCGGGTGTTAAACAAAGTATCCAAGTTTGCCACATAACCGCGGGCACGGCTTGCCGAAAGATTTAACCCTGCAGGGGTGCTCCAACTCATCCATCACAAATTAACCACACACCGCGGGAATAACCTCGACCATGGATCTCGTGATCTTCCTAGGCAATTCCATAGGAAACTTCCACCTCGAGATAGACCGAAGAAAGATCGGAATTCCTCACTCAAGACGTTCGAGAAAGGTAAAACAAATCCAGCAAGGACACCCGGCGTGTCGATGAACCTGATAGGAGCCGCGTATCTCGTTCTCAGGACATGACTAGATGAGCACAGCGTACAGTGGCCTGATAGAAATATCCTGAGTTGCCCCGGCTTGGTCCCGCACACGACACTAGTTTGGACCAACACTCATGAGGAGCACTGGCCCGGGGGTTGATTAAATTATGAGCGGGTGCCGGCGGGTCCCTATGCAGTTTTATTAGTTATTAGGCAAATGTAGTACCAATGTTGGGCCTTGCCAGACAAGCTTTATCCTAAAACGAAAATCAAGGGGGTCCCCATAACAACCCCGAGCATGTTGGGAGCGCTCAATTATGGAACATAACACTGGTTCACAAGTAACTAGGGCGGCAAGAGTGGAACAAAACACCAAGCAAAAGGCCAAGCCTTCCACCCTTTACCAAGTGTATAAGTGCATTAAATTAAATAGCAATAATATTGTGATAACAAAAGAATCTCATGTTTTCACATGGAAGCAATTGCATCTAGAGCTAGAAACGCTATAAGAAGGGCTAAGCAAGTGGTAACATAGCCACACAATGGTTTGCTGGGAAGTGGAGGGGTTAGAGGCTTATCATGGCAATGTTGGGAGGCTTGACAAACATGTGGTAGGTAGCGTGACATAACCATAAAAGTGGGACAACTAGCATAGCAATGATAGTAGTGGTATCCAGGGAAATGTGTCATCTTGCCTGAGATCCCGCTCGGAAGAAGATCAAATCTATGAAGAAGACGTGCCAACGTAGTCGAATGATTCCTCACACTCCGAACGCTTTCGAAACTCTATAGAGAAGGAAAAATCCAAAACAACAATCAACACACGGAACACCAAAACATATGCATGACATGATGCGCAAACAAATATGATGCATGTCCGGTTTAAGTATGCAAGGCATGTCAAAAAACATCGAATAACTCCTACACATTAAGTGAATCTCAATATGCAATGAGTTGCATATTGACGAATCTCCGCGTTCGAATTATTTAGTTCACTCCTATTTAGGTACTCGTCAATGTTAAATGTTGTTAGACATGGCAAGAGGTGAATCATAAGTAAACTACACTATCTAGGCATCTTAAATGAGGTCGGAAACAACTTATAGTATTTCCGAAACGACCTCATATGTTAATTTCGAAGGACCAGATATGAACTAACCATATTTAATATTTGTTTAACGATATAATAAAGTATACCATGCCATTCTACACGTCATTCTAGTCGATTTACATATACGGAACATCTCAAACGGAGCTACGGTCTAAAAGATATGAGCAACACAAGATGGATATGCCATGAATGCAAAATGCATGAAAATGACAACCATAAGCACTTAAAAACATGGAAGCAACAAAATAATATGATTCTACATGAAATTCTAAGAAAGTTTCATCTGAGGCATGTCCAAAACGGAGCTACGGTTCAACCACAACAACCAACACAAAGTTTATATGAAATCTGCCCAAAACAACAACGTAGCATTTTGCACGCATGAAAGCAACAAGTTACAAGATCCTAAAATGCACAAACTAAACATGGGGAAGTATCATATAACACACACTTCATTTCATCTTCACATATCATACTCAAAAGAGGCATGGATCACATGGCAGGGAGCTCACAACATGGCATATTGAACTAAGCAGTTTTCAGACTAAGTGAAAATAACCCAATTTTTGACAGTGCAGTTTTATCACAAAGGCATATTGACAGTAGTAAAACTATCTGTTACAGGTCATATTATGTCATGAAACTTGACCGCATACTAAAGGGCATTATCAACTACAAATAACTCCATTACACCTACCCCAAAGGGGTTCTTGATCACTAGCAAAACACATGGCAAGACAGCAACAAAACGTTACAGATTCCAGACTTAGAAATATTTTAGCATCTCAAAACAGCACAATTTTTATAGCATGTTGACAACAAGAAAACAACACGTAAGCATGCATTTCTATGGCAAGCAAAATGACCAGGTGCTAGTGCACATATCACAGGGCATATCTCATGTTTAAAATTAGTTCATATCATGCATGGATTAAATCACACGAAATAGACAAAAGGGCATCACAACAAAAATGACATCCACACCAAAATGCTCAAATGACAAAACTAAATGCACAGATATATTCTATGGATTTCTCAACCCCGGAAACATATATAATATGATAGGTTCAAGTAGGAAAATATGTCACATTTAATTATGCACGTTATGACATAAATGATTAACAAGCAATTCATGCAATTAAATGCAACAATCACACCAATATTAGTAGCATGCATGAAAATGCGATAATAGTAATCCACACATTTATTTCATATAGGGATTGGTTCATTTCGATGTACGGTAAAACATATATGTGCAATGCAAAATATGACATTTATGCAAATGATGCAAACAACAAGTTTAAGTACTTTTGACATGACTGAAAATGGCATATAATTAATCTACACATTTTTCTAAGCATTTTTCATATATAAAACACTTTAACCCGACGTACGGTTGAAAAGTTATTAACAATTTAAAAACATGGGTTATTCTGGAATTCTGAATTTCACAGCTTTATTAGAAAATCGCAGCAGGAAAAAAACAACACGTTGGGCCAGAATTGGCTATGGGCCGAAATATTGCATAGGCGCGGGATACTAAATGGTGCACGGGGCGGGGGATAGCTCACCCTAGGGCCTCATGGGCTGGCTGGAGCAGGGAACTGGGACGGCGGGAGGCTGTTGGGCCGGCTCACGCGATGGCGAGGCCTGGCGCTGGCGAGGGCGTCGGCTTCCTCCCACTCGTTCCCGAGCGGAGCGAGGCCAAGGCGGCTGGCCACGACACCGGCAGCAGGAGGGGCTCCGGCGAGGGGGAAGGCCGAGGAAGGCCGGGGACGGGCGGATCCGGGCCGGGGCTACCGGATCTGGCCGGAGGTTGTTGGTGGCAGCGGCTGGGCATCCATGGCAGCGGCGGACCTGCGGAGAGAGTGACTAGGGGTGAGAGAGGGAGAGCGAGAGGGCAAGGCGAAGGAGAAGGAAGAGGGGCGTGGGGCGAGGTCCGGTCGGGGCCGCCAGCGAGGTGCTCCGGCAAGGATGGTTGCGGGGGCCGGCGGAGGGAGCTGCTCGTGCATGGCGGCTGTAGGCTGCGGGAGCTCGGGGCTCTGTGGTCGGCCGGACATTGTCCGGTTTGGTCGTGGGACATGTCCGGTAAGTGGGGAATTGGACGAATTTCAACCTCTAGATCGCGATCCGAGGGCCGAAAACGGGCAGATGGTTGGGGCTGCGGGATCTGCAGTAGGAGGGCTAGCAGGTGGGGTTTTCTAGGGGTGTGGCTGCAATTTTACATGGGGGAAACCCTAGAGAGTGAGGGGGCTCTCTCCATGGGATTTTATATAGGGAAGGCGCTAGGGTTGGGGGTTGGACCTTGTCCGTCCGATCGCGATCCGATGACCACGAACAGAGGGGGCCTAAGTGGGCTGTGGTGGCCGTGTAGATGGGCTAGGTGGGGATGAGAGGGAAGTGCGGCCCATGACACGAGGGTTTTAAAACACGGAAAACGTCCGATAATAAACCGATGACCACATTGCAACGATTGACCGATGCGGTATCAAACGAACTAATGCGACGAAATTTGACAGGCGGCCTACCTACACTATAATAAGACCGCATGCCAGGTTTCGACCCAATCCAAGAATATTTTTCACGCACTTTAAAACGGTTTTTTTAAACAATGTCGCGGGCGCATGCGTGTGTGTGGTTGGTCTCGAAACGGGCAACGGCAAGAACGAAAAGACCTGACAACTACGAACAAATGCAAGTTTTTAAAATGAGTGATGATGCTATGCAGATGATGCGAATGATGCGATGATGAATGCAACAACCAAATGAAACACAGACGAGAATGGAAATAAAAGGGGAATCTTCTGGAGCGTCGGTCCTGGGCTGTTACAGTCTAGTACCCACAAAACACTAGCACATTCATGTTAACAAGTTCATCAAAGCATGCATGGATTTATGCATTCAAAAATAACAAAAGGCCATCTCATCACAAAAAAATATTTTTACAAAGTTGATCCAATGACAAAACTAATTGCACCACTGAATTCCTGGGATTTTTCTACACCAATATCATATATCACACAAATAGGTTTCTGTAGATAAAATGCTCACAATTCCAATTGTAAAAAAACACAAAACACACATGACTTATAAATCAAAAGTTGCCCTATTTGGATGCTGCCAAATATGGCCATGTCCCTATTTGGAAAGTTTCTAGTTTTGGACAGAGTCTTAAAAAAATTAAAAAAACAACACTAGAATAACTAAATAAAGCAAACAGAGGGGGGGGGGCACAGGAAGTGACACCAGGGCCCCCTAAGGATGACCTGTGGGGCCAGGGCCCACTGTTAGTGCCTCAACAGAATGCACACACAGGAAAATAAAAGGGAGCCATGGGGGGGGGGGGTCGAACCCACGACCCCCTGGGTGGACAGCGGGTGCACTGCCACTGTGCTAGCCAGGCGGCACTCGACACATAGGGGATCCTATCTTTCTAATACAAAGAAGCGCGGGGCTGCTTCTTCCCATGAACACAGAGAAGAACCGGCGGCCATCACCGGCGGTCTCCAGCAAGGGAGAACCCCGACGGGGGTGCGTGATCGCTAGGGGTCCCATCCCCATGGCAAGGGAGCGGCGGCACGTTGCGGGAGGCGAGCGGCTCGAGCTCAACCTTGAGCTCGGCCATGGCGCTGTAGCGGCAGGGCTGCGCGAGCCAGGCGAGGGTGTGCGAGCATGCGGGAGCACGCGGGGTGGCAATGCGGGAGAGCCAGAATGCCAGGCTGCAGCTGGCTGGGCGTGTGGTGCTGCTGCACCACATCAACCACACATGACAGCAAGAGAAAAACTGCACCTTTACAGAGCACGGGGAGCGCGACGGCGGCATGCATGGATCTATGCATCCAAGGCACGAGAGGGCGAGGGAGAGAGGTGAGCAGGTAGAGGGGCATACCTCACTCACCTAGGGCATGGAAAGGAGGTCGGTGTCGAGCCGGGGACGACACGAGGAGGCTCTGAACTTTGTCACGCCCAAATGCGATCCTATTTTTGGCACGTGGGCCTCGATAGGGATATAAGCGTATCTCATCGTGTTGCAAGAACGGATATCATTACAAGTACATTTACAGAAGAGATGAGTATATGGAATTGGCTTACACTCGCCACAAGCTACATCATGATCATAGCAATACAACAGCATACTCAAACATCATACATAAGAGCAGAGTCCGACTACAGAAGAAATCAAACGATAAAATGACATCCACCCTTGCTATCCTAGGTTGCTGCTTGGAGCCCATCCTAGATCAAAGAAGAAGAAGAAGAACTCCAAATCGAAACAAGCATCGCTCTAACGGCAATCATCGAATTACATGTACCTGCAACTATTGTTGTAGTAATCTATGAGCGACAAGGACTCATCAATCTCATTTCCAAGGGTATCAAGACTATTAAAGCTTAATGGGTGAGGTATGGTTAAGTGGTGAGGCTGCAACAAGTGACTAAGTATTTATTTGAGTGGCTAACTTATGAATACAGAAAGTAAAGTATGGTGGTATACGCATAAGGGACGTGAGCTACGAATGATCACTAAGTGATCATGAACACCTACTTACGTCATACATAACCCCACCGTATTCTCTCTCGGATAAGGACCAACGAGAAGAGACAGTCATGGTTACGCACACAGTTGGTGTATTTTATTAAAGTTTACTTCGAGTTTACGATGACCGTGTGTTAAACAAAGTATCCAAGTTTGCCACATAACCGCGGACACGACTTTCCGAAAGATTTAACCATGCAGGGGTGCTCCAACTCGTCCATCACAAATTAACCACACACAGCGGTAATAACCTCGACCACGGATCTCGTGATTTTCCTAGGTAATTCCATAGGAAATCTGCCACCTCGAGATAGCTCGAAGAAAAATCGGAATTCCTCATTCAAGACGTTCGAGAAAGGTAAAACAAGTCCAACAAGGATGCCCGACATGCCAACAATCCCGATAGGAGCCGCATATCTCGTTCTCAGGGCACGGCAGATGAGCGACGCATACCGTGGCCTGATAGAAATCTCCCGAGTTGCCCCGGGTTGGCCCCGCACAATGCTCTAGTTTGGACCAACACTCATGAGGAGCACTGACCCGGGTTGTTGATTAATTATCCGCGGGTGCTGGCGGATCCCTATGCAATTTTATTAGTTATTGGGAAAATGTAGTACCAATGTTGGGCCTTTCCAAACAAGCTTTATCCTAAAACGAAAATCAAGGGGGGCCCCATAACAACCCCGTGCATGTTAGGAGCGCTCATTTATGGAACATAACACCGGTTCACAAGTAACTAGGGGCGACAAAAGTGGAACAAAACCCCGAGCAAAAGGTCAAGCCTTCCACCTTTTACCAAGTATATTTATGCATTAAATTAAATAGCAATAATATTGTGATAACAAAGGAATGTCCATGTTGACACATGGAAGCAATTGCACCTATAGCTAGAAACGCTATAAGAAGGGCTGAGCGAGCGGTAACATAGCCAAACAAAGGTTTGCTGGGATGTGGAGGGGTTAAAGGCTTTTCATGGCAATGTTGGGAGGCTTGACAAACAAGTGGTAGGTAGCGATACATAATGATAAAAGCGGGACAACTAGCATAGCAATGATAGTAGTGGTATCCAGGGAAATGGGTCATCTTGCCTGAGATCCCGCTTGGAAGAAGAACGAGTCCCTGAAGAAGATGGGCCAACGTAGTCAAATGAATCCTCACACTCCGAACGCTTTCGGAACTCTATCGATAATAAACAATCTAGAACAAACAATCAACACACGATAATACCACAACATATGCATGACATGATGTGCAAACCAATATGATGCATGTCCGGTTTAATTATGCAAGGCATGACAAGCTCGACAATTAACTTCTACACATTAAGTGAAGTTCAATATGCAACGAGTTGCATATTGATGAAACTTCACATTCAAATTATTTAGTTCACTCTCGTTAGGTACATGACAATTGTAAATGTTGTTAAACATGGCAAGAGGTGAAGCACGAACAACTATATCTTCTAGGCATTTTAAATGGGCCCGGAAGCAACATATAGCATTTCCGAAACATCCCCATAAGCATAATATGAATTTTGTCCAGATCTGTACTAACCATATTTTAGAGTTGTTAAACAGCAAAATAAATGTCACCATGTGATTCTACACATTTTTCCGGTCAAGTTACATATGTGGATCATTAAATTCGGAGCTACGATTGAGTAGTTATGAAATAAATCATTTTAACATGGTATTTATGCAAATTGCATCAAAACAACAACTTAAACATTTTAAACACATGTGTGAGTTGGTTATTGTGAATCTACATGAAATTCCAATCATTTTACATATATAAAGTTTTTTGATATGATGCACGGATGAAAAGTTATTAAATGCATGAGTTTAGGGTTTTTTCTGCAATTTTATTATCCCCTGGCTAATTGACAGAATCGTTAACAAAAAAAAAGGAAAAGAGCCGAATCTGAATCTGGCCCAATAGGACATGGGCGCTGGATAGCTAAATGGTGCACGAGGCGGGGGACTGTAGGGGCTCACCTAGGGCCTCTTGGGCCGGCCGGTGGGGCAGCTGGGCCAGGGCGAGGAGCTGCTGGGCTGGCCCACGCAGGCGACAGGGTGACGGCCGATCTCTCCCTGCTCGATACCGAGCGGGACGAGCGAGCGGCGGCGGCGGTCAACCGCGTGGGGCGGCGGCCGACAGACTCCGGTGGGGCAGCAAGACGGGGCTTGACGGATCTGGAAGGGATCCGCAGGATCCGACCGGTGGCTGCCGGATCTGGGCGGCGGCGACGCCTTAGGCCGGCACAAAGGACCCGACAGCGGCATGAGGCTGCTCCGGCGAGGCTGGTCCAGAGAGGTCCCACCGGCGGCTGCGGCGTGCGACTAGGACGGAGGTCGGCCGGCGATGGAGCACGGGAGCTCGAGGGGGCGACAGTTGCGGGCGACTCGGGCTCCTGCGGTCAACGGCGGCTGCGGGCTGCAGGAGGAAGCATTGAAGGATCTAGGGCTCCTGTGGTCGGCCGGACATGTTTGGGTTGGCCGTAGACAATGTCCGATAGGTGGGTTTTTGGGCGATCTGAGCCCCAGATTATAGATCCGAGGGCAGATTTGGCTAGGTGGCTAGGCTGCGGGATTGGAGGGAGGTGGAGCTAGCAGGTGGGGTTTTCTAGGGGGTGGCTGCAATTTTACCTAGGGGAAACCCTGGAGTGTGAGGGGGCTCTCTGCATGGGGGTTTAAATTGGGAATGTCACTAGGGGTTGGTTGACCACAAACGGAGGGGAGGCTAAGTGGGCTAGTGGCTGTGTATATGGGCCATGGGGAGATGAGTGGGAGGTTTGCGGCCCATGACACGAGGTTTTAAAACACCAAAAAACGTCCGACGATTAACCGATGACCACATTGCTACGGTTGAACGTTGGGGTATCAAACGAACTCAAAATGTGACGAAATTTGGTAGGCCGCCTACCTACACTATAATAAGACCGCACGCCAGGTTTCGACCCAATCCAGGAATATTTTATACCCACTTTAAAAACAACATTTTATCGATGCCTCAGGCGCGTGCATGTGTGGTTGGTCTCAAAATGGTCGACGACACGAACGGAGAGAACCGACAGCTACTCACGAATGCAAGTTTTCGAAAACGAGTGACGATGCTATGCAGATGATGCGAATGATGCAATGAAGAATGCAACAACCAGACGAAACACAGACGAGAATCAAAATAGAAGGGGAATCTTCTGGAGCGTTAGTCCCGGGCTATTACAACCTTGACAGTCTCTGGGTCCGCGCGCAGGGAAGAAGACAGCGACGATGGCGATGCTTCGACGTCGATGGCGATTTATGCGAAGAGGAATAAGATGTAGGGATATAATGCCCAAGATGCGTGCCTATACTTATTAAGGCACGGGGGCCTAGACAGGGATAGAGGCACATATTGTCGTTTCTCTAGCGCACTAATTCATTGCATACATTTATAAAAAGACAGTATAGGTGTCGGCTTACACTCGCCACAAGCAATATTACAATTCACTCAAATATTCAATCATCATATAGAAGGCAGGGTCCGTCTACGGACGAAATCAAACGAAGAAAAGAAGCAATGAAAAACGCCTTGCTAGCCAACGATTCACGACCATGGTCACTCTACTCATCATGGTACGTGACATACATTCGGCTACGCTCTTCATCATACTCCCACTTGTGCTGGGTCACATCATCTAGCATGGACTCATCAACACCTATACCTGTCTTTGTTGTAGTAATCTATGAGCCACGAGGACTCAGCAATCTTGTAACCTGGGTACCGAAACTATGTAAGCTTATTGGGTTGGTTGGGGTAAGTGTTGAGTTTGCAGCAAGCACTAAGCAGTATTTGGTGGCTACCTTATGAGAACATGAATGTAAATATAGTGGTCTACGTAAGACGTTTGAATACTACCATGATCACTAGGTGATCCTGAACAACTACTTATGTCAAACATAACCCCACCGTTCTCTCTCGGTTCATGTTCACTAGCAGAGACGATCACGGTTATGCACACAGTTGGTGTGTTTTAATTAGAGCTTACTTCCAGTTGACTATAACCGAGTGTCAACCAAAATATCCAAGTTGCCACATAACCGCGGGCATGGCTTTTCGAAAGATTTAACTCTTCAGGGGTGCTCCAACTAATCCATCACAAATTAACCACACTTCGCGGGAATAACCTCGACCATGGATCTCGTGATTGTCCTAGGCAATTCCAAAGGAAAACTGACACCTCGAGATAGCCCGAAGAAGATCCATGTTCCTCGCGCAAGACATTCGAGAAAGGTAAAACAAGTCCAGCAAGATCACCCGATGTGTCGATGAACCCGATAAGAGCCGCGTATCTCGTTCTCAGGACACGACCGGATGAGCATAGTGTACGGTAGCCTGATAGAAGTCTCCTGAGTTGCCCCGGGTTGGTGAAAGCAAATTTGCTCCCTTCGTGGTTTTGGTAATTAATAACAACATATAAGTCATTGAACTTTCCACCCAGTATATTTCAGGAAATGTTCAATCATAGGATTGGCAAAAGGAGATTGTGGAAAAACACAAAAAGGCAAGGAAATAGGTTGGCAAGGCTTCAAGCAAGACGACACTACATTTTATATTTGTGAGAAATCATTTTGAGTCCATAGGAAAGCCAATACTATTAAAAGGGGGTAAGGTTTTGTTGGTGAACAATATGCTCAAACGTGCACAAGTGATAGTCGCCAAAAACATCCACAAACTCTCCCACCAAAATCTGTTCTATACCTAACACTCAAAATCAGTACAACCAACTTTCCCATACCGGTGCCACCGATTCCAGAACCTAGACAGACTCAAGCCAAACCCTAGCCACTTCGGTGCAACCGATTCCATACCGGTGCCATAGAGTTTAGGTTGCCAACTGTCTGTTATGCAAATTCACATTTTTGGTCCCACCGAGAATGTTGGATCGGCGTCACCGAAATTGGAAATCCGATCATTGGTCACCTTATCAAAAGTTGCACCTTTTGGTCACTTCGGTACCACCGGGATTAACACATCAGTGTCACCGAGTTGGTCATTTTGTGTGTAACGGTTGGATTTTTGGGGATGCCTATATATACCCCTTCACCACCACCTACTCGAAAGAGAAGCACTTAGGACTATTCCATACCTATCCTATCAGATTTTCTGAGAGAGAACCACCTACCCTTGTGTTGAGGTCAATATCTTCCACTCCAATCATATGGATCTTGATTTCTAGCCTCCCCAAGTAGCTTTCCACCAATCTCATCTCTTCCACCATGCGAAATATGTGAGAGAGTGATTGGATGCTAAGGATTCTATCATCTTGAAGCACAAGAGCTAGGAGTTCATGGTCATTACCGAGCCTATTACCTTTTGGAGGGTTGTGCCTCCTAGATTGGTTAGGTGTCGCTTGGGAGCCTCCTACTTTGTGTTGTGGAGTGAACCAAGAAGTTTGTAAGGGCAAGGAGATCGCCAACTTTGTGAAGATCTACCCATAGTGGGGCTAGTCCTTCGTGGACGGAAGCCGTTATGGAATACTCAAGGTTGCTACTTCGTGGACCCTTTTGGGCGGAGCCCTTTGTGGACTCTTGCCACTGTTACCCTCCGTGGGTTGAAGACTCCATAAACGTGGATGTACGATAGCGCCACCTATCGGAACCACGGGAAAAATCATCGTGTCTACAACTACGTTTGATCTTCCTACCCTATCCCTTTTATTCATGCTTGTTGTTACTTTCCGCTGCTATATACTCTTAGACTTGCATGTGTAGGGTGTACTTGACTTGCCATGAAATGATAAAAACTGTCAACCCTAAAATTGATATAGGCAAAACTTTTAATTTGGTCAAGTAGTCTAATCACCCCTCTCTAGACATACTTTCGGTCCTACAAGTGGTATCAGAGCTTTGGTCTCCATTGCTTAGGTCTCACAAACTAGGAGAAGTATGGCGTCTAGTGAGGGAAGTTATCACCGTAGAGGTCCGTACTTTGATGGCACTAATTTTGCTAGTTGGAAGCACAAAATAAAAATGCATATTCTAGGTCATAACCCCGCCATTTGGGCTGTTGTTCGTGTTGGCTTGCAAGGTGAATTCTTTGCGGATGGACGGGAACCGGATCGTGAAGCGACCGCGGACGAGTTGAAGATGTTGCAATTCAATGCTCAAGCATGCGACATTCTATTCAACTGCTTATGCCCCGAAGAATTCAACAAAATCAGCTGTCTTGAGAATGCAAAAGAGATTTGGGATACTTTGGTTGATATGCACGAAGGAACCGAGTCCGTGAGAGAATCCAAGTTAGATGTTCTTCAAGGTCAGCTTGACAAGTTCAAGATGAAGGATGGTGAAGGAGTCACAGAGATGTACTCTAGGCTAGCTCTCATCACCAATGAGACTGCCGGCTTAGGAAGCGAAGAAATGACCGACAAATTCATATTCAAGAAGATACTTAGAGCTTTGGATGAGAGATACGACACCGTGTGCACATTAATCCAAATGATGCCAAACTACAAAGATCTCAAGCCTACGGAAGTCATTGGAAGGATTGTTGCTCATGAGATGACACTCAAACATAAAGAAGAACTTCATCACAAGTCTAGCGGTTCTTACAAAGCCACAAGTGATGCTCCCGCAACTTCAACCAACAACCTTGTCACCAATGAAGAGATAAGCCTCATGGTCAAGAAATTCAACAAGTTCTACAAGAATAGAGGCAAAGAAAGAAACTCCAACTCAAGATATGAAGAGAAGTGTTTGTCAAGTCGTGACCGCAATTGTTACAATTGTGCGAAGCCCGGACACTACTCAAATGAGTGCCCGGCTTGCTACAAAAGAAGAGAAGAATCACCTTGAAGACGAAGCTCAAGGAATGAATCACCACAAAGAGAGAGGAGAAGTAGAGATGATCGTTATGAACGAAGACACTCAAGGAGAAGTAGAGATTTGGAGAAGAAGGACAAGTACACCAAGGGAGTGGAACTTGCTTCATGGCTAAAGGCCCCAAGGTATCACACCCGTAGTATCTTGATTTTGATAGTGATGAAGATGATTTGCTTTGTGATGATGACTTGCTTTGTGATAAAACTAGTGATGGTGATCAAAATGAACTTGATAATTCTCATGCTAGTCAAGATGAGTCATTTGATGATAAGATGAAAATAGAACAACTAACTAAAGAACTAAACACTCTTAAGTTAGCTCATGAATCTACTCTCGAAGATCATTGAGAGCTTGTGTGAACTCATGAGAAGCTACGCTTCGAGAAGCTCAACTTGGAGCAAGAGCATGAGTTTCTCAAAGCTATCAATGACGATCTCCGACAGAAGACTTCATCTTATTTATCGAAACCACTACTCTTGTCTACTTTCATGCCTTAAGTTAAAACTAAGCAATCTAGTAACAAAAGCAAGAAAGGTTCCTCATCTAGTAGCAACAATAAAAATGCTAAACCCAATGATGTTGCTTCTAGTAGTTCTATTGACTCCACTAATGATGATTCTCTTAGACAAGTTACACTTGAGCAAGAAAATGCTTTATTGAAAGGAATAATAGAAAAGGGTATCTACAAGAGTCTTGCCGGATGTAAGCAATTTGAGGAAATTTTACGCAAGCACGAAGGATATCGGAAGAATCGTGGTGTTGGCTACTTCAACGCTAATGGAGTTGAGTGGGAAGAAGGTCAATCCCAAGCCCATGTTTGTTCCTCAAAAGGTGAAGTATTAAAATACTCTTCCCAAGGGGACAAACTATAAATATTACCTTCCACCACAAGACCACAAGCTCAAGGGCAAGAACAAGCTTCAAGAGGACATTGACTCATATTAATATGAACCCCTAGCTTTGGTGGAGTGGGTTCCCAAGGCTACTTCAAGCTCAACTACTACAAAGGCTACTTCAACACCAAGGATCCCCATAAACTTGATGTGGGTCCCCAAGACGAAGAACTAGAAGGTTCTTGAGGGGTGACTTCACTAATGAAATTCACTCAGATTCATTATTGGCAAGAACTTTTTGCACTCAACATCAATTCAATGCAATAGTTCAAGGAGTCACACATTCACTCAAAGGTAAGCAAGGGACAAGGTAATCAACTAACCAATGGACATCATAACATTTGCTTTCCACTCCAAGTCCATAGATATCCTTGTATTTGTCTCTTGTATGTTGGGACTAACCCATGTAGGTGAGAAGAGAAAGGAAACAACAAGGATGCTCCGAACTCTTGGTGATCTTCATCAACATTGAGCAACCACAAGTACCTCACCAACATGAAGTCCTAATCAACAAAACCCAAGGTTAGTTTATCCCTCTTATGGGGGGATTTCACATTAAGGGGGAGCTTTACTCTAAGACTTGATTCAAAGCATCTCTTAGTATGTGACAACATTAAATGCTTTATGTAAAAGTGGTAACCACACTTGTGCTTAAACGATGAGTATGACCTATGATCAAGTTCTGTTACTTGGCTCCTAAGTCAAATAGTCATATATAGATGACTTCGTCATCGCCCAAGTGCTTGTTAGATGCTAGAGTGTTTGTGCATGTTTGTCATGATTTCTTTTGACATATTATTGTGTGAGCATGTTGGTCTGCATTTATTTTCTCATTCGAGGACATCCAATTGTTGCTATTTGGCTTTTGATTTATATTTTTCCAATTGGATGGACAAGAATGCCTAGGACCACTCTTTAGCTATCTATGCTTTCTCACCTCATATTCCATTCATGTTGCATCACAAAATTTGAACAAGTGCTTTTCGATCCCTCTGTGTGTGGAGCACTCGGAGTTCCGTATCGACAAGGACTGACCATTAAAACCTCCCAAGTGCATCTCGATGGAACCAACCCCACAATCTCGGTCTCATCGATTGCCTAGGGTTGATCTGTTTTTCAATCTCGGTACTACCGATTTCATATTCTCGGTTACACCGAGTTTCCCTGTCAGCTGACAGTTGTGGAACTCGGTGACACCGAAACATAAAATCGGCATCACCAACAGTGAAGGGTATCTATGTTGTGGACCCCGACGCTTTGAAATTCAATCTTCAACGTCATGCCTTAGAACCCTAAGCTGCCGCCTCGAGACCCCTGGTAGTCGCCCTTGTCTTCCCGCGCTCCTCCGCCGCTGGGAATCGCCGCTGTCGACGAAATCTACTCCATCGTCGCCGCTGTAGAGGATCCACGCCAAGCTAGGGTACGGATTCGATCTCTAGTGCGCTCCCATCTGATTCTTGTGCATTAGATACTTGATTACCATCTTTGCTCCCTTGGCTCATATATCCATCCACTTAAATCTGCAAAATCTCGAGTTAGATGGATTTTCTAGGGTTTTGTTGTCTGCCGGATATATCTCGGTGGAACCGAAACGAAAATATCGGTCTCACCTATATGCTTTTCAGTAAGGGTGAGAATTGACTCGGTGGAACGAAGTAGCTCTTTTCGGTCTGACCGAAAAGGCTGCCAAGTTCTTGTTAAAGAGTTAGTTTGTCTCGGTCTCACCAAAAATTTCTTTTCGGCTGCACCGATATGCATGTGATAGATTGCAAAACTTTTTGAAACTCATTGCTCAAATTTCAAAAACCAGCCTCATTTTGTGATAACTCATCTACTTCTGCTCATCTACACTCTATTCACAGGGTCAGCATGTCAGGATCAGAAGATAGTTAGAATGTGCCAAAGCAGGGAGTTGATATGAGTTCTGGAACAAGCCCAGAAGCCAGTTCTTTCTCAGATCGAGGCACCCCCAGCTCTCATGGGTTGCCTAAGGCTGCCACTAGAACCAGGAAGAAGTTGAACTTAGATGAAGAAGATTCAGACTTCGTTCCAGAAGAGATTCTTGCTAAGAGGCAAGAGAAGGCTGCCAAGAAGTCAACAACTAAAGCTACTTCCTCTCGAAGAGTTGCCAGCAAGATTTATGCACCTGCTTCTACCTTCAAGGCTCATGAGACTTCCAGAGCAACAATTTTTGATGAAGTCCCCAAGAGAGCTATGCCTAAGAAGGCAGGGGAGAAAAGGTCCAGGAAGAGGATCATTCATGTGATTGGCAGGCCTACTTCCATGTATGAAGATCTAGAGGAAGCATCTGGTGCTGCTGCTGAGGAAGAGGAGGATGAGCCAGCTACAAAGGCTCCTCCCAAGAAGAAGGCAAAGAAACTTATGTCTGATGCTATGTCTAAGACCAACACATCCAAGAAGGCTGCTGAGAAGCCTAAGAGGACAACTAGGCAGATTCCAGCTTCTGAGAAGAACAAAGGAACTGCTTCCAGAATTGAAGATGTGGATGACTTGACAACATTGATGAAGCTCAGACCACACCTTCCAGTACACAATGCCAGCTACCCACTAGCTGAGGACATGAAGAAGAGGAAGGATTCTAGATTGAGGGCATGGAGAGCTGCTGATCCTTATGCCTAGAGGAAGAAAACAACAGTGGACTATAAGTTCTATACCAAGGAGCAACATGATTTCTATGAGACTGTGCTTTTTGACAAGAGTCTAGCTGTTAGTGATATGCAGTACGTTGATTGGAAGTTCATCAAGGAGAATGAGGACTACTTTCCAAGTGTCCAGGACAACTTCCACTGCATAGGTCTGAATGAGTTCATTGGCAGATAATTCACAGCTTGGAATGATGAAATGATCATGCAATTCTACTCCACTACACACTTCTACGGAGATGGTAGTATTGTGTGGATGACCGAAGGTGCTAGGTAAGAATTACCTATTGAGGAATGGGCTGATATCTTAGGAGTTCCTAAAGCATAGGATGGTGACTTGGATGTATACTCAGAATCCAAGGCTAGCCACAATGCTATGGCTCACATGTACAAGGAAATCCTTGCTGCAAATGTGAAGTCTCACAGGCTAGGATCCATCTACTTTCTCCAGGCAGGCCTCCGCACGATGAACACCATTCCGAGGCATACTTTGATGCCCAAGTCAGGAGATGACAAGATGATCCGAGGCCACTCCATCAACATGTTGATCCACCTTGACAGACACACCAGGATCAGAGTCATGGATCTGATTGTTGAGACAATCAAGAGGGTTGCTGCTGACTAGAAGCACTCCTGCTGTTATGCACCCTACATCCAGATGCTCATCAACTCAAGGCTGGAGAATCACATCTTTTCCCTAGATCATCCACATTTGCCCCTACAGCCAGATCTCGAGGACAATGTTGTGGTGATGGATGCTGATCATCCCACTTCAGCTGCAGCTCAGGAGGAAGCAGAGGCAGTTAGAGCCACTAGTGCTTAGGTCCCTAGATCCAGGAACGAGCAAATGGATCTGTTGATATCATCTGTTCAGGGCATGCAGAAGGACATTAAGGGGATTCTGGACAACCAGAATAGTCTTGTCAGTATCTTTGAGACCAGAATCAAGAACCTTACTGATAAGGTGGACATGCTGACTAAGACCATCATAGAGCTTCAGAAGGAAGCTGACTCCGTGCACATCCCTCGGGTCTCTTCTACTTCAGATGATGATGATGATGATGATGATGATGATGATGATGATGAGGATGAATCACCTATGGGGCCAGGCACTCAGTTCACCACTCAGGCCAGAACAGCCACTGTGCCAGCTCCATCAGCTCCATCAGCTTTTGCTCCATCAGTGACCACTCCAGCTCCATCCATGACATCTGCTGAGATCTTTGCCGACGCTGTCATCTCGACTCCTTCATCAACAAGCAGAGGAGATTTGCCCAAGAATGTTTAGATTGTATGCCTTTGAGCTTTTTGGTAACTTGTTGCCAAAGGGGGAGAAGTGTATATAGATCTTTAGGCTTTGAGCAAGAGAGCGTTTTGGTTTATTGCTTTTTCAAAACATTTGGTTCTTTTGGATTGATGTGAGATACATGTGTGTTATGCTACTATTTTACGTTGTTATGTGTGATGCAACTATTTCCTATCATCTTAATGCTTATGATATGATCATTCACCTTTGCTAGATTGTGTTGTGCCATGTTATTCACTCTAAATTATTCTCGCACACCACCAAGTTGTATGTGACATGGAATAAGTACCCCATATACCTAATCGATTGTGCATTTGCATTGAAACACAGATTCAAAATAATGCACAAATTTAGGGGGAGCCCTTGCTTAGCACATACCTCTCAAAGCAATGATTATATTCATTGATTTTATCATATGATGAAGCTTTGATCTATATGTTGTCAACAATTACCAAAAATGGGGAGATTGAAAGCACATTTGCTCCCTTGGTGGTTTTGGTAATTAATAACAACATATAAGTCATTGAACTAATGTTTCCACCAAGTATATTTCAGGAAATGTTCAGTGATAGGATTGGCAAAAGGAGATTGTGGAAAAACCCCAAGATGCAAGGAAATAGGTTGGCCAAGCTTCAAGCAAGAGGACTCTATATTTTATATTTGTGAGAATTCACTTTGAGTCCATAGGAAAGCTAATAATATTAAAAGGGGCAAGGTTTTGTTGGTGAACAATATGCTCAAACGCGCACAAGTGATAGTCGCCAAAAACATCCACAAACTCTCCCACCAAAGTCTGTTCTATACCTAACACTCAAAATCGGTGCAACCAACTTTCCCATATAGGTGCCACCGATTCCAAAACCTAGACAGACTCAAGCCAAACCCTAGCCACTTCGGTGCAACCGATTCCATACCGGTGCCACCGAGTTTAGGTTGCCAACTTTTTGTTACACAAATTCACATTTTTGGTCCCACCGAGAATGTTGGATCGGCATCACCGAGATTGGAAATCTGACCGTTGGTCACCTTATCGGTTCAACCGAGTTTCCTATATCGGCTTTACCGAGATTCAAAAGTTGCCACCTTTTGGTCACTTCGGTACCACCGAGATTAACACATCGGTGTCACTGAGTTGGTCATTTTGTGTGTAACGGTTGGAGTTTTGGGGAGTCCTATATATACCCCTTCACCACCACCTACTCGAAAGAGAAGCACTCAGGACTATTCCATACCTATCATATTAGATTTTCTGAGAGAGAACCACCTACCCTTGTGTTGAGGTCAAGATCTTCCACTCCAATCATATGGATCTTGATTTCTAGCCTCCCCAAGTATCTTTCCACCAGTCCCATCTCTTCCACCATGCCAAATCTGTGAGAGAGTGATTGGGTGCTAAGGAGTCTATCATCTTGAAGCACAAGAGCAAGGAGTTCATCGTCACTACCGAGCCTATTACCTTTTGGAGGGTGGTGCCTCCTAGATTGGTTAGGTGTCGCTTGGGAGCCTCCTACTTTGTGTTGTCGAGTGAACCAAGAAGTTTGTAAGGGCAAGGAGATCGCCTACTTCATGAAGATCTACCCATAGTGAGGCTAGTCCTTCGTGGACGGAAGCCGTTATGGAATAGTCAAGATTGCTATTTCGTGGACCCTTTTGGGTGGATCCCTTCGTTGACTCTCGCAACCGTTACCCTTTGTGGGTTGAAGACTCCATAAATGTGGATTTACGATAGCGCCACCTATTAGAACCACGGAAAAATCATCATGTCTACAACTGTGTTTGATCTTCCTACCCTATCCCTTGTATACATGCTTGTTGTTACTTTCCGCTGCTATATACTGTTAGACTTGCATGTGTAGGGTGTACTTGGCTTGCCATGAAATGCTAAAAGCTGTCAACCCTAAAATTGATATAGGCAAAACTTTTAATTTGGTCAAGTAGTCTAATCACCCCCCTCTAGACATACTTTCGGTCCTACAGTTGGCCCCACACACGACTCTAGTTTGGACCAACACACATGAGGAGCACTGGCCTGGGTTGTTGATTAATTATCCACAGGGTTGCAAAGCCCTATGCAATTTTATTAAGTTGTTTAAGCAAATAGTAGCAATTTTGGGTCTTGCCAAACAAGTTTTAATCTCAAATGAATAATCAAGGGGGTCCCCATAACAACCCCGAGCATGTTAGGAGCGCAAAATATGGAAATATAACACCGGTAACAAGTAACTATGGCGGTAAAAGTGGAACAAAACACCGAGAAAAAGTCCAAGCCTTCCACCTCACCAAGATATATATGTGCATTAAATTAAATAGGAGTAAATATGGTGATATCTCCAGATATCCATGTTATCACATGGAAACAACCTGCACCTGCATCTAAGAACACTATAAGAGGGGCTGAGCAGTGGTAACATAGCAAAATAAGGTTTGCTAGGTCGTGGAGGGGTTTGAGGCTACCATGGCAATGTAGGAGGCTTGACATTCAAGTGGTAGGTAACGCAAATGTAACGAGTAGAGAGAGACATCTACCAAAGCAAAAATAGTGTCGGGATCCGAGTACGATCATCTTGCATGTTAATTCTTCAGAGGGACAAAGAGGTGGGTCCTCGTAGTTGTACTCTCCTGGATCCTCGTAGTCAGGTTCAAACTCGCGTCTACCCAAGATAAACAACAACAATAAATCAACAACCAAGGTGCAATGCACAAACAAGATGATGCATGATTCATTTGAAGTATTTAACATGGCAATCCTAACCTAGTCATGTTCCTCATGCAACAGTTAAGTTATTTACAATTCTGGACAGAACCTCATGTTAAGTTGTTTGAATATGCATGATCATGGCAAATATGGATGCTTCATGCAAAAATGATGGAAATGCATATGTAAAACATATGAAACGGAGTAACAGATCTCACGCTACGCTCACGACAAGGTACGATGGCAAAATCTGAGACAAGGAAGCCATGGGCTATTCCTTGTTATTCCAAGTTAGCCACTGGTTAGGGAATGAAAAACCAATCACAATAGAGCCAAAGAACAAGCAAAACAATGGAGCATAGCTCCCACAAGTCACAAAACACTCCCACACACAATCTTCCCAAAACAGCAACATAGCTACTTTCACAACACTAATCTAGAGCTACAGGAGGTCTCCATCCTCAAACAAAACATGAACAGAAGCTACACAACATGCTTATCAAATCATCAAACTACACAGACTTCAAAGGAAGCACATATCACTAGGCATGAAGCTCACAATATGACATAATGAAACAGATTCTAGGGACTTAGTGAAAATCATAGTTTTCTGGAATTTGAGTTAAGCTGGTAGCAAGTTGAGAGCGGAAAACAATGATGCTAGAGACCACCTCATGGCATGAAAATTAACAGGATGGTAGAGGACAATATACTACAAAACACTAGCACTGAGCTTGAGCTAAAACACCACAGAACACTTGGAAGCATCCACTCAACATGCCATAAAAATGATTGCAGATTATGAGACTTAGAAATATTTAGCATGTGGAAAAAATCAACATTTTTAGCTACTTTGGAGCAAGATTCCCACTTATATGCAAGTTTATCATGTCAAAAGAAAATATCATAGCATAATACTCATAAAATACCAACACTTACATGTTGACACAATTATCTTAGCATGCATGGATCAATTCTAATGAAAATGACAAAATGGCATATTGGGAGAGAATGACATTTTGTGAAACTTGCTCAAATGACAAAACAAAGTGCACCAATGGTTTTGTCGGATTTTCTACCCCAAATCCATATATCACACTCATATATTGAAGTAGATAACATGCACACAATTCTAAATTACTACTAGCATCAAAATCCCCATCAACTTATAAGTCAAAAGTTACTATAAATACTCATTGCCGAAAACGCCTATGTACAGATCTGGACATTTAGTAAAAATGGAATTAATCAATTAAACAGACAAAAGCAATAGAAAAAATGAAAACGAAGAAACTAATAAAAAGGAGGGGACCAACCTGATGGTGAGCCAGGGCCCCTTTGAGGATGACATGTGGGCTAGGGCCCACTTTCATACTCACACTCACACACACAACACACACACACAGACACACACAGAGGATCCACCTGCCACAGAGGATCTCCTACACATGCGCACACACAGGCACACACACACACACACACACTAGCACACACGCACACGGGATGTGGCCATGGCCACACCAGATCCCGTGGTCACAACACACACACACGAAAACAAAAAAAGGGGGGGGTGCAAATTGCGCCCGCGGGGTTTCGAAATCGTGCTTCCCACGAAGGAGAGAAGGGTGAGACCACTGGGTTAGAGAGGGGCGTCTGTCTACAGCGGTCTCTCTATCCACCACTACTAACTCACTGTGCCTTAACAGACGAAACTGAAACGGAACACACACGCACACGAGACAGGGGAACGACGGTGGCGTCTCAGGCAACAGAGGGGTTCTCTTGCGAGGAAGACCTCCTGCGGGGGATGCAGGCTGACTAGGGGTTCCATTCCCGCGGCAAGGGAGCGGCGATGCAGAAGATGGATGGGCGCTCGATCCTGAGCAGGAGCTTGGCTCAGGCCATGGCGATGTAGGCACAGGCGAGGCAAGGCGTAACACTGAGGACAACTACCAAACGCGAGCGCAACGGGAGAGGGCAACCGGACATCTACGTAACTGCCGCAACGAGGATCAATGAAAAAATCGCCCCTTTACCAGAGCTACGGGCGCGCGGCCTTGGCATGCACGAACCTACGCATCTAGGGCACTAGAGTGCGATAAAGAGGGGTGAGCAAGGAGACTAGCATACCTAGCTCACCTAGGACGTGAAGATGAGGTCGGGGTCGAGCTGCAGATGACGCGAGGCTCGAGGGAAAACTATTGCACCTTTGAACCAAACTAAACGAGAAGAAGAGGTCGAGGAAGTGGACGCTCTCAGCCTTGGCACTCTGTCGTTTGATGGGGAAGACGATGGAGGAATGGGGGCACCCTTCCTGTGCACCAGATCGATGAAGACACGGTGATGAGTCTATCTCCGGGCACGAGCTATTGCTCGGCTGGAGCATGACGGGCGCGGCGACGGCATGGCGCATAGCTACTTAACCTGGAGGCGGCGAGGCGAGGGAGAGGGAGGAATGGGGAGAGGGATGACCCTAGGGCATCGGGGACAAGCTAAATAGGACCAGGGGATTGCCATCAGCCATCAAATCAACAAGCACGTCGATGTGGCTCCTATGGATGGTTGACATACAGGTAGGGGACGAACGCGTGCCGCTGGTGGGCTACGAGCTATGACTACTGCTGCTACTGGGCCACTGCAGGGGCAAGAAGGCCGAGGAGGGAAATCTCTCTCTCTTAGAAAAAATAAAGGTTTTTCTTTTTTAAATCAAACAACAAACAAGAAAAACAAACCATGCATGTTTGGAAAGGAAAAAGAGAGGAAGAAATATATGTTTTGAATCAGCAAATTATACTCTATTTGATAAAAATGATCTTGGTAGTTTTATAATGAATTAAGCATTCACATATATTTAGAATTGGAATCTGTTGCATTTGTTTTAAAATTAATAAGCCAGAAGACATGCTTGAGGAAAATGCACACCATACTCACAAGATTATTTGTAAGAGTTGGAACATTTTTAATCTATTAAAATAGCATCTACAAATACCACATGCTATATTATTGTAATAAGAGGAAGAATGGGATAGTTGTTTTGAAATTGTGGGATACTTTTAAATAGAAATAAATAGAGGAGCACTCCAATCAAGACCACACATGCACTCACCCCACAACACATACAATCACATCACCACTCCACAATCATGGCAAAACAAATGATGCACTTGATGTAATGAATATGATGCCATGACGCATGAATGACATGAAGCAAAATTATATTAAGCACAACACATGGTGGCAAACATGGAAGGTCCACATGAGATACATGACCAAAATGGCAAGGGGTGCACTTGGGATGTTACAACTCTCCCACACTACAAGAGGATCTCGACCCGAGATCTAAGAATGAAAGAACTCTGGAAATTCGGAAGGGAGAAGATCCTCATGTTACCAAGTAGCTTCTTTGTCAGAATGATGAGACCACTTCACCTTGAGAAACTTGATTGACTTGTTGCGAGTCTTATGCTCAGTTTCTTCGAGAATAGCAACTGGATGCTGAAACTTGATTGACTTGTTGCGAGTCTTATGCTCAGTTTCTTCGAGAATAGCAACTGGATGCTCACGATAAGATAGGTCTTCTCGGAGATCAATGTCTTGGAGGTCAATGGTACGCTGAGGAGTCTTGAATTACCTCCGGAGCTGAGAGACATGGAAAACATCATGCACATTTGCGTAATTTGGAGGAAGCTCTAGTTGATAGGCAAGGTCACCTCTCTTGCCCACAACCCTGAAAGGACCCACAAAGCGAGGATCTAGCTTCCCTTTGATTCCAAATCGCTGAGTGCCCTTCATGGGTGAAACTCTGAGATAGACAAGGTCATCAATTTGAAAGGAGACATCCCGATGTTTGTTATCGTAATAACTCTTCTGTCGGGATTGAGCTGCTTTGAGGTTCTCACGAATGACACAACACATCTCTTCTTCTTCAGTGATAATGTCATTGCCCAAAATTTGACGCTCACTGGTTTCAGACCAATGGAGCAGGGTACGACACTTCCTGCCGTAGAGAATCTTGAAAGGGGCCTTGCCTGAGCTAGCCTGAAAGTTGTTGTATGAAAATTCAGCTTGTGGAAGGCAGTCTTCCCATCTCATGCCGAAAGAGATCACATAGGCTCTGAGCATGTCTTCGAGGATTTGATTAACTCTCTCAACTTGACCACTTTTCTGCGGATGGAATGCAGTGCTGAAACAGATCTTGTTACCCATAGTAGTCTGGAAGGACTGCCAAAACATGGAAGTGAAGAGGCTTCCACGATCTAATGAAATGAGCTGAGGAATACCGTGCAAAGAAACTATCCTTGATGTATACAGCTCTGCGAGCTAAGCTGCCAAGATAGACTCTTTGACCGGAAGGAAATGGGCAACTTTGGTCAGCTTGTCGATAACCACAAAGATAACATCATTGCCCCTATTGGACTTAGGAAAACTAGTGACGAAATCCATCTCCACATGATCGAATTTCCACTCTGGAATAGGCAAAGGTTGAAGGAGAACTGCTGGGCATTGATGTTCCACCTTCACTCCACGACAAACATAACACTCGTTCACGAATTGAGCAATTTCATGCATCATGCGAGTCCACCAGAAGGTTTTCTTGAGGTTCTGATACATCTTGGAGCTGCCTGGATGAATGGATATGAGAGAATTGTGTGCTTCGTCCATGATAACCTTCCTAATATCACCTTTAGGAACCACCGGATGGTCCTCAAAGAACAAGGTATCTTTGTCATCAACGCGAAAGCACTTGTACTTCGGAATCCCTTGGCCACACCTTTCTTCACTTTCTTCACCATGGCATCAAGAAGTTGAGCTTGGTGAACCTGATCTTCTAGAGTCGGAGATACTTGAAGATTTGCAAGGAATCCCTGTGGAATTATTTGAAGATTGAGCTTGCAGAAGGCTTCACAAATCTCGGGTTGAAGATGTTTCAGGATAAGACTATTGCAGTATGCCTTTCGGCTGAGTGCATCCGCAATGACATTTGCTTTTCCAAGAGTATACTCAATGCTTGGGTTGAAGTCTTCAATCATTTCCACCCAACAAGACTGCCGAAGATTGAGATTGGGTTGAGTGATAATGTACTTCAAGCTCTTGTGATCGGTGTACACCTCAACTGGTCTACCCAACAACAAATGCCTCCAAGTCATGAGAGCATGCGCAACTGCCGCCAACTCAAGATCATGAGTGGGGTAGTTCTTCTCAGCAGGCTTCAATTGACGCGAGGTATAAGAAACGATCTTCTTATCTTGCATGAGAACACCACCAAACCTTGGAGGGAAGCATTACCGAACACATGGAAAGGCTTTGATTGCTCGGGAGGAACAAGAACTGGAGCTGAAGTCAGTTTCCGCTTGAGCGTATTGAATGCCACATCACACTTAGGAGACCAAGCATACTTGACATTTTTTTGGAGGAGGTTGGACAGAGGCTTAGCAATTTGAGAGAAGTTCTCCACGAATCTTCTGTAGTAACTTGCATGCCCGAGGAAGCTATGAAGCTTCTTGACATTCTGAGGAGTCTCGCACTTCAAGATTGCCACAACTTTCTCAGGGTGCACTTTACTGCCCTCGG
Organism: Hordeum marinum; assembly: GCA_022496015.1. NCBI lineage: Eukaryota > Viridiplantae > Streptophyta > Magnoliopsida > Poales > Poaceae > Hordeum > Hordeum marinum. The sequence continues at coordinate 194,676,882 of CM039677.1, forward strand.
CAGAGACCACATGCCCAAGGTACACCACTTCATTGAGCCAAAACTCACACTTGGAGAACTTTGCATATAATTGATGCTCTCTTAACTTGTCAAGCACAAGCCGAAGATGCTCTGGATGTTCTTCTTCAGTCTCCGAGAACACGAGGATATCATTCAAATACACCAAGACGAACTCATTTTTGAAAGGAGAGAATATGAAGTTCATCATCTTGGAGAAGGTTGGAGGAGCATTGGCAAGACCAAAAGACATGACGGTGTACTCATAAGAGCCAAAACTCGTCCTGAAAGCAGTCTTTGGAATATCTTCTTCACGAACGCAAATCTGATGATAGCCCATGTGAAGATCAAGCTTTGAGAAAACCTTGGCACCTTTCAGTTGTTCAAACAACTCATTGATGTTGGGAAGTGGGTACTTGTTTCTGATTGACTTTTTATTCAATAGACGGTAATTGACACAAAGTCGGTCCGTGCCATACTTGTTCTTGACAAAGAGCACACCACAACCCCAAGGAGAAGAACTTGGTCTGATCAGACCTAGATGTTCTTGTTCATCTAGCCGCTTCTTCAACTCTTTCACCTCTTCGGGGCCTAGGTTATAAGGACGCTTGCAAACCAGTTCCGTTCCAGGCTCGAGGTCAATCACAAACTCAAATGGCCAGTGCGGAGGCATTCCTAGCAATTCTTGGGAAAGACATCTTCATACTTACAAACCACCAGAATTTGAGAAATAGCCAAGATTTCACCCTTCTCATTAAGAGCAAAGAGACGGATCGTGTCATCGCGAGCTGCGAAAATGATCACATCTTCTAAAGGATGATTCAATTTGACTTCTTTGGCTTGATAATCAACATGCGCCTTGTTCATAGCCAGAAAGTCCATTCCAAGAATGAGATCAATATCGGAATTACCGAGAACAATTGGAGAGGCCAGAAAAGAATAATTGCCCATCTTGATAGAGACATCCGAAACAATGCGGTTGGAATGCAACATCTTATCGGGCGAAACAACAGACAAGGACCTAGGCAAATCTTGATAATCAAACTCATGCTTGACAAGGAATGGACGAGACATGAAACAATGTGATGCACCAATATAAAAAACACTTTTGTAGGAATAGAATTAACCAAGAGATTACCCATGGTCACTTGAGAAGAATCCTCTGCCTCGGCTACGTTCACCATGTTCACCCTTGCTGACTTGGGATTATGCTTCACCATAGCATTGCCTGGAGGTCTGACTGGAGGAGGAGGCGGAAGACGCCGCTAGTTGCACTTCTTTGAGTAGTGAGCCTTCTGACCACAATGGTGACAAGTAACCTCTAAGAGGGATGGAATTTGCCTGGAGGAGGAACATTAGCTGACTTGGGTTCTTGGGACCTCTGCTGATAACCTGGGTTGGGTGGGGTGGGAAGAATCACGACCATCGAACTGCTTCTGCTACTAACGAGAACAAAACGGAGGAGGAGGAGGAACCCAATACTTCTGCTGCTTAGGAACCATCTGAGAGCTAGAAGAAAAAGAGTAGGAATCCCTGGAACGCTTCCTTGAGTTGTCTAACTTGAGTTGAGTTGCCTCGATCTTCAAAGCCATGTTGTAGAACGGATCAAACTCATGAGGTTCTTGGAGGACCAGACCCATCAGAAGCTCAACCTTAAGACCACCTCTGAACTAATAAATCATGGAGTTGTCGTCAGGAACATCTTGTTTAGCATAGCGGGCCAGATTCTGGAACTCGACGTTGTACTGATAGACAGACTTGGTTCCCTGCTTTGGGTGCCTGAACTTTTCACGCATATCCTTGACAAAGCTCGTCGGAATGTAATGGGCCCTGAAGTCACGACATAAATCATCCCAGGTGACAACATGATCGCCCTTGGAGTACTTGTATTGCTGCCAGCAATCTGCTACCTGACCCTTTGAAAGCACATTTGCTCCCTTGGTGGTTTTGGTAACTAATAACAACATATAATTCATTGAACTAATGTTTCCACTAAGCATATTTTAGGAAATGTTCAATGAAAGGATTGGCAAAATGATATTGTGGACAAACCCCAAGATTCAAGGAAATAGGTTGGCCAAGCTTCAAGCAAAAGGACTCTACATTTTATATTTGTGAGAAATCACTTTGAGTCCATAGGAAATCCAATACTATTAAAAGGCGGTAAGGTGTTGTTGGTGAACAATATGCTCAAACGTGCACAAGTGATAGTCGCCAAAAACATCCACAAAACTCTCCCACCAAAGTCTGTTCTATAACCAACACTCAAAATCGGTGCAACCAACTATCCCACTTCGGTGCCACGGATTTAGAACCTAGACAGACTCTGCCAAACCCTAGCCACTTCGGTGCAACCGGTTCCATACCGGTGCCACCGACTTTAGGTTGCCAACTCTCTGTTACGCAAATTCACATTTTCGGTCCCACCAAGAATGTTGGATCGACATCACCGAGATCGTAAATCTAACCGTTGGTCACCTTATCGGTGCAACCGAGTTTCCTATATCGGTCTCACGAGATTCAAAAGTTGCCACCTTTTAGTCATTTCGGTACCACCGAGATTCACACATCGATGTCACCAAGTTGGTCATTTTGTGTGTAACGGTTGGATTTTTGGGGATGCTTATATATACCCCTTCACCACCACCTACTCGACAGAGAAGCACTCAGAACTATTCCATACCTATCCTATCAGATTTTCTGAGAGAGAACCACCTACCCTTGTGTTGAGGTCAAGATCTTCCACTCCAATAATATGGATCTTGATTTCTAGCTTCCCCAAGTTGCTTTCCACCAATCCTATCACTTCTACCAAGACAAACCTGAGAGAGAGATTGTGTGTTGAGGAGTCTATCATCTTGAAGAACAAGAGCAAGGAGTTCATCATCATTACTGAGCCTATTACCTTTTGGAGGCTTATGCCTCCTAGATTGGTTAGGTGTTTCTTGGGAGCCTCCTACTTCGTGTTGTGGAGTGAACCAAGAAGTTTGTAAGGGCAAGGTGATCGCCTACTTCGTGAAGATCTACCCCATAGTGAGGCTAGTCCTTCGTGGACGGAAGCCGTATGGAATATTCAAGGTTGCTACTTCGTGGACCCTTTTGGGTGGAGCCCTCCGTGGACTCTCGCGACAGTTACCCTCCTTGGGTTGAAGACTCCATAAACGTGGATGTACGATAGCGCCACCTATCGAAACCACGGGAAAAATCATCGTGTCTACAATTGCGTTTGATCTTCCTACCCTATCCCTTCTATACATGCTTGTTGTTATTTTCCTCTGCTATATACTCTTAGACTTGCATGTGTTGGGTCTACTTGACTTGCCATGAAATGCTGAAAACTGTCAACCCTAAAATTTGGTATAGGCAAAACTTTTAATTGGTCAAGTAGTCTAATTACCCCCCTCTAGACCTACTTTCGATCCTACGCCCTTGAGCTGAAACGACGCGAACCTGGATAGTCCTCTGGTCTGACATTGCTGCACTCAAAATGCTTACTCATGTCACGGACCCAATCATCTGCATCAAAAGGCTTCTCACAACAGGTGAAAGACTTGGGCTAGTTGGCAAGGAACTGGTTGAGTGTCGTGAACTGAGGCTGATTGTGAAAATTCCCTTGAAAACCTTGTTGACCCAGATCTATTTTACAACAGCCTGAGCAACATCTGAGTATTCACATTGGTTGCGACCATCACAACTTGCCAAGCTTGTTGAGGAGGAGGCGGTAGTGGGGGTGGTGGAGGATCAAACTACCCCTCACCCCGACTCGGATTCCCGTGAGTTGGTGGAGCCATCCTAGAGATGGACAAGAACATCAGCACACCATTGACAAAGATGATTGCAATAAGCTGAATCAAATGACTTGAAAGAAATTAAATGGAATAACATAATAGCCTTCCTACTAAAAAATTAGTAAGAACGCCTTCTTCGGGTTTGCGATGACATCATTAGATATTAGAAGCCACTTGCAATAACACAAAAGTATTGAGCTAATGTTGCTCGGAACAAATTTATATGCCGTCATACATCTGAAGAAGATGATCCTAGATAGCTACTTGAATTCCCACCTAAGAACTTCCGAACTCTTTGGTTATGCAATTGGGTGTTGGGGATATAGGGAGGCAAAGTATCCACACAATTAACAAGCCCTACACGCCAAATATATCCATCCTTCAACACATAACCAGAGGCTTTGGAACTCCATCTATCTCGGATCCTCGAAAGCACAATGATACCAAACATGGCGGTACCCCGGACGCCTCCCCAGTACTAGGTGACTCCGTCCTTATCTCACCATGATAAGTATTGAAGCAATTTGGAACATCCTCCGTCCTAAGATACTAAGATAACTAAACGATAACGATGTGCAAAGAATCCCCTGGAGCTCAACTCCCCGGAAGAAATCAAGTCAGACAGGAGGCACCAAGACAGAACTCTGTCACATCGGCATCATATAGTTTCCAAAATACCCGTGTGATCCTAAAAAGTTTATGAGCGAGAAGAGGAGTAGAATAAAAAAAATTCCTAAGTCGAATACCTCACCAGAGTATAGAAGAGGAGTAAAAGAAACCTACTCTCCGATATAACGAGACTCAAAATAGTTTTACTAGACTCGACTCGATGAAGTTCGATCAAGCAAAGGGCTCCTATGGTCATATGGCTCTGAATACCAACTTGTAACGCCCAAGATGAGCGCCTATCCTTATTAAGGCACGGGGACCTCGACAAGGATAGATGCGCATCTCGTTGTTTCGCAAGCGCAGTAATTCATTGCATACATTTATGAAAAGAGAGTATAGGAGTCGGCTTACACTCGCCACAAGCTAAATTACAATTCACTCAAATATTCAATCATCATACAGAAGGCAGGGTCCATCTACGGACGAAATCAAACGAAGAAAATAAGCAATGAAAAACGCCTTGCTAGCCCACGGATCACGACCATGGTCACTCTACTCATCGGAGTACGTGACATACATTCGGCCACGCTCTTCATTATACTCCCACTGGAGATGGGTCACATCATCTAGCATGGACTCATAAACACCTGTACCTATATTTGTTGTCATAATCCGTCAGCCACGATGACTCAACAATCTTGTAACCCGGGTACCGAAACTATGTATGCTTCTTGGGTTGGTTGGGGTAAGTGTTGAGTTTGCAGCAAGCACTAAGCATTATTTGGTGGCTAGCTTACGAGAACATGAATGTAAATATAGTGGTCTACGTAAGACGTTCGAATACTACGATGATTACTAAGTGATCTTGAACACCTACTTACGTCAAACATAACCCCACTTTGTTCTCTCTCGGTTCATGTTCACGAGCAGAGACGATCACGGTTATGCACACAATTGGTGTGTTTTAATTAGAGTTTACTTCAAGTTGACTATAACCGAGTGTTAACCAAAATATATAAGTTGCCACATAATCGCGGGAACGGCTTTCCGAAAGATTTAACCCTGCAGGGGTGCTCCAATTATACATCACAAATTAACCACACTCTGCGGGAATAACCTCGACCACGGATCTCGTGATCATCCTAGGCAATTCCAAAGGAAAACCGACACCTCGAGATAGCCCAAAGAAGATCGGAGTTCCTCACGCTAGACATTCGAGAAAGATAAAACTAGTCTAGCAAGAGCACTCGACGTGTTGACGAACCCGATAAGAGCCGCATATCTCATTCTCAGGACACGACCGAATGAGCACATCATACGGTAGCCTAATAGAAATCTCCCGAGTTGCCCCGGGTTGGCCCCACACACGACTCTAGTTTGGACCAACACTCATGAGGAGCATTGGCCCAGGTTGTTGATTAATTATCCATGGGGTTGCAAAGCCTTATGCAATTTTATTAAGTTGTTTAAGCAAATAGTACCAACGTTGGGTCTTGCCACACAAGTTTTAATCTCAAATGAGTAATCAAGGGGGTCCCCATAACAACCCCGAGCATGTTAGGAACGCAAAATATGGAAACATAACAGTGGTAACAAGTAACTATGGCGGTAAAAGTGGAACAAAACACCGAGCAAAGGGCCAAGCCTTCCACCTCACCAAGATATATATATATGCATTAAATTAAATAGCTGTAAATATGGTGTTATCTCGAGATATCCATGTTATCACATGGAAACAACCTGCACCTGCATGTAAGAACGCTATAAGAGGGGCTGAGCATTGGTAACTTAGCCAAACAAGGTTTGCTAGGTCATGAAGGGGTTAGAGGCTATCATGGCAATGTAGGAGGCTTGACATTCAAGTGGTAGGTAATGCAAATGTAACAATAAGAGCGAGACATCTAGCAAAGCCAAAATAGTGTCGAGATCCGGGTATGATGATCTTGCCTATTGGTTCTTCAGAGGGACAAAGAGTTGGGTCCTCGTAGTGGTACTCTCTTGGATCATCGTACTCAGGTTCAAACTCGCATCTACCCAAGAGAAATAGCATAAAATAAAGAAACAACCAAGGTGCAATGCACAAACAAGATGATGCATGATTCATTTGAAGTATTTAACATGGCAATCCTAAGCTAGTCATGTTCCTCATGCAACAGTTAAGTTATTTACAATTCTGGACAGAACCTCATGTTAAGCTATTTGAACATGCATGATCATGGCAAATATGGATGCTTCATGCAAAAACTATGCAAATGCATATGTAAAACATAGGAAACGGAGTAACGGATCTCACGCTACGCTCATGGCAAGGTACGATGGCAAAATATGAGACAAGGAAGCCATGGGCTATTACTTTGTATTCCAAGGTAGCCACTGGTTAGGAAATGAAAAACCAATGACAATAGAGCCAAAGAACAAGCAAAACAATGGAGCATAGCTCCCACAAGTCACAAAACACTCCCACACACAATCTGCCCAAAACAGCAACATAGCTACTTTAAAAACAATTATCTAGAGCTATAGGAGGTCTCCAACCTCAAACAAAGCATGAACAGAAACAACACAACATTCTTATCAAATCATCCAACTACACAATCTTGAAAGGAGGCACATATCACTAAGCATGAAGCTCACAAGTTGACATATTGAAACAGATTCTAGGGACCTAGTAAAAATCACAGTTTTCCAGAATCTGTGTTAATCTGGTAGCAAGTTGACAACAGAAAACAATGATGCTAGAGACGACCTCATGGCATGAAAATTAACAGGATGGTAGAGGACAATATCTACTACAAAACACTAGCACTGAGCTTGAGCTAAAACACCACAGAACACTTGGTAGCATCCACTCAACATGGCATAAAAATGATAGCAGATTCTCACACTTAGAAATATTTAACATGTGGAAAACATCAACATTTTTTAGCTACTTTGGAGCAAGATTCCCACTTATATGCAAGTTTATCATGTCAAAAGAAAATACAATAGCATAATAGTCATAAAACACCACCACTTACATGTTGACACAATTATCTTAGCATGCATGGATCAATTCCAACGAAAATGACAAAATGGCATATTGGGAGAAAATGACATTTTGCAAAACTTGGTCAAATGAAAAAACAAAGTGCACCAATGGGTTCCTCGGATTTTCTACCCCAAATCCATATATCAGACTCATATATTGAAGTAGATAATATGCCCACAATTCTAAATTACTACTAGCATCAAAATCCCCATCAACTTATAAGTCAAAAGTTACTATAAATACTCATTGCCAAAAATGCCTATGTATAGATCTGGACATTTACCAAAAATGGAATTAATTAATTAAACAGACAAAACTAATAGAAAAAATGAAAACAAAGAAACTAATAAAAAGGAGGGGACCCACCTGGCAGTGAGCCAGGGCTCCTCTGAGGATGACATGTGGGCCAGGGCCCACTATCATAGTCACACACACAAGACACACACATAGACACACACAGAGGATCCACCTGCCACAGGGGATTTCCTACACATGCGCACACACAAGAAAACAAACACACACACACACTAGCACACACGCACACGGGATCTGGCCGTGGCCACACAAGATCCCGCGGTCACAACACACACACACCAAAATAAAAAGCGCGGGGGGGTGGTGCAAATTGCACCCGCGGGGTTTCGAACTATCCCTCCCACGAAGGAGAGAGAGGGCGAGACCACTGGGCTAGAGAGGGGCGTCTCCCTACAGGGGTCTCTCTATCCACCACTACTAACTCATAGCGCCTTAACTGACGAAACTGAAACATACCACACACGCACACGAGACAGGGTAACGGTGGCGGCGTCTTAGGCGACAGAGGGGTTCTGTGGCGAGGAAGACCTCCTACGGGGAATGCGGGCTGACCGGGGGTTCCATTCCCGCGGCAAGGGAGCGGAGACACAGCGGATGAAGGGGCGCTCGAGCTCGAGCAGGAGCTCGGCTCGGGCCATGGCGATGTAGGCGCAGGTGAGGCAAGGCGTAGCACTGAGGACAACTACTGAATGCGAGCGCAACGGGCGAGGGCAACCAGACATCTACGCAACTGCCGCATCGAGGATTAATGAAAAAATCGCCCCTTTCCCAGAGCTACGGGCGTGCGGCCTTGGCATGCACGGACCTACGCATCTAGGTCACTAGAGCACGAGAAAGAGGGGTGAGCAGGGAGACTAGCATAACTAGCTCACCTAGGACGCAAAGAGGAGGTCGGGGTCGAGCTGCAGACGACATGAGGCTCGAGGGAAAACTTGTGCGCCTCTGAACCAAACTAAAGGACAAGAAGAGGTTGAGGTTGAGGACGTGGACGCTCTCGGCCTTGGTGCTCCCTCGTTCAATGGGGAAGACGATGGAGGAATGGGGGCACCCTTCCCGTGCACCAGATCAATGAAGACATGGCGATGAGTCTATCCCCGGGCATGAGTTGTTGCTCGACCGGAGCACAGCGGGCGCGGTGACGGCATGGCACATAGCTACTTAACCTGGCGGTGCCGAGGAGAGGGAGAGGGAGGAATGGGGAGAGGGATGACCCTAGAGCATCGGGGACAAGCTAAATAGGACCAGGGGATTGCCGTCGGCCGTCTAATCAACAAGCACGTCGACGTGGCTCCTTTGGATGGTTGACGTATAGGTAGGGGACGAACACGTGCCGCTGGTAGGCTGCGGACTATGACTACTGCTGCTACTGGGCCACTGTGGGGGCAAGGAGGCCCAGGAGGGCAAGCTCTCTCTCTCTCAGAAAAAATAAAGGTTTTTCTTGTTAAATAAAACAGCAAACAAGAAAAACAAACCATGCATGTTTGGAAAGGAAAAAGAGAGGAAGAAATATATGTTTTGAATCAGCAAATTATACTCTATTTGATAAAAATGATCTTGGCAGTTTTAGAACAAATTAGTCATTCACATATATTTAGAATTGGAATCTGTTGCATTTGTTTTAAAATTAATAAGCCAAAGAACATGCTTGAGGAAAATGTACACCAACTCACCAGATTATTGAGAAGAGCTGGAACATTTTTAATCTAATAAAATAGCATCTACAAATTCCACATGCTATATTATTGGGATAAGAGGAAGAATGGGATAGTTGTTTTGAAGTAGTGGGATACTTTGAAATGGCAATAAATAAAGGAGCATTCCAATCAAGACCACACATGCACTCACCCCACAACACATACAATCACATCACCACTCCACAATCATGGCAAAACAAAATGATGCACTTGATGTATTGAATATGATGCCATGATGCATGAATGACATCAAGCAAAATTATATTAAGCACAACACACGGTGGCTAACATGGAAGGTCCACATGAGATACATGACAAAAATGGCAAGGGGTGCACTTGCGCAGTTATAAGGGACTCCCAGGGCTTCGATCTCCATGAAAAGGGGGGCCGGAGGCAACACGAGGATGCTACCCCGAGCTCGAGCTCGCGCTCAGCCGGAGCATGGAGGGCAAAGCAACGGCATGCGCGATGCGGGAGAATGGGAGGAATGGATCAAGGGGGAAACCTAGGGCACGGGGGACACCTTAAATAGACGGGTCAGGCATCCTCTGGCCGTCAAATCATGCCATGGCCGACGTGGACACACTGGATGCTCTGCCGTAAAGAGACGAAGACGCACGTGGCTGGGAGGCCGGCTGGGCTACGCTAGCATTGCCTCGGTGCTGCTGGGCCAGGAGAGGCCCAGCTAGGGAACTTCTCTCTTCCTCTCATAGAAGGCTTTACTTTAATTTGAAAACAACAGCAACACAAAGAAAAACCAGACAGCTAGGAAAAAGATCTTGTGAAAAAAAATAGATTGGGACTCACTAAATAATGCCCTATTTAACAAAATGGACTTGGATACAAATTAATTCATGTTTAAAAAAATGCAAACTATTCTGCAAGGAATTAAATAGGCAACAACCACAAACATACTCAAGAGATTACTACTATTCTAAAAAGAATATCTAGAAGGGGCAACATTTTTCAAGAGGTGAACCAACAAGTAAAATCATCACAAGTTGCATATATTAATAAAGAGAGAGTTGGGCATGGTATAGAGTTTATAGAAATTGGGGGTAGAACCTAAAGCACACACCAACACATCCACAACACCAACACTCACATCAACACAAGGATATGATGCAACATGAAATTTATGAGATGATGCCATGATGCCATGATGAATGATGAAATACATGAAGCACAAATATAATATTCAAACCACATAGGAAAAACATGGAGGTCCACATGAGATATATTACAAATAGGCAAGGGATGCATCTTGGGCTGTTACAACTTTCCCACACTACAAGAGGATCTCGACCCGAGATCTAAGAACGAAAGAACTCTAGAAATTCAGAACGGAGAAGATCCTCATGTTCCCAAGTAGCTTTTTTGTCGGAGTGATGAGACCACTTCACCTTGAGAACCTTGATTGACTTGTTGCGAGTCTTACGCTCAGTTTCCTCAAGAATAGAAATTGGATGCTCACGATAGGATAGGTCTTCTTGTAGATCAATGTCTTGGAGGTCAATGGTACGCTTAGAAGTCTTGAAGCACTTCCTGAGATGAGAGACGTGGAACACGTCATGAACATTTGAGAAATCTGGAGGAAGCTCTAACTAGTAGGCAAGGTCACCCCTCTTGCCCACAATTTTGAAGGGACCCACAAAGCGAGGGGCAAGCCTCCCTTTGATGCAAAAACGCTAAGTGCCCTTCATGGGAGAAACTCTGAGATAGACAAAATCATCGATTTGAAAGGAGACATCACGATGTTTGTTACCATAATAGCTCTTCTGGCGGGATTGGGCCACTTTGAGATTCTCACAAATGACACGACACATCTCTTCTACTTCAGTGATCATGTCATTTCCAAGGAGTTGACACTCACCGGTTTCAGACCAATTGAGCAGGGTACGACACTTCCTGCCATAGAGAATCTCAAAAGGAGCTTTTCTGGAACTAGCTTGGAAGTTGTTGTTGTATGAAAACTCGGCATATGGAAGGCCCTTTTCTCATTTCATGCCGAAAGAAATCACAGGCTCTGAGCATGTCTTCGAGGATTTGGTTGACCCTCTCAACTTGACCACTTGTCTGCGAGTGAAAGGCCATGCTGAAACAGATCTTGTTACCCATAGCAGTCTGGAAGGACTCCCAAAACTTGGAAGTGAAGAGGCTTCCACGGTCTGAGGAAATGAGTTGAGGAGTAACATGCAAAGAGACTATCCTTAATGTGTACAACTCTGCTAGCTGAGCTGCCAAGATAGATTCTTTGACCAGAAGGAAATGGGCAGCTTTGGTCAACTTGTCGATAACCACAAAGATGGCCTCGTTGCCCTTCTTGGACTTAGGAAAACCAGTGACGAAATCCATCTCCACATGATCGAATTTCCACTCTAGAATAGGGAAATGCTGAAGGAAACCTGCTGGATGTTGATGTTCCACCTTCACTCTGCGACAAACATCACACTCGTTCACGAACTGAGCAATTTCACGCTTCATGCGAGTCCACCAGAAGGTTTGTTTGAGGTCCTGATATATCTTGGAACCGCCTGGATGAATTGAGAGGAGAGAATTGTGTGCTTCATCCATGATAACCTTTCTGAGATCACCTTTTGGAACCACTAGACGGTCCTGAAGAACAAGGTATCTTTGTCATCAACACGGAAGCACTTATACTTTGGAATGCACTTGGACACAACTTTCTCCAAATCACCGAGAGCCCTTCATGGGAGAAACTCTAAGATAGACAAGGTCATCAATTTGAAAGGAGACATCCCAATGTTTATTATCGTAATAACTCTTTTGTCGGGATTGAGCTGCTTTGAGGTTCTCACGAATGACACAACACATCTCTTCTGCTTCAGTGATCATGTCATTGCCTGAAATTTGACGCTCACTGGTTTCAGACCAATTGAGCGGGGTACGACACTTCCTGCCGTAGAGAATCTCGAAAGGGGCCTTGCCTGAGCTAGCCTAAAAGCTGTTGTTTTATGAAAATTCAGCGTATGGAAGGCAGTCTTCCCATTTCATGCTGAAGGAGATCACACGGGATCTGAGCATGTCTTCGAGGATTTATTAACTCTCTCAACTTGACCACTTGTCTGCGAATGGAATGCAGTGCTGAAACGGATCTTGGTACCCATAGCAGTCTAGAAGGACTCCCAAAACTTGGAACTGAAGAGGCTTCCACGATCTGATGAAATGAGCCGAGGAATACCATGCAAAGAAACTATCCTTGACATATACAGCTCTACCAGCTGAGCTACCAAGATAGACTCTTTGACCGGAAGGAAATGGGAAACTTTGGTCAGCTTGTCGATAACCACAAAGATAACACCGTTTCCCCTATTGTACTTAGGAAAACCTGTGACAAAATCCATCTCCAAATGATCGAATTTCCACTCTGGAATAGGCAAAGGCTGAAGGAGGCCTACTGGGCGTTGATGTTCCGCCTTCACTCCATGACAAACATCACACTCGTTCACGAACTGAGCAATTTCACGCATCATGCGAGTCCACCAGAAGGTTTGCTTGAGGTCTTGATACATCTTGGAACTGCGTGGATGAATGGATAGGAGAGAATTGTGTGCTTCGTCCATGATAATCTTCCTAAGATCACCTTTAGGAACCACCATACGATCCTCAAAGAACAAGGTATCTTTGTCATCAACATGAAAGCACTTGTACTTCGGAATCCCTTGGCCACACCTTTCTTCACTTTCTTCACCATGGCATCAAGAAGTTGAGTTTGGTGAACCTGATCTTCCAGAGTCGGAGAGACTTGAAGATTAGCAAGAAATCCATGCGGAATCATTTGGAGATTGAGCTTGCGGAAGGCTTCACAAAGCTCGGGTTGAAGAGGCTTCAGGATAAGACTGTTGCAGTACGCCTCTTGGCTGAGCGCATCTACAATGACATTTACTTTTCCAGGTGTATACTCAATGCTTGGATTGAATTCCTCAATCATTTTCACCCAACATGACTACCGAAGATGGAGATTGGGTTGAGTGAAAATGTACTTCAAGCTCTTGTGGTTGCTTTACACCTCAACTGGTCTACCCAACAACAAATGCCTCCAAGTCATCAGAGCATGCACAACTGCTGCCAAGTCAAGATCATGAGTGGGGTAGTTCTTCTTGCTAGGCTTCAGCTGACGCGAGGTATAAGCAAGTATCTTCTTATCTTGAGTGAGAACACCACCAAGACCTTGGAGGGAAGCATCACAGAACACTTGGAAAGGCTTTGATCGCTCAGGGGGAACAAGAACTGGAGCTAAAGTCAGCTTCTCATTGAGCGTATTGAACTCCACATCACACTCAGGAGACCAAGTGAACTTGACATTCTTCTAGAGGAGGTTGGACAGAGCTTAGAAATTTGAGAGAAGTTCTCCACGAATCTTCTGCAGTAACTTGCAAGCCCGAGGAAGCTACGAAGCTGCTTAACATTCTGAGGAGTCTCCCACTTCAAGATTGCCACAACTTTCTCAGCGTGCACTTTAATCCCCTCAACAGAGACCACATGCCCAAGGTACACCACTGCATTGAGCCAAAACTCACACTTGGAGAACTTTGCATATAATCGATGCTCTCTTAACTTGTCAAGCACAAGCCGAAGATGCTCTGCATGTTCTTCTTCAGTCTCTGAGAACACGAGGATATTATCCAAATACACCAAGACAAACTCATTTTTGAAAGGAGAGAATACGAAGTTCATCATCCTGGAGAAGGTCAGAGGAGCATTTGCAAGACCAAAGGACATGACTTTGTACTCATAAGAGCCAAAACTCGTCCTAAAGGCAGTCTTTGGAATATCTTCTTCACGAATGCGAATCTGATGATAGCCCATGCGAAGATCTAGCTTCGAGAAAACCTTGACACCTTTCAATTGCTCAAACAACTCATTGATGTTGGGAAGTGGATACTTGTTTCTGATTGTCTTTTTATTAAATGAATGGTAATCGACACAAAGTCGGTCCATGCCATCCTTCTTCTTGACCACCAGAACACCACAACCCCATGGAGAAGAACTTGGTCTGATCAAACCCAGGCGTTCTTGTTCATCTAGCTACTTCTTCAATTCTGTAAGCTCTTCGGGGCCAAGCTTATAAGGACACTTGCAAACCGGTTCAGTGCCAGGTTCGAGATCAATCACAAACTCAACTGGCTGATGTCGAGGCATTCCTGGCAATTCTCCGGGACAGACATCTTTATACTCACAAACCACCGGAATTTGAGAAATGGATGAGTTTTCACCCTTCTCATTGAAAGAAAAGAGACGAATCGTGTCATCGCGAGTTGCGAAAATGATCACGTCTTTTGAAGGATGAGTGAATTTGACTTCTTTGGCTTGACAATCAACATAAACCTTGTTCATAGCCAGAAAATCCTTGCCAGAATGAGATCAATATCGGAATTGTCGAGAACAATTGGAGAGGCCAGAAAAGAATAATTGCCCATCTTTATAGAAACATACGGAACCACCATGTTCGAGCTCATCAATTTGCCTGGGGACACAACATGGAAAGGATTTTGCACGACTATCAAAGTCAAATCATGCTTCCATGCAAAAGGTCTAGATATAAATGAATGTGATGCACCCATAGCAAACAGAACTTTTGCAGGAATAGAATTAACCAAGAGATTACCCATGATCACTTGAGAAGAATCCTCTGTTTTGGCTACGTTCACCATGTTCACTGTTCCTGACTTGGGATTGCACTTGTTTGAATAGTGACCCTTCTGACCAAACTTGTGACAAGTAACCTCTTAGAGAGGACAGAAGTTGCCTGGAGGAGGAACATATGCTGACTTGGCTGCCTGGGCCTCTAATAATAACCTGGGTTGGGTGGGTAGGAAGAACCACGACCACCGTGCTCTCTCTGCTGCCGAGGAGGACAAAACGGAGGAGGAGGAGGAACCCAATACTTCTGCTGCTTAGGAACCATTTGAGAGCTGGAAGAAGAAGAGTAGGATTCTCTGGAACGCTTCCTTGAGTTCTCCAACTTGAGCTGAGTTGCCTCGATCTTAAAGGGCATGTTGTAGAACTGATCAAACTCACGAGGCTCTTGCAAGACTAGCCTCGGCAGAACTTCATCCTTGAGACCACCTCTGAACTGATAAATCATGGACTTCTCATCAGGAACATCTTGTTTATCATAGCGGGCCAGATTCTAGAACTCGACATTGTACTGATAGATAGACTTGCTTCCCTGTTTCAGGTGCCTGAACTTCTCATGCATCTCCTCGACAAAGCTCGTTGGAATGTAATGGGCCCTAAAGTCATGACAGAAATCATCCCAGCTGATAAAATGATCACCCCCGGAGTCCTTGTATTGCTGCCACCAATCTACTGCCTGACCCTTGAGCTAAAACGTCACGAACCTGACAGTCATCTAACCTGACATTGCTGCACTCGAAGTGCTTGCTCATGTCGTGGAGCCAATCATCTGCGTCAAAAGGCTGCTCACAACATGTGAAAGACTTGGGCTAGTTGGTAAGGAACTGGTTGAGAGTCGCGAACGGAGGCTGATTCTGGAAATTCCCTTGCCGACCTTGGTTTCCCTGATCTCTCTCTTGCAATAGCCTGAGCAACATCTGAGTATTCGTGTTGGTCGCGTCCATCACAACTTGCCAAGCTTCTGGAGGAGGAGGTGGAGGGGGTGGTGGAGGGTTAGACTGCTCCCCATCACGACTCGGATTCCCATGAGTTGGTGGAGCCATCTTGGAGATGGACAAGAACATCAACACACAATTGACAAAGATGAAGCAATAAGCTGAATCAACGAGTTGAAATAAATTGCAATGAATCTCATCACATGCATTCGAACTGAAAATTTAGTATGAACACATACTTCAGGTTCGAAATAACATCAACAGATCTTGAAGCCACTTGCAATAACACAAAAGTATTGAGCTAAGGTTGCTCGGAACAAATGTATAGACCCTCATACATCTGAAGAAGATGATACTAGGTAGCTATTTGAGTTCCCACCTAAGAACTTCTGAAATCTTTGGTTATGCAATCATGTGTTGGGGATACAGGGAGGCAAAATATCTCACACAACTAACAAGCCCTACACTCCAACTGTATCCCTCCGTCAACACATAACCAGAGGTTTCAGAACTCCATCTATCTCAGACCCTCGAAAACACAACGATACAAAACATGGAGGTACCCCAGATGCCTCCCCAGTACTGGGTGACTCCGACCTTATCTCGCCATGATTAGTACTGAAGCAATTTAGAACACCCTCCGTCCTGATATACCAAGGAAACTAAATGATAGCAATGTGTCCAGAATCTGTTGGAGCTCAACTCCCCAGAAGAAATCTAGTCAGACAGAGGCACCAAGACTGAACTCCGTCACATTGGCATCATATAATTTCCAAAATATCCGCGTGATCCTAAACAAATTTTAGCGAGAAGAGGAGTAGAATCAAAATTCCTAAGTCGAATACCTCACCAGAGTATAGAAGAGGAGTAAAATAAACCTACTCTCCGATATAACTAGACTCAAAATATTTTTTCTAGACTCGACTCAGCCAAGTTCGATCAAGCAAAGGGCTCCTATGGTTGTATGGCTCTGAATACCAACTTGTAACGCCCAAGATGCGCTCCTATCCTTATTTAGGCATGGGGTCCTCGACAGGGATAGAGGCACATCTTGTCATTTCGCAAGTGCAGTAAACATTGCATCCATCTATGAGGAGATGAGTATATGAGTTGGCTTACAATCTTAACAAGCTACCTTACAAGTTCACACAAATTATTCATACATCATCCAGAAAATAGGGTCCGTCTACGGACGAAATCAAACGATAAAAGAAAAAAAAATGTAAAACTGCCTTGCTATCCCAGGATCACCACCAAGGAACACCCTGCTCGTTGGGGTAGGTAACGTACATATGGCTACTCTATTTGTCGTACTCCCACTGGAGTTGGGTCACATATTCTGGCACGTTCTCATCAACACCTGTATCTATACCTGCATTGTTGTAATCTATGAGCCACAAGGGACTCAACAATTTCATAACCTGGGTACCGAAACTATGTAAGCTTTTGGGTGAGGAAGGGTAAGTGTTGAGGTTGCAGCAAGCTCCAAGCATGTATTTGGTGGCTATCTTACGGGAACATGAAGGTAAATATGGTGTTCTATGAAAGATGGCTGAGAACTAACATGATCACTAAGTGATCCTGAACACCTACTTACGTCAAACATAACCCCACCATGTTCTCTCTCGGTTCATGTTCACGAGCAGAGACAGTCATGGTTATGCACACAGTTGGTGTATTTTATTTGAGTTTACTTCAACTTGTCTATAACGGGTGTTAAACAAAATATCCAAGTTGCCACATAACTACGGGCATGACTTTCTGAAAGATTTAACCATCCAGGGGTGCTCCAACTAATCCATCACAAAGTAACCACACGCCATAGGAATAACTTCGACCACAGATCTCATGATCTTCCTAGGCAATTCCACAAGACATTCGAGAAAGGTAAAACAAGTCCAGCAAGACCGCCCAACATGTCAACGAACCCGATAAGAGCCACGTATCTCGTTCTCTGGACACGACGGATAAGCTACGCTTACGGAGGCCTGATAGAGATCTCATGAGTTGCCCCGGATTGGCCCCGCACAGTGCTCGAGTTTGGACCAACACTCATTAGGAGCACTGGCCCAGGTTGTTGATTAATTATCCACGGGGTTGCAAAGCCCTATGCATTTTTATTAGGTTGTTAAGAAAATGTAGTACCAAATTTGGGTCTTGCCACACAAGCTTTAATCTTAAACGAATAATCAAGGGGGTCCCCGTAACAACCCCGAGCACGTTAGGAGCGCAAAATATGGAACATAACATCGGTAACAAGTAACTATGGTGGCAAAGGTGGAACAAAACACCGAGCAAAAGGCCAAGCCTTCCACCTTACCAAGATATGTAGGTGCATTAAATTAAATGGCAATAATATTGTGATATCTCCAGATATCTAGGTTATCACATGGAAACAACCTGCACCTGCATCTAAGAAAGCTATAAGAGGGGCTGAGCAACGGTAACTTAGTCAAACAAGGTTTGCTACGTAGTGGAGGGGTTAGAGGCTATCATGGCAATGTAGGAGGCTTGACATGTAAGTGGTAGGTAACGAAGTGTAATGATAAGAGCGAGACCTCTAGCAAAGAAAAAATAGTGTCGGGATCCGGGTACGATCATCTTGCCTGTTGGTTCTTAAGAAGGACAAAGAGCTGGGTCCTCGTAGTTGTACTCTCCTGGATCCTCGTACTCAGGTTCAACACTCGCGTCTACCCAAAGAGAAACAACACCAAATAAAAAAACAACCAAGGTGCAATTCACAACCAAGTTGATGCATGATTCAATTGAAGTATTTAACATGGCAATCCTAAGCTAGTCATGTTTCTCCTGCAATAGCCAAGTTATTAGAATTCTGGACAGAACCTCAGGTTAAGTTGTTTGAACATGCATGATCATGGAAAATATGGATGCTTCATACAAAATCGATGCAGATGCATGTGAAGAATGTCGCAAACGGAGTAACGTAGCTCACGGGACGCTCACGGCAAGGTATGAAGACAAAACACAAGACATGGAAGGACATGGGCTATTCCTTGGTATTCCAAGGATTCCACTGGTTAGGAGAAGAAAATCTAGCAACAATGGAGCCAAATATCAAGCAAAACTATGTAGCATAGCTCCGACAAGTCCAAAACAAAAACACACATCCAGTCCAAAACAACAACATAGCAACTTGCACAACACTTATCTAGAGCTACAGGATGTTTCCTACCACAAACAAAGTATGTACAAAAACTACATAACATTCTTACCAAATCATCCACCTACACAAACTTGAAAGGAAGCATGGATTACCAAAAATGAAGCTCACAAGATGGCATAGTGAAACAAATTCTAGGGAATTAGTGAAAATTCCAGTTTTCGGGAATCTGAGTTAACCTGATAGCAATTTGACAATAGAAAACAATGATGCTAGAGACCAACTCATGACATAAAAATTAACAGGATGGTAGAGGACAACATCTACTACAAAACACTAGCACTAAGCTTGAGCTATATCACAACATAATACTTGGTAGCATCCACTAAACATGGCATAAAAATAACTACAACATCTGAGACTTAGAAAAAATTTCATCAAGAGAAAACAGCAGTTTATTTCAACATGGCATCTTTGACAGGAAATAGCTACAAGAAGAAGCAACCATTTGGAAACGTAATTACACCACATGATAGAGGGTGACAAGCATAACAATTCATGGCACTGGACCAACTCCAAAGGAGTACTATATCCATGGGAACCATCCTCTAAACATAGCTAGAAAATAACAGTTATACCACTTTGCAAAATTTGAGACATGAACCAGTGATATTTTCTAAGCATGTTAACAGCAAGTAAACCACTCATCCACAAGTTTAACATAACAAATAAAATTACTAGGGCCTAGTACCCACAAAACACTAGCACATTCATGTTGACAAGTTCATCAAAGCATGTATGGATTTATTCATACAAAAATAACAAAAGGCCATCTCATCAGAAAATAATATTTTTACAACGTTGCTCCAATAACAAAACTAATGGCACCACTGACTTCCTGGGATTTTTCTACCCCAATATCATATATCACACTAGGTTTCTGTAGATAAGATGCTCACAATTCCAATTGTAAAAAGAACCACATAACACACATGACTTATAAGTCAAAAGTTGCCCTATTTGGCTGCTGCGAAATATGGCCATGTCCCTATTTGGAATGTTTCCAGTTTGGACAGAGTCTTAAAACAATTAAAACAACAACACCAGAATAACTACAAAAACAAACAAAGGGGGCACTAGAAGTGACACCAGGGCCCCCTGAGGATCACCAGTGGGGCCAGGGCCCACTGTCAGTGCCTCAACCGAATGCACACATAGGAAAATAAAAGGGAGCCGTGGGGGGGGGGGAGGGGGTTCGAACCCATGACCCCCTGGGTTTATAGCGGGTGCGTTGCCACTGTGCTAGCCACGCGGCACTCGACAGATAGGGGATCCTATCTTTCTAATACAGATATGCACGGGGTTTCTTCTTCCCACGAACATAGAGAAGAACCAGCGGCTCCGGTGGCCATAACTGGCGGTCTCCGACAAGGGAGAACCCTGGTGAGGGTGCGGGATCGCTAGGGGACCCATCCCCATGGCAAGGGAGCAGCAGCACACTACGGGAGGCGAGCGGCTCGAGCTCAACGTTGAGCTCGGCCATGGCGCTGCAGAGGCAGGGCTACGCGAGCTAGGCGAGGGTGCATGGGCATGCGGGAGTGTGTGTGGCGGCGATGTGGGAGTGCCAGAATACCGGGCTACGATTGGCTGGGCATGTGGTGTTGCTGCACCACAGCAACCACACATGACATCAAGAAAAAAACTGCACCTTTGCAGAGCACGGGGAGCGCGACCGCGGCATGCATGGATCTACGCGTCCAAGGCATGAGAGCACGAGGGAGATGGGTGAGAAGGTAGAGGGTCATACCTAGCTCACCTAGGGCATGGAAAGGAGGCCGGGGTCAAGCCGGGGACGACGCGAGGAGGCTCTGAACCTTGATGGTCTTCGGGTCCGTGCACATGGAAGAAGACATCAACGGTGGCAGAGCTTCGACATCGATGGCGTTGCATGCAAAAAGGAAGAAGATGCAGGGACTCCCAAGGCTTCGATATCCGTGAAAAGGGGGCCCGGAGACGACGCGAGGAGGCTACCTCAAGCTCGAGCTCGCGCTCGGTCGGAGCATGGCAGGCAGGGCGACGGCATGAGCGAGGCGGCTTACCTGCATGGCGGCGATGTGAGGGAATTGGAGGAATGGATTGCGGGGGAAATCTAGGGCATGGGGGACATCTTAAATAGACGGGTCAGGCGCTCTCCGGCTGTCAAATCACTCCATGGCCGACGTGGACATGCTGGATGCTCTGCAGTGCAGAGATGACGACACGCACGGCTGGGAAGCCTGCTGGACTGCGCTAGCATTGCCTCGCTGCTGTTGGGCTAGGAGAGGCCAACCTTGGGAAATGCTCTCTTCCTCTCACAAAAGGCTTTACTTTAATTTTAAAACAACGACAACACAAATAAAAACCACACAGCCAGGGAAAAGATCTTGTGAAAACAAAAATAGATTGGGACTCACTAAATAATGCTCTATTTAACAAAATGGACTTGGCATTTTTAGGACATACAAATTAATTCATGTTTAAAAAAATGCAAACTGTTTTTCAAGGAATTAAATATGCAATAGCCACAAACATGCTCAAGAGAATACTACTATTCTAAACAGAATATCTAGAAGAGGGGCAACATTTTTCAAGAGGTGAACCAACAAGTAAAATCATCACAAGTTGCATATATTATTAAAGAGAGAGAGTTGGGCATGGTATAGAGTTTATAGAAATTGGGGGTAGAAACTAAAGCACACACCAACACATCCACAACACCAACACTCACATCAACACAAGCATAGGACGCACCATGAAATTTATGAGATGATGCCATGATGCCATGATGAATGATGAAAGACATGAAGCACAAATATAATATTGAAACCACATAGGCAAAACATGGAGGTCCACATGAGATACATTACAAATAGGCAAGGGATGCATCTTGGGCAATTACAGTACCATGGTGGCGACATGCGAATTAGGCCGTTTCCCAACCAAGATGCCTGTAAGGGTTAAGGCAGATGGCATGGGTTCACTCTATCATTGAAGATTTCCGCTACGAATTCGTGTTTGATGTTTGGCCTTCATGGCCCTATCTATGTAAGACATGGCCATAATAGTCATAATTTTTGTACTACAATATGTAATGGATGTAAGGCTCTTGTTATTCAGCTTCTGTGTGTTCAGTGAGAATTGACCTCTCGGATCACTATACACGTGCATTCGGTGTCTTCGACTTATGAGTCGGGGTCCCCACACTTACCTTCACAAATAATTTGAGTAGATATAGCTATATTTACTTGATGAAACCCGAGTCCAAAATTTTGAGAAGTTCAAGCAATTTCAGAGTGAAGTTGAAAATCATCGTGACAAGAAGATAAAATGTCTACGATATGATCGTGGAGGAGAATATTTGAGTTTTGAGTTTGGTATGGATTTAAGACAATGTGGAAACTGTTTCACAACTCACGCCACCTAGTATACCATAGTGTAATGGTGTGTCTGAATGTGGTAGCCATACTCTATCGGATGATGCGTTCTACGATGTCTCTTACCAATTTTCCACTATAGTTTTGGGGTTATGCATTAGACACAAGTACATTCACTTTAAATAGTGCACCATCTAAGTCTGTTGAGACGATGTTGTATGAATTATGGTTTGGCATGAAGCCTAAGTTGTCCTTTCTTAAAGTTTGGGGATGCGACACTTATGTCAAGAGGCTTCCACTTGATAAGCTCGAACCCAAAGCGGGGAAGTGCATCTTCATAGGATACCCTAAAGAAACAATTGGGTATACCTCCTATCATAGATCCGAACACAAGTCTTGTTGTTAGGAGTGGATCCTTTCTAGAGAAGGAGTTTCTCTCAAAAGTAGTGAGTGGGAGGAAGGTAGAACTTGATGAGGTTATCAAACCTTCACTTCAATTAGAAAGTAGCACAATGAACAAAAGGTGTTCACGTGATGCGTACACCAATTGAAGAGGAAGCTAGTGATGACGATCATGAAACTTCGGATCAAGTTACTATCGAACCTCGTAGGTCGACAAGGACACGTGCTGCCCCGAGTGGTGCAGTGATCCTATCTTGAGAGTCATGTTGTTAGACAACGATGAGCCTATGAACTATGAGGAAGCGACGATGGGCTCGGTTTTCAACAAATGGATAAAGGCCATGAAATCCGAGATATGATCTATGTATGAAAACCAAGTATGGACTTTGGTAGACTTTCCCGATGACCGGCAGACCATTAAGTACGAATGGATCTTTAAGAAGAAGACAATTGTTGATGGTAATGTGACCATTTATAAAGATTGACTTGTCGCAAAGAGGTTTTCATCAAGTTCTAGGAGTTAAATACAATGAGAACTTTCTCACCTATAGCGATATTAATGTCTGTTAGAAGTATGTTAGTAGTTGCTGCTTTTTTCGATTATGAAATCTGGCACATGGATGTCAAAACAATGTTTCCTTCATGGTTTCCTTAAGGAAAGGTTGTATGTGATACAACCAGAAGGTTTTGTTGATCCTAAGGATGCTAAAAGGTATGAAAGCAACAACAATCCTTCTATGGACTAGTGCAAGCATCTCATAGTTGGAATATACGCATTGATGAGGTGATCAAAGCTTTTGGGTTTATACAAAGTTTATGAAGAAACTTTGTTTACAAGAAAGTGAGTGGGAGTACTATATCATTTCTGATAAGTATATGCGGGTGACATATTTTTGATTGTAAATGACGTAGAATTTCTAGAAAGCATAAAGGGTTGTTGGAAATGAGTTTTTGGAAGGAATACCTGGGTAAATCTGCTTACATATTGGGCATCAAGATCTATAGATATAGATCAAGACGCCTGATAAGACTTCCATAGAGCACATACCTTAAGAAGATTTTGAAGGAGTTCAAAATGGATCAGTCAAAGAAGGAGTTCTTTCCTGAGTTGTAAGGTGTGAAGTTGAGTAAGACTGAAAGCCTCAACCATGGAAGAAGAAAGACAAAGTACAAAGGTCGCCCCCTATGCCTTAGCCATAGGCTCTGTACTTTATGCCATGCTGTGTACCACACCTGATTTGTACATTGCCATGAGTCTAACAAGGGGGTACAGGAGTGATCTAGGAGTGGATCACTAGACAACGGTCAAGATTATTCTTAGGTACCTACACAGGACTAAGAAAATGTTTCCCTATTACAGAGGTGATAAAGAGTTTGTCGTAGAGGGTTACGTCGATGCAAGCTCACTCTAAGTCGCAAACGACATACGTATAGTGGAGCGGTCATTTGGAATAGCTCCAAGTGGAGTGTGGTAGCAGCATCTACAGTACAACATAGAGATTTGCAAAGTGCACGTGGATTAGAATGTCACAGGCCCATTGACTAAAACCTCTCTCACAAGCAAAACATGATCAAACCCCAGAACTCATTGGGTGTTAAAGGCATAGTGATGTGATCTAGATTACCGACTCTAGTGCAAATGCCAGACTGTTAGACATATGCCCTAGAGTTAATAGCAAATTGGTTATTATCATATTTCCCTGGTCATGATAAACATTTATTATCCATGCTAGAATTGTATTGACTAGAACAAAAATACATGTGTGGATACATAAACAACACCATGTACCTAGTGAGCCTCTACTAGACTAGCACGTTGATCAAAGATGGTTAAGGTTTTCCAACGATGGACACGAGTTGTCATTTGATAATGGGATCACATCATTAGGAGAATGATGTGATGGACAAGAACCAATCATAAACATAACATCTGATCATATCACTTAGTTTATTGCTACTACTTTCTTCTTGTCAAAGTATCTGTTCATAAGACCACGAGATCATGCAACCCCCTGACATCATAGAAATACCTTGTGTGATATAAAATGTCACTTCATAACTAGGTGATCATAAATGTTCTTTGCAGGTATCTTCGAGGGTGTTTGTTGGGTTGGCATGGATCGAGGCTAGGATTTTTCACTCCCTATGACGTAGAAGTATCTTTGGTCCCTCTCGGTAATAAAACATCACAAGAAGATTGAAAGAAATGTGACTAATGAGTTAGTCATAGGATCTTTTATTAAGGAAAGATTAAAGAGACTTGGCGCTACCAAGATTGAAATAGGTATGAGATACCAACGATCGAATCTTGGGCAAGTAACATATCGATAGACAAAGGGAACTGCATACGGGATTGACTGAATCCTTGACATCGTGATTCGACTGATAGAATATCTCCATGGAATATGTAGGAATCAATATGAGCATCCAGGCCCTGCTATTGGTTATTGACCTGAGAGGTGTCTCGGTCGTGTCTACACGATTCTCGAACCCGTAGGGTCCACACGCTCAATGTTCGATGACGCTAGAGTAGTATTGGGATATGTGCTTTGGTTACCGAGTGTTGTTTGGAGTCCCTAAAGATATCGCAGACATCACGAGAAGCTCCAGAATGGTTCAGAGCTTTAGATTTATATATGGGAAGTCATATTTTGGCTACCCGGAAAGTTTTGGCTTTAGATTTATGTAGGTCCCAAGGGTCAGCATGTGCCAAGGGGAGGCGTCCTGGCCTTATTAGGCCAGGCGTACAAGTCTCTCAAGGCCCATGTGGTTGTGAAAGGTGGAAAGTCCACCTGTGTATGGAAAGGAAGGAATTGGACTAGGAGTCCAACTCCTCCCCCTTAGTGCACCAGCGCTAGGGCTTGGAGGGCTGGACACCATGCCCCTCCACCTATATATATACATGGGAGGGGTGCTCCCAAGAGGATACACCAGCCCCTTGGCACGTCCCTCTCTCCCACTGCTCTGTTGCTTCTCCGTTCCTAGTTCTGACAGCACGCAACAAAGCTCTATCGACACTACTTCACCAGCACACTAGCATGCTGGTCGAGATCCCATATACTTATCCTCTCTTTCTTGCTATATCAAGAAGGAGGAGGAGTCACCGAGCCACACGTGTGCTGAACGCGGAGGTGTCATCCATTCGGCACTGGATCAGATTGGATCCTGAAGAGTATGACTACATCAACATCGTTATATACATTTTCGCTTAACTATCTATGAGGGTACATAGGCACACTCTCCCCTCTTGTTGCTATGCATCTCCATAGATAGATCTTGGGTGCTTAGAGGATTGTTTCCGATGCAACGTTCCCCAATAGGCCACCCTCCGGTGGATCTTCGCTCCAATATATTCCAGAAAAATTCTCCAAAAAGTTTTGTCCAGTTCCTAGAACTTTTATTTCTGCACAAAAGCAGCGCCATAGTATTTCTGATGAAGACAACATCTATCCGTGTTAGTTTCATTCAAATCAATGCTAATTAGAGTCCAAAACTAGAGTAGAAGTGGTTGGAGAAGTAGATACATTGGGGGCATATTATCAATTTGGCCTTTTTAAGACAATAAGTGAGTTTCTAGCAAATTAATGGCCATTATTCAAATTCGAAATACATGAACACAGAAGGTGGAGCAAAAACTGGTTGGAAAAATCATATTTGTGTCCTTGCGGTGTCCTTATTATTCCACATGCAATAAATTGGAAGAAATTCCAAACATCTTGGAGTCACTCTTTGGACAAAACGTTAGGAATCTAGATTTTCAAAATAAAAAATACTCTGAATACATATAATCTTACATGATTTCATTACATGGCACCAAGATGTCATGGTAAACTTATGGCTTTGTTTCATATAAACTTTAACACATTCATCAAACCGGAGCATCACATGAAGGCTAGCCTGTAGTTCCAAGAGGGAACGGGGACCATGGTTGATGATGAACCGCCAGTCCTTGCCTCACTTGGCCTTTCTTTTTTCACTTACAATGCACGAATACAACCGTTATGCTAAGATTGGAGAATTTTCGGTGTTCGTTTGGCCTTTTTAATACATTAAGTGAGTTTCTAGCCATTAAATCACCATAATTCAAATTTGAAATACATGAACCCACAAGATGAAGGAAAACCTGGTTGGAAAAAATAATATGTGTGTCCTTGTGTGTGTCCTTATTATGCCACATGCAATAAAATGGAAGGAATTCCAAACATCTTGGAATTACTCTTTGAAAAAAATGATTGGAATCTAGGTTTTCAAACTGAAAAATGCTCTGAAATACAGGTAAATTTACATGATTTCATGACATGACACCAAGATGTCGTGGTACAAATTGTGGCTTTGTTTCAAAAAGCTTTGACACATTCATGTAACAAGCTCGTGTTTTCTGAGAGGGTACGAGGGTTGGGAATGGTTGATGACCTGCCAATCGTTGCCTCAGATGGCCTTGCTTTTTTCACTTACAATGCACGAGTACAAGCATTATGCGAAGAATTGAAAAATCTGGGTGTTCATTTGGCATCTTTAGGATAGTATGTGAGTTTGTATCTATTTAATGATCATAATTCAAATTTGAAATACATGAACACACAAGATGAAGTTAAAAAATGGTTTGAAAAATCATATTTGCGTCCTTGTGTGTGTCCTTATTACGACCCACACAATAATTTGGAAGGAATTCCAAAATGCTCCGGAATACATGTAAATTTGCATGATTTCATGACATGGCACCAAGATGTCGTGATAGAAATTATAACTTTGTTTCAAATAAGATTTGACACATACATGTGACAAACCGGAGCATCACATGAAGGCTAGCTCATGGTTTTGAGGGGGAATGGGGGTCATGATTGATGATGAGCTCCGAGTCCCTACCTCACTTGTCCTTGCTTTTTTCACTTACAACGCACGAATACAATCGTTATGCCAAGACTGGAAAAATTTCGGTGTTCATTTGGCCTTTTAAGAAAATAAGTGGGTTTATAGCCATTAAATGGCCATGATTCAAAATTAAAATACATGAACACACAAGATGGAGCAAACAATGCTTGGAACATCATATTTGTCTCCTTGCATGTGTAACAGCCCAAGTGCCCTCTTGCCATCTTGGTCATGTATGTCATGTGGACCTTCCATGTTTGCCACCATGTGTTGTGCTAGATATAATTTTTATTTCATGGCATTCTTGTATCATGGCATCATAAGCATTCGTGATCATGTTGTTTTGTGTGCACAAGGGTGTGGTGATGTGATTATGGTGTGGTTGATGTGTGATGTGTGTTTAGACTAATGAGAGTGAGGTGTGTGCATGTGGAGTTAAACCCCTTTCCCATTTTTGCATCAAAGCAAAAACCCTTTTTGTTCTCAATTGTTTTATGACATCAGATTAAACTTATCTTATAAATCTTTTAAAAATGTTCTGTTGCTGAAGTAAATTGTTTAGAGTGGAGTAAGTGAGCTCTTTCATTTGTTGCTACTTTTGTCATTAATGTCTTTTAATAAACAATATATTTTAATTTAAGTAATTAGTTTTCTTTGGCTAAAATGGCTAGTTCATTTTTATCAATTACGTTGCATTATTTTAGTGCCAAGGTATTTTGTTTTTAATCCTTTTCTTTCTCTGTGGGGTTTTTGGTTTGGTTTTGATTTGTTTTAAAAACAGAAATCAGCCACTCTTTTGAGAGAGAGAGAGAGAGAGAGAGTTCCAGGGGCGATGTGCCTCATCCCCCTGACGGCCCATCTTCCCCTCTGTTCCGTAGCCCAGCAGAGCGCCTAACGGCCACCTGCTCGGTCTCCTTCCTCCGTCAGGCGACAGAGGTAGCAGTGAGCGTGCCCACCATCTGGCATGAACGTCAAGACACCGTTAGTCCCCGAGCCCCTTTATAAGGCCGTCATCGCACATCCCTAGGGTTGCCTCTCCCCATTCCTCCCTCCTCCTCGTCGCGATGCCGCCAATTAAGGTAGCCAAGCATCCACCATTGCCCTGCCCGCGATGCTCCGGCCGAGCGGTTGCTTGTGCTGGGGTTGGCCTCCTCGTCGCGTTTTCGGCACTCTGGTGCGGTGGGTGGAGCTTCCCGCCGTGCCCTCGGCTTCCTCGTTGTCCCGAGGATCTTCGAGGTGTAGATCGACCCCTTCCCCGAGCCTTCTTCCTATTTGTTTTTGGTTTAGGGTTGTGGCCGCATGCCATCATCGTCTGCGTCGCCTCCGGCTCGTCCTCGACCCCTTCTCCTTGTCCCTGATAAGGAGGTATGGCCCCTCCTTCCCTCCCCCTCGCTGTCACATACTATCCGCATGTACGCGTAGATTGGGACGCGCGCACTCGTGCTCTCCGTGCTCTGGCAAGCGCGTTCTTTTCTGTTCTGGAGGCGTCAATAGATGTGCTTGCACCTTGCGCCGCACCCCATGCATCTGTGCGTGTGCAGTGTCCTCCAACAGTGCATTAGGAACGCCGCTAGCGAGCCAGCCCCCTCCGTAGCCGCCGTAGATGCCGGCGCTGCGCGAAGCCCGAGCCGAGCACAAGCTCGAGCTCGAGCCCCCCTCTGCCGCCACGCGTAGGTAGTTCTGACCCTGGGATTGGAGCCCCCATGGCCACCGCAGCTCCTGCCGGTTCTCCTCCGGGTCGGTGGTCGCCGCCGTTGCCGCTGACGATGGATCCTTCTCCTCTGCCGCCAGGAAGGCGAAAGGCCTCTGTTTTCTCTATTTATGTCGAGTGCTTCCTCCTTTATGTCGCGTGTCCGTCAGTGGCGTTGTGGTAGCGAGCTAGGGCAAAGACCGAGAGGTGGGGTTCGATCCCCCTTGCCCCCTTTTTATTTTTTCGCCTGGATGAGTGTGTGTGCATGAGTTTGATCTGGATCCCGTGTAGCAGCGGCCGGATCGCGTGTGCATGCGTGTCTGTGTGTGAGTGTGCCCGCATGTGTGCGTGTGTGGGTGGATCCCGTGTGGCCAGGTGGATCTGCGTGTGCCTGTGTGTGTGCATGGTGTGTCCCTGTGTGTGGTGTAGTGTGTGGGTGTGGGTGTGTGTATGACAAGTGGGCCCTAGCCCCACTTGTCATCCTAAGAGGGAGGATGGTGTGACTGACCAATGGGACCCCCTCCTGTTTTATTTATTATGTTTTTAATAGTTTTGTTTGTTTTATTTTGTTTATAGAAATAAATTTCATTTCTGGAGGTGTCCAGATATGGACTAGGCCATTTTTGGCACTGGCTGAAATACAAAGGTTTTGACTTATAAGTCATATAGGTTTTTGTGCATTTTTTCGAGCTAGGGATGTGTGTGTTTTTCCTATGCAAACATATGAGTGTGATATATGGATTTGGGGTAGAAAAATCCCAGAAATCCATTGGTGTAATTTGTTTTAGCTTTTGAGCAAGTTTTGAAAAATGTCATTCTGTTCCAATATGTCATTTTTTCGTTTTTAAGAATAAATCCATGCATGCTATGATAATTGTGTCAACATATAAGTGGTAGGGTTTTGTGAGTATTATGACATGGTATTTTATTTTGACATGATAAACTTGCATATAAGTTGGATTCTTGCTCCAAAGTAGCTAATAAAAAGTTGCTGATTTCAACATGCTAAATATTTGTAAGTCTGAGAATCTGTTATTATTTTTATGTCATGTTGAGTGGATGCTACCAAGTGTTCTGTGCTGTTTTAGCTCAAGCTCAGTGCTAGTGTTTTGTAGTAAACATTGTCCTCTACCATCCTGGCTAGTTGCATGCCATGAGGTGGTCTCTAGCATCATTGTTTTCTACTATCAATCTGCTATCAGCTTAACTCTGATTCCAGAAAACTGTGATTTTCACAAAGTCCATAGAAACTGTTTCATTATGCCATCTTGTGAGCTTCATGCTTAGTGATCCTTGCTTCCTTTCAACTTTGTGTAGTTGGCAGATTTGTCAAGCATGTTATGTAGTTTCTGTACATGCTTTGTTTGAGGTTGGAAACATCATGTAGCTCTAGATATTTGTTGTGCAAGTTGCTATGTTGCTATTTTGGACAGGATATGTGTGGTGTTGTTTTGTGACCTGTGGGAGCTATGATCCATTGTTTTGCTTGATCTTTGACTCTGTGTGTTTGGGTTTTCATTTCCTAACCAGTGACTACCTTGGAATACCAAGGAATATCCCATGGCCTTCCCTGTCTTGTATTTTGTCTTCATACCTTGCCGTGAGTGTAGCGTGAGATCCGTTACTCCGTTTCCTACGTTCTACATATGCATTTGCATAGATTTTGCATGAAGAATCCACATTTACCATGATCATGCATGTTCTGAAAACTTAACATGAGGTTTTGTCTAGAATTCTAAATAACTTAACTATTGCATGAGAAACATCACTAGCTTAGGATTGCCATGTTAAATGCTTCAAATGAATCATGCATCATCTTGCTTGTGCATTGCACCTTGGTTGGTTGTTTATTTGGTGTTGTTTCTCTTGGGTAGATGTGAGTGTTGAACCTGAGTACGAGGATCTAGGAGAGTACAACTACAAGGACTCAGCTCTTTGTCCGTCTAAAGAACCAACATGCAAGATGATCGTACCTGGATCCCGATACTATTTTTGCTTTGCTAGATGTCTCGCTATTATTGTTACTATTGCGTTACCTACCACTTGAATGTCAAGCCTCCTACATTCCCATGATAGCCTCTAACCCCTCCACTACCAAGCAAACCTTGTTTGGCTAAGTTACCGCTGCTCAGCCCCTCTTATAGCATTCTTAGATGCAGGTGCAGGTTGTTTTCATGTGATAACATAGATATCTGGAGATATCACAATACTTTCTGCTATTTAATTTAATGCATATATATTTTTTGGTGAGGTGGAAGGCTTGGCCTTATGCTCGGTGTTTTGTTCCACTTCTATCGGCATAGTACTTGTTACCGGTGTTATGTTTCCATATTTTGTGCTCCTAACATGCTCGGGGCTGTTATGGGGACCCCCTTGATTATTTGTTTGAGATTAAAGCTTGCCTAGAAAGACCCAACATTGGTACTATTTGCTTAACAACTTAATAAAAATGCATAGGGCTTCGCAACCCCATGGATAATTAATCAACAACCCGGGCCAGTGCTCCTCATGAGTGTTGGTCCGACCTAGAGCCACTTGCGAGGCCACCTAGCGGCAAATCGAGGGATCTCTATCAGGCCGCCGTACGTAGTGTTCATCCGGTCTTGTCCTAAGAACGAGATGCGCGATCTTATCGGGTTCGTTGACACGTCGGGCAGTTTTGCTGGACTTGTTTTACCTTTCTCGAATGTCTTGCCTGAGGAACTCCGATCTTCTTTGGGCTATCTCAAGGTTTCGGTTTTTCATTTGGAATTGCCTTGGATGATTAGGAGATCCGTGGTCGAGGTTATTCCCGCGGCGTGCAGTTAATTTGTGATGGATTAGTTGGAGCACCCCTGCAGGGTAAATCTTTCAGAAAGTCATGCCCACGGTTATGTGGCAACTTGGATATTTTGTTTAGCACCTGGTTATAGTCAACTTGAAGTAAACTCTAATAAAATACACCAACTGTGTGCATAATTGTGATCGCCTCTGCTCGTGAACATGAACCGAGAGAGAACACAGTGGGGTTATGTTTGACGTAAGTAGATGTTCAAGATCACTTAGTGATCATGGTAGTTCTCGATCGTCTTTCGTAGCCACCATATTTACATTCATGTTCTCATAAGATAGCCACCAAATAAATGCGTAGTTCTTCCTGCAAACTCAACACTTACCCCATCCAAACCCATAAGCTTGCATAGTTTTGGTACCCGGGTTACATGATTGCTGAGTTCCCTGTGGCTCACAGATTACAACAATACATGTGCAAGTGTTGATGAGTTTGTGCCAGATGATGTGACCCAGCTCCAGTGGGAGTATGATGAAGAACGTGGCAGGATGTATGTCACGTACCCCGATGAGTAGAGAGGCCATGGTCGAGATGTTTGGGATAGCAAGGCAGATTTTCATTGATTCTTTTTTTGTTTGATTTCGTCCGTAGGGGGACCCTGTCCTGTATGATAGTTGAATAATTGTGTGAACTTGTAATTTAGCTAGTGGCGAGTGTAAGCCAACTCATATACTCATCTCTTCATACATTTGTGAAATGTGAACTTGCGAAATGGCGAGATGCGCCTGTATCCCTGTCGAGGCCCCCATGCCTAAATAAGGATAGGCGTGCATCTTGGGCGTTACAAGTTGGTATTCAGAGCCATACGACCATAGGAGCCCTTTGCTTGATCGACCTTGGCCGAGTTGAGTCTAGTAAAAACGATTTTGAGTCTAGTTATATTGAGTAGGTTTCTTTTACTCCTCTTCTATACTCTGGTGAGGTATTCGACTTAGGAATTTTGATTCTACTCCTCTTCTCGCTCAATTTTTTTTAGGATAACGCGTATATTTTGGGAACCATATGATGTCGATGTGACAGAGTTCTATCTTGGTGCCTCCTGTCTGACTTGATTTCTTCTGGGGAGTTGAGCTCCAGGGGATTCTTTGCACATCGTTATCATTTAGTTTCCTTAGTATCTCAGGTCGGAGGATGTTCGGAATTACTTCAATACTTATCGTGGCAAGATAAGGTCGGAGTCACCCAATACTGGGGAGGCGTTTGGGGTACTGCCATGTTTGTTATCATTGTGCTTTCAAGGATCGGAGATAGATGGAGTTCCGAAGCCTCTAGTTATGTGTTGACGGATGGATACAGTTGGAGTGTAGGGCTTGTTAGTTGTGTGAGATATTTTGCCTCCCTGTATCACCAACACCCTATTGCATAACCATAGAGTTCGGAAGTTCTTAGGTGAGAATTCAAGTAGTTACCTAGGATCATCTTTCTTCAGATGTATGAGGTACATACATTTATTCTGAGCATATCTTAGCTCAATACCTTGTTGTGTATATTCAAGTGGCTTCTAATATCTGATGATGTTATCGCAAACCCGAAGAAGGCGTTCTAAGTAATTTTTCAGTCGGAAGGCTATTAATGTTATTCCGTTCAATTTCTTTCAAGTCATTTGGTTCAGCTTATTGCAATCATGTTTGTCAATGATGTGTTGATGTTCTTGTCCACCTCTAGGATGTCTCCACCAACTCGCGGGAATCCGGGTCGTGGTGAAGAGCAGTCTGATCCTCCACCACCCCCACCATCGCCCCCTGCTCTAGAATCTTGGCAAGCTATGACGGCCGCAACCAATGCGAATACTCAGATGTTGCTCAGGCTGTTGCCAGAGAGAGATCACGATCAGCAAGGATACCAAGGCAATTTCCAGAATCAGCCTCAATTTGCGACACTCAAGCAGTTCCTTTCCAACCAGCCCAAGTCTTTCACCTGTTGTGAGCAGCCTTTTGATGTAGTTGATTGGCTCCGCGACATGAGCAAGCTCTTCGAGTGCAGCAATGCCAGACCAGAGGACTATGTCAGGTTCGCGTCATTTTAGCTCAACGGTCAGGCAGCAGATTGGTGGCAGCAATGCAAGGACTCAGGTGCGATCGTGTTGTCAGCTGGGATGATTTTTGTCGTGACTTCAGGGCCCATTACATTCCGACGAGCTTTGTCGAGGAGATGCATGAGAAGTTCAGGCACCTAAAGCAGGGAAGCAAGTCTGTCTATCAGTACAACGTTGAGTTCTAGAATCTGTCCCGCTATGCTAAAAAAGATGTTCCTGACGACAAGTCCATGATTTATCAGTTCAAAGGTGGTCTCAAGGATGAGCTTCTGCCGGGTCTGGTCCTCCAAGAGCCTTGTGAGTTTGATCAGTTCTACAACATGGCTTTGAATGTCGAGGCAACTCATCTCAAGTTAGAGAACTCAAGGAAGTATTTTAGGGAATCCTACTCTTCTTCTTCCAGCTCTTAGATGGTCCCTAAGCAGCAGAATTATTGGGTTCCTCCTCCTCCTTCGCTTCGATCCCCTCAGCACCAGAAGCAGTTCGGTGGTTGTGCTTGTTCCCACCCACCCAACCCGGGTTATCAACAGAGGCCCCAGGCACCCAAGTTAGCTAATGTTCCTCCTCTAGGCAACTTCCGTATGCTCTCAGAGGTTACTTGTCAAAATTGTGGTCAGAAGGGTCACTACTCAAAGAAGTGCAACAACCAGCAACGTCTTCCGCCGGCTCCTCCAGCCAGACCTCCAAGCAATGCTATGGTGAAGCATAATCCCAATCATCAAGAGTGGACATGGTGAATGCAGCTGAAGCAGAGCAGTCTCATGAAGTGATTATGGGTAATCTCGCAGTCAATTCTTTTCTTGCAAATTTTTTGTTTGATACTGGTGCATCACATTCATTCATATCTAGGCCTTTTGTTGCTAAGCATGATTTCGTGATGATGAAGACCCCTAGACCATTAAATGTTCTTTCTCTGGGTTTGCAAATGACTTCCAATGTGTGCGTTCCGGGTGTTTCTATCAAGATGGGAGATTATTCTTTTCTGGCTTCTCCAATTGTTCTCGGTAATTCTGATATTGATCTCATTCTTGGCATGTATTTTCTGGCTATGAACAAGGCGTATGTTGATTGTCAAGCCAAGGAAGTCAAATTGACTCATCCTTCAGAAGACGTGATCATTTTCGAAGCTCGCGATGACATGATTCGTCTCTCTGCTCTTTAATGAGAAAGGTGAAATCTCAGCCATTTCTCAAATTCCGGTGGTTTGCGAGTATGAAGATGTCTTTCTCGAAGAATTTCCAGGAATGCCTCCGCACTGGCTAGCTGAGTTTGTGATTGATCTCGAACCTGGAACCGAACCGGTTTGCAAGCGTCCTTATAAGCCTGGCTCCGAAGAGCTGAAGAAGTAGCTAGATGAACAAGAACGTCTGGGTCTAATCATACCAAGTTCTTCTCCATGGGGTTGTGGTGTGTTGTTTGTCAAGAAGGAGGATGGCATGAACCAACTTTGTGTCAATCACTGTCCATTGAATAAAAAGGCAATCAGGAACAAGGACCCACTTCCCAACATCAATGAGTTGTTTGAACAACTAAAAGGTTCCAAGGTTTTCTAAAAGTTTGATCTTTGCATGGGCTATCATCAGATTCGCATTCGTGAAGAAGATATTCCAAAGACTGTTTTCAGGATGAGTTTTGGATCTTATGAGTACACTGTCATGTCCTTGGGTCTTGCAAATGCTCCTCTGGCCTTCTCCAGAATGATGAATATCATATTATCTCCTTTTAAGAATGAGTTCATCTTGGTGTATTTGGATGATATTATCGTGTTCTCGGAGACTGAAGAAGAACATGCTGAGCATCTTCGGATTGTGCTTGACAAGCTAAGAGAGCATCAGTTCTATGCTAAGTTTTCCAAGTGTGAGTTTTGGCTCTATGAAGTGGTGTACCCGGGGCATGTGATCTCTGCCGAGGGCATTAAAGTGCACCCTGAGAAAGTTGAGGCAATCTTGAAGTGGGAGCCTCCTCGTAATGTCAAGCAGCTTCGTAGCTTCCTCGGGCTTGCAAGTTACTGCAGAAGATTCATGGAGAACTTCTCTCAAATTGCTAATCCCCTGTCCAATCTCCTCCAGAAGAATGTCAAGTATTCTTGGTCTCCTAAGTGTGATGTGGCGTTCAATACGCTCAAGTTGAAACTAACGTCAGCTCCAGTTCTTGTTCCTCTAGAGAAATCAAAGCCTTTCCAGGTGTTCTGTGACGCTTCCCTCCAAGGTCTAGGTGGTGTTCTCATGCAAGATAAGAAGATTGTTTCTTATACCTTGTGACAACTAAAGCCTAGCGAGAAAAACTACCCCACTCATGATCTTGAGTTGAAGGCAGTTGTGCATGCTCTCATGACTTGGAGACATTTGTTGTTGGGTAGACCAGTTGAGGTGTACACTGATCACAAGAGCTTGAAGTACATTTTCACTCAACCCAATCTCAATCTTCGGTAGTCTCGTTGGGTGTAAATGATTGAAGACTTCAACCCAAGCATTGAGTATACTCCTGGAAAAGAAAATGTCATTGTAGATGCACTAAGCCGAAAGGTGTACTACAACAGTATTATCCTGAAGCCTCTTCAACCCGAGTTTTGTGAAGCCTTTCGCAAGCTCAATCTCCAAATGATTCCGCAGGGATTTCTTGCAAATCTTCAAGTCTCTCCGACTCTGGAAGATCAGGTTCACCAAGATAAACTTCTTGATGCTATGGTGAAGAAGGTGAAGAAAGTTGTGTCGAAGGGCATTCCGAAGTATAAGTGCTTTCACGTTGATGACAAAGATACCTTGTTCTTTGAGGACCGTCTGGTGGTTCCAAAAGGTTATATCAGGAAGGTTATCATGGACGAAGCACACAATTCTCTCCTATCTATTCATCCAGCCAGTTCCAAGATGTATTAGGACCTCAAGCAAACCTTCTGGTGGACTCGCATGAAGCGTGAAATTGCTCAGTTCATGAACGAGTGTGATGTTTGTCGCAGAGTGAAGGCGAAACACCAACTTCTAGCAGGTCTCCTTCAGCCCTTGCCTATTCTAGAGTGGAAATTTGATCATGTGGAGATGGATTTCGTCACTAGTTTTCCCAATTCAAGAAGAGCAATGATGCCATCTTTGTGGTTATCGGCAAGCTGAAAAAAGTTGCCCATTTCCTTCCGGTCAAAGAGTCTATCTCGGCAGCTCAACTGGCAGAGATGTATACGTCAAGGATAGTTTCTTTGCATGGTATTCCTTAGATCATATCCTCAGATCGTAGAAGCCTCTTCACTTCCAAGTTCTAGGACTCCTTCCAGACTGCTATGGTTACCCAGATCCGTTTCAGCACCGCATTCCATCGTCAGACAAGTGGCCAAGTTGAGAGAGTTAATCAAATCCTCAAAGACAAGCTCGGAGCCTGTGTGATTTCTTTCGGCATGAAATATGAAGACTACCTTCCATACGCTGAATTTTGATACAACAACAACTTTTAGGCTAGTTCAGGCAAGGCCCCATTCGAGATTCTCTACGACAGGAGGTGTCGTACCTCGCTCAATTGGTTTGAAACCGGTGAGCGTCAAATTTTGGGCAAAGACATGATAACTGAAGCAGAAGAGATGTGTCGTGTCATTCGTGAGAACCACAAAGCAGCTCAATCCCGATAGAAGAGTTATTATGATAACAAACATCGGGATGTCTCCTTTCAGATTGTTGACTTTGTCTATCTCAGAGTTTCTCCCATGAAGGGCACTCGACGGTTTGGGATCAAAGGGATGCTAGCTCCTCGCTTTGTGGTTCCTTTCAAAATTGTGGGAAAGGGAGGTGACCTTGCCTATCAAATCGAGCTTCCTCCAAATTTCGCAAATGTGCATGATGTCTTCCATGTCTGTCAGCTCCGGAGGTGCTTCAAGACTCCCAAGTGTACCATTGACCTCCAAGACATTGATCTCCCAAAAGACCTGTCCTCTCGTGAGAATCCAGTTGCTATTCTCAATGAGACTGAGCATAAGACTCACAACAAGTCAATCAAGTTTCTCAAGGTGAAGTGGTCTCATCATTTCGATAGAGAAGCTACTTGAGAATCTAAGGATCTTCTCCATTCCGAATTTCTAGAGTTCTTTCGTTCTTAGATCTCGGGTCGAGATCCTCTTGTAGTGTGGAATAGTTGTACCAGCCCAAGTACCCCCTTGCCATTTTTGTCATGTATGTCATGTGGACCTTCCATGTTTGCCACCATGTGTTGTGCTAGATATAATTTTTGCTTCATGGCATTCTAGCATCATGGCATCATAAGCATTCATCATCATGTTGTTTTGTGTGCACAAGGGTGTGGTGATGTGATTGTGGTGTGGTTGAAGTGTTATGTGTGTTTAGGCTCATGAGAGTGAGGTGTGTGCATGTGGAGTTACACCCCTTTCCCATTTTTGCATCAAAGCAAAAAAACCTTTTTGTTCTCAATTGTTTTATGACAATCGATTAAACTTGTCTTATAAATATTTTAAAAATGTTTTGTTGCTTAAGTAAATTGTTTAGACTGGAGTAAGCGAGCTCTTTCATTTGTTGCTACTTTTGTCATTAATGTCTTTTAATAAACATCAGTATATTTTAATTTAAGTAATTAATTTTCTTTGGCTAAAAATTGCTAGTTCATTTTTATTAAATAGGTTGCATTATTTTAGTGCCAAGGTATTATTTTAAATCCTTTTCTTTCTCTCTGGGTTTTTGGTTTGGTTTTGATTTGTTTTAAAAACAGAAATCAACCTCTGTTTTGAGAGAGAGAGAGAAAGAGTTCCATGGGCGATGGGCCTCATCCCCCTCGTGGCCCATCTTCCCCTTCATTCCGCAGCCCAACAGAGCACCCGACGACCACCTGCTCCGTGTCCTTCCTCTGCCTGGCGATAGAGAGAGCAGTGAGCGTGCCTGCCATTTGGCATGGACGTCGAGACAACGTTAGTCCCTGATCCCCTTTATAAGGAAGTCGTCGCGCATCCCTAGGGTTCCCTCTCCCCGTTCCTCCGTCCTCCTTGCCGCGCCACCGCCAGGTAAGGTAGCCAAGTGTCTATCATCGCCCTGGCCGCGATGCTCCGGCCGTGCGGTTGCTTGTGCTGGGGTTGACCTCCTCGTTGCGCTTCCGGTGCTCTGGTGCGGTGGGTGGACCTGCCCGCCATGCACTCGGCTTCCTTGTCGTCCCGAGGATCTCCGAGGCGCAGATCGACCCCATGCCCGAGCCTTCTTCCTCTTCGTTTTTGGTTCTGGGTTGTCGCCACGCGCCATCATCGTCTATGTCGCCTCCAGCTCGTCCTCGACCCCTTCTCCTTGCACCTGGTAAGGAGGTACGACCCCTCCTTCCCTTCCCCCTTGCTGTCATGTAGTTATCCGCGTGTACATGTAGATCGGGACGCACCGCGCTCGTGCTCTCCGTGCTCTGGCAACCGCGTTCCTTTCTGTTCTGCCCGCGTCAGAAGGTCTGCTTGCGCCTTGCGCCGCTGCACGCACGTCTATGCATGTGCAGTGTCCTCCAGCAGCGTGTTAGTAACGCCGCTAGCGAGCCAGCCCTCTCGTAGCCGCCGCAGATGCCACCACTGCATGAAGCCCGAGCCGAGCACAAGCTTGAGCTCGAGCCCTCCCTCTACCGCCGTGCATAGGTAGTTCTGACCCTAGGATTGGAGCCCCCATGGCCACCGCAGCTCCCCCCGGTGCTCCTCCGGGCCGGTGGTCACCGCCATTGCCATCGGCGATGGATCCTTCTCCTCTGCCGCGAGGAAGGTGGAAGGCCTCTATTTTCTCTGTTGATGTCGAGCGCTTCCTCCATTCTGTCGTGTGTCCGTCAGTGGCGTAGTGGTAGCGAGCCATGGCACAGACCGAGGGTTTGGGGTTCGATTCCCCTTGCCCCCTTTTTCTTTTTTGGCTGGATGAGTGTGTGCGTGTGTGTGTGTGTGAGTTCTATCTGGATCCCATGTGGCTGCGGCCGGATCATGTGTGTGTGCGTGTCTGTGTGCGAGTGTGCCCGCGTGTGTGCGTGTGTGGGTGGATCCCGTGTGGCCAGGTGGATCTACGTGTGCCTGTGTGTGTGCGTGGTGTGGCCTGTGCGTGGTCCAGTGTGTGTGTGTATGACAAGTGGGCCCTGGCCCCACTTCTCATCCTCAGAGGGGGCTTGGTGTGATTGACCAGTGGGACCCTCTCTTGTTTTTTTAATAGGTTTATTTTTTTATTTTTTTATAGAAATAAATTCCATTTCTGGAGGTGTCCAAATATGGACTTGGCCATTTTTTGCACTGGCTAAAATACGAAGGTTTTGACTTATAAGTCATATAGGTTTTTGTGCATTTTTTTCAAGCTAGGGTTGTGTGTGTTTTTCCTATGCAAACATATGAGTGTGATATATGGATTTGGGGTTGAAAAATCCCAGGAATCCATTGGTGTGATTTTTTTTAGCTTTTGAGCAAGTTTCGCAAAATTTCATTTTGTTCCAATATGTCATTTTGTCGTTTTTGTAAGAATAAATCCATGCATGCTATGATAATTGTGTCAACCTGTAAGTGGTAGGGTCTTGTGAGTATTATGCCATGGTATTTTATTTTGACATGATAAACTTGCATATAAGTGGGAGTCTTGATCCAAAGTAGCTAATAAAATGTTGCTAATTTCAACATGCTAAATATTTGTAAGTCTGAGAATCTGTTATTATTTTTATCCCATGTTGAGTGGATGCTACCAAGTGTTCTATGGTGTTTTAGCTCAAGCTCAGTGCTAGTGTTTTGTAGTACACAATGTCCTCTACCATCCTCTTAAATTGCATGCCATGAGGTGGTCTCTAGCATCATTGTTTTCTACTGTCAATTTCCTATGAGCTTAACTCAGATTCCAGAAAACTGTGATTTTCATCAAGTCCCTAGAATCTGTTTGATTATGCCATCTTGTGAGCTTCATGCTTAGTGATCCTTGCTTCCTTTAAAGTTTGTGTAGTTGGATGATTTTTCAAGCATGTTATGTAGTTTCTGTACATGCTTTGTTTGAGGTTGGAAACATCCTGTAGCTCTAGATATTTGTCGTGCAAGTTGCTATGTTGCTGTTTTGGAAAGGATATGTGTGGTGTTGTTTTGTGACTTGTTGGATCTATGCTCCATTGTTTTTATTGATATTTGGATCTATTGTGATTGGGGTTTCATTTCGTAACCAGTGGCTACCTTGGAATACCAAGGAATAGACCATGGCCCTCCCTGTCTTGTATTTTTGTCTTCGTACCTTGCCGTGAGCATAGCGTGACATACGTTACTCCGTTTCCTACGTTCTGCATATGCATTTGCATTGATTTTGCATGAAACATCCGTATTTGCCATGATCATTCATTTTCAGAAAACTTAACATGAGGTTCTGTCCAAAATTCTAAATAACTTAACTATTGCATGAGAAACATGACTAGCTTAGGATTGCCATGTTAAATACTTCAAATGAATCATGCATCAACTTGGTTGTGAATTGCACCTTGGTTGTTTGTTTATTTGGTGTTGTTTCTCTTTGGGTAGACGCGAGTGTCGAACCTGAGTATGAGGATCCAGGAGAGTACAATTACAAGGACCCAGCTCTTTGTCCCTCTAAAGAACCAACAGGCAAGATGATCGTACCCACATCCCAAGACTATTTTTGCTTTTCTAGATGTCTCACTCTTATTGTTACTCTTGCGTTACCTACCACTTGAATTTCAAGCCTCCTACATTGCCATGATAGCCTCTAACCCCTCCACTACCTAGCAAACCTTGTTTGGCTAAGTTACCACTGCTCGGCCCCTCTTATAGCATTTTTACATGCAGGTGCCGGTTGTTTCCATGTGATAACATGGATATCTGGAGATATCACAATATTTTGTGATATTTAAGTTAATGCACAGATATATTTTGGTGAGGTGGAAGGCCTGGCCTTTTCCCAGTGTTTTGTTCCACTTTTACTGCCGTAGTACTTGTTACCGGTGTTATGTTTGTTGGGAAACATTGCATGGGAAACAAAAACTTTCCTACGCACACACAAGATCTATCCATGGTGATGAGCATCTACGAGAGGGAGAGTAGATCTACATACCCTTATAGATCGCTAAGCGGGAAGCATTAAAAAACGCGGTTTGTGTAGTCGAACGTCTTCACAATCCAGATCGCTGAGCGTCCCGCGATCCCATCGCGATCTATCTCGCGATCCAATCATGATCCATCCCGTGATCCCATCACGATCCGTCCCGCGATCAAATCACCAATTGTCTTGGAATCTTGATAACGGTCCTTCCGATCTAGCGCCGAACGGATGACACCTCCTCATTCAGCACACGTAAAGTTCAATGACGATCTCCGCCTTCTTGATCCATCAAGAGGGAGAGAAGAGGTAGATGAGTTCTCCGGTAGAGCGATTGCATGACGGCGATGGTGGTTGAACTATTCCGGCAGGGCTTTGCCTAAGCACCACCGAACTAGACTAGAGGAGAAAACCGATCTAGAATAGTAGAGGGAGCACGTGGAAATTAGAGTTAGCTCTTCCCTCTAAATCCTCTAGTATATATAAGAGGGAGGGAGGGGAGGAGGCAGCCTCAAACCCTTAAGGTTTGGTTGAAGTTGGGGGTGGAGGAGTCCTACTCCAATCCTATTAGGAGTAGGATTCCTCCTTTCCACTTGGAAACTCTTTCCACCTCTACACCTTTTCGGTTTTCCCACCCCTAGCCGCATGGGCCTTAGTGGGGGCTTAGTCCAGCCCACCAGGGGCTGGTTTGACTCCTCCCACAGCCCATGAGGTCCTTCGGGTCGAGACACCCCTCCCAATGGTCCCCCAGCACTCCCGGTACACTGCCGATGAGCCCGAAACTTTTCCAGTGAGCAATACAGGACTACCTATATATCAATCTTGATCTCTGGACCATTCCGGAACTCCTTGTGACGTTCGGGATCTCATCCGGGACTCCAAACAACCTTCGGTCACCTCCATACATAACTCTACTATATTGAAACTGTTGGGGAACATTGCATGGGAAACAAATTTTTTCCTACGCACACACAAGATATATCCATGGTGATGAGCATCTACGAGAGGGAGAGTGGATCTACATACCCTTGTAGATCGCTAAGCGGGAAGCATTAAGAAATGCGGTTGGCGTAGTCGAACATCTTTGCGATCCAAATTGCTAAGCATCCCGCGATCTCATCACGATCCGTCCCACGATCCAATCACGATCCGTCCCGTGAACTCATGACGATCCGTCTCGCGATCTCATCATGATCCGTCTCGCGATCTTGATTACGGTCCTTCCGATCTAGCGCCGAACGGACGACACCTCCGCGTTCAGCACACGTATAGATCAATGCGATCTCCACCTTATTGATCCAATAAGAGGGACTGGAGAGGTAGATGCGTTCTCCGGCATCACGACGACGTTGCGGAGATGGTGGTGGAGCTATTCTAGCAGGGCTTCGCCTAAGCATCGCTGAAAACCGATCTAGAGGAGAAACTGTGATCTAGAGGATAGGTAGCACGTGGCTATTAGGGTTAGATTTTTCCACCAAATCCTCTAGTATATATAGGAGGGAGGGAGGGGAGGAGGAAGCCTCAAACCCTCAAGGTTTGGTCTAAATTGTAGGTGGAGGAGTCCTACTCCAATCCTATTAGGAGTAGGATTCCTCCTTTCCACTTGGAAATTCTTTCCACCTCTCCAGCTTTGGATTTTTACCTTCTCAAACCACTCCAGCCACATGGGCCCCTCGAGGAGGCTTTGCCAAGCCCACCAGGGGATGGTTTACCTCCTCCCACAACCCATGTAGCCTCTTGGGTCGAAATACCTCTCCCGATGGTCCCCCGGTACACTACCGACACTCCTCGTACACTACCGATGAGCCCGAAACTTTTTCGGCGACCAAAACAGGACTTCCTATATATCAATATTTACCTCCAAACCATTTCGGACCTCCTCGTGATGTCCGAGATCTCATCCGGGACTTCGAACAACCTTCGGTCACCACCATACATAACTCTACGGAAACGTCACCGAACCTTAAGTGTGCAGACCCTGCGGGTTCGAGAACTATGTAGACATGACCGAGACACCTCTACGGTCAATAACCAATAGCGGTACCTAGATGCCCATTGTTTATTCCCACATATTCTAGGAAGATCTTTATTGGTCGAACCTCTATGTCAAGGATTCAGTTAATCTCGTATGATGTTCCCCTTGTTCTTCGGTATGTTACTTGCCCGAGATTCGATCGTTGGTATCTCCATACCTAGTTCAACCTTGTTACCGGCAAGTCTCTTTACTCGTTCCATAATACAA
This sequence comes from Hordeum marinum, assembly GCA_022496015.1. Lineage (NCBI taxonomy): Eukaryota > Viridiplantae > Streptophyta > Magnoliopsida > Poales > Poaceae > Hordeum > Hordeum marinum. The sequence continues at coordinate 194,721,523 of CM039677.1, forward strand.
CATCCCGTGACTAACACTTAGTCACATTGCTTGCAAGGCTTATTGTGATGTTGTATTACCGAGTGGTCCCTGAGATACCTCTCCGTCATACGGAGTAACAAATCCCAGTCTTGATCCATGCCAACCCAACAGACACCCTCGGAGATACCTGTAGAGCACCTTTATAGTCACCCAGTTCTGTTGTGACATTTGATACACACAAGGTACTCCTCCGGTGTTAGTGAGTTGCATGATCTCATGGTCATAGGAACAAATACTTGACATGCGGAAAACAATAGCAATAAACTGACACAATCATATGCTACGTTTGTAGTTTGGGTCTTGTCCATCACATCATTCTCCTAATGACGTGATCGCATTATCAAATGAAATCTCATGTCCATGACTAGGAAACCATAGCCATCTTTGATCAATGAGCTAGTCTATTAGAGTCATACTAAGGACATGGTGTTATCTATGTGTCCACACATGTATCCGAGTTTCTGATCAACACAATTATAGCATGGATAACAAACGATTATCATGAACAAGGAAATATGATAATAACCAATTTATTATTACCTCTAGGGCATATTTCCAACAGTCTCCCACTTGCACTAGAGTCAATAATCTAGTTCACATCACCATGTGATTCGCATTGTTATGAATCTAACACCCAATGGGTTCTGAGGCTTGATCATATTTTGTGTGTGAGAGAGAGGTCTTTTAGTCAACGGGTCTGCGACATTCAGATCCATGTGTACTTTGCAAATCTCTATGTCATCTGTAAATACTGCTACCACACTCCACTTGGAACTATTCCAAATGGCCGCTCCACTATACGTATCCGGATTGCTACTAAGAGCCATCCGGTAGAGTGTTAAAGCTTGCATCGACGTAACTCTTTACGACGAACACTTTATCACCTCCATAATCATGAAACATCTCCTTAGTACTCTAATTGCTAAGGATAATCTTGACCACTATCCAGTGATCAACTCCTAGATCACTCTTGTACCCCTAGACAGACTCATGGCAAGGCACACACAACTTTGAGTCTATGGCCAAGACATAGCGGACGACATTTCTCCTTTATCTTTCTTCTGCCATGGTAGAGCTTTGAGTCTCACTCAACTTCACACCTTACAAATTAGGCAAGAAATATTTCTTTAACTGATCCATTTTGAACTATTTCAAAATCTTGTCAAGGTATGTACTCATTGAAAGTCTTATCAGACGTCTTGATCTATCTCTATAGATCGCGATGCCTAACAATTAAGTAGCTTTATCCAGGTCTTCCTTTGAAAAACTCTTTTCAATCAACCCTTTATGCTTTCCAGAGATTCTACATCATTTCCGATAAACAATATGTCATCCACATATGCTTATCAGAAACTCTATACTGCTCACACTCACTTTATTGTAAATACAAGTTTCTCATAAACTTTGTATAAACTCAGAAAAACTTTGATCACCTCATTAAAGCGTATATTCCAACTCCGAGATGATTGCTCCATCCCTTAGAAGGATTGCTGGAGCTCGCACACCTTTTAGCATCCTTAGGACTAATAAAACCTTCTTGTTGTATCACATACAACTTTTCCTCAAGTAAACTGCTAAGGAAACGATGTTTTGTCATCCATCTGCCAAATTTTATAATTGAAAATGTAGCAACTGCTAACATAATTCCAACAGATTTTAGCATCGCTACGAGTGAGAAAGTCTCATTGCAGTCAACTCTTTGAACTTGTCGGAAACTTCTTTGTGACAAGTCAAGCTATATAAATGGTGACATTTACTATCAGCGTCTGTCTTCATCTCAAAGGTCCATTTGTACTCGATGACCTGCCGTCCAACGAGCAAGTCTACCAAAGTATATACTTGGTTTTTATACATGGATCCTTTCTCAGATTTCATGGCCTCTAACCATTTGTCGGAATCCAGGCCGATCATCGCTTCACCATATCTCGTAGGTTCATCATTGTCCAACAACATGACCAACAAGACAGGGTTGTCGTACCACTCAGGATAAGTACGCATCCTTGTCGACCTATGAGGTTCGATAGTAACTTGATCTGAAGCTTCATGATCATCATCATTTACTTCCTCTTCAACTGACGCAGGTTCCACACAAACATCTTTCTGCGCTATTCTACAATCTGGTTGAAACAAAGGTTCAACAACCTCATCAAGTTCTATCTTCCTCCCACTCAATTCTTTTGAGAGAAACTTTTTCTCGGGAAAGGACCCATTTTAACAACAAACACTATATGCTTGGATCTAAGATAGAAGGTTCACCCAACAGGTCTTAGGGTAATCTATAAAGATGCATTTGTCCGCTTTGGGTTCGAGCTCATTAGGTGAAAACATTTTTCCACACAAGCATCGCAGCCCCAAACATTAAGAAATGATAGCTTAGGTTTCTATCAAACCATAATTCACACGATGTCATCTCAACGGATTTAGATGGTGCCCTATTTAAAGCGAAAGTAGTTGTCTCTAATGCATAACCCCAAAACTACAGTAGCAAAACGATAAGAGACATCATAGCCCACACCATATCCAATAAAGCACGAGTATGACGTTCGGACACACCATAACACTATGGTGTTCCAGGTGGCGTGAGTTGTGAAACGACTTTCACATTGTCTAAAGTTGTATGCGAAACTCGTAACTCAGATATCCACCTCCACGATCATGTCGTAGAAATTTTTATCTTCTTGTCACGATGATCTTAAACTTCACTCTGAATTTGCTTGAACTTTTCAAATGATTCAGACTTATGTTTCATTAAGTAAACATACACTATATCTACTCAAATCATCAGTGAAGGTAAGAAAATAACGATATCCACCACACGCTACAAGACTCATTGGATTGCATACATCAACATGTATCATTTCCAATAAATCACTTACCCGCTCCATCAATCCGGAAAATTGGGTCCTTAGTCATCTTGCCCAAGAGGCATGGTTCGCATGTCTGAACCGATTTGAAATCGAATGAGTCCAAACATCCATCAACATGGAGTTTCTTCGTGCGCTTTATACCAATATGACATTTACCGACAGTGCCACAAGTATGTGTTACTATCATTATTAACATTTTATCTTTTGGCATCAATGTATTGAATATGTGTATTACTATGATCAAGATTCAAAAAACCATTCTCACTGGGTGCATGATCATTGAAGGTATTATTCATGTAAACAGAATAACAATTATTCTCTAACTTTAATAAATAACCATGTTGCAATAAACACGATCTAATCATGTTCATGCTCAACGCAAAACACCAAATAACATTTATTTAGGTTCATCACTAATCCCTAAGGTAGAGTGAGTGTGCGATGTCAATCACATCAACCTTGGAAACATTTCCAACACACATCGTCACCTCACCCTTAGCTAGTTCTCTGTTTATTCCGTAGCTTTAATTTTGAGTTAGTAACATTTAGCAACCGAACCGGTATCCAATACCCAGGTGCTACTAGGAGTACTAGCAAGGTACACATCAATAACACGTATATCAAATATACTTCTATTCACGCTGCCAGCCTTATTATCTACCAAGTATCTAGGGTTGTTCCGCTTGAGCGACCGCTCTCCTCATAATAGAAGCACTTAGTCTTGGGTTTGGGTTGAACTTTGGCTTGCTTCACTGGAGCAGCAACTGACTTGCCATCCATGGAGTTTCCCTTCTTGCCCTTGCCCTTCTCGAAATTAGTGGTTTTACTAACCATCAACACTTGATGCTTCTTTTTGATTTCTACCTTCGCGGTTTCAAACATTGCGAATAGCTCAGGGATCATTATTTCCATCCCCGGCATTTTATAGTTCATCACCAAGTTCTAGTAGCTTAGAGACAGTGACTTGGAGAACTATATCAATCACTATCTTATCCGGAAGATCAACCCCCACTCGATTCAAGCGATTATAGCACCCAGACAATCTGAGAACATGCTCAATGATTAAGCTATTCTCCTTCATATTGCAGGCAAAGAATCTTGTTGGAGATCTCATATCTCACAACACGGGCACGAGCTTGAGATCCCAATTTCAGCTCTTAGAACACCTCATATGTTCCGTGACGTTCAAAACGTTTTGGAGCCTCAATTCTAAGCCGTAACGCATGACACACATAACTATAAAGTAGTCATCAAAACGTGCCCGTCAGATGTTCACAACATCTACAGATGATGCTACAGGGGTTGGTGCACCGAGCGGTGCATTAAGGACATTAGCCTTCTGTGCAGCAATGAGGACAATCCTCAGATCACGGACCTAGTCCGCAATATTATGACCATCATCTTTCAACTCTATTTCTCTAGGAACATATAAAAATTCAAGGGAGCTACATCGCGAGAAAGTAATCTACAACGTAATTTGCAAAGACACAACTAACTATGTTCATGATACTGAGTTCAATTAATCATATTACTGAAGAACTCCCACTCAAATTGACATCCCTTCGGTCATTTGAGTGATACATGATCCAAATTCACCAACTCAAGTCCGATCATCACGTGAGTTGAGGTGGTTTCAATGGTGAACATCATCATGTTGATCATATCTACTATATGACTCATTTTCGACCTTTCGGTCTCTTGTGTTCCGAGGCCATGTCTGTACATGCTAGGCTCGTCAAGTTTAACCCGAGTGTTCTATATGTGCAACACTGGCTTTCACCCGTTGTATGTGAACGTAGAGTCTATCACACCCGATCATCACGTGGTGTCTCCACACGACGAACTTTCGCAACGGTGTACACTCGGGGAGAACACAATTTATCTTGAAATTAAGTGAGGGATCACCTTATAATGCTACCGTCGTCCTAAGCAAAACAAGGTGCATAAAAGGATTAACATCACACGCAAATCATAAGTGACATGATATGGCCATGAACTTGTGCTTTTGATCTCCATCTTCAAAGCACCGGCATGATCTCCATCGTCACCGGCATGACACCATGATCTTCATCATCTTGATCTCCATCAACGTGTCGCCATCGTGGTTCTCGCGCCCACCATGCTTCTACTACTATTGCTACCGTTTAGCAATAAAGTAAAGCATTACATAGCGCTTAATGACTGACATGCAGGTCATATAATAATTATAGACAACCCTATGGCTCCTGCCAGTTGCCGTACTCATCAACATGCAAGTTGTGATATTCTATACGACACATGATCATCTCATACATCACATATATCTCATCATGTAACTGGCCATATCACATTACAACATACCCTGCAAAAACAAGTTAGACGTCCTCTAATTGTTGTTGCATTTTTTACATGGCTGCTACGGGTATCTAGCGAGAACAATTCTCACCTATGCATAAACCACAAAAGTGATACATAAGTTGCTTTTCAACCTTCTCAAGGACTACCTTAGTCGAATCCGATCCAACTAAAGTAGGAGAAACAGACACCCGCCAGCCATCTTTGTGCAAAGAAGTTACATGCCAATCGATGGAACCGGTCTCTCGTAAGTGTATGAGTAAGCTTGGTCCGGTCCGCTTCATCCCACAATACCGCTGAACCAAAACACGACCAAGGGAGGAAGTAATCTAAGCATCAACGCCCACAAACTCTTTGTGTTTTACTCGAGATCTCATCTACACATAGACCTAGCTCATGATGCCACTGTTGGGGAACGTTGCATGGGAAACAAAAAATTTCCTACGGACACGCAAGATCTATCCATGGTGATGAGCATCTACGAGAGGGAGAGTGGATCTACATACCCTTGTAGATCGCTAAGCGGGAAGCGTTAAGAAACGCGGTTGGTGTAGTCAAACATCTTCGCGATCCAAATTGTCGAGCATCCCACGATCTCATCACGATCCTTCCCACAATCCAATCACGATCCGTCCCGCGAACTCATCACGATCCCCCGAACAATCTAATCACGATCCGTCTCGCGATCTTGATCACGGTCCTTCCGATCTAGCGCCGAACGGACGGCACCTCCGCGTTCAGCACACGTACATCTCGATGATGATCTCCGCCTTCTTGATCCAGTAAGAGGGAGTGAAGAGGTAGATGAGTTATCCAGCAGCACAACGGTGTTGTGGCGATGGTGGTGGAGCTATTCCAGCAGGGCTTCGCCTAAGCACCGCTGAAAACCGATCTAGAGGAGAAACTGCGGTCTAGAAGATAGGTAGCACGTGGCTATTAGGGTTAGCTTTTTCCTCTAAATCCTCCAGTATATATAGGAGGGAGGGAGGGGAGGAGGCAGCCTCAAACCCTTAAGGTTTGGTCGAAATTGGAGGTGGAGGAGTCCTACTCTAATCCTATTAGGAGTAGGATTCCTCCTTTCCACTTGGAAACTCTTTCCACCTCTCCACCTTTGGAGTTTTTCCTTCTCAAACCACTCCAGCCGCATGGGCCTTAGAGGAGGCTTTGGCCAGCCCACAAGGGGTTGGTTTACCTCCTCACACAGCCCATGTAGCATCTTGGGTCTAAATACCTCTCCCGATGGTCCCCCAGTACACTACCGGCACTCCCGGTACACTACCAATGAGCCCGAAACTTTTCCGGCGACAGAAATAGGACTTCCTATAGATCAATCTTTACCCCCGGACCATTCCACAGCTCCTCGTGACGTCCAGGATCTCATCCGGGACTCCGAACAACCTTCGGTCACCACCATACATAACTCTATACTACCAAAACGTCACCGAACCATAAGTGTGCAGACCCTGTGGGTTCGAGAACTATGTAGACATGAACAAGACACCTATACGATCAATAACCAATAGCTGGACCTGGATACCCATATTGGTTGCTACATATTCTACAAAGATCTTTATCGGTTGAACCTTCATGTCAAGGATTCAGTTAATCCCTTATGATGTTCCCTTTGTTCTTCGGTATGTTACTTGCCCGAGATTCGATCGACGGTATCTCCATACCAAGTTCAACCTCGTTACCGGCAAGTCTATTTACTCATTTCGTAATACAAGATCCCGTGACTAACACTTAGTCACATTGCTTGCAAGGCTTATTGTGATGTTGTATTACCGAGTCGGCCCTGAGATACCTCTCCGTCACACAGAGTAACAAATCCCAGTCTTGATCCATGCCAACCCAGCAGACACCCTCGGAGATACCTGTAGAGCACCTTTATAGTCACCCAGTTACGTTGCAACGTTTGATACACACAAAGTACGCCTCCGATGTCAGTGAGTTAAATGATCTAATGGTCATAGGAACAAATACTTGTCATGCAGAAAAAGTAGCAATAAACTGACACGATCATATGCTACATTTGTAGTTTGGGTCTTTTCCATCACATCTTCTCCTAATGACGTGATCCCGTTATCAAATGACATCTCATGTCCATGACTAGGAGACCATAGCCATCTTTGATCAACGAGCTAGTCTATTAGAGGCATACTAGGGACATGGTGTTGTCTATGTATCCATACATGTATCTGAGTTTCCGATCAATACAATTATAGCTTGGATAATAAAGATTATTATGAACAAGGAAATATGATAATAACCAATTTATTATTGCCTCTAGGGCATATTTCCAACAGAAACGTCACCGAACCTTAAGTGTGTAGACCCTGCGGGTTCGAGAACTATGTAGACATGACTGAGACACCTCTACGATCAATAACCAATAGCGGGACTTGGATGCCCATATTGGTTCCTACATATTGTACGTAGATCTTTATAAATCGAACCTCTATGTCAAGGATTCGGTTAATCCCGTATGTCGTTCCCTTTGTTCTTCGATATGTTACTTGCCCGAGATTCGATCGTCGGTATCTCTATACCTAGTTCAATATCGTTACCAGCAAGTCTCTTTACTCGTTCTATAATACAAGATCCCGTGGCTAACACTTAGTCACATTGCTTGCAAGGCTTATTGTGATGTTGTATTACCGAGTGGGCCCTGATATACCTCTCCATCACATGGAGTAACATATCCTAGTATTGATCCATGCCAACTCAACAGACACCCTTAGAGATACCTATAGAGCACCTTTATAGTCACCCAGTTACGTTGAGACATTTGATACACACAAGGTACTCCTCCGGTGTCAGCAAGTTGCATGATCTCATGGTCATAGGAACAAATACATGACTTGGAGAAAACTATAGCAATAAACTGACACGATCATATGCAACGTTTATAGTTTGGGTGTTGTCCATCACATCATTCTCCTAATGATGTGATCCCGTTATCAAATGACATCTCATGTCCATGGCTAGGAAACCTTGACCATCTTTGATCAATGAGCTAGTCTATTAGAGGCATACTAATGACATGGTGTTGTCTATGTATCCACACATGTATCTGAGTTTCTAATCAATACAATCATAGCAGGGATAATAAAAGATTATCATGAACAAGGAAATATGATAATAACCAATTTATTATTGCCGCTAGGGCATATTTCCAACAATCTCCCACTTGCACTAGAGTCAATAATATAGCTCACATCACCATGTGATTCGTATTGTTATGAATCTAACACCCAATGAGTTCTGGGGCTCGATCATGCTTTGCATGTGAGAGATGTCTTTTAGTCAACGGGTCTGCGATATTCAGATTCGTGTGTACTTTGCAAATCTCTATGTCATACTGTAAATACTACTACCACACTACACTTGGAACTATTCCAAATGGCTACACCACTATATGTATCCAGATTGCTACTAATAGTCATCCGGATTGGTGCTAAAGCTTGCATCGACGTAACTCTTTGCGACGAACAGTTTAGCACCTCCATAATCGTGAAACATCTCCTTAGTCCTCTAGTTGCTCAGGATAATTTTGACCGTTGTCCAGCGTTCCACTCCTGTATCACTTTTGTACCCCTTGACGGACTCATGGCAAGGCACACACAGGTGCAGCACACAGCATGGCATAATATAGAGCCTATGGCTAAGGAATAGGGGATGATCTTCATCCTTTCTCTTTCTTCTGTTGTGGTCAAGCTTTGAGTCTCACTCAACTTCACACCTTACAAATCAGGCAAGAACTCTTTCTTTGACTAATCCATTTTCAAAATCTTGTCAAGGTATGTACTCATTGAAAGTCTCATCAGGCGTTTTGATCTATCTCTATAGATCTCGATGCCCAACAATTAAGTAGCTTTATCTAGGTCTTCCTTTGAAAAACTCTTTTCGAACAACCCTTCATGCTTTCCAGAAATTCTACATCATTTTCAATCAACAATATGTCATCCACATATGCTTATCAAAAATTCTATAGTGCTCCCATTCACTTTATTGTAAATACAAGTTTCACATAAACTTTGTATAGACTCAAAAACTTTGATCACCTCATCAAAGCGTATATTCCAACTCCGAGATGCTTGCTCCAGTCAGTAGAAGGCTCGCTGGAGCTTTCACACCTTTTAGCATCCTTAGGACTAACAAAACCTTCTAATTGTATCTCATACAACCTTTCCTCAAGGAAAGAAACGATGTTTTGACATCCATCTGCCGGATTTCATAATTGTAAAAATGTAGCAACTGCTAACATAATTCCAACAGACTTTAGCATCGCTACGAGTGAGAAAGTCTCATCGCAGTCAACTCCTTGAACTTGTCGGAAACTTCTTTGCGACAAGTCGAGCTTTATAAATGGTGACACTCACCATCAGCGTCTGTCTTCATCTTAAAGGTCCATTTGTACTCAACGACCTTCCGTTCAAAGGGCAAGTCTACCAAAGTCCATACTTGGTTTTGATACATGGATCCTTTCTCGGATTTCATAGCCTCTAACCATTTATCAGAATCTAGGCCCATCATTGCTTCTCCATAGGTCGTAGGTTCATCGTTGTCTAACAACATGACCTCTAAGACAGGGTTGTCGTACCACTAAGGAGCAGTATGCATCCTTGTTGACCTACGAGGTTCGATAGTAACTTGATCCGAAGCTTCATGATCATCATCATTAACTTCCTCTTCAACTAACGTAGGCTCCACAGAAATATCTTTCTACGCTGCGCTACTCTCTGGTTGGAACAAAGGTTCAACAACCTTGTCAAGTTCTATCTTCCTCCCACTCAATTCTTTCGAGAGAAACTCTTTCTCGAGAACGGACCCGTTTTAGCAACCAACACTTTGTGCTCGGATCTGAGATAGAAGGTATACCCAACTGTTCCCAGGGTATACCATGAAGATGAATTTGTCCGCTTCGGGTTCGAGCTCATTAGGTGAAAACCTTTTTTTTCACATAAGTGCCGCAGCTCCAAACATTAAGAAATGACAGCTTAGGTTTCTATCAAACCATAATTCATATGGTGTCATCTCAACGGATTTAGATTGAGCCCTATTTAAAGTGAATGTAGTTGTCTCTAATGCATAACCCAAAAATGAAAGTGGCAAAACGATAAGAGACATCATAGTACGCACCATATCCAATAGAGCATGACTATGACGTTCAAACACACCATCACACTATGGTGTTCTAGGTGGCGTGAGTTGTGAAACAACTTTCACATTGTCTAAAGTTGTATGCCAAACTCGTAACTCAGATGTTCACCTCCACGATCATATCATAGACATTTTTATCTTCTTGTCATGATGATCTTAAACTTCACTCTGAAATTGGTTGAACTTTTCAAACGATTCAGACTTGTGTTTCATTAAGTAAATATACACTATATCTACTCAAATCATTTGTAAAGGTTAGAAAATAACGATATCCACCGCATGCTACAACACTCATTGGATTGCATACATCAACATGTATCATTTCCAATAAATCACTTGCCTGCTCCATCAAACCGGAAACGGGGTCCTTAGTCATCTTGCCCAAGAGGCATGGTTCGCATGTCTCAACCGATTCGAAACCGAATGAGTCCAAAGATCCATTAGCATGGAGTTTCTTCATGCGATTTATACCAATAGGACATTTAGCGGCAGTGCCACAGGTATGTGGTACAATCATTATTAACTTTGCATCTTTTGGCATCAATGTTATTAACCTGTGTACTCCTACGATCAAGATTCAACAAATTCTCATTGGGTGCATGACCATTGAAGGTATCATTCATGCAAATAGAATAACCATTATTCTCTCACTTAAATGAGTAACCTTATTGCAGTAAACACGATCTAATCATGTTCATGCTTAATGCAAACACCAAATAACATTTATTTAGGTTTTTCACTAATCCCGAGATAGAGAGAGCATGCGATGTTGATCACATCAACCTTGGCAACATTTCCAACACACCTCGTCACCTCACACTTAGCTAGTCTCCATTTTATTCCATAGCTTTTATTTCGAGTTACTAACATTTAGCAACTGAACCAATATCCAATACCCAGGTGCTACTAGGAGTACTAGCAAGGTACACATCAATAACACATATATCAAATATACTTCTGTCGACGTTGCCAACCATCTTATCTACCAAGTATCTAGGGTTGTTCGTCTTCAACGACCACTCTCCTCATAATAGAAGCACTTAGTCTCGAGTTTGGGTTCAACTTTGTGTTGCTTCACTGGAGTAGTAACTGACTTGTCATCCATGAAGTTTCCCTCCTTGCCCTTGCCCTTCTCGAAACTAGTGGTTTTAGTAAACATCAACACTCGATGCTCCTTCTTGATTTATACCTTCGCGGTGTCAAACATCATGAATAGCTCAGGAATCATTATTTCCATCCCTGGCATTTTATAGTTCATCACGAAGCTCTAGTAGCTTTGTGACAGTCAGTTGGAAAACTATATCAATCACTTATCCGGAAGATCAACTCCCACTCGATTCAAGCGATTGCAGCACCCAGACAATCTGAGCACATGGTCAACGATTGAGCTATTCTCCTTCATCTTGCAAGCAAAGAATCTCGTTGGCGATCTCATATCTCACAACACAGGCACGAGCCTGGGATTCGAATTTCAGCTCTTAGAACATCTCATATGTTTCATGACATTCAAAATGTTTTTGGAGCCACAATTCTAACCGTAAAGCATGACACACTAAACTATCAAGTAGTCATCGGAACGTGCCTGTCAGATGTTCACAACATCTATAGACAACGCTAGAGGGGGTGGCGCACCGAGAGGTGCATTAAGGACATAAGCTTCTATGTAGCAATGAGGACAATCCTCAGATCACGGACCCAGTCCACAATATTTCTACCATCATCTTTCAACTCTATTTCTCTAGGAACATATAAAATTCAACGGAGCTACAATGTGAGCTAGTAATCTACAACATAATTTGCAAAGACACTACTGACTATGTTCATGATAATGAGTTCAATTAATCATATTACTTAAGAACTCCCATTCAATTTGACATCCCTCCGGTCATTCGAGTGATACATGATCCAAATTCACCAACTCAAGTCCGATCATCATGTGAGTTGAGGTGGTTTCAATGGTGAACATCATCATGTTGATCAAATCTACTATATGACTCACGTTCGACCTTTCGGTCTCTTGTGTTCCGAGGCCATGTCTGTGCATGCTAGGCTCGTCAAGTTTAACTCGAGTGTTCCGCATGTGCAACACTGGCTTGCACCCGTTGTATGTGAACGTAGAGTCTATCACACCCGATCATCACATGGTGTCTCGACACGACGAACTTTTGCAATGGTGCACACTCGGGGAGAACACAATTTATTTTGAAATTTTAGTGAGGGATCACCTTATAATGCTACCGTCATCCTAAGTAATACAAGGTGCATAAAAGGATTAACATCACATGCAAATCATAAGTGACATGATATGGCCATGAACTTGTGATTTTGATCTCCATCTTGAAAGCACCGACATGATCTCCATAGTCACCGGCAAAACACCATGATCTCCATCATTGTGTCACCATCGGGGTTGTCACGCCCACCATGCACATACTACTATTGCTACCGTTTAGCGATAAAGTAAACCATTCCATAATGCTTAATGAATCACACGCAGGTCATACAATAATTAAAGACAACCCTATGGCTCCTGCCGGTTTCCGTACTCATTGGCATGCAAGTCGTGATATTCTGTACAACACATGTTCAACTCATACATCACAGATATCTCATCTTGTAATTGGCCATATCACATCACAACATACCCTGCAAAAACAAGTTAGACACCCTCTAATTGTTGTTGCATGTTTTACGTGGCTGCTTTGGGTATCTAGCAAGAACAATTCTCACCTACGCAAAACCACAACGGTGATACATAAATTGCTTTTCAACCTTCTCAAGGACCGCCTTTGTCAAATGCGATCCAACTAAAGTAGGACAAATAGACACCCGCCAGCCATCTTTGTACAACGAAGTGAAACGTCAGTCGATGGAACCGGTCTCTCATAAGCATACGAGTAAGGTTGGTCTGGGCCACTTCATCCCACAATACCGCTGAACCAAAACATGACCAAGGGAGGAAGCAATATAAGCATCAACGCCCACAAACTCCTTTGTGTTCTACTCGAGATATCATCTAGACATAGACCTAGCTCATGATGCCACTGTTGGGGAACGTTGCATGGGAAACAAAAAATTCCTATGCACACGCAAGATCTATCCATGGTGATGAGCATCTACGAGAGGGATAGTGGATCTACATACCCTTGTAGATCGCTAAGCGGGAAGCGTTAAGAAGCGCGGTTGATGTAGTCGAACGTCTTCGCAATCCAAATTGCCGAGCTTCCCGCGGTCCCATCACGATCGATCTCGCGATACAATCACGATCTGTCCTGCGATCCCATCACGATCCATCCCGTGATCAAATCACGAATCGTCTCGAATCTTGATAATGGTCCTTCCGATCTAGCGCCGAACAAACGGCACCTCCGCGTTTAGCACAGGTACATCTTGATGACGATCTCCACTTTATTGATCTAGCAAGAGGGAGCGAAGAGGTAGATGAGCTCTCCGACATCACGACGGCGCTGCGGCTATGGTGGTGGAACTATTCCGGCAGGGCTTCGCCTAAGCACCGCTGAACTAGACTAGAGGAGAAAACCGATCTACATGAAGTAGAGGGAGCACGTGGCAATTAGGGTTAGCTCTTCCCTGTAAATCCTATAGTATATATAGGAGGGAGGGAGGGGAGGAGGCAGCCTCAAACCCTCAAGGTTAGGTCGAAATTGGAGGTAGAGGAGTCCTACTCCAATCCTATCAGGAGTAGGATTCCTCCTTTCCACTTAGAAACTCTTTCGACCTCTCCACCTTTTCGGTTTTTCCCACCCCTAGCCGCATGGGCCTTAGTGGGATATTAGTCCAGCCCACCAAGGGCTGGTTTGAATCCTCCCACAGCCCATGAGGTCCTTTGGATCGAGACACCCCTCCTGGTGGTCCCCCGGCACCCTCCCAACACTCCCGCTACACTGCCGATGAGCCCGAAACATTTTTGATGACCAATACAGGACTTCCTATATATCAATCTTTATCTCCGGACCATTCCGGAGCTCCTCGTGACATCCGGGATCTCATTTGGGATTCCTAACAACCTTAGGTCACCACCATACATAATTCTACTATACCGAAACGTCACCAAACCTTAAGTGTGCAGACCCTGTGGGTTCGAGAACTATGTAGACATGACCGAGACACCTCTACGGTAAATAACCAATAGCGGGACCTAGATGCCCATATTGGTTCCTACATATTCTACGAAGATCTTTATCGGTCGAACCTATATGTCAAGAATTCAGTTAATCCCGTATGTCATTACCTTTGTTCTTCGGTATGTTACTTGCCCGAGATTCGATCGTCGATATCTCTATACCTAGTTCAATGTCGTTACAGGCAAATCTCTTTACTCGTTCCGTAATACAAGATCCTGTGGCTAACCCTTAGTCACATTGCTTGCAAGGCTTGTTGTGATGTTGTATTATCGAATGGGCCCTTAGATACCTCTCCGTCACACGGAGTAACAAATCCTAGTATTGATCCAAGCCAACTCAATAGACACCCTCAGAGATAACTGTAGAGCACCTTTATAGTCACCCAGTTACGTTAAGACGTTTGGTACACACAAGGTACTCCTCCGGTGTCAGCGAGTTGCATGATCTTATGGTCATAGGAACAAATACTTGACATGCAGAAAACTGTAGCAATAAACTGACATGATCATATGCTACGTTTATAGTTTGGATCTTGTCCATCACATCATTCTCCTAATGATGTGATCCCATTATCAAATAACATCTCATGTCCATGGCTAGGAAACACCTACCATCTTTGATCAACGAGCTAGTCTATTAGAGGCATACCATGGACATGGTGTTGTCTATGTATCCACACATGTATCTGAGTTTCTGATCAATACAATTATAGCATGGATAATAAACAATTATCATGAACAAGTAAGTATGATAATAACAAATTTATTATTGCCGCTAGGGCATATTTCCAACAATGTTTCCATATTTTGCGCTCCTAACATGCTCGGGGTTATTATGGGGACCCCCTTGATTATTCGTTTGAGATTAAAGCTTGTGTGGCAAGACCCAAGATTGGTACTATTTGCTTAACAACTTAATAAAAATGCATAGGGCTTTGCAACCCCGTGGATAATTAATCAACAACCTGGGCCAGTGCTCCTCATGAGTGTTGGTCAAACCCAGAGCCACTTGCGGGGCCCCCTTGGGGCAACTCGAGGGATCTCTGTCAGTCAGTTGTATGTAGTGTTCATCTAGTCGTGTCCTGAAAACGAGATGCACGACTCTTATTGGGTTCGTCGACATGTCGTGCGGTCTTGCTGGACTTGTTTTACCTTTCGCGAATGCCTTGCGTGAGGAACTCCGATCTTCTTCGGGCTATCTCGATCTTCTTCTTGCGTGAGCACCCTGCATGGTAAATCTTTTGGAAAGCCGTACCTGCGGTTATGTGGCAACTTGGATATTTTGTTTAACACCCGGTTATAGTCAACTTGAAGTAAACTCTAATAAAATATACCAACTGTGTGCGTAATCATGATCATCTCTGCTCGTGAACATGAACTGAGAGAGAACACGGTGGGGTTATGTTTGACGTAAGTAGGTGTTCAGGATCACTTAGTGATCATGGTAGTTCTCGATCATCTTTCGTAGCCACCATATTTACATTCATGTTCTCGTAAGATAGCCACCAAATAAATGC
Organism: Hordeum marinum; assembly: GCA_022496015.1. Classification (NCBI taxonomy): domain Eukaryota; kingdom Viridiplantae; phylum Streptophyta; class Magnoliopsida; order Poales; family Poaceae; genus Hordeum; species Hordeum marinum. The sequence continues at coordinate 194,737,569 of CM039677.1, forward strand.
GTAGTGCTTCCTGCAAACTCAACACTTACCCCTTCCAAACCCATAACCTTCCATAGTTTCGGTACCCGGGTTACATGATTGTCGAGTCCCCTGTGGCTCATAGATTAAGACAATACAGGTGCAGGTGTTGATGAGTTCATGCCAGATGATGTGACCCATCTCTAGTGGGAGTATGATGAAGAACGTGGCAGGATGTATGTCACGTACCGTGATGAGTAGAGAGGCCATGGTCGAGATCTTTGGGATAGCAAGGCACCTTTTCATTGCTTCTTTTCTTCGTTTAATTTCGTCTGTAGAGGGACCCTGTCTTCTGTCCGATGTTTGAATAATTGTACTTGTAAGTTAGCTTGTGGCGAGTGTAAGCCAATTCATATACTCATCTCTTCATACATGTATGCAATGTTTAATGCACTTGCGAAACAGCGATATGTGCCTCTATCCCTGTCGAGGACCCCGTTCCGAAATAAGGATAAGCGCGCATCTTAGGCATTACAGCTTAATAAAAAATGCTCTGAAATACATTTAAAATTGCATTATTTCATGACATGGCACCAAGATGTCTTAGTAAAATTATGGCTTTGTTTCTGACAAGCTTTGACACATACATGTAAAAAACTGGAGCATCACATAAATGCTAGCTCGTTGTTCTGAGGGGGATGGGGACATGGTTGATGATGAACTGCTAGTCCCTACCTCACTTGGCCTTGCTTTTTTCAATTACAATGCACGAATACAATCGTTATGCTAGGATTGGAAAAATTTCGGTGTTCATTCGGCCTTTTTAAGACAGTAAGTGGGGTTTTACCCATTAAATGGCCATAATTCAAAAGTGAAATACATGAACACGCAAGATGGAGGAAAAAATGCTTAGAAAATCATATGTGTGTCCTTGCGTGTGTCCTTATTATGACCCATGCAATAAATTGGACAGAATTCCAAACATCTTGGAGTCACCCTTTGGACACAATTGTTAGGAATCAAGTTTTTTAAATCAAAAAATGCTCAAAAATACATGTACATTTGCATGATTTCACGACATGGCACTTAGAAGTCATGGTAAAAATTATGGCTTTGTTTCAAGTAATATTTGGCACATACACGTACCAAACAAGAGCACCATAGAAGGCTAGCTAGTGGTTTCGAAAGGGAACGGGGGCCACGTATGGTTGATTATGACCCACCAGTCACTACCTCACTTGGCCTTGATTTTTTAACTTAAAATGCATCAATACAACAGTTATGCTAGGATTTACAAAATTTTGGTGTTCATTTGCCTTTTTAAGATAGTAAGTGAGTTTCTAGCCATTTAATGGCCATAGTTGAAATTTGAAATACATGAACATGCAACATGAAGCAAAATTTGGTTGAAAAAATCATATGTGTGTCCTTATTATGCCCCATGCAATTAATTGGAAGGAATTCCAAACATCTTGGAGTCACTCATTGGACACAAACCTTATAAATCTAGGTTTTCAAAATCAGAAAATCAATAAGTGCTCTTAAATGCGTGTAATTTTGCATGATTTCATGACATGGCACCAAAGATGTCGTGGTAAAAATTATGGCTTTTTTCCATATAAGCTTTGACACATACATGTAAAAGACGGAGCATCACACGAAGGATAGTGATGCCTACTACTCACCTTTATTCTTGCAGACACTGTTAGGCCTCCAAGCGTAGAGTTTTGTAGGACAATAGATATTTTCCCACAAGTGGATGACCTAAGGTGTAATAACCCGAGACTGACACTCCAGAAGATTCCTGTTGTATTCCATTATCGTCGTGTGATTTATTTGGTTGTCACATTCATAATCGCATCATTCACATCATCTGTATAGCATCAGCACTCCATTGCCGTCATTTTTCAAAACTTGCATTCGTTCGTAGTTGTCGGTTCTCTCTGTCTTGTTGTTGACCATTTCGTGACCAACCACACATGCACGCGCCTGCGACATCGTTAAAATATTGTTTTTAAAAGTGCATGTAAAACTTTCTTAGAATGGGTTGAAATTTGGCATGCGGTCTGAATGTAGTGTAGGTAGACCGCCTGCCATATTTCATCGCATTCGGAGGTCGTTTGATACCCCAACGGTCAACTATAGTTGCACCATCATCGATTAAATCATCAGACATTTTGGTTTAGAAAAAACATGTCATGGGATACAAACCTCCCTCCATTCTTGACCCAACGCCCTCTACACAACCCACCTACCCCACCTAGCCTAGCCCCATGACCGGCGCCGTCCGATTGCGATCGAACGGGTCGAAGCAATGCAACCCCCCCTAAAACGTACAACCATAGACCCCTGCCTATTTAAGACACCCTTCCTGCCATTTTTGGAGCCCTAGCCCTCCATGCAGCTCCAGCACCACCACCATCATTTTTCGAGCCATCCAGCCCTCCACACCACTTGGCATCGCCCAAGCGTCTGCGCCGCCTCTAGCCACTTCTCCTGGCGACTCCCATGGTACCACGTCGTTGCCCTGCAGCCACCAGCCTCCCCAAGGCCCGCCGCAGCACGGATTTGGCCTGCCCGGGCACGGATCGAGCCGCCGCCAACCATCCTATGCACTCCACACCTCATCCTCCCGTGCCTACATCATTGTGGATTGGGAGTTGCGCCGCCCCACCAGACCACCGTGCTGCCAGCTCGTCGGCCGTAGCTCTAGCGACCGAATCCTAGTAGTTGAGCATCGCTGACCCCGTGCTTTCTCTCTTCCTCCTCTCTCCTCTACTCTTCCTCTCCCCCTTATTTGTCCATGTGTAGGAGAGGCGCCCCATGGATCCCCGACGCTCGAGCTCGTCAACACCAAGCTCCGGTCGTTGTTTAGCGCCAAATCCGACGGGGATGGATGGACCGGTCAGCCTGTATCTAGATCCGGTTGCCTCCCCATCCCGTTCACCTTGACCGATGGGATCCACGTCGGAGTTGCCCACCGCCATGGCCCTGCTCGAGTAGGAGCTCGAGGAGGAGGCTAACCCTCGCAGCCTTAGCGCCTCCCTCGCGTGCGCCAGGTGGCCCGCCAGCCCCACGCCTCCCAAGGCCAAACATTGCCAAGACGCCCCACCGATATGGGCTAGGCCCATTATGGTGAGCCCATTGCCTAATTCCTCTATATGTTGCATAGGCGCCTGTTAGTTATCTTGAGCCCATGTACTATTTGCCCAACATGCTCCAGATTCGGCCGAGGAGCTTTTTCTATTAAATATGCCATGTACACATATTAGTTACCTAGCACTTAGAGTCTGTTTGGGCGCTATTGCAGATTCGGCCCATAGTTATTTTTTTAGTGTCTGCGAATTTCCCTATTTAACCAGGACATTTCTAATTACAAAAAAAGCCATGTTTTTTTGCATTGCTCGTAAATAAATAACCGTGCATCGGATTAAAATGATTTTAATATGTAAAATGTTTAGAATTTTGTGTAGATTAAGAATATTGAACTTACAACCATGATAAAAATGTTTAAACTTGCTGTTTGCATTAATTCGCGTAAATACCATGTGAAAATGATTTATTTCATAACTAAATAACCGTAGCTCCATTTAAAATGTTCCACATATGTAACTTGACTAAAAAAACATGTAGAATCATATGGTGCATTCTATATTGCTGGTTAACAACAATATAATATGGTTAGTTCAGGTCTGGACCAAATTCTATAATTGCATATGAGGTCATATCAGAAATACTATAAGTTGTTTCTAGCCTCATTTAAAATGCCTAGATGATGTAGTTGTGTATGCTTCACCTCTTGCAATGATGAAGAACATTCAAAATGATTGTTTAGTGAGACAACATTAACCACATTTCTCGTAATATGGAGAGTTATTATTTGGTTATGTGCATGTTCTCCTTCTCCATTTAAAATTGCTTCAATCCCATCTTCACCTTATGCCATGACCACCCATGTTTAACAACATTTAAAATTGATGAGTACCTAAACAAGAGTGAACTAAATAATTACAATGAGGAGTTTCATCAATATGCAACTCGTTGCATATTGAACTTCACTTAATTTGTAGTGTTTGATTTTTGCATGTTGCCATGCCATGCATAATTAAATGGACATGTGAAAGTGCTAGTTATCGACTATAGGTTGGTGAATATGCATTTTTATGAAAGTCTTTAAAATAATGAATGTATTCGAATAATGCGGAAATGTAACTAGGATCAGGTAGGTATAGTAATCAAGGATCTAGTCAAGGAATGCAATATAGTAAAGACATACAGACAAGTCAAGTATTATCATCATGTACGCTAAGATGAGTTGAAGACAAACTTAGACAATGTGAAGATAGATAGTAGATATGAATGTGTTTGGATAAAGTCTTCAAGCAATTATAAAGCAATGGCTTCACTATTGCTTGACAAAGACACATGATTTGTTTGACCAGTTTTAGTTGTTGTGACAAGTATATGCCTGGTTAGGGAGGCTGAGATTAAACTGAGAAGACCTCGTCTTCACCTTATTCCCTTGAGCCTAATTGACTTAGACAATGTCCAATCACCGCGGTAAGTCCTCAGGGGAGACTTCTGAAACCCGTACATACTTGGTCACCCAATAGTGCAATGACTCATGGACACTCTAGACCTAGATGCCTAACCGTGTGGAAGATCATAGTCTTCAAGTGTAATAAGTCATCAGTTCTCTTAGACCAGAAAGTCCCCCGCGATTCTCAAACACTATAGCTCTAGATGTTTAGGTGTATCCTCACTGGATGTGTCTCTCTCAATGTATTCGAGGTGGGTTGCTCCAAAACGACAACAAACGTATTTCTCTCTAAGCAGCCACCTTCTCATGGTGGAGGGGGTGGGCTATTTATAGCCAGCAGGCAACCCAACATGATACGAATGAAATGATCCTGGGTCAATGGCCAACTGGCACGTGTCACAACGGTTGGATTTTGAACGCACACGACAACTTTACTTGGCCCAAAAGTAAAGCTGACTCAACCAGCTCCAGAAGAGTTTTCCTCTCACCATCTTCACTCGAAGACATAGTTATGGGTTGAGAACCACGTCACCATCTGACTTGAATCACTTTGACCCCACTTAATAGTACATTGGTTCCTATGATTCAGGAAAGAATAAACAAAACTACCAAAAGACTTCGTCTTCACATTTCATTGTCTTCGGGTGATTGTCTTCGCATCCCACCAATGGCTTCAACCATCATCAATGTCTTTGGACATTTTTGGGGTCGTCTTCGACGGCTAAACCGAAACTCCAGGGACTTCTATCTGTGTTAATGTGTGAACTCTCACAAACACATTAGTCCCTCAACCATGTTTATCTTCAATACTCCAAAACGAACAAAAGGTGGCACTAGATGCACTTACAATATCCCCCTTTTTGGTGATTGATGACAAACTGGTTGAAGTTTTCAATGGGAATAAATGTATATGAAGAAAAGGTTTTGAAGATTATGATTGCAAGATATGGAGAGATCCCCCAGAAGATGTACATATGAAGATTTTGCTTGGAATGCAAATGCACATGGCAGGTTGTAGTTTGTGGAGATCTCCTCCTATATCTTGTAATCCAATCACTATGCATTAACTAATATGTCAAAGATAATGAAATGCGTAATGAAAAATGGGCGTCTACAGAATGACTTCAGGCGCATAAAATAACTTGAAGAAGTGCCAAAGAGTACGGTAAACATAAAGTGCAGACGTCCATCAGTACTTAAGTTTTACAACCCAAAACAACTAATGTTCAAAAACGAGAGTTGTAAACTTAGCAAAAGATAACACCCAACCCATATTAGTAGACCCGTTTGAATAACTATCATCCAATGCTTCTCCCCCTTTGTCATCAAATGACCAAAAAGGGATGAAGACATTGAAAAACTACACGTCCCCAGCAGGAGTCGATGAAGACGGTGAAGTGGAGTCATGGGGTGCCGATGCAGTTTAGCTTGGTGTAGTGTCGTCATGCTGAGTTGACGGAGGCAGAGAGGTTGCATCATTAGATTCATATGCAAGCCTGACATTGATGGAGCAAGCTGAAGAAGAGAAGTCACTATCTTCGAGCAATGGAGTCTTGCGCCACTTCTTCGTGATGGGAGGTGGTGCACCAAATCTGTAGCATGGGTTGTAACCATCCTCTCAAAGCTCATCCTCAGGCGCGAGCACGGTCAAAGTCCCCCATGAGCGACAACCGGTTTCATAGGCCATGAATGCATTCTTGGTAGCAAGATTACCAACATGATTGAGATCTTGCACCATAGAATGCATCTGGCGGCGAGTACATTCATGATGCCTATCTTACTTCTGGATCAGTGAGACGAGAAGTTCATGATCAATGAGTGCACGCTCTCGTCTAGGCAGATGTTGACGAGGCAGGGTGCTAGCAGTGGCTTCAGTATTGGTTGCACTAGTCTTGGTTTCCGAATCGCACCAATAATCTTGCCCTTGAAGGATCAGATGGTAGGTGAAGACCTTCACATTAGCAATTCCACTTGTGCCTTCAACAAAGGGGTTCTTGCTCTTGGATGGATATAGATCTGCTTGCACAACATCAATATCTGGAAGATAAATGCCATGATTGCGAGCAGAAGGAAGAAACCTGGTGCTGGTTCTATACTTGATGAAGCGCATAATACAGGGAGCATATATATTTGGCTCAAGGACATTGATGGAATTGGCTGCAAGGTTGCGAAGGAACAAATCTTGAAGATTGAACACAACGCCATAAATAGTGTTGTAGAGCAATGTCTCTAGAGGCCCTTTGATCTTGCGAGTTGAGTTGAGCCCTTTGATTGGCCAAATTGTGCGCCGAAGAATGTGATAGATAGTCCTGGGCAAATACGGAAGATCATCAACAAAGAAAGAAGTGGTAAAATCTGCATCTCGAGCCAAAGGTTTCATCAATGTGAGCATCTCAATCATATTGGGTTCTCGCATGTGAAAGAGGCTTCGAGTGGCAGCCTCATAGGCTTCACAGCGAGGGTCCAAATCTTCACCAGAGGCATCAAGTGGTGTCGTGGGGAAGAATTCCAGTGGGGAGGCAGTAATGTGTTCATCCCTGATGATAAAGTCTATCTTCCAAGTGTTCAAGTCTCGACCAAAGCCAGAGATGTGAAGGTTTGCATAGAACTGGAGGATGAGTTCCTCGTTGTAGTCTTCATGATCTGTGTAGAAGGGAAAAAAAACCACATATCGAAGACAATCATGTGCTTGATCAAAATAGAGAAGACCTTTCATATCTTCAAAGTTGAGATGTCTGTGAGGAAAGATCCTGTTCTAACCATAGAACACACACATGTAGTACTGACGTTGTGGAGCACTCTAGAATCTGCCAGACTATATTCTTATACGCTTGTACCGATTGCGGTCGGAGTCGAAGAAGGTGTTGATCCGCCTGTACCTTTTGAGCTTGAAGATAGTATGTCTAGAAGGGTCTGACTATCGAAGACATACAAGACGTCACATGGGGTTCATGATATTGGGGCGTAGATCAATGTTGAACTCATACTAAGGCCCCATCCGTGGTGGAGCAACGAGCCGAGGCCATCTGGTGGGAAACATTTATCCTTCCCTATTGTGAGTCATGACGATATTTTCCTCATTGTCATCGGTTGATGGCGTCGCAGGCACAGGAGGACCATTAGGGGTATTCACATGACCCAAAGTGGTGTTTGCTGCAATGTCTTCAGCAGCAGTGGCAACAGGCTCAAGTTGATCTCTAGGAATGTCTTCAATCATAAGTACTTCATCAACTGGTGTAGTTGGTGAGACATGAGCTTCATCCTCAGGAATGCAATGCATTGAAGCCATAACATGTCTGCGTCCACGACGAAGCCTTTTGAGTGGCGGCACATGAGGAGTAGTGTCTGTCTCCTTGGCAACGAATGGTGATTCAGGAGAGCGTGGAGCAGGTGGAAAGAATGGTGGAGAGGTAGTTCTTTGTTTAGCTTTGGGAATCTTAGGCCTTATAGGAGTGCCAGTGTCCACAAACTCGCTTTCCTGGCTGGGAGATGATACCATTGGTACATTATCTTGAGGCACCACGGCGTTGTCAACATTGTCTTCATGAGCAATGTCTTCAGCTGAAGTGGTGTCAGCAGCTTGAATGTCTTCAAAAGGCCAAACCTCTATCATAGCAGGCTCATGTAGTATCACTTGCCTCTCTTTATTCTCAGAGGTAGGAGGTGCCATGGATATGGGTGTCACTTGTAGTGGATCCTGTTGAGGAGCAGGGATTGATGACAGAGCGGTAGGGGGTTCAGGTTCTTGAGCTAGCTCAGATGGCTTCAACTTCATTGTCTTCAGCCTCTTCAGAGGTTGCGCTTCAGAGGCAGCAGCCTTTTGCTTCTTGGGTTCAGCTTTGGCGTGCTTTGTCTTCTTTCTAGATATAGTATTTGTAGAGGGGCGCATCTGTGGGTTGGCAAACCCAGCGGGGAAGACAATGCCATGATGCTTAGACCATGCAAGAGCTGGCTGGTCCGAAGACAATAAAGCTTGCTTGGAGCGTTCAATGATTTCAGGAGCAAGAGTAGGCTGACCAAGACCTTGTCTTTTCAGCATGTCATTGTGAGCTTGGACCATAATCGAAGTCTTTCTCTTGAGATGCGCTAGGGTGCCTTTGAAAGCTTCACACTTCCTTTCAAACTCAGCTTTAAAATCCACCACCATCAGGTGATACCCCTGTATCTGTGGGATAGAGAGCCTGTGCACGTTCTTCTTGAACAATTCCTTTTCATGGCTGATCTTGGCCTTCATCTGCTTGGCTTTCTGAGCCACAGTCAGTTCCTCATTCACCAGCCCTTGGAATGTGACACTCAGTCCAATTGGAAGTTGGAGGGCATCATTGGTGAGGGAGGGATTAGCGAACCATTCATCAATGATGTGTTCAAAGATGGCAGGGTCAAATAGAGGTAAGTCTTCAAGTAGCTTGGCTTCCTCTTCTTTCTGCAAGATTAGCCAAGATAAGGCTTCATCGTCGAACTCATCATGAGAAAGCTCAATCATATTTTCTGCATCCATCAAAGATAGAGTTGGCTTTAGACCTCTGGAGGCAGCAACTTTCCTTTTCATTCGCCTGTGACAGAGGGGGAACGCGAAGCTTGAGGTGAAGAGTCAGTAGGCTTGAGTGCCTTTGAAGCTTTTGGCTTTGATGCCTATCAGTTCTTAAAATGATTCGGCTTAGGTGCTGGTTGATTCTCTTCCTCTCCTTCATGAGAGTCAGACTGTGTATGTTCTGGGCTGCCAAGAATGCTTGATGGATGAGGATTTCTAGGCATTGGGGGCCTGAACATGCATGGGTAGAATCCCATTTTGATAGCATCAACCTTTGTCTTTGGATGAGCATTTCTATGAACAATGTCAGTGCATGGTGCTTTCTCGGCACACTTCTCAGCATACTCATCCATCACAAACGGTAATAAAACCACTCCACATTCCAATATCTTCAAATCCATTGGATTCGATTCTTGCATTGGGCGTATGTTTTATCATTGTCAGACTTGTATTTCTCATACAACTCTGGAGGAAGATCTTTGACAGTATTCTAGCGTCTTTGTTTTCCACCCTTCTTGGATGGCTTATCATCTGCCCTTGGCCTCAACAAAGGCTTCACTGGGGTGCGCAAATATGAACACACACCATGGGATCCCAGATGTATCTATAATTTATGAAGTATTCATGCCATGTTTACAATAATTCTATATGATTTTGTTATGATTTTATTAGAACTAACCCAGATTGACGCTGTTTTTAGCAGAACTACCATGATGTCGTTTTTTGTGTAGAAATAAAAGTTCTCGGAATGGGCTGAAAATGTAGTATGATTTTTTCTGGACCAAAAGAGACCCCGGAAGCATTGGAGCTGGGCTAGAAGAGCCACGAGGAGGTGACAAGCCTGCTAGGCGTGACCACCCCTTAGCCCGCTAGCAGCAGGCTTGTCACCGCCTCGTGGCACGTCTTGACGTGAGATCGACGCCAAAATTCCTATAAATATAGAAACTGCCAAAAAGAAACCTAGATCGGGAGTTTTGCCGTCACAAGCCTCCAGAGCCATGAAAAACCAATCGGGATCCCGTTCCGGCACCCTGCTGGAGGGGGAAACCATCACGAGAGGCCATCTTCATCATCTCGGTAGTCTCCATGACGAGAAGGGAGTAGTTCACCCTCGGGGCTGAGGGTATGTACCAGTAGCTATGTGTTTGATCTCTTTCTCTCCTGTTCTTGAGATGACACAATCTTGATGTACTGCAAGCTTTATTAATATATATGAATCATATGAAGTTTTCCCCTCTCTATCTTCTTGTGATGAATTGAGTTTTCCCTTTGAAGTTTTCTTATTTTATTGAGTCTTTAAGGATTTGAGAGCATTTGATGTATGTCTTGCAATGGGATATCCGTGGTGACAATGGGATGTTCTATTGATCCACATGATGTATGTTTGGTGATCAACTTGCGAGTTCTGTTATCTTGGGAATCTATGCGTAGATGTTGGCACACGTTTTTGTCTTGACTTTCTGGTAGAAACTTTGGGGAAATATTTGAAGTTATTTGTGTTGGATTGAATATGATGAATCTGAAATTATGTGTTGCACATCGTATAAGCAAGCCCATGGGTACTTGTGGTGACATTAGAGTATCTAGGTGACATTAGGGTTTTGGTTGATGTGTACCTTAAGGTGTTATTTTAGTATGAACTCTAGGGCTATCCGTGGCACTTATAGGGATAGCTCATAAGATTGATCAGAAAATATAACTTTGAGGTGGTTTTGTACCCTACAATAATTTCTTCGTTATTTCTCCGCTATTTGTGACTTTGGAGTGAACTCTTTTTCGCATGAGAGGTACTTACATATGATTCAACTATGTCAATATCGTTGAGAGAAATTGCACTAGTGAAAGTATTGACCCTAGGCCTTGGTTCCAAGCGTTTATACAATGTTTTGCTCGCTGTTTACTATTTTTTACCTTGCTGTTTTTATATTTTCAGATTACAAAAACTTATATCTAACATCCATATTGCGCTTGTATCACCATCTCTTCGCCGAACTAGTGCACCTATACAATTTGCCATTGTATTGGGTGTGTTGGGGACATAAGAGATTTCTTGTATTTGATTGCAGGGTTGTTTGAGAGAGACCATCTTCATCCTACACCTCCCATGAATTTATAAACCTTAGGTCATCCACTTGAGGGAAAATTGCCACTGTCCTACAAAACTCTGCACTTGGAGGCCCAACACGAGTCAACAACAAGAAGGTTGTGTAGTAGACATCAAGCTCTTTTCTGGTGCCGTTGCCGGGGAGGTGAGTGCTTGAAGGTGTATCTTTAGATCTTGCAACCAAAATATTTTAGTTTTTTGTTTTCTCTAATTTGGTTTTATAAAAGAAAACTACAAAAAATGGAAATGAGGTTGCCTCATATGCTTCATCTTTTTAATGTCTTTCGTGAAAATGATGGAAAGGAAAATTGTGCTCAAGTGTTAGAGGAATAAGTTATTAGAAAGTTAGGCACTAAATCTTTGAGTGATGAGCATTATTACAATGTTGTTAGTATGAATTATATGAATACCCATGATGCTAATGATATGCAAAGCCACAAGCTTGGGGATGCTATGTTTGCTGAAGATGATATTTTTAGTGTCCAAAGTTTTGATGAGCAAAATTATCATGATGATGGCATGCCTCCTATATATGATTATTATTGTGATGACATGTATGCTATAAAGAGTCATAGTAATCATGAACCTTTTTATCATGATTTTAATATTCAAAGTGGTTATGTCAATCAAGTATCTGATGATAGTTATTTTGTTGAGTTTGCTCCCACTATTATGAATGAAAAGAATATTTCTTATGTGGAGAGTGACAAAATTTCTATGCTTGTAGATTACGAAAATAATGCTTTATGTGATGGTTATATTTTGGAATTCCTTCATGATGCTACTGAAAATTATTATGAGGGAGGAACATATACTTGTAGGAATTGCAATAATATCAAGTTTCCTCTCTATGTGTTCAATGTTTTGAAGTTATGCTTGTTTTGCCTTCCTATGCTAGTTGATTCTTGATCCCATAAATTGTTTGCTCACAAAATACCTATGCATAGGAAGTGGGTTAGACTTAAATGTGTTTGTAATGTTTTGAAGTCATGATGCTCTCTTGCATGTTTCAACTATTATTCCTATATGAGCATCATTGAAATCATCATGCCTAGCTAAAAGCCATTTAAGAAAAGTGCTTGTAGGGAGAAAACCCAACACTTTTACCTTATGTTTTTATGTGTTAACATTATTAACCTACTGTAGTAATCATGTTTTGTGTCTTTTATTTCAAGAAAGTGCCAAGAAAAACCTTTGGGATAGTGTGGATAATTGCTTGTTTGATTCTGTGCAAAAAACAGAAAGTTTTTCGTCCAGTATATGATTATATGATTTTACTGGAGCTTCAAAAAATTCTGAAATTTTTACACAACATTTATATACACATTCCTTGAGTTTTTATATTTTTAAGAAGTTTTAGAGTCAGGTAAGTATGGTGCTCATACAGATCTTCACAAACTAATCTGTTTTTGACAGATTTTGTTTTGCATGAATAGTTTGCTTGTTTCAAGTGTTCCTATAGTTTAAATTGAGTAATATAAATTTTTGGAATGATGTAATGCAGTAGTTATCATGTGTTAATAATTGTGAATCTTGTCTTGATAGTACCTAAGTGAATGATTTATCTTTAATACACTACCCTTCTCAGAAAGTTTCGTTAAGTTTTGTGTGGTTGAAGTTTCCAAGTTTTGGGTGAGACACCGATATGAGGAGAACAAGGAGTGACAAGAACCTAATATTGGGGATTCCCAAGTAACCCCCAAGGTAATATTAAAGGATGACTCAAGAGTCTAAGGTTGGGGATGCCCTGGATGTCATCCCCTCTTTCGTCTCCAACACTATCGATATATCTTACTTGGAGCTATATTTTTATTCATCACATAATATAAGTTTTGCTTTGAGCATCATTTTTTTTTTATCTTTTATATGTTATTTTTATTCTTGTTTTTTAATAAAAATTTCCAAGAATTGCCTTAGGATGATTGCATTGCATGTTTTGATATGTGGTGGGTAAAAACAGAAACTTTTGCTATAGTGTTTGAATTTTCATATTTTACTAGAATGTGTAAAGTTTCTGAAATTTCTAAAAATTGTTTTCATTCACATTCCATAGAATGTCCTGAATTTTCAGAATTATTTGAGTTACAGAAGTATACTATTTTCATAAATTTCTACAGATTATTCTGTTTAGACAGATTGTTGTCATAGCTTTGTTATCTACTTGTCCTATAGTTTCCATAGCCTATATTGGTAGATATAAATTGTGTAAATGATGGTATAAAGTACCTAATGTTTTAAAATTATTGTGCAACTTGTCTTGGCAGTCATGAAGTGTTGATTTGTTCTCATGTCTACTAACCTATCTCATGAGTTCTTTTTGAGTTTTGTGTGGATGAAGTTTTTCATAATAGGTGAAACCATGAGGTGAAGGGATTGAAAAAGATGCAAAAGTTCAAGCTTGGGGATGACAAAGGCACCCTAAGTAAATATTTCAAGAAGTCTCAAGCATCTAAGCTTGGGATGCTACGCATCCCATCTCTCTTCATCAACAATTATCGGTTAGCCTATGTTGAGCCTAAATTTTAATTCTTTCACATGAGTTGTGTTATTCTTGGAATTCTATTTTTATGTTTCTTGTTGTTTAAATAAAATAACCAGATCTGAAAATACTTATTGAGAGAGAGAGATAAAGTCCTCACATAGCTACTTAATAGTTTGACTACTCATTGATTTTCACTTATATGTTTGGGGTAGTTTTGTCATTTACTCTCGTGCTTCACTTATATCCTATGAGTAAATGGTTTAATGAATTGAATAGCATAAATCTGAAATTATATGTGTTTAATATTCTTATCCCATGGGGAGTAATGACTTCACATATAATAAGTATAGGTGGTAAAATTTATTGAAAGTTGGCAAATACTATGTTGGTCACTTAAAAAACTCATGAAAGAATATTGAAGGAATAAAGATTTCACATATAAATATAATATAATGGACATCTTCTATGATTGTGAATACCCATTAATTATTTTCAAACTTGAGCAAATGAGTTGAAGTTGGATAAGGAAGACAATGTAATGAGCTATGCTTGGGTATATTTGTTTGGAAGTTATATTGTGATGGATCCTCCAACATGTGGTGCTTGCTTCCACCTCATACTAGCCAAAACTTCCACACCAAGTAGAAATACTACTTGTGCATCCAAACAACCTTATACCAGTTTTGCCATGAGTCCACCATACCTACCTATATGCGGTATTTACCTTCCGTTCCAAGTAAATTTGCATGTGCCAAACTCTAAACCTTCAAATAATATTCTGTTTTGTATGCCCGAATTGCTCATATAGTAACTAGGGGCTATCAATATCTTCCATGCTTGGTGGGTTATTCTCACGATATGTGTTGATTCACTATCATTCACGAGAAAGTGGCTGGTAATAGGGATTCCCAGTCCTGAAATAAAAAATTTGAAAATAATTAAACAAAACTCCCCCAAGAATGTTGTTGGTGTGGACAGTACCCATGGATTCGGCTCACCGTGGAGTGTGACTGATTGGTGGAGGGGGAGTTAAAACTTTACCATTCTGTTTGGGAACCGCCTATAATGTATCTAGCATGGAAGATACCGAGATCTCTCGGTTGTTATGGTGACAATGAAAGCATACCGCCTAAAATTATTATTCATCTCTGTTTTAAAAGCTCGAGCTCTGGCACCATTGCAAATCAATGCTTCCCTCTGCGAAGGGCCTATATTTTAATTTTATGTACTTACCTTTATGCAAGAGTCATGGTGATCTTCACCACTTCTTATTTTTTGCCTTTTTCTCTTGGAAAGCATCATGTGTTGGGGAAATATCCAAGCATATATGGCCATTCGAATATATTTGATCATGAATTATTATTGTTGACAAATATCTATATGATAAATAAGTTGGGAGACGAAACTATAAGCCCCTATCTTTCTCTGTGTTCGACGGATGCCATTTGATATAAAAATATGCTTTGAGTTTTAGCAATCATGGAAGACTATATGATATTTGAGTATGTAGAATTTTCTAAATCAAAGCTCTTACATAGACCCGTCCCGAAAATAAGATGAATTGCAATTGTTTGGTGACCGAAAGCATGGTTTGTTAGTCTATACTTTAACTTGTGATCATGAGAAGTGTTATGATATGACCTACTTTTTATGATCTATAATGATGCTAGAAAATATGTTTTCAACTATCATTTATCAAATTTATGCACTATGCTAGCATTCACACTTCCTAAATTATTTCTTTTTTCATTTACCTACTCGAGGACGAGCAGGAATTAAGCTTGGGGATGCTAATACGTCTTCAACGTATCTATAATTTATGAAGTATTCATGCCATGTTTACATTAATTCTATATTATTTTGGTATGATTTTATTAGAACTAACACGGACTGACGTTGTTTTCAGCAGAACTACCATGGTGTCATTTCTTGTGTAGAAATAAAAGTTCTCAAAATGGGCTAAGGGTATGTATGAGTAGTTATGTGTTTGATCTTTCTCTCTCTCTCTCTCGTGTTCTTGAGATGGCACGATCTTGATGTACCATGAGACTTATTGATATAGGTTGAATCATATGGAGTTTTCCCCTCTCTATCTTCTTGTGGTGAATTGAGTTTTCCCTTTGAAGTTTTCTTATCGGTTTGAGTCTTTAAGGATTTGAGAACACTTGATGTATGTCTTGCGATGTGATATCCGTGGTGACAATGGGATGTTCTATTGATCCACTTGATGTATGTTTTGGTGATCAACTTGCGGGGTCCGTGACCTTGGTAATCTAGGCATAGAGGTTGGCACACGTTTTTGTCTTGACTTTCCTATAGAAACTTTGGGGCACTATTTGAAGTTCTTTGTGTTGGATTGAATATGATGAATCTAAAATTATGTGATGCACATCGTATAATCAAGCCCATGGGTACTTGTGGTGACATTGGAGTATCTAGGTGACATTAGGGTTTTGGTTGATGTGTATCTTAAGGTTCTATTTTAGTACGAACTCTAGGGCTGTCCATGACACTTATAGGGATAGCTCATAAGATCAGAAAAGATAACTTTGAGGTGGTATTTGTTTGTTAGTTCTCCGCTAATTGTGACTTTGGAGTGAACTCTGTGTCGCACGAGATGTACTTAAATATGATTCAACTATGTCAATATCGTTGAGAGAAATTGCAGTAGTGAAAGTATGGACCCTAGGCCTTGTTTCCAAGCGTTTATACATCATTTTGCTCACTGTTTCCTATTTGTTACCTTGCTGTTTTTATATTTTCAGATTACAAAATCCTATATCTACCATCCATATTGTGCTTGTATCACCATCTCTTCACCGAACTAGTGCACCTATAATATTTGCCATTGTATTGGGTGTGTTGGGGACACAAGAGATTTCTTGTATTTGGTTGCAGGGTTGTTTGAGAGAGACCATATTCATCCTACATGTCCCACAAATTGATAAACCTTGGGTCATCCACTTGAGGGAAAATTGCCACTGGCCTACAAAACTCTGCGCTTGGAGGCCCAACACGAGTCTACTAGAAGAAGGTTGCACAGTAGACATCAGCAGCGGCGAGAGGGAGATGTATGCGGCCAGCGTGAATATGTTGTCGGAGAAGTCGTGGCAGCTAAGCACTTCGTCTCTGGCGGCGATGGAATCTAGTGACGATGCTAGGGTCTTGAGCATGTAGGTGGTGGACGAGGAAGGTTATAATTGAAGGGGTAACTTCTATTTATAGGGGTGGAAACATCCGAACTGCTTGGCCGGATCTGCCCCTGACTCCTCAATTTAAGTGGGACATGTGGCAGTCATGCAAGACATCTGACAACCTGCTACCATAATCGAAGCATCAACGCAGGAGTTGTTGCTAAAAACACAGAGACAATTGAGATTTGAGAATTAATTATGTGGTTGATTTGTCTTTGATTGACATGGATGTTGTGGAGATAGTCAACACATATCAATATAGAATGCATATGACTGGATTCGATCTGACTTAGATGAGGTAAGAACAAAAGAGAATGTCGGGTCCGATCACATTTGCCTAGGAAAAAGTTGAAGACAAAGCTATAGGACAAATGTTGTATAGGACAAAGCTCCAATCCAAATATAGATTTGCAAATAGTTTTCAACAGAATCACACATGCAAACAATAAAGTTTTGTTCCAAAGACAAACTCGGGTCTGGAAGACATGTGGATAAGGTAAGATAAAGGCAATGCCTTCGTGGTTGGTTGGTGGCATTACCCATCGTATTAGAATGTTTGACCTAGACACGTCGCATAATTATCGTGGCGCTCTGAAGTCATATTCTTCATTAATGTATTCACACTCAAATTGTAAGTCTTCATGAGTTGAATACATTCATTACGTCATGTGTTGTGCATCAAAGTCATCAACAAGCATAGGCGTTAGGATGTATTCCCATTCAAAGGACATTTGAGGATTCTAAGATATTTATCTCACACCGCAACTTGCAAAACCTCTTATCGTGCAAAGGCTTCGTGAAGATATCTGCCAGTTGATCTTGAATGTCAGCATGCTTGATGTTGATGTCGCCCGTCATCACGTGATCTTGAAGAAAATGATGTCGAATCTGAATATGCTTTGTATTCGAATGTTGTACTGGGTTATAGGAGATATTAATTGCACTCTCGTCGTCTTAGTAGAGAGGTACATGCTTTAGGTTGATGCCATAGTCCTTGAGGGTCTGCTTCATCTAGAGAACCTGAGTGCAGCATGCGCCAGCAGTAATGTATTTGGCTTTGGAAGTGGAGAGTGAAACATAGTTCTGCTTCTTCGAAGACCAACACACAAGAGATCGGGCCAAAAAGTGACATGTGCCTAATGTAGACTTGCAATAAAATTTGTCGCCAACAAAGTCAGAATCTGAATAGCCAATGAGCTCAAACTTCCAACCCTTTGGACACCATAATACTAGCATTGGGGTGTGAGCCAGATATCTAAGTATTCGCTTCACAGGAACATGATGTGACTCCTTTGGTGCCGCTTGAAATCGGGCGCACATGCAAACGAAATATCATGGCCTAGATGCACATAGGTACAGTAAAGACCCAATCATGGAGCGATATACCTTCCGATCAGAATATTTACCATTTTCATCTGTGCAGAGGTGACCATTGGTAGGCATTGGCGTCTTGTAGCCTTTGGCTTCGTTCATGCCAAATTTCTTGAAGCATTCCTTGAGGTACTTCTCCTGATATAAGAAGATGTCATTTGGTTGTTATCAAATTTTAAGCCCTAGGAAGAATTTCTGTTCTCCCATAATCGACATTCGGTACTTCTCTTGCATCATATAGGCAAACTCATCACTGTATTTGTTGTTAGTACAGCCGAAGACAATGTCGTCCACATATATTTGACATACAAACACTTCACCATCATAGGATTTAGTAAAGAGAGTGGGATCAAGTGGACCAGGTTTGAAGCCTTCCTTCTTGAGGAATTCCTTGAGTGTGTTATACCAAACTCTTGGTGCTTGCTTGATGCCATGGAGTGACTTGTTGAGATTGAAGACTTTGTCATGATGATTTGGATCTTCAAACCCTGGTGGTTGAGCAACATATACTTCTTCCTCAATCTTACCACTGAGGAATGCCCAAACAACTTCACACTCGGCAGGTTTACCCCTAGTTTCCAAAAACACTCATTCCTGCCCAAACCACTTCACTTCTTTTATGCTTTTGCCCTTTGACCGTTTGACCATCACTTTGGAAACTTCATAAAAAATTCATACTAACTCGGAAAAATTCAAATAAGATACAAAAATGTTTAGAGAAACATAAACTATACGGTCATTTCATTTGCTTTCACAACAAAAATGTTGGAAAGTCCCCATGTGATTTGGAGTTTAAGCCAAGAATGGGAACTTTCCAACATTTTTGTCAAGAATGCAAATGACATGCACTTATAGGTGATGTTTTTTTGAATATTTTCATATCTTATTTGAATTTTTCCAGGTTAGTATAAAGTGATGGTCAAACGGTCAAAGGGCAAAATCATAAGTGAAGAGAAGTGGTTTGAGCGGGAACGAGTGTTTTTGGAAACAAGGGGTAAACATGTCAAGTGTGACCCAACTAGGGGCATAAATTCAATTATCCCTTGATATAGATATGTCATGATGGTTAGCATAGGCAAGCAGTATGTGAATGGATTCGAATCTAGCTACTGGTGCAAAGGTTACACCAAAGTCAATACCCTCAACATGTGTGTTACCTTGGGCCACCAGTCGAGCCTTGTTTCTAACGACTTAGCCGGACTCATCTTGCTTGTTGCAAAAGATCCACTTGGTACTGATGATGTTGTGCTTCCTTGGATCAGGGCGGTTCATGAGCTCCCACACATTGTTCAGCTCAAACTGGTGAAGCTCTTCCTACATGGTTGAACCCATTCTGATTCCTTGAAAGAGTCATCAACTTTCGAGGGTTCTTTGATAGATACAAAAGCAAATTGCCCACAAAACATAGCCAGTTGAGTAGATCTTGAGCGAGTGAGTGGACCTGGTGCATTTAATATGTCGAGTTTTCTCTCAATTTGAACTTCATTGGCCATGCATGGATGAGCAGGGCGAAGACTTTGTTTTGGCCGATGAGCATTTTCTTCGTCTTTAGGTTCAACATTGTCTTCGTGTTGAGTGGATGGAGGAATGATGAATTCTTCAACCACGGTTTCTTCAGGCACATTTTTTTGAGTACATCTGTTAGTTTCATCAGGAGGTAATTCATCTAGCACGGGAGGTAGGTGCTCTCTTTGCAAGCCATTAGTTTCACCGAATCGCACATCTATAGTTTCAACAACTTTGTTATGAAAGGTGTTGAAGAATCTATAGGTGTTCGAATCCTTTCCATAACCAAGCATGAAACCCTCATGTGCTTTTTGTGCAAACTTTGAAGTGTGGCATGGATCCCTTATCCAGCATCTTGCACCGAAGACTTTGAAATAACTTACACTGGGTTTCTTACCCGTGAGAAGATCATAAGATGTTTTTTTGAAGAACTTGTGAAGATATAATCTATTGATGATGTGGCATGCAATGTCAATGGCTTCAGGCCATAGCTTCCATGGTGTCTTGTAGTCATCAAGCATGGTGCGAGCCATCTCAATAAGAGTCCTATTCTTGTGCTCCACGACACCATTCTGCTTATGGGGTATATGGAGCAGAGAACTCATGAGTCATGCCAAGAGTATCAACATAAGTGTCCAAGCCTATGTTATTGAATACAGTGTCGTTGTCACTCCTGATGTGCTTGATCTTGATGTTGTAGTTGTTCATGCACCTATTTGCGAAGCGCCTGAAAACATCCTGCATGGTTGTTTTATAAAGAATGATATGCATCCAAGTAAATCGAGAATAGTCATCAACAATCACAAATCCATATAGATTTGCAGTGGTAGAGAAGGTGTAATAGTGAGTGGTGCCAAATAAATCCATGTGCAGCAGCTCGAAGGGACGTGAGGTCATCATGATTGTCTATGAGGGAAGTTTGGCCCTGGTCATCTTCCCGGCTTCACAGGTGATACGTCTCCAACCTATCTATAATTTTTGATTGTTCCATGCTATTATATTTTTGGATGTTTTATATGCATTAATATGCTATTTTATATTATTATTGGGACTAACTTATTAATCTAGAGCCTAGTGCCAGTTCATGTTTTTCCTTGTTTTTGAGAATTGCGAATAAGGAATATTAAACGCAGTCCAAACGGAATAAAATCTTTAGAATAATTTTTCTTGGACCAGAAGCAACCCAGGAGACTTAGAGATGAAGTTGGGAGAGCCGTCGTGGGGCCACAAGCCACAAGGGCGCGCCCCCAGGCTTGTGCCCACACGGCAGCTCTCCTAACTTTATTTCTCAGCCTATAAATTCACACATATTATTTGTATACCATAGAGAGCCAAGAAAACACTTTTCCGCCGCTGGAAGCCTTCTTACCCGAGAGATCCAATCTTGGAGCCTTTTTCCGGTAATCTGTTGGAGGGGGATTCGATCACGGAGGGCATCTACATCAACTCCATTGCCCTCCGATGATGCGTGAGTAGTTCATCACAGACCTTAGGCTCCATAGCTAGTAGCTACATTGCTTCTTCTCTCTCTTTGCTCTTTAATACCATGTTCTTCATTATCTTCATGGTGATGCATTCGATGTAATACTCTTTTGCGGTGTGTTTGTCGAGATCCGATGAATTTTGGGTTTATGTTCAGATTGTCTATGAATGTTATTTGAGTCTATTTTGAATTCTTATATGCATGATTTCATATCTTTGCAAGTCTCTTCGAGTTATTGGTTTGGTTTAGACAACTAGACTGGTAATTCTTGCAATGGGAGAAGTGCTTAGTTTTGGGTTCCATCTTGCGGTGTCCTCACCCAATGACATAGTAGGGGTAGCGAGGCACGTATTTTATTGTTGCCATCAAGGATAAAAAGATGGGGTTTTCATCATATTGCTTGAGTTTATCCCTCTACATCTTGTCATCTTACCTAAAGCGTTACTCTGTTCTTCATGAACTTAATACTCTAGATGCAGGCAAGAGTCGGTCGATGTGTGGAGTAATAGTAGTAGATGCAGAATTGTTTCGGTCTACTTGACACAGACATGATGCCTATATGCATAATCAGTGCCTTGGATATCTTCATAATTATTCGCTTTCCATCAATTGCTTGACAGTAATTTGTTCACCCACCGTAGTACTTGCCATCATGAGAGAAGCCTCTAGTGAAACCTATGGCCCCTGTGTCTACTTTCCATAATATATTTTCAGATCTATAAACAAAAAATACCGAAAATACTTTACTGCAATTTATTTACCTTTACTTTCCGTTCTTCTTCACATTTATCTCTATTAGATCTAATCCTGCTTGCAAATAACCGTGAAGGGATTGACAACCCCTTTATAGCATTGGGTGCAAGAGTTTGATTGTTTGTGTAGGTGCATCCATTGGTAACTTGCTTGTTCATCTTACTGGATTGATACCTTGGTTCTCAAAAACTGAGGGAAATACTTATCTACTTCGCTGCATCACCCTCTCCTCTTCATGGGAAAACCAACGCAAGCTCAAGAGGTAGCAAGAAGGATTTCTAGCGCAGCTGTCGGGGAGGATACACATCAAGCCTACCAAGTACCCATCACAAACTCATCTCTTGCATTTACTTTATTTTCCATTTGCCTCTCATTTTCCTCTCCCCCACTTCTAAAATGATTGTCAGAAAACACAAAAAGATTTGCCTTTTTATTCACCCTTCTTTTGTTTGCCTTTCATTTGCTTGTGTGCTTGATTGCTTGCTTTGTCACGATGTCGGAGAATACCAAGTTGTGTGACTTTTCCAATACTAATAAGAATGATTTTATTAGTACTCCGATTGCTCCCGCCACTAGTGCAGAATCTTATGAAATTAATGTTGCTTTGCTAAAGCTTGTTATGAAAAAACAATTTCCGACCTTGCTAATGAAGATGTCGCATCCCATCTAAATAGTTTCGTTGAGTTGTGTAATATGCAAAAGAAGAAAGATGTGGATAATGATATTGTTAAATTGAAGCTATTACCGTTCTCACTACAAGATCATGCTAAAACTTGGTTTTCATCTTTGCCTAAAAATAGTATTGATTGATGGAATAAGTGTAAAGATGCTTTTATTTCCAAGTACTTTCCGCCCGCTAAGATCATCTCCCTTAGGAACGATATATAGAACTGTAATAAACTTGATCATGAGCATGTTGCACAATCTTGGGAGAGGATGAAATTAATGATTAGAAATTCCTCCGTGCATGGTTTGAGTTTATGGATGATTATTCATTTTTTTATGCTGGATTGAATTTTGCTTCTAGGAATCTCTTAGATTCCGCCGCGGGTGGTACTTTTATGGAAATCACATTAGGAGAAGCTATTACACTCCTGGATAATATTATGGCAAATTACTCTCAATGGCATACTGAAAGATCTCCTAATTGTAAAAAGGTGCACGCTATTGAAGAAATTAATACATTGAGTGAGAAGATGGATGGATTGATGAATTGATATTTTTTTTTGAAAATATGGATGCCTTTGTCTTCTTTGATTGGAAATAATAATGAATCTATGGATGTGAACTTTGTTGGTAGGAACAATTTTGGTAATAACGCGTATAGAGGTAATTTTAATGCTAGGCCATTTCGTAGTAATTCCTCTAATAATTATGGTAATTTCTACAGCAATTCTAATGGAAATTATAATAAGATGCCCTCTGATCTTGATAATAATATTAAAGAATTGATTAGTTCTCAAAAGGCTTTCAATGCTATGATTGAAGAAAAATTGCTCAAAATTGATGATTTGGTTAGGAACATTGATAGAATTTCTCTTGAGATTGATTCTTAGAAAATTAGATCTATTCCACCCAAGCATGATATTAATGAGTACTTAAAAGCTATGAGAATTTCTATTGATTAGTGTAAGGAAAGAACCTCTAGAATACGTGCTAAGCATGAATGGCTTGAAAAAGTGTGTTGTCGTGATAATATTGATGAAGATCTTCAATTGATTGATGTGACTCCTATTGAATCTTTGTTTTCTAATGTGAGTCTTGATAAATATGGGACTAGAGGTTAGTCAACTTTAGTTAAAAGGCGTCCCCATGATTCAGAGTTTATAAATCTTAATGCTAAGAATGATAAAAGTGGGATTGAAGAGGTAAAAACTTTAAATAGCAATGAACCCACTCTATTGGATTTCAAGGACTTTAATTATGAAAGTTTCTCTTTGATTGATTGTATTTCCTTGTTTCAATGCATGTTGAATTCTCCTCATGCTTATAATCAAAACAAAGCTTTTACTAAACATATTGTTGATGCTATGATGAAAATATTTTGAAGAAAAACTTGAGTTGGAAGTTTCTATTCCTCGAAAAGCTTTATTATGAGTGGGAACCTACTATTAAGATTAAAATTAAAGATTATGAGTGCCATGCTTTGTGTGATTTGGGTGCTAGCGTTTAAATGATTCCAAAAACTCTATGTGATGTGTTAGGTTTCCGTGAATTTGATGATTGTTCCTTATATTTGCGTCTTGCCGAATCCACTATAAAGAAAAGGATTAATGATGTTATTATTGTTGCAAATAGTAATTATCTACCCGTAGATTTCATTGTTCTTGTTATAGATTGCAATCCTACATGTCCTATTATTCTTGGTATACCTTTCCTTAGAACGATTGGTGCCATTATTGATATGAAGGAAGGAAATAATAGATTCCAATTCCCATTAAGGAAAGGCATGGAAAACTTTCCTAGAAAGAAAATAAAATTACCTTATGAATCTATTATGAGAGCTACTTATGGATTGCATACTAAAGATGACAATACCTAGATCTATTGTGTTTTGCCTAGCGAGGGGTGTTAAAAAGTATCCCTTGTTGGGAGGTATCCCAATTTTATTTTGCTTTATGTTTTTTGTTTATAGTTTGGTGTATTTTGCAAATTATTAATTCTCTAATAATTTTCTTTTCTTTTTTAAATTAGTGTTTGAGCCAAGTAAAACCTTTGGGGTGATCTATGGTAGTTGTTTGATTTGATCTTGCTGAAAAACAGAAACTTTTTTGCTCAGTCCAGGAATTTTCTAAATTTTTAAGAGCGTCAAATTGATCTGAAATTTTTACACAGATTGATATACAAGTTTACCTGATTGTCCTAATTTTTCATAATTTTTAGAGTTACAAAAGTATTCGAAGTCTACAGATTGCTACAGATTGTTGTGTTTTTGATAGATTTTGTTTTCTTTGTGTTGTTTGCTTATTATGATGTATCTATGGGTTGTATTGGGGGTATGAATCATGGAGAAGTTAGAATACAGTAGGTATTACACAAGTATAAATAAATAGTGAGTTCACAATAGTACCTAAGTGGTGATTTATTTTTCTTATACTAACGGATCTCATGAGTTTTCTGTTGAGTTTTGTGTTGTGAAGTTTTCAAGTTTTGGGTGAAGATTTTATGGACTATGGAATAAAGAGTGGCAAGAGCCTAAGCTTGGGGATGCCCAAGTCACCCCAAGACATGTTCAAGTATACAAAAAAGCCTAATCTTGGGGATGCCTCGGAAGGCTTCCCCTCTTTCGTCTTGAATCCATCGGTAAATTTACTTGAGGCTATATTTTTATTCACCACATGATATATGTTTTGCTTGGAGCGTCTTGCATGATATGAGTCTTTGCTTTTTAGTTTGACACAATCATCCTTTCTGCACAAATATTTTTTTGAGGGACACTCTAAATCGTGAATTTTCTAGAATACTCTATGTGCTTCACTTATATCTTTTGAGCTAGGAAATGTTGCTCTAGTGCTTCACTTATATCTTTTTCGAGCATGGTGGTGTTATATTTTATAGAAATTTTTGAACTCTCGTACCTCACTTATATTATTATGAGAGTTTCTTAAAAACAGAATGGTAATTTGTTTATATTATGATTTTAGTCGTAATTTAATGGGCATCCAAGAGGGATATAATAAAAACTTTCATATTAAGTGCATTGAACACTATGAGAAGTTTGATTCCTTGCATATAGTTTTGAGATAATAGAGATGATAATATGAGAGTCATGCTAGTGAGTAGTTGTGAATTGGAATAGATACTTGTGTTGAAGTTTTTTATTCCCATAGCATGCACGTATGGTGAACCATTATGTAACGAATTCGGAGCATGATTTGTTTAATGATTGTCAACCTTTGTGTGTGGGTCGAGAGCACGCGATGGTTAACTCCTACCAACCTCTCCCCTAGGAGCATGTGTCTAATGCTTTGTTCGATAACTAATATAATTTTGCAATAAGTATGTGAGTTCTCTATAACTAATGTTGAGTCCATGGATTATACGCACTCTCACCCTTCCACCTTTGCTAGCCTCTCTAGTACCGCGCAACTTTTGCCGGTACATCAAGCCCACCTTCCTCAAAACAGCCACCATATATTTTCCTCAAAACAGCCATCATACCTACCTATTATGGCATTTCCATAGACATTCCGAGATATATTGCCATGCAACTTCCACCGTTCCATTTTTCATGACATGCACCATCACTTTCATCTTGCATATAGAGTCATATTTTGTTCTAGGTATCAATTTGTAATTTTCTTTCCGAGTTGTAAGTAAATAAAAGTGTGATTATTTTCATTATTAGAGCATTATCCCGTATGAGAATAGGATGGTGGAAGGCATGACTCCCTCATAAGTTGGGACGAGTATCCGGACTTTACAAAAAAATAAAAGAGGCCAAAGATGCCCACCAATAAAATAAAATAATAATAATAATAATAATAATATAATGAGAGAAAGAGAGAAGGGACAATTGCTACTATCTTTTTCCACACTTGTGCTTCAAAGTAGCACCATGATCTTCATGATAGAGAGTCTCCTATTTTGTCACTTTCATATAACTAGTGGAATTTAGTTTTTCATGACATTTACCATCTCTTCATCTTGCATATAGAGTCATACTTTTTTATAGATATCGATTTGTAATTTTCTCTTTGAGTTATAAGTAAATAAAAGTGTGATGATTTTCATTGATAGAGCATTGTCCCGTGAGACAAGAGGATGATGGAAGCCATGACTCCCTCACAAGTTGGGATGAGTATACGGACTTTACAAAACATAAAAGAGGCCAGTGAAGCCCAAACAAACAAATAAAATAGGCCAAAGATGCCCACCAAAATAATATATATATATATAATGAGAGAAAGAGAGAAGGGACAATTGCTACTATCTTTTTCCACACTTGTGCTTCAAAATAGCACCATGATCTTCATGATAGAGAGTCTCCTATTTTGTCACTTTCATATAACTAGTGGATATTCATATTGCATGACAACTTAGTTTTCTTTTTGTGCTTTCATACACTTATAGCTCGAAGTGCATTTGTTCCATGGAAATCCCTACTCACTCACATTAATATCTATCGATGGACATCTCCATAACCTGTTGATACGCCTAGTTGATGTGAGTCTATCTTCTCCCTTTTCCCCTGCAACTCCAGCATATTCTATTCCACCTATAGTGCTATATCCATGGCTCACGCTCATGTATTGTGTGAGAGTTGAAAAGGTTTGAGAACACCAAAAGTGTGAAACAATTGCTTGACTTGTTCATCGAGGTTGTGCATGATTTAGATACTTTGTGTGGGGAAGATGGAGCATAGCCAGACCATATGATTTTGTAAGGAGGACTTTCTAAGGCCATGTTATTTCGAAAGGACATGGTTGCCTTGTTGGTGTGCTCGAAGTACTACTGTTCTTATGTAAATATTAGAATATTGTTTTGAATCTGACGGATCTGAATATTCATGGCACAATAAAGAATATTACATAGATAAATATGTTTGGTAGCATTCCACATAAAAAATTCTGTTTTTATCATTTACCTACTCGAGGATGAGTAGGAATTAAGCTTGGGGATGCTTGATACGTCTCCAACATATCTAAATTTTTTGATTGTTCCATGCTGTTATATTATCTGTTTTGGACGTTTTATATGCATTAATATGCTATTTTATATTATTTTGGGGACTAACTTATTAATCTAGAGCCTAGTGCCAGTTTCTATTTTTTCCTTGTTTTTGAGAATGAAGTTAAGTAATACTAAACGGAGTCCAAACGGAATAAAATCTTCATAATAATTATTCTTGGACCAGAAGCAACCCAGGAGACATGGAGATGACGATGGGAGAGCCGCCGTGTGGCCACAAGCCACAGGGGCGCGCCCAAGGGGGTAGGGCACTCCCCTAGGCTTGTGGGCCCACGTCAGCTCTCCTAACCCTATTCCTTGGCCTATAAATTCACAAATATTCCTTGTATACCAGAGAGAGCGACGGAAACACTTTTCCACCAACGGGAGCCTCCGTTCCGGAGAGATCCAATCTTGGAGCCTTTTCTGGTAATCTGCCACAGGGGGATTCGACCATGGAGGGCATATACACCAACTCCATTCCCCTATGATGATGCATGAGTAGTTCACCATAGACCTTCGGCTCCATAGATAGTATCTAGATGGCTTCTTCTCTATCTCTTTGCTCTTCAATACCATGTTCTTCATGATCTTCATGGAGATCTATCCGATGTAATACTCTTTTGCGGTGTGTTTGTCGAGATCCGATGAATTGTGGGTTTATGTTAAGATTATCTACGAATATTATTTGATTCTTTTCTGAATTCTTATATTCATGATTTCATATCTTTGCAAGTCTCTTTGAGCTATTGGTTTTGTTTGGCCAACTAGATTGGTAATTCTTGCAATGGGAGAAGTGCTTAGTTTTGGGGTCAATATTGCGGTGTCCTCACCCAGTGACATAGTAGGGGTAGCGAGGCACATATTGTATTGTTTCCATCAAGGATAAAAAGATGGGGTTTTCATCATATTCCTCGAGTTTATCCATCTACATCATGTCATCTTACCTAATGCGTTACTCTGTTCTTCATGAACTTAATACTCTAGATGCAGGCAGGAGTCGGTTGATGTGTGGAGTAATAGTAGTAGATGCAGAATTGTTTCGGTCTACTTGACACGGACGTGATGCCTATATGCATAATCACTACCTTGGATATCTTCATAATTATTCGCATTTCTATCAACTGCTCGACAGTAATTTGTTCACCCACCATAATACTTGCCATCGTGAGAGAAGCCTCTAGTGAAACCTATGGCCCCCGGGTCTACTTTCCATAATATATTTTTAGATCTATAAACCAAAAATACAAAAAATACTTTTCTGCAATTTATTTACCTTTACTTTCCGTTATCGTTTACATTTATGTCTATCAGATCTAATCCTTGCAAATAACCGTGAAGGGATTGACAACCCCTTTATAGCATTGGGTGCAAGAGTTTGATTATTTGTGTAGGTGCATCCATTGGTAACTTGCTTGTTCCTCCTACTAGATTGATACCTTGGTTCTCAAAAACTGACGGAAATACTTATCTACTTTGCCGCGTCACCCTTTCCTCTTCAAGGGTAAACCAACGCAAGCTCAAGAGGTAGCAACATGCACAACAGAGGTGGTCCTTCTAGAACTTGACACCCTCGACACCAATGATAAGATTCTTCTTGGTGAGAGTGTGCAAGTTCCTCATACTAGCATGTCCTAGCCTTCTATGCCATAGCCGACACTCCTAAGCTTTTGCCAGAAGACATGAGGCAACTTGTGGTCCTATAGAGAAATCTACCATGTACAAATCACCTCTTCGAAAAACTTTGAAGACTTTGGTTTTGGTAGAGGCCATTAGTACCACCCATCAGAATTTGCAAAAAATGACAAGCATATCTAAGTCACAGATCATTGAGACAGACATCAAGTTGTAACCAAGGGAATCGACAAACAGGACATTTTCCATGTGTCAGTCCCTTCAGATAGCAACTCTACCTAGCCCCAATACTTTGGTGTTGCTCTTATCAGCAAAGACGATGTGGTCTTTTGTTGGAGGTCAAAGAGTTTTCTCCATCAATAGGCTTCGATCACTAGTAATGTGACTGGTGCATCCACTATCCATAATCCATTCAGTGGCATTGGATTTGTCTTCCTGCATTGATAATTAGTATAGTTCACCAAGGCATGCAGTTGTAACATGCACTGAGGATGATAATGCAGTGCATAATTGAATGAAGACATTGTAAGATATTAATGATAAAATTCACATTAATTATCTTGCGTCCATACAAGATTGTTTTCGGCTCTCCAGAGATAATCTTCTGGATAGTCTTCTTCCTATCTGGAGACCCGATGCTGCATGAAGATATTAGTTCTTCTTAACCACCCACATGTGAAGGGGTGGCTTAGAAGCAATGAGACATAAGGAGGCATCGGAGCATTTAGGCAAATATGTCCTAATAGCACATTTGACAAGAGATTTAGTTTACTCAAATGAATAGGCTAAGAAATTCTTGGTTGGATGAACATAGCGGTTTATGCCATAATGCACATAGTCATGTGTCATCTAAGTCCTTCCTTGCAAAACAGATTTGTTAGAGCGATCATGTGAAGGCCTTTGTCTTCTCGAAGACATTGATCTGGGGTTTGTCTTCTTCTTGAGAGATGTCGTGAGGACATTCACAGGAAGCTTCCCAAGAAGACTTTTGGGAAACCGAATCTTCTTCAATGGAGAACCTTTCCTGCAGTTAGTACCAAGAAACCTGGCAAGCACTTCACCATTTTTGCATTTGATTAATTTATAGTTGGAATCAAAGGATACATAAATAATGAGAGGATTCGCACAGTTAAAGCCTGAAAGAACAATGTGCTCCCATGGTGGTTTTGATAATTCATGACAACATACATTGTCTCTTGGACTAATACTTTCATCTAGTGTATCTCAGATAAAGTCCTTACAGAGATGGTCTGGCAAAAAGAGTGTGAAGAGTATCCCCTTGAATAAGAAGGAGAAGGAATAGCATTGGCAAAGCTTCAAGCAAAGGATTCTACATTTTACCCTTTGTTAGAAATCACTTTGAGTCCATAGGAAAGCCAATACTATTAAAAGGGGGTAAGGTTTTGTTGGTGGTCAATATGCTTATATGTGCACAAGTGATAGTCACCACATACACCCACAAGCTCTTCCACAAAAGTCTGTGCAAAGCCAAATACTCAAAATCGCTACAACCAACACATTCCAATCGGTGCCACGAATTCCAAACCTCAGATAGACTCAGCCAATACCCTATCTTTTTGGTGTAACCAATTCTGCTTCAGTGCCTCCGAGTTCGGGTTGCCAACTTCCTGTTACACAAGTTTACAAAATCGGTCCCTCCGAGTTTTGTGAATCGGCGTCACTGAGTTTGACAATCTGACCGTTGGTCACCTTATCGGTGCAACCGAGTTTTATGTATCGGTCTCATCGAGATTCAAAAGTTGCTACCTTTGAGGCAACTCGGTACAACCGAGATTCACACATCAGTTCCATCGAGTCTGACTTATTAGGTGTAATGGTTGGATTTTTGGAGATGCCTATATATACCCCTCCACCACCACTCACTCGCAAGAGAAGCACTCAGAAAAGTTCCTACTCATACCTACTAATTTTCTGAGAGAGAACCACCTACTCATGTGTTGAGATCATGCCATTCGATTCCAACCATATGAATCTTGATCTCTATCGTCCCCAAGTGTGGGGACCCCGACTCATAAGTCGTGATCACTGAATGCACGTGTATGGTGATCCTAGAGATCAATGCTCACTGAACACACAAAAGCTCAATAACAAGAGTCTTACATCCACACTTAACGTCTTACACAAATAAAGAACACGAAGGCCTAGTCTTACATAGATAGGGACACAAGGGCCAAACACTTAAATAGCACAAGCAGCGGAAATATTGTTCAAAATCGTGAACCCATGCCATCTGCCTTAAACCAACATGCATTCTAACTAGGAAGCGTCCTAGTTCGCATTTTCGTCACCAACGAACTCTTCAACATACTCCTGTTCTTCCATGCCTGGCCAATTAAATAACCAGTGGCAAGCCAATAAGTACTTTGAATGTACTCGCAAGCAACTCAAGTTGTGAACTAGGTAATAAAGATGAATGATGTAGCACTAAGTAGGTAATTTGCGGAAAGCCAATTTTGAATGCCATGACATGATCAAGTAAGTAAGTAAGCATGCATGAATAGTTGGCAGATATCCATATGAACAAGTTATAGATATCATCATTAGCAGGGGTTGAACATGTCATGTTCGTTCATCATGCTATGTCATAGGACTTAGCTCAATTGCCACGCTAAGTCATCGGACTTAGCTCAAGTACCAATTTTGTCTCCAACACACACACACACACCAGTTTGTGAAAACATTTTGGACGTAGCACAAGAGCGGTCATCCAACTGCCCTTGACCATGGACACGCCTATTCGAATAGTGTATTTTACACTCTTCAGAGGTTGCACACTTTACCCATAATACTCGGGTAACTTCCGTGTCATCCACGACTCGCGGTAGATCACATACCCAAGGTAAGTACCCGAACAAGGCCTTCCCCTAGTGATACTAAACAAAGAGTCCACTCGATTGCTACCCATCCCTCACGATGTACATCACACGAGCCTCACTCCAGATCGTACCATCCATGAGGGGACCAACGGTGTGCCTGGTGCCTGTGAAGACAGTGCATGATCGTGCATACCGGTACGACCCGTATCGAGAGTAACCACGCTGCACCCGCCACTGGTAATGCGGGCTCCTTGCTAGTACCCACCATGGTAATCAACAAAGCCCCGTCCCATAAGGGGTATCGTGGTCATACATGTAAGGTTGGAATAATTATCGCAACTTACACCAATCCATTTTCGAAAACCACAGTCACTCACTTGCTCTGATACACCATATCTTTCTCAAGTGGTCACCCAACTCATCATCATCTCCCTCGGGCATTAGTGGCACACGACGGGGTTTTCGAAAAGTCTTTGAAATAATTTCTTCCTTCCCATCACCATGCATAAATCACATCCCACTTGCGTAGCAACTATTAGCATACTATCTACACCCACCCTCATAACACCCATAAGGTGGTAGGGTCATGCACAATGCAAGTGTCAATGGTGACAGTATCGGAGGCAACCCACCGAAGGGAGACTCCGCATCATGATCAATCGTCAAAACAACAAGTGTTATATGTCATGCATGAAAAAGTTTCTTAACATGGTCAAAGGGATGCTTTCCTGGCACAACAAAGTCTCTTGGCTCTTCGAAGTCTTCAGGTCCAACTTCTTCGTCAACAGCGCAATCTATCTTCGTGAATAAAAGCGATGAAAAATAAGGATCACACAAAAACAGAGAAAGTAAGCCACCAATAAAAAATCTACTCTGATAAATACCAAAGACTATATTAAAAATGTTTGTTTACTATTTTGCTATGAAAACATTTTTGAAAAATATTAATGAGACGCAGAAAGATGCCTAAATATAGGATTTAAAATAAAACAGTACATAAAAGGTTTTAAAATATTTTTACAAGTGGCACTAATAAATTCTATGGAATATTTCAAGATTTTAGGTGAAGAAATTTTGGGCATTGGATAAATATTTTGCCGTGTGGATTTTTTGGAAGTTTGCAAAAAAAAGAAAAAGGGAAAAGACCCTATGCCCCACGGGCCAGAAGGACACAGCAGAGACGGCCCACCAGTGGAACCGGCCCAAGGGAGACGCAGCGCGCGGCAGGTTTATTTTTAAACCTGCTCGCGGGCCCTACCAGACAGAGAGAGAGAGGAGGGGGATGAGGGGATGATAGGTGGGCCCCACCTGTCATCCCTCTCCTCGCGAAAAGGAACAAGGGAGGCTCGCCGGCGGTGTCTCTGACCACGACGGCCCAAGCAGAGGGCACCAGCACATTCAGGGGCCCCCCGCGCATCTGTGGGTGTCTGAGGGGAGCGCCGGGGCAAGGGGAATCACCGGCGAGGGAGAATACCCGACGGCGGTATGGTTTCACTTCAGGCATGAACTCCCAAGCACGGGGGCGAGGGGGCTGAGCACGAGGGAGAGGCTGAGGGGAGGAGATAGAGCGAGGGGAGAGGAGCCGGTGCTCGGGGAAGGCTTTATATAGGCGACCGCCAGTTCACCTTGGACGCGGTGCGCCGGTGAGGACGGGGCGCATGCCACAGGCCATGGGGAAGGGAGAGAGCGAGTCCAGGGTGCTCATGGGGTCGGTCTAGGCTAGGGGGAAGAGAGGAGAGAGGCGGGGGGAGCGCACGCATGAGCTCCCTGGTTGGCTGAGCTGTGCGGTGTCGGGCACGCGTGTAGGAGGTCGGAGGAGGGAGAGAGAGGAGGGGGCCGACCGTCCGGCATGTCCCGGACGCCGAGGCCAGCCAAGTGGCGAGGGGGGAGCACGACGCTGTCGGGGCATGCATAGGGCAGCGGCTACAATGCGGTCGAGCACTGTAGCACGCTTTGGAGCGCGGCCATTTCATGCCATGGCATTGCCTTTGGCTTCTATTACGCGGCCACCTGCGTCTAGGGCATCTAGGAGAGTCTAGACTAGGGGAATCTAGCATTGGATGCCCTGGAAGCTAACTAGGATAAGGGGGAGGTGGAGAGAGAGGTGAAATTCTTGTTGTCTAGGGGGTAAATGGGGGTTTTACCATGTCAGCATTTGAGCTATGACCATGAGATTTTTACTGGAGGTAGCTGGTAACCCAGAGGGGTTGTGGTAATAGTTATATGGCAAGGGGAATAGAAGAGATGGTGAAAATAATGATTTCTAGAATGGAGCAAAAGGTGTTTGATGGGGTTTTGGGCAAGAAAAATTTACCCACTTATTGTGATATTTGACAGGATCAAGTGGTGGGTAAAAATTAGATGGATCACCAAGTTTGAGCTCAAATGAGCAAAGTTGGCAATAGAAACTTTGTGAACCCTAGAAACTAACAGAATCAGGTTTCCGTAGATCTAGTGATGCTAAGCAATTACCTTTGATGCACCACTTAGTGTAGCATCATTCTTTGGTTATTAGAGCATGTCCATAAAGTTTGGGGTCAATGAGAGAAACTTCACAAGGTAAAGTTGTTCAAATTTGAATCTGGACAGGAAGGGTTTTGGGATGGTTTGATGAACCAAATCAACTTGGATTGAGCTGAAACTTTTCAAGATCATCATTTATGATAGAGTTGACTCGCTGAAATTTTCCTGGAATTTATTGAGAATATTTCTTATAGAAATATTTCAACAGCATGATATGAACAAAAAGGGTTTTGAAGGGTTTTGCCTATGATTTGAAGATGCCCATGTGTTGAAACTCATATATATGGAAAATATATGTCCACTGAGTTTCCCTAAATGTTCTCAAATATTTTGAAAGAATTTAAATAATTTTCCCTGTGAAAAACCATTTGTGGTCTTAGGAAAAATCCTTTAAATAAAATATAAAAATAATATTTGGTGGTCTTGGGAATTTATATACCTAGTAGGTTTGAAGTAAAGCTTTGGGGAAGAAGAATCCACCCAATTCGAGGACTTGTAGTGCAAACCTCATTTCAGGGGTTTCTGAAAACCTAATTTGAATAAATCCCATTTGGTCAAAACAAAACTTGATAAAAATATTTTTGGGCACTATTCACATGGCATGATCATTGGGCAAGAGGTTTGGGTCAAGGAAGATGAATATGAAGAGGGATTGAATCCAAGAGTGACATACACAAAACCTCAACAAGCAAGCATCCAACAAATCAAACAAGCATAAGCACTTGAAAAGGTTGTAGTTGTCTCCAAATTTTATAAATCCAAACATAACAAGATGATAAAAACACAGGGTGTGACACCAAGTTGCTTTCCACCCAATCAACCTCTTTCACCAAGCCAAATCTATGAGAAAGTGATTGTGTGTTGATGAGTCTACCTTCTTGAAGCACAAGAGCAAGGAGTTCATCCACAGTATCGAGACTAATACCTTTTGGAGGGTGGTACCTCCTAGGTTGGTTAGGTGTCGCTTGGGAGCCTCCTACTTCGTGTTGTGGAGTGAACCAAGAAGTTTGTAAGGGCGAGGAGATCGCCTACTTCGTGAAGATCTACCCGAGTTAGGATAGTCCTTCGTGGACATAGGCCATCATTGTATAGTCAAGGTTTGTTCTTCATGGAACCCTCCGTGGGTAGCGCCCTCCATGGACTCTCGCGATCGTTACCCTCCGTGGGTTGAAGACTCCATAAACGTGGACGTACGATAGCACCACCTATCGGAAGCACGGGATAAATCTCCGCATCCTTCATGCGTTTGACCTTCCTATCTGTACTCCCTACTTTCATGCATGATGTCTTTAGTTTCCACTGCTAAACTTGATGACTTGCATGTGTTGGGTTGTAGGATCGAAAGTAGGTCTAGGGGGGTGATTAGACTAGTTGACCAAATAGAAATCTACCTTTTCCCAATTTTAATTCTTGGCAGATTTAGCATTCATAGTATGTCAAGTACACCCTACACATGCATGTCTAAGAGTATAGCAGCGTAAAGTAAAGACATTGCACATGTAAGTAAAGAGAGGGTAAGTAAAGCAAACACAATTGGTTACATGATGATTTTTCCCACGGTTCCGATAGGTGGTGCTATCATACATCCACGTTCATGGAGTCTTCAACCCACGGAGGGTAACGGTCGCGAGAGACCACGGAGGGCTCAATCCATGGAGGGTTCCATGAAGAAGCAACCTTGAATATACCATGACGGCCTACATCCATGGAGTACTAACCTTACTCAGGGTAGATCTTCATGAATTAGGCGATCTCCTTGCCCTTACAAACTTCTTGGTTCACTCCACAACACGAAGTAGGAGGCTCCCAAGCGATACGTAACCAATCTAGGAGGCACCACCCTCCAAAATGTAATAGGCTCGGTAATGTCAATGAACTCCTTGCTCTTGTGCTTCAAAATGATAGACTCCTCAACACACAATCACTCTCTCACAGATATGGCTTGGTAGAAGAGATGGGATTGGTGGAAACCAACTTGGGGAGGCTAGAAATCAAGATTCATATGGTTGGAGTGGAAGATCTTGACCTCAATACAAGGGTAGGTGGTTCTCTCTCGGAAAACTGATAGGATAGGTATGGAATGGTTATGAGTGCTTCTCTTTCACGTAGGTGGTGGTGAAGGGGTATATATAGGCATCCCCAAAAATCCAACCGTTACACACAAAATGACCAACTCAGTGACACTGATGCGTTAATCTTGTTGGTACCGAAGTGTCCAAAAGGTGGCAACTTTTGAATCTCGGTGAGACCAATATAGGAATGTCAGTTGCACCGATAAGGTGACCAACGGTCAGAATGCCCATTCTTGGTGACCCCTATTAAACAATCTCGGTGGGACTGAAACTGTGAACTTGCGTAACAGAAAGTTGGCAGCCCAACTCGCTGGCACCGAAAGCAGTATCGGCTATACCGAAGGGTTAGGGTTTGGCTGAGTCTGTCTAGGAATCGGTGGAACCGAATGTGGAATGTTGGTTGCACCGATTTTTAGTGTTTGGCTTAGAACAGAATCTGGTGGGAGAGTTTGTGGGTGTCTTTGGTGACTATCACTTGTGCATGTATGAGCATTTTGTTCACCAAGAAAACTTTACCCCCTTTTAATAATATTGGCTTTCCTATGGACTGAAGGTGATTTGTCACAAATGTAAAATGTAGAGTCCACTCGCTTGAAGCTTTGCCAACCTATTTCCTTACATCTTGGGGTGTTCCACAATCTCTTTGCCAACCCATCATTGAACTTTTCCTAAAATATAGTTGATGGAAACACTAGTTCAATAACTTATATGTTGTTATGAATTACCAAAACCACCAAGGGATGAAATGTGCTTTCATGGGTGTCATAGACTAGTTACATATACTAAAACTACCAACTCTTAAACTTATGCTTGAGGTAGTTCTAAATTACTTCTTGTAGTCTATTCATGCCCTCTAGACAAACACTTCTAGTGATCCCGCAATTGGTATCAGAGCCTTGGTCTCCATTGCTTTGGTTTCAACACCGTGGAGGAGGATGGATGTGTCTAGTGTCGAGAGTTTCTATTGTAGAGTGCCCATTCTTTATCGAGACTACTATAGTCAATGGAACAATGCCATGATTGATCTATTTGATAAATTCCATTTGAGAAAACATAAATAAAATCCCTATGTGCTCCCCAATGATGAATTGCATCCCACACATGAAGAGGAAATTAACATCCTTGGTAATCATAGAACTGTCAATCTTATTGTTAGAGGCTTACCAAGATTCGTGCTTTCTCAATTGAAGAACTTTGCATTAGCTTATACTTTATGGAATGATTTAGAGAAATGATATCCAAATCTTTTATCAGATAATCTTGATGAAATTCTTCATAAAACTGTTGCCTTTCACAAAATGAAGCCTAGTGATCCAAACTTTGATAAATGCCTATTTGAGCTCCATGATCTTATGTGTGATAAAGGAGATGTCACTACTATCAACTATATTATTATTGAAGCCATTCAAATTCATAAACTTGAACATTGTCACGGTTATGATTTTAATGAGTCCCTTTGTTTTTATGACGAGGAGATTCCACCAAATGATGACAATGAAGATTAGCTGTTCGACATTCAGCACGAAAAGATCATGAAAAATCTAAGTCTAATGCTGAACTTCAAGGATTACATGTCCGATGGAAAAGAATGGATTATCGACAGTGGATGCACGGATCACATGACTGGCGATAAAGGCATGTTCCAAGATATCATGCCTAATCAAGGTCCTCGAAGGTATGTGACCTTTGGAGACAACTCTAGGGGTAAGGTACTTGGCCTTGGTAAGGTGGCCATATC
Organism: Hordeum marinum; assembly: GCA_022496015.1. Taxonomy (NCBI): domain Eukaryota; kingdom Viridiplantae; phylum Streptophyta; class Magnoliopsida; order Poales; family Poaceae; genus Hordeum; species Hordeum marinum. Next base: position 194,775,966 of record CM039677.1, read on the forward strand.
TCATGATAGCTCCATTCAAAATGTGATGCTTGTTGAATCCCTTGGCTACAATCTTCGTTCTGTATCTAGACTAGCAGACTTCGGTTTCAATGTGATATTTACCAAATTAGATTGCCGATTTTTTGGATTTCATAACCATAAGATTGTCTTTACTGGTATTCGTAGAGGTGATCTATACATTATCGATTTCACTAAAAAGGCCCAACCTCGTACTTGTCTCATTGCAAAATCATCTAAAGGTTGGCTATGACATAGAAGGCTTGGACATGTAGGTATGCGCAATCTAGATAAGCTGATCAAGGGCGATCATATTCTTGGTGTTAAAGATTATATCTTTGACCAAGATGGACTTTCTAGCGCTTATCAAGCAGGAAAGCAAGTAGGTTGAAGTCATCCGGTCAAGAACATCATGACCACTAGGAGACCACTCCAGTTACTTCATATAGATCTTTTTAGTCCCAAAGCTTACAAGAGTCTCGGTGGAAACTCTTATGGTATAGTTATAGTTGATGATTTTTCCAGATTTATGTGGGTATTCTTTCTTGATGATAAGTCACAGGTACAAAAGATCTTCAAAAACTGCGCACGCAAAGCGCAAAATCAGTTTGAAGTGAAAATCAAGAAGGTTCGAAGCGAGAACGGTTCGGAGTTCAAGAACACCCATGTGGATACTTTTCTTGACGAAGAGGGTATCTCACATGAGTTCTCGGATACATACACACCTCAAAAAAATGGAGTTGTTGAGAGAAAGAGTCGAACCCTCATTGAGATGGCAAGAACGATGCTTGACGAATACAAGACACCATGAAACTTTTGGGCAGAAGCCATGGAAATAGCATGTCATGCCATGAACTGACTCTACTTGTACAAGGTTCTCGGTAAAACGACATACGAGCTTCTCACCAGTAACAAACCCCAAGTTGGATACTTCTAGGTATTTGGCTCCAAGTGTTACATTCTTGATAAGCATGGCCATGCTAAATTTGCTCCAAAGTATGCTCAAGGTTTCCTACTTGGTTATGGATTGAACTATCACACCTACCGTGTCTACAAAACCTTCACTCAAAAAGTTGAAGAGACGGTAGATGTGAAGTTTGATGAGTCTAATGCTTCGCAAGTCGAACAATTGCCAAATGATGTAGGTGACAAAGATCCTTCAGAAGCTATCCAAGATTTACCCATTGGCAAGATTTGTCCCATGGAGATGAAGGAAAGCACTTCATCAACCCAAGTGGAATCTCCTACATCAGATCAAGGATACCGACAAAACGACATGGAAGCATCCACAAGCGGTACACGACAAGATGAATAGGAGGAGTAAGTACATCATGAAGATCCACCACAACCTACTTCACCACCACCTCAAGGATATGACCACGCTCACAAGAACGGAGATGAAGGAGATGATGATGAAGAAGAAGCTCCACCAACTAACAAGCCTAAGCTACCCCGAGTTCAAGCACAAGTGACCAAGAACCACCCCCTAAACCAAATCTTTCGTGATATACAAACAGGGAGGATCACTCGCTCTAAAACTCGCTTGGCTAACTTTTGTGAGCATTATTCTTTCATCTCTAGCATTGAAACCTTGAAGGTTGAACAAGCTCTTGAACACGCTGATTGGGTGAACTCTATGCATGAAGAGCTTCACAACTTTGAAAGGAATGAAGTGTGGAAACTCGTGGAGAAGCCCAAGGGAAAGCAAAACATTATCGACACGAAATGGGTATTTAGGAAAAAGAAAGATGAATACAGTCAAGTCATATGCAACAAGGCTCGCCTCGTAGCCCAAGGATATACGCAAGTCGAAGGTATGGACTACGGGAGACCTACGTGCCCGTTGCTAGACGAGAAGCTATTCGAATTCTTCTTGCTTATGCTAATCGCCATGATATCACACTTTGCCAAATGGATATTAAAAATGCATTTTTAAATGGTGAGATTGAAGAAGAGTTCTATGTAAAGAAACCACCTGGTTTTATAAATCCTAAGAAACCTGACCACGTTTACGAACTTCATAAAGCTTTATATGGTCTTAAGCAAGCTCCTCGTGCTTGGTATAAATGCCTAACGAAGTTTCTTATTGAAAAAGGATTTGAAATTGGTGAAATTGACACAACCGTATTCACAAACAGAGTTAATGGTGAACTATTTGTGTGCCAAATTTATGTGGATGATATTATCTTTGGATATACTAACCCACAATTTAGTGAGAAGTTTGGAAGGTTGATGTCAGAGAAGTATGAGATGTCTATGATGTGTGAGCTGAAATTCTTTCTTGGTCTACAATTGAAGCAAATGAGAGAAGGAACATTCATCTCTCAAACTAAGTACACGAAAGACTTAATCAAGAAGTTCAACATGCAAGAGTGAAAAGGTATGAAAACTCCCATGCCCACTAGCGGACACGATGATCTCACCAAGGAGGCTGAACCGGTTGATCAAAAGGTTTATTGATCAATGATTGGTTCACTGCTTTATCTATGTGCCTCCCGTCCCGATATTATGCTTAGTGTTTTCATGTGTGCTAGATATCAAGCTGCACCTAAAAAATGCCATCTTAACGTTGTTAAACGCATTGTGAGATACTTGATACATACACCAAACTTTATCATTTGTATCCCAAGGGATCTTCTTTTAATCTTGTTGGCTACTCCGACTCAGGCTATGCCAGTGACAAGGTTCACAGAAAATCCACCTAAGCAAATGTCAATTTCTTGGTTGATCTCTTGCGTCTTGGTCCTCCAAGAAACAAAAGTCGGTATCTCTATCTAGTGCCAAAGATGAATATATTGCTGCTGGATCATATTGTGCGTAATTATTATGGATGACACAAACGCTTAAAGATTATGGAATAATTGTTAACAATGTGCCATTACTGTGTGATAATGAAAGTGCTATTAAGATTGGTCATAATACTGTGCAACATTCTCGTACCAAGCATATTCAAGTTCGAAATCATTTCATTCGTGATTATGTTGCCAAAGGAGATATTAATCTTAAGAATGTTCATACTAACAAGCAATTGGCCAACATCTTTACTAAGCCACTGGATGAAAAAGTGTTTTTTCATTTGAGGAGTGAGTTGAACATCCTTGATGCTTCAAAGTTGAGCTAAGCTGACTTGGATGCCTGCAAAGGGATGAGCTTCAGTGTTTATTCCATGCTACTAACTAGTATATCATATCTTGGAAATCTATGCCCCCTGTTTTGCATCTAACCCTTTTGTAGGTACTTGGAAGGATAACACTCCACAAGATTGCTATCAACTCATATCCTATGCAATCTTGTCATGACCAAGTATCCACAACCTCGCCTTGATGATGGAAGGAAGAAGACAACAAAACATATCCTTGACTTATATCCCTCAACTGCTAAATCTCAATTGGTATCAAGTCATTTGGATATATCATATTCTTCCTTGCGTGACTAACCTTTGTAGGTGAAAAGTGAACGAAAACAACAAGGATTGCTCCCAACTCAAGATGATCTTCATCAACTTCGAGCATCCTGATCAATTTCACCTACAAGCTTCAACAACAGCATCACTCAAAGGTATGTACTCATATTCTTGATATAGCTTTACTCCAGGTTGTGAGATAAAGCGACCCAAGAGATATGAAGACATTAAAATGCTAAATTGAAAAATGGTAACCCCATTTTGAGCTTAATGATGATTATGACCTATGATCAAGTCTTCTTGCTTGGCTCCTAAGTCAGTATTCTATAATATAGGTGACCTAGTCACCGCCCATCATCTAGTTAAGAATCTTGATTGGTTCATTCTCTATTGCAAAATTTCCTAGAACCACTCAAATCTTTTCTAGTTGATACCTCTCTGTAAATTATTCGAAATTGAAAAATAATTGTTTGTTTCTCTTCCCTATTTGATTTTCAGCTACAACTTAGTATTTGGATCATGATTTCACATTTGCCAAGTCTTTGTTTTACGCCTCGCAGCCTCCGATTCAAAGGACTTGGTTCTACCGATTCTGCATATAAGCTGCATAACAACATATCGGTACCACCGACAAAATTGCCTCGGATCCACAAACATACCATTTTATTTTAGTCCTTGTTTTTTAAACCTTGTGTTCGTTTTGTGATTTCTAAATTCTTTGATGATCCCTCAAATATTAAAAAAAAACTTTAAAGGGTGAGAAGTATATTCAAGGATCCCTAACTCAGAGGAGGAGAAGATCTGCAAATTCTCAGTTTATCCCATAGGAGAGAAATTATTTTCAATGATTCCCTCTTTAACTCATGATTTTCATATTTTCTTGTCGTGGGAACGAACACCTATGGGATCGTGGGGACCCCTTTCGGTTCGGCAGGGGCCGAGTTGGTGCGATGAGCCAATCTAGTGAGCAGCGCACGGGGAGTTTTTACCCAGGTTCGAGCCGCACGAATGCGTAAAAACCTAATCCTGCATGGTTATATAGATCGTGTTCTAGGGTTCAGGCTATAGGAGCGTCATGAACGACTGTTACATGAGCTTCGGAACCTCCAGTTATCTAACTGTCGAGCTGTCCGGTTGTCTAACTACCTAACTGTCGAAAGCCCAAAAGCCAAAATGTCCTCCTATGTAACGCCGTAGGCCTCCTTTTATACCTAAGGGGATCCCAACGATGGCATACAGTGTGCACACGGGATGCACAGTGCTATAGTGCTATCGTACCTACCCCTGACGGAGTAGGACAAGAGCATTAAATGCACCATCAGGTGTCTCACTCTGTCAGTGGGACGGGATAGGGCCCCATCCCATTGGCACTGCTTAGCTCCCTCCAGCATCGACGACGCGACACATGTCCAGTTGAATCGACACCTAGCCTGTGCACTGGCGGTCCTTGCCGGGGCCTTGCCTTGCCGGGGGCCTAAGGCTCCAAAACCCTCTTGGCAAGGTCTTGTAGGTAGTCTTGATTCTTCTGTCCTGGTGCTTGATAAGTCTTCGCTGGGCCTTGCCGTCGGGGCGGCTACTACTTCCCGTGCACGAGTAAAGGGGCACTACTTGGCCCAAAATTCTAGTGCGTCAACAGGAGCCCTCGGGCCTAGGCCATACACGTCGCGGGGCGTTGTTGGGCTAGGCCCAAACAGTGCATGGGCACGTGTGGCAGGGCCCTGCAGTTGTGATCATTGTGCTTGTTGTGCTTCCCCACGATGCCCATTGAATGCGGGTAGTGGGATACGTGCGCGGCGTGGCCGCCGAGTTTTCAATTACGCTGTTAGGCCTTTTCCGCCACGCGCGACGCATGCATAGCAGGGAGCTAGTAATGGGCGCCCGTGATTTTAAGTCCTGAGGAAAGGCAGTTACTGCGACGCCATGGATTGGGGCGACTGGGCGGTTGCTATTCGCCCCGTGATCGAGGGCATGACTATTGGAGGAGGTGGGCGGCGTCCTTTGGAGTGGGGGAGAGCGAGCCCCCTCACTTCGTCCTATAAATTGGCGACAACGAGGGCGGAGCTCATCCATCCTTCTTTTGCACTTCGAGTGCAAAACTCCATAGTGCACCTCCTCTTCCCTCGTCTTCTCAATCTTCAGGCAGCACACGCCATTCGCCATGACCAGGGAGCAGGGCGACAACCTTCCTCAGCTGCGAGGAGGAGCTCTCGTCTAGATCATGTCGTCGCTTCAGCCGCGAAGGCAGAGGGAGGCTCGAGTTCGTGTGGTGGAGGAGGCGCGAGGGGCCGTAGCCGCCATGGAGGCCGAGGTTGGGGGAGGCGAAGCACTGCTCCGCCCCCTCCTCCAACGCCAGGCATTTCCATCGAGCAGGCCCATGCTGAGGGGACGGCGTTGGACTTTGTCCTCGAGCTGGGCGGTCCCCGCCGGAGCTATCCGTGCCTCCCACGCCTCTTCGCCAGGGCGGTGGAGGACGACCAGCTTCCCTTCCTGTGTCTGCGGGTGATAGGGTGCTACAATGGTGCAACGCGGGTGGACGTTGAGTATCCAGCATGCTGCATCATGTTCTGTCGGCACGGTTGGAAGACCTTCACCCGTGCCCATAGTATCCAGGTGGGGCACGTTCTTTGTTTTAAAATGACGGAGGCCGATACACTCTCCATCAAGATTTATGGGAGCTTCGGCGTCCACCTCAGCTACTGTGAAGAGAGCGCGAGTAGTGCCCAAAGCCTGTCCTTCGGCGAGAGTGATGGGGAGGACAACGGTGAAGACAGCGACGATGAGTCCGGTCCTCGGGCGGTCAAGTCAGAGCCCGAAGATTCGAGCTCGGACTAATCGCCGGCCGTGCCACCATCGCCAGCCTCACGCCTCTTCCCCTCCTGGCAAGATATCCTTGTTGGGCGCTTCAGTCCCGGACACTGCCTCATATTCCAGCTTCAGCAAGCCCGTGGACTTCGGCTTCTGGGGTCCATCCCCCCTTCCGCCCACTTTGGCCCTCTCCTCGCGCAATGCTGGTCCAGGAGGGACCAAGCCCTTCCTGCCCATCTCGCAGCCCTGCGCGTCCACGCAGTGCTGGTCCAAAGGGGTCAGGCCAGGCTTCGGGCAGGGGCCCCTCGCCATCTTTTTCTTCTTGTATCCCGCCTCTCCTTTCCATATTTTTCTTCTTATAATCGCCCCTAGGGGAGAAAGTCAAATAAAGATGTACATAGAAAAAAGCAGTATCTTATGTAAATTTCACCCCATTTTGAATGAATGCATATTATTTTCCTTGTTAAACTATTTCTATGTATGGAATTTTTCCTACGCCCTTTTTGGAAGGATCTTGCCGGCATGTGTAGCACTACCACGAGCGCTTTGAGGAACGGGTCTTTAGCAGCCTGCTGCCGGTGCCACTGCCGGCAAGACACCTTGGCGTCCTTGGCACGGCTATTCAAGGCATTGGCCTTACTCGAAAAGGGGATAAGGGCACGAGCGGTGTCTCTTGAATCGTTGAGCGGAATCGAAACGAAACAAGGAGCGCGGGCGAAGCCACTTAAGCCGTTGGGGCATCCAATCGTGTCAAGGTTCCCGTGCCCATAGGTTTTCCATACAGAAGTCGAAGTTGCTCAAGGAAAATAACCTTATGGCAAGGATTCACATGTGGTTTTCGCAACTTATCTTTTTGTTGTCGTTCTCCTTCCGGCAAGTTTTTTTGGGATGTCGCGCTCATAGGTATCCATACAATCACTCCCCCGGTAAAGCTGCATGCGAGGGATCCTTCTGTCCTTTCAGAAAAACAAAGAAGGGAAATATGGATATGGAACCTTGACGGTCCGTAAGTCCTTGTCGGGATTAAGTGGAATGCAATACTTCAGATAAACATGCACATAAGTAAACATGAGAATCGAACAGTATTGTAGGACACTTATCTTCATTTATGTATGAGTCTGACCTGGTTTTAGGCCTGGCTTTGTACCAAGGATTACATGCTTCAGCGGTAAGACTTGTAGAAAAATTGGTTGTCGGTGCTGGCCCGTCAACCGCACTTCATGGGTAGGACTTCCGAAGATGTTCAATATTCTAGGAGTTGCTCACCGGAACGCCATCCTCGGTCTCTAGGCAGACTGCGTCGGGCCTAGTGACTTGTACTACCCGATAAGGGCCTTCCCATTTCGGTGTCAACTTGTTTGGATTCTTGGCAAACTGAACTCACTGAAGAACAAGGTCGCCTTCTTGAAGACTTCTTCCATTGACCTTGCGTCTATGGTAGCGATGCAAGGCTTGCTCGTAGCGTGCATCTCTCACAGCAGCCTGAAGACGGTCTTCCCCAAGGAGCATCATGTCGTCTTGCCGCAACTGCTCTTGCTCGAGCTGATCATAAGGGAGCACTCGAGGTGACCCGTATATGAGTTCTGTGGGGAGAACTGCCTCTGCCCCATAGACAAGGGAGAAGGGTGTCTGGCCGGTAGCTCAAATCGGTGTTGTCCTGATTGACCAAAGAACCATCGGCAACTCATCAATCTAGTTCCTTCTGCACGTGTGCAGCCTATCAAAAGTTCTTGTCTTAAGGCCTCGCAGCACTTCAGCATTATCCCTCTCCACTTGGCCGTTGCTCCTCTGGTGGGCAATGGAAGCAAAACAGATTTTGCTACCAAGGTCTTGGACATACTGCATGAAGGTGTGGCTCATGAACTGTGTGCCATTGTCAGTGATGATCCTGTTGGGAACACCAAAGAGGCAAACTAGCCCTTTAAAGAACTTTACGGCAGATTGTGCTATCACCTTCCTCACTGCTTCTACTTCTGGCCACTTTGTGAACTTGTCGATTGTGACGTACAAGTACTCAAAGCCCTCGGCAGCGCGGGGAAAGGGGTCCAAGATGTCGAGCCCCCAGACTGAAAATGGCTAGGAGAGAGGGATTGTTTGAAGGGCTTGAGCTGGTTGATGTAGTTTCTTCGAATGAAACTAGCATGCTTCACACTTGGTTACTAACGCAGTTGCATCCTGGAGGGTAGTGGGCCAAAAGAAACCTTGCCGGCATGCCTTTCCGGCAAGTGCTCCTGATCCTATGTGGGAGCCACATATGCCTCCGTGTATCTCTGCCAACAACTCTAGTCCATCCTCCCAAGAAATGCACTTGAGTTTCATGCCATTCAGTTTCTTTCTGTACAGGACGTTGTGTACAAACTGGTACATATGAGACCGGCGGTCTACTTCCTCTGTTTCCTCTTGTTCCTCTGGGAGTTCTCCTGTTTGAAGGAATTGGACAAGGTGATGTGCCCATGTTGGAGCCTGGGGCTCGACAACAAGGACTAAGGGCGTATCCCCTACCGGGGGAGCATTTGCCTCAACGGCAAGGGCCTGAGGGCCTGCCGGGGTCTACTGCCCCCCAGCAAGCCTAGTTGGAGCATATGCTTCTACAGCAAGAGCCGACGGCCCCGCTGGAGCATAGTACTCACCGGCAAGCCTGTCGTTCCCTCTAGCAACCTTCTCGCCGACGGCTTCTGGAAGCTCTGCCAGGAAATACTTGCCAGAACTTAGCTTCCTTCTCTTCTCTTGTCCAGTTGATGGTGTCACGGAGGGTTGAGCTAGTTGGAGCACGAAAGTTCCTGGTTCCATAGGTAACTTAAGGGCAGCACACTTTGACAGGCCATTGACAACGTTGTTCTCTACATGTGGAACGTGCTCCATTTGTAGGCCGTCAAAATGTTCTTCCAACTTCCTCACTTCATCTACACAGGCTTCCATCAACGAGCTCTGGTAATCTTTGTTCACTTTCCTGAAGACAACTTGAGAATCACCTCTGACAATAAGTTTCTTGATCCCAAGGTTCGCCGCGATCCTGAGACCGGCAAGCAGTCCTTTGTACTCAGCAGTGTTGTTCGTTGACCTCTCCTAGGGAAAGTGCATTTGGAGCACATATCTGAGGTGCTCTCCGGTGGGTGCGACAAGCAGCACTCCAGCAGCAGCGCCTTGCAGCGAGAAAGCTCCATCAAAATACATGATGCATTCTCGATCAGTCTCCTTGCCGGGGAGAGTTGACTCTGGAATCTCTTCATCGGGCATTGGGTTCCAGTATGCAATGAACTCCTTCAAGGCCCTGCTCTGAATGGTCAAAGTGCTTTCAAACTTAAGACCAAAGATTGATATTTCCAGGGCCCACTCCACAATCCTGCTGATAGCTTCTGGGTTTCGCAATATCTGCTGTAGCAGGAAGCGGGTGACAACAGTGATCTCATGTGCTTGGAAGTAATGGCGCAGCTTCCTCGAGGCCATAAGAAGGCCAAAGAGCAATTTTTGCATGCCATAATACCTTGATCTAGCCCCCTAGAACAAGGATCTGACAAAATAGACTGGTCGCTGCACCACTTTCTTCTTTTGAACTATCTCTTTCAACTACGGAGTACTTCTTTGCCGGCACCATGCCCTGCCGGAGACTGTCCTGGCTCATCATTTGGCATTCCGGCCAATGCCGCTGCTTCTTCGTCAACCTCTCTTTCAGCCACTAGTGCAGCACTAACCACTTGATTCGTTGTCGCTAGGTACAACAGCAACGACTCTTGTGGTTTTGGTGCAACTGGGACTAGAGGAGAGGAAAGGTACTTCTTCAAATCCTACAGCGCCGCGTCCGCTTCTGGAGTCCATTTCATTGGACGTGCCTTCTTCAAGATTTTGAAAAAGGGCAGGGCGTGCTCGACAGATTTTGAGATGAACCTGCTCAGAGCAGCAACACAGTTAGCAAGGCGTCACGTGTCCTTGACTCCTCTTGGTGCTTCAATCTGCTCAATTGCTTTGATCTTGTCGGGATTCGCTTCGATTCCCCATTAAGACACAAAGAACCCGAGAAGCTTGCCGAATGGGACGCCAAACACACATTTCTCGGGGTTGAGCTTCATGTTGATCTTGCGCAGATTGGCAAAGGTTTCTTCTATGTCTGTTATTAGAGTAGCCTTACCCTTGGTTTTGACCACTATGTCATCCATATAAGCTTCCATATTTCTATGTAGGTGGGGCTCAAATCCAATCTGGAATGCTCTTGCAAAGGTAGATCCGGCGCTTTTCAACCTGAAAGGCATATGCAAAAAGCAATACATACCACATGGGGTGATAAACGCGGTCTTCTCTTTTTCTTCCTTGGCCATAAAGATCTGATGATAGCTGGAATAGGCGTCAGGGAAGGACAACAGGTCTCAACCGGCGGTGGAGTCCACAATCTGTTCGATGCACGGCAAGGGAAAAGGATCCCTAGGGCAGGCTTTGTTGATGTCTATAAAATCAAGCATAACCTCCACTTCCCATTCGCCTTGCGCACTACAACTGGATTGCCAACCACGTAGGGTGGAGTACTCCTCTACTCAGGCCAGCTGCCTCTAACTTCTTGATTTCTTCGGCAATAAATTGTTGCCGCTCCAAATCTTGCTTCTAGACCTTCTGCTTGATGGCCCGCGCGTGTGGGCAGACGACAAGGTGGTGCTCAATCACCTTCCTGGGAACACCGGGGATATCAGATGGTTGCCATGAAAACACATCGATGTTCACCCACAGGAAGGCGACGAGCGTGCTTTCCTATTTGTCATCAAGGGTGGAACTTATGGTGAAAGTTCCCCCATGCCATCCTCCTTGCCGGGCACCTTCTTGGTCTCTGGTGGGGCAGCCTTGGATTTTTTGCTCTTGCCGGTGGAGCTCACTGGCACATCGTAAACAGTAGCACAACACCCCGAAGAGGTGCACTTGCCGGATTGTGCGCCAGAGGCCTTGCTGGTCTTCTTCCTCCCGGGAGCTTCAGTGGCAGGAGCAAGTGCCTTAGTGGCAGGTGCTGCGACTTCGCCCCGGTAGAGTTGGTCGGCATAGATAAGCACGCTCTTCTTGTTGGAGTGAATGGTAATGACGCTCATCGATCCGGCAACGAGATCGCCATGAACTGAGTGGTCGAAGTGAGCGAAGTGAGTGGTCGCCATGAACTTGGCTAGTGCTAGGCGCCCGAGAATGCCATTGTATGGCAATGAGATCTTGGCGACGTCAATGACGATGTTCTCCGTTCTGAAATTGATGTCGCTACCAAACGTCACTGGCAGCGTGACCTTGCCTTTTGGCTGAGTCCTTCCTGAATTGACCCCTTGAAAAGAGCCTGTCGGCTCGAGATCTTCGTCAGGAATCTGTAGCCTTCGAGTGACATCAGGCAAGATCAAGTTCAGGCTGGACCCACTGTTGACTAACATCTTTGTCACCTTGAGGTTGCGGATTGTCGACGAGACGAACAACGGCATGTACCCGACCACAGTTATGCGATCAGGGTGATCCATGGCATCGAAGATGATAGGAGTGTTGGACCATTTCAGAGGTTTCTGTTCGCCGATAGAGGGCTCTACTGCATTAACGTCGCGCACCCACTGTTGAAGTTGGCGATGAGAGGAATGCGACAAGGCTCCTCCTTCTATGCACACCATCTCCGTGGCCTTCTGAAACTCATACTCACTAGACTCGTCGTCCTCTTCGACATCATCATCATCTCCTTCTTGCTTGTCGCGGCCATAGGCGAGCCGATCCTTCTGTTTCTTGGGCTTGCCAACCCCCTTGGCCAACACGCTTCTTGCCGGACCCCTCAACACCATCTTGACCTTTCTCCTTGTCGTGTCTTTCATATTCAGCCCTCTGCTTCTCGGCAAGCTACTCAACTTGCCGACAGTCTTGGATGTCATGGCCTTTGATGCAATGGATCTTGCAATACTGCTTGCCGGAGTCTTCTGGCTTGCCAGCAGCCGCCAGGGCATGGCAGGAGGTGCACCTAGTAACATCGTTGTCGGGGTCATCGACCTTGCCTTTCTTGGCGGCACCGGGTTACCGGATCCTTCAACAGCAAGCACGGTCTTGCCCTTGTGCTTCTTGTTCCGTCGCCGACCCTTCTGTGTTAGGATGGCGGTATTCTCATCTTCGGAGTTGACCTCTATGCCGGCATCTTCACCGGGGAGTCTTCTCCCTTCTTCAGCCCGAGCGCACTTGTCTGCCAGAGCATAAAGCTTGGCGACGTTCCTGAATCTGCTCATCACTAGCTCTTCCTGCCTCCTGTGGTTGCGCACGTTCTAATGGAACACGCTGATAATAGCGGCAGGGTGAACGTCTGGGATGTTGTGGTGCACACGGCTGAACCTTTGGATTTACTTGCGCAGAGTTCGCCTTCCTTCTAGGGATGATGTGCAGATTGCTCTCCTAGCCAGGAGCTTGATGACCTCCGATGAAGTGGCCAACGAACTCGTGACACAGGTCCAGCCAGGAAGTGATGGACCCCTCTGATAAGTGCATCAGCCTTGACCTAACATTGGGCTTAAGCACCAACGAGAAGTAGTTGGCCAATATCTTGTTGTCACGGCCCCCGACAGCCTACACCGCAATGGTGTAGACGCTTAGGAACTCTGACAGATGAGTCTTGCCGTCATATTTCTCCGGGACTTCTGGTTTGAACGTACGGGAGTTGGGCCACTGGACTTGCCGCAACTCATGAGTAAACGCTGGTCAGCCCGCCTCGTAAGGCAGGCAGATAGGGTACCCCGGCGCAGACTTGTTTACAATGGGCCTCGCGTGCTTGTCCGATTGGACGCGCGCTTCCCATCGCCGCTCGATCGCGGTTCGAGAGTCCTCCTTGCCACGTTCTCAAAGAACATCACGCTGATGATGGCGCGTCCGTGGGTCAGATGATGCCGTTGAGTAAACGTCGTAGGCGTTGGTCCGTCGGGTCGGCGACCAATGATGCTGTCGCAGAGGAGAGTGCGCCGAGGTCGCGCCAACTTTGGGCACTTCACCACTGTTCTGAGGTGGCCCTATGGGCCAAAGCTTATCTGTGAGGCTGAGGAGGCTCTGGATGGTTTCTCTCCATTCGTCGAGCTTCTCCGCAGCAGGAGGGAAGTTTAGGAGTAGCTACGCTCGTGCCATCGCTTCATCTGATGTCGATGGCATCAAGCGGCGTGAGGAACGCGAGGTGCTCTGACTCCTAACTGTGTTAGAAGGATCACCGCCACGATACCGTGTCGGCATGCCACTCCCGCTTGCATGCTGGTCCCGCGCATCTTCGGAAGGATGCGTAGGAGCTTTTCCGAGGGGACGCTGAGAACTGTGGGTGCCATGGCGCGGCTCTTCACGCGCGTCCTGAGAAGGTCACGGCATAGGCGCCGGCATGGGTGTCCTAGAAGACACTCTTCTGCCCCGGGAGTTCGCCGTACCACCAGCAGGCAATACCGCTCCGTCCTGAGACCCATGGGCATGACGGTTCCCACCGCCACTGCGAGCGTCTCCGCGGTGAGCGTCGCCACTAGCTTGGCCTTGGTCACCGAAGCGTCACGGAAGTTCCAAACCTCCGACTCCTCCTCCTCCACCTGCGTCTACGCCGTCTCCTCTCCGCAGATGTGAATGTGCCAACTGCTGTCAGGCCCTTCTTCTTGGGTCCATGGCGATGATGAATCTGGGGCGCATATCACCCGAACCGGTTAGCACCACTCATTCCCCCTACCTGGCGCGCCAAAGATGTCGTGGGAGTGAACACCTATGGGATCGCAGGGACCCCTTTCGGTTTGGCGGGGGGCAAGTTGGCGCGAAGAGCCGGTCTGCTAAGCGGCACACGAGGAGTTTTTACCCAGGTTTGGGCCGCACGGATGCATAAAACCCTACTCCTGCTTCGTTATATTGATCGTGTTCTAGGGTTTGAGCTATAGGAGCGCCATGAACGGCTGCTATGTGATCTTGGGAACCGCCAGTTGTCTAACTATCGGGGTGTCCGGTTGTCTAACTGCCTAACTGTCTGAAAGCCCAAAAGCCAAAAAGTCCTCCTCTGTAACGCCTTGGGCCTCCTTTTATACCTAAGGGGATCCCAACAGTGGCGTACAGTGCGCACACGGGATGTTGTAAGTGCATCTAGTGCCCCTTAGTGATTTTGGTGTATTGAATACTTATAGGTTAAGGAACTAATGTGTTTGTGAGTATACACAGGCTCTATAACTCGATGAGGAGTTTGATATGTTAGGAGATTACCGACCCCTAAAATGTATGTCTTCAATTGAAGACTTTGGTGAAGACTTTGCTGAAGACTTTTGTATTCCCTAAATACTTTGAAATTTAAGAAGTTGGTGTCACCTTGAAGATATGAACAAGGACTATGAAGCATGAAGACTTTTGTTTTCATAGTTTCATTTCCTTTCTTTGAGTCATAGGAAACATCATACTGTTAAAGGGGGCCGAGGTAATACTCAGGAAAATTTCCAACTAATGCTCAACTCCAAAAGCCTCAACCTATCCAATCCTTGGAGTGAAGCCTATGGAAATGTGTTGCAGTTCAGTCAAGTTGTTCAGTGAAAGAGACGATGTTCTTTTGGTCTCTGATGCAATTGATCTGACTAAGGAGTTAGGACTTCTCTAGTGCGAATAGCCTACAAGTGAGGAACATGATAAGCCTGAGGAATTTCATAGTTCGAAATTCCGACCGTTGTTGTGCGTAGTGCCAGCTGTCCCCAATCATCTTATCCATATAATGGTCATATCATTGGGGGCATTTATGTCATATCATGTCAGGTTGCACCCTGGCTATAAATAGCCACCCCCACAACCACTAGTTGGTTGACTGCTCCGAGAGAGAACCGACACTTGTCATTTTGAGAGCAACCCATCCTTGAAGGACTTTGAGAGAAAATCATCAATGAGGAAAAACCCAAATCCAAACCACAAAACCCAAAGTGATTGAGCATCACTGAAGACATTGTTCCTGTGTGGAACCGATGCTTGTTACCTTTGAGGATTGTGCATCCTCTAGACGGTTAGGCGTCATGGTCCAGTGCATCCTGCAGTCAATTGGGGACCATGGAGTGACCTTAGTCTAGAGCATCCAGCAATAATTTGTGGATCGCTGGGTGACTAGTTTATGAGGGTTTTGGAAGTCCACCCTTAATACTTACCATGAGTGTTGGGCGAGGACTTTGTGACCTTAGCTCAAGGAGAATACGGTAATGACGGTGTGTCCTTGGATTGTGTGTCCTCTGGTTTAAATACCAGGCTGCTCCAAACCAGACATATAACTGTCACAACAGTTGGAACTGGGTCATCAAACCATTGTCTTCATCGAGCTACCTGGTTCTATTTCATCAACCCCTCTATTCCTCGTATACTTGTTGATGAAATTGATTGTTACTATTTAAAGAATTTGACTGAAGACTTTCACAATTTCCTCACCTCAAATTCTTCAAGTTACCTTGTTCCTCACCTGCTTATCCTGTATCATGCTACTTGTAAATTCTGCATGTTTCATTTCACCATGATGACTATGCTGTCGCTAGATTTCTCATGCACTTGAGTACTTAATCCGCTGCTAGTTATTCATCACATTTCAAATTCCTCTAGTTGAAATTCCTCAAGTGATGAATTTGTAAAAATCGCCTATTCACCCCCCTCTAGTCGATATAACGCACTTTCAGTTGGTATCAGAGCAAGGTACTCCCTTGTTCTGTGCGATTTTGGTTTAACCACCTGGAGTTCTAGTTATGTCGACTGCATGTATGATCAAGGTTTCCGCTGGATGTCCTACCTTCGATGGTACAAACTATCCCTACGGGAAGAACAAGATGCTCATGCATCTTCAGGCAATTGACAACGATCTCTAGTATGTTGTGGAAAATGGTGTTCCCTCTATTACTCCCACGATCAACGCTGCTGATGTGAAGAGATTCAAGTAACTTGATTCTCAAGCGAAGAATATCATTTGTGGCCATCTGAGCAAAGGTCAGTATGGTAGAGTGAGTGCTTCGGAGTCTGCTAAGCTTATCTAGGATAGGATGTCCGAAGTCAACGAAGGTGTTTCCACTCAACGTGACTCATGTGTTGACGTTCTTCACAATCTCTTCAACCACTTCAAGATACTCGACAATGAAAATGTTCAAGCATTGGGTGCTACTATGTCACACCCTGTGTTTGTATCACCTTGTTATGCTTGGATTTATAAAATTTGGAGCCAATTAAAACTTTTCAGTGATTGTTGCTTGTTTGAATTGTTGCTTGCTTGCTTGTTGATTATTGTTTATGGCACTCTTAGATTCTATCCCTCTCCATATTCACCTTCATTAACCCAAACTTCTTGCCCAATGATCATGCCATGTGAATAGTGCCCAAAATTATTTTTACCAAATTTTATTTTGACCAAAAGGGATTTATTCCAATTAGGATTTCAAAACCCCCTGGAATGAGGATTTCACTACAAGTCCTCAAATTGGGTGGATCCTTCTTCTCCCCAGGATTTACTTCAAACCTACCATATTTATGACTTCCCAAAACCACCAAACATTAATTTTAAAGATTATTTTAATATTTTATTTAAAGGCTTTTTCATAAGACTAGAAATGGTTGTTCATAGGGAAAAATTATTTAACTGCTTTCAAAATATTTGAGTAAAAAAAATTTAGGGAAACTCAGTAGACATATATTTTCCATATATATGAGTTTCAACACATGGTCATGTTCAAAATAGTGGGAAAAGACCTCAAAACCCTTGCTGTCCAAATCAAACTTTTGGAATATTTCAATAAGAAATATTCTCAATAAATTCGAGAAAAATTCCAGAAAGTCAACACTATCATAGTTGATGATCTTGCAAAGTTTCATTTCAATCCAAGTTGATTTGATTCATCAAACTACTCCAAACCCCTCCCTGTCCATATTCAAATTTGAACAACTTTACAGTGTGAAATTTCTTCTCTTGACCCCAAACTTTGTGGAAATGTTCTAATCGCAAAATAATGATGCCACAATAAGTGGTGCATCAAGGGGATTAGATTAGCATAACTGGATCTACAGAAACCAAATTTGTAGATTCATCTTGACCAGACATCCATCAAACACCTTCTAGTGAAATGGTAAACCTACTGTTTTCACCATATTCACTCTTCCCCTTGCCTACAAATTTTTACCACACCCTTTCCCAGTGCTCAATCATCTCCAGTAAAAACCACAGGTCCATAAGCCACTGGAAGATGGGGTAAAACTCCCATTTTTACCTATGGACAGCCCTGGAAAGACCATTTTTACCTCCTCCTCCTACTTCAACCCCTCTTCTCTCCTATCAGAGCATCCTAGGAGCATCCCAGGAACCCCTAGGAGCTACTGGACAAACTGGGACACCCCAGAGCACGCGGGCAACGACCATGCCGGCCATTTGGGTGCTCTGGAGCGTGCTACAGCGCACCACCGCACTACAGCAGGGGCATCCCGAGGCCCCCGACCACTTTGGGATGAGGGAGCTTGTCCCCCTGGTCGGCCTCGATGTTCAAAGCATGTCAGGCAGTCGGCCCCCTCTGCCTTCTCTCTCCTCCTCCCTCCTTCACGCGTGCCCGATGCCGCCTACTTTGTCCACTCCCCGCCCGAGCTGCGGGAGCCTTTGTGAGCTCGCCTCGTTCCCCCTCTCGCTTCCCAGCTTCCTGCTCCTCCCCCACAAGCACCACACAGAGTCCCCGCGCCCCTCCCGTGGCCGCCAGAGCCTCTCCGGCGGCCGCGTGTGAGCTCGGTCCATGGCGAGCCTCGGCCCCCCTATAAAAAGGGCGTACCCGAGCACTGATCTCCCTCCGGATCCCTCCTCATGCTCCCACTCACCCTCCAGGAGCCCAACTCGACCTCCTCGTGCTCGAGCACTCGGGATCGACCGTAGCACCAGCATGGCATCGCCACCATTGATCTCCTTGTAGGGACCTCCTCCGTCCCTCCTTCTTCTTCAACTATTCCTCCCTTGCCACGCTGACGTGATTCCCGCTTGTCCCTGTCCTCTTTGCAGCTCGAGTCAGTCCCGATGACCCCCTCCCGAAGTTCCTCCGCTGCGGCCTTCTCACCACCGATGACACCGGCAAACCTCCGGTGCCCCCTCCACCTCCAGGGGACTTGCGGCTCAGCCCCGAGCCCATCCCCGATATCACCTACCACCGCCGTGCCCTTGGGTGCCACCGGTGAGCTCCTCCCCTTCCTGTCCCAAGGTGGGAGAAGGTGCCGACAAGGGGGTCCCACCTGTCGGCCTCTCAGCTCCCCCTCCCTCTCTCTCTCTCACTAGCCACTAGGCCCCGCACGTTAGGTTTGAATCCTGACACGCGTGGGGGCACCAGCGCGCCTGGCCTAGCTGGCCTGGGCCTGCCAGTAGCTAGATGCCTCTCGCCGAGGGCACAATGCCCTTTTCTTTTTCTTTTTCTCCCTGTTTTCCAAAAATCCAACAGAGTTTAATATTTATCCAATGACAATAATTTTTTCACCAAAATCTAAGAATATTCCATAGAATAGTGCATTTTGTATAAATTTTTGAAAATCTTTTATGCATTGTTTTAATTTAAAACCTATTTTGGCACCCTTTTACCTCTGTTAAATAGTTTTGAAAAATGTTTTTCATAACAAAACCTTAAACAAATATTTTTAGTATAGTCTGTAATATTTATCCGAGTAGGGTAGCATTTTTAATATTAGCTTTGTGTGCTCTGTTTTTGTGTGATGCTTATTTTTATCGCTATTTATGGCGACGATAAATTGCGCTGTTGACGAGGAAGTTGGACCCGAAGACTTCGAAGACCCCGAAGACTTTGTTGAGCCAGGCAAGCAGCCCTTTGTCCATGTTAAGAAACTTTTTCATGCATGGCATATAGCACTTGTTATTTCGAAGATTTGATCATGATGTGGTGCCCCCCTTCGGTGGGATTCCTCCGATGCTCTACCATTGATACTTGCATCATGCATGACCCTACCATTCTTATGAGGGTTGTGCGGGTGGGAGTAGTTAGGTTGCTAGTAGATGCTACGCAAGTGGGACCAGGAATATGCATGGTGATGGAAACAAAAGTATTTTCAAAGACTTTTCGAAAACCCCATCGGATGCCACTAATGCCCGAGGGAGATGTTGATGAGTTCGGGGACCACTAGAGAAAGATGTGGTATACCGGAGCTAGTGAGGGTGTGTGGTTTCCGAAAAAAGGTTGGTGTAAGTTGCGACCGTTATTCCAACCTTACATGTATGACCACGATACCCCTTATGGAAAGGGGCTTTGCTGATTACTATGGTTGGTGCTAGCAGGGAGCCCGTATTACCAGTGGCGCGAGTGAAGTGGTCACTCTTGAGCCGAGGTCGTCCTGGAAGTGGAAGGCCATGCGTTGTCTTTACAGGCACTAGGCACACCATTGTGTGCCCTCATGGATGATACATGTGCTTTATATCATGAGGGATGGCACCAAAGAGTGGACTCTTTTTTTAGTATCACCATGTGAAAGGCAATGTTCGGGTGATTACCTCGAGTATGTGACGTACCGTGAGTCCTGGATGACATGGAAGTTCCTCGAGTCTTGTGGGTAAAGTGTGCAACCTCTATAGAGTGTAAAACTATTCGAATAGCCGTGTCCACGGTCAAGGACAGTTGGATGACCGGTCTTGTGCTACGTCCACGTGTTTTCACAAACTTGGCGTGTGTGTGTGGATGACACTAAGGTGACTCTCGAGATAAGTCAGATGACCTGACGTAATGAATGAGCATGAGATGTTCAAATCCACTAATTATGATGATATCTGTAACTTGGACGTATGGATATCTGCCAACTATTGATGCATGCTTACCTAGTTACTTGATCATGTCATTGCATTCAAAATTCACTTTCTGCAAATTACCTACTTAGTGCTATATCATGCATCATTATTACTTGTTCCACAACTTGGGTTGCTTGCGAGTACATTCAAAGTACTCATTGGCTTGGCTTTGGTTATTTAATTGGCCATGCATGGAAGAACAAGAGTACGTTGAAGAGTTTGTTGGTGACGAACATGCGAACTAGGACATTTCCAAGTCAGAATGCCTGTAAGTTAAGGCAGATGGCAATGAATTCATGCTTTCGATCAAGATTTCCGCTGTTTGTTCTATTTAATTGGTTGGCCAATGTGGCCCTATCTATGTAAGACTACACCGTCATGGTCTTTATTTGTGTAAGACGCTAAATGTGGATGTAGGACTCTTGTTATTTAGCTTCTGTTGTTCAGTGAGCATTGATCTCTGGGATCACTGTACACGTGCATTCGGTGATCACGACTTATGAGTCGGGGTCCCCACAGAGCTGGCATCAGAGCCATCCTGACTGTAGGAAGCCCTTAGTTAGCATGGACGTTAGTTAGGATAAAATCGTTTTTGAAAACTACACCTAGCACCTATACTTAGAAATTTTGTACTATTTACCTCTTCTTTTCTTCACACAACACTCTAATGACTCTCCTCCCTACAAACATTTGTAGATGGCCATCGTACTCGAAGACTTCTTGACATCCAGCTTTCCCTTACTCCTTGGGGATAGCCTGGAGAAGTGCCAGTTTTGTCAACCACCGGTTCTCCTCTACCACGAGCACTAGTTCAATGCCGTCACGGGGGAGTACGACGTGGATGTGTTCGTGAAGGCAAACGACTCCCCGACCAGTTGGTTTTGTGAAGGACCATGGATGGAGACCATGATACTCGTAGTCGAGTCAGCTGCATGCAAGGCACTCCTACACCTTCGAGACATCCTTCCAGAGATGGCTGATGAGCTGACTACTCGCTTCCTTCCCTTCAGAAAGGATGATCCTGGCGAGAGTTGGACACTGGTTCTGACCCAGGAGGATGGCACATCACTTAGGTTCCAGACCTACTTTAGCCTTTTTGCCGATAGTTTGTTTCACCACTTGATTAAGGAGTCCGTGAATCTCCGCGCGGAACTTCACCGCACCCGAGAGCTACTTCCGCAAGCCAAGACGAAGCCAGACAAGATCAAGAAGGATGGAGCCCCCGAGGGACAACCAGTTGTCGCTTATCGAGGAGAAGTACCCCCATCTAGGGATACACCTACATGTCATCACCGCATGAGTGCAAAGGAGTACCGTGAGCTCTTCACCGACCCGCCAACAAAGCGTCGTCGGGATGGGCCTCCTCGCTCCCCGACCCCTTCGACCAGGAATGATGCCCGTTCATATGATGAGCAGGAGGAAGACCTAGAGGAGCGTGACCACAAGACCGAGCACTCCACCACCTAAGTCCGAGAACCCCTAGGGTAGGATCAGTCATGTACCTTTCATGCGAAGTCGAGTCCATGTAATGGTTCATAGGAAACCATGTGTGCTTGTTGATTGTTTTGTTGTTTGTGTTCTGATGCAAGTCACTCTTTTACCTTAGGAAACATGTAAGCAACTCCATCGTCTATCTTATCTTAATATATGTGTTGGTCCTTCGACCTTTGTTTCAACACACTTGCACTCGACCAACCCCCTTAGGCGCAGTTTTTTGTTGTTGCTTTTCCTCTCGTCTACCCCAGTTGTTTGACTTGGCTGCTCCAAACATGATGGTGACTGCAACCCGCAATAGCTCCTTCTCCAACCCTGAAGCCGGCAACTCAAGCCAGCAACATGGAGCTGCTGGGGCTGCTCACGCTAGAGGAACCAGGAGCAGCCACAAGGCAACATTCCCGCGTCACCACCTCCACCGGAGAACATAACAATAGCTCAGTTTCTCCAAGTCCTTCGGGAGGAATGCCAAGCCAACAATGCTGCTATTCAACAGATGGCTCAGGCCCTTCTGAACAACCAGCGGCAAGGCAGGAACGGCAATGGCCACACCACTCTGTCTAAGTTCATGAGGAATTCACCCCCAACCTTCACTAAGACTGCTGAACCCTTGGATGCTGACGATTGGATCTGCACTGGTCAATTGCATTGAGGACCGTGAGAAGGTGCTTTATGCCTCTCATTGCCTCGAAGGTAACGCTCGAGCTTGGTGGTATGGATTCAAGGTCATGCAAGGTGAGCGTGTGATCACATGGAATGACTTCAAGGAAGGATTCCGCATTGCCCATATTCCTTCTGGGATCATGGCTATCAAGAAGAGAGAATTCTGAGCGCTGAAGCAAGGAAGTGGCTCTATCAAGGAGTACCTGCAGAAGTTCAACCTGCTGTCAAAGTGTGCACCTCAAGATGTCAACACGGAGGCATCCAAGAAGGAACGCTTCATGGAAGGGCTTTAACGGACCCTGCAGTATCAGCTCATCGTCTGCGAGTGTCGTACCTTCTTCGACCTAGTGAACAAGGCCCTCATGCTAGAAGACAAGTGGCATGCCATAGACGACACTCGCAAGCGCAAGATGATCAGCAAGGGTAGCTCCAGCAACCAGAAGCCTCGCCCCTGGCAGCCAGCCCTAGCAGGCTAGACCTCCCACGCCTCGTCCGAGCTACCAGCCTCAGCAGTATGCCATGTCTAGGCCAGCCTATAACAACCCCAATAACAACAACGGTGGCAAAAACTACAACAACAACCCTGGGCAAGTCACTTGTTTTGGATGTGGTCAGTCTGGGCACATTTCTAAGCTATGCCCCAACAAGAAGCCCGATGCACCACGCCCCAATGCGCCAACTCAAGGTCAAGGCCGTGGAGCACCACCAAGGAACCCAGCTCCTCGCAACCAGCCTAACAATGGCAAGGGTCGTGTGAATCACGTCACCGCAGAGGAAGCCCAGGAAGACACGGACGTCATACTGGGTACATTCCTCGTCAACTCAACACCAGCAATAGTATTGTTTTATTGTGGAGCGACACATTCTTTTGTCACCCAAAAGTTTGCACTAGAGAGTGGCATGAAGCCTACACCCCTGGGTAGCCGTATGTTGATACAAACCCCGGGATCAGTTATGAAGTCTGAGATAGGTTGTAAAGGAGTGGAGATTAAGGTCAACGGGGTAGACTTCCTAGCAGACCTTATAGTTCTGGATTCACCAGGCTTCGACGTCATCCTTGGCATGAATTGGTTGACCAAGCACGAAGGCTTGTTAGACTATGCCAAAAGGATTGTCACCATGACCAACAGGCAAGGAGTGGAAGTCAAGTATGTTCCCAACCGTACCTCCACTCAAGCCCCTCAGGATAACTGTCTATCGGGAATTGAGTTGGACCAAGTGCCAGTGGTATGTGAGTACCCGAATGTATTTCCTGATGAGCTGCCCGGAATGCCTCCTGACCGCGACATTGAGTTCATCATTGTGCTAATGCCCTAATCAAGGCCCATCTATAAGAATCCCTATAGGATGGGATCCGAAGAGTTGGCTGGATTGAAGAAGCAACTGGCAGAGCAGCTCAGGAAAGGATTCATTCGCCCTAGTGCCTCTTCTTGGAAATATGCCCTAGAGGCAATAAATAAAGTGTTTATTATTGTATTTCCTTGTTCATGATAATCGTTTGTTATCCATGCTATAATTGTATTAGTTGGAAACATGGATACATGTGTGGATACATAGACAAACACAATGTCCCTAGTATGCCTCTAGTGAACTAGCTCGTTGATTGAAAGATGGTTAAGGTTTCCTAGCCATGGACATGAGATGTCATTTGATAATGGGATCACATCATTAGGAGAATGATGTGATGGACAAGACCCAAACTACTAATGTAGCTTATGATCGTGTCAGTTTATTGCTACTGTTTTCTACATGTCAAGTATATGTTCCTATGACCATGAGATCATGCAACTCACAGATATCGGAGGAGTACCTTGTGTGTATCAAACGTCGCAATGTAACTAGGTGACTATAAAGGTGCTCTACAGGTGTCTCCGAGGGTGTCTGTTGAGTTGGCATGGATCGAGACTGGGATTTGTTACTCCATGTGACGGAGAGGTATCTCAGGGCCCACTCGGTAATACAACATCACAATGAGCCTTGCAAGCAATGTGACTAATTAATTTTTAGTTGCGGGATCTTGTATTACGGAACAAGCAAAGAGAATTTCCGGTAACGAGATTAAACTAGGTATGGAGATACCGACGATCGAATCTCGGGCAAGTAACATACCGAAGAACAAAGGGAACATCATACGGGATTAACTGAATCCTTGACATAGAGGTTCGACCGATAAAGATCTTCGTAGAATATGTCGGAACCAATGTGGACATCTAGGTCCCGCCATTGGTTATTGACCGTAGAGGTGTCTCGGTCATGTCTACATAGTTCTCGAACCCGCAGGGTCTGCACACTTAAGGTTTGGTGACGTTTCAGTAGTGTAGAGTTATGTATGGTGGTGACCGAAGTTTGTTCGGTATCCCGGATGAGATCCCAGACGTCATGATCAGCTCCGGAATGGTACGTAGGTAAATATTCATATATAGGAAGTCCCAGTTTGGTCGCCGGAAAAGTTTCGGGCTCATCGGTAGTGTACCGGGAGTGCCGGTAGTGTACCGGGAGACCTCCGGGAGGGGTATTTCGACCCAAGAGGATTCATGGGCTGT
This sequence comes from Hordeum marinum, assembly GCA_022496015.1. Classification (NCBI taxonomy): domain Eukaryota; kingdom Viridiplantae; phylum Streptophyta; class Magnoliopsida; order Poales; family Poaceae; genus Hordeum; species Hordeum marinum. The sequence goes on from CM039677.1 coordinate 194,800,615, forward strand.
GGGAGAGTATTAACCGTCCCTTAGTGGGCTGGTGGAATAGCCACAACAGGCCCATGCGGCTGGGGGAAGAGTCCCAAAGGAAAAAAGCATGGAAAAAAGGCAAAAAGGGAGAGTCCTACTCCTACTAGGAGTGGAGGAGGAGTAGGGCTCCTCCCCCTTGGCTTCGGCCGAATCCAAGAGGGGCTCAGCCCTGCGCCAGCCCTCCTCCTCCTCTCCTCCTATATAGAATGGTGGAATAGAAGGGTTTTGCACAGAATTTATGGCCTCGTGCTACCCGTTGCACCGGTGCTCCTCCAGATCGGTTTTCCTCAGTGCTTAGGCGAAGCCCTACCGGAATCACTCCACCACCATCGCCGGAGCGCCGTCACGCTGCCGGTGAACTCTTCCTATTCTCCACCTCCTCTTGCTGGATCAAAACGGTGGAGATCGTCATCAAGTTGCATGTGTGCTAAACGCGGACGTGCCGTCCGTTCGGTACTAGATCGGAAGGATCGTGATCAAGGCCACGGGACGTTCGTGATTGGATCGCGGGACGGATCGTGACGAGATCGTGGGACTGTTCATGATTAGATCGCGGGACGCTCGGCGATTTGGATCGCGAAGACGTTCGACTACACCAACCGCGTTTCTTAACGCTTCCCGCTTAGCAATCTACAAGGGTACGTAGATCCACTCTCCCTCTCGTAGATGCTCATCACCATGGATAGGTTTGCGTGTGCGTAGGAATTTTTTTGTTTCCCATGGGACGTTCCCCAACACCTCTCCCTAGGGATCACCTATTCTATTTGTGTCAAAGATGGAGGAAACTATCCGAGTCTGTGTCGATTACCGTTCTCTCAATGAAGTCACAATAAAGAACAAGTACCCACTTCCCAAGATTGAAGACCTGTTTGATCAGTTGAATGGAGCCAAGGTGTTTTCCAAGATCGACCTCAGGTCTGGGTACTACCAGCTGAACATCAGACCGCAAGACATTCCGAAGATGGTGTTCCTAACCCGGTATGGCCTCTCTGAATACACGGTCATGTCATTTTGGTTAACCAATGCCCCTGCCTACTTCATGTATCTCATGAATAAAGTCTTCATGGAGTACTTGGACAAGTTTGTTGTCGTCTTCATTGATGACATACTCATCTTCTCCTTGTCTGAAGAAGAGCATGAGGAACCCTTGAGATTAGTCCTAGAGAAGCTTCGAGACCACCAAGTTTATGCCAAGTTCAACAAGTGAGAATTCTAGCTGCATGAAGTTGGGTTCCTGGGTCATGTGTTGACTGCAGAAGGATTGTCAATGGATCATGTCAAGATTGAAGTCGTGACTGAATGGCAATCCCCAACCACCGTGAAGGAAGCCAGGAGCTTCCTCGGCCTCGCAGGATATTACCGCAAGTTTGTGGAAGGGTTCTCAAGCATTGCCTGGCCCATGACCCAGCTTTTGAAGAAGGAAAATAAGTTCAAATGGACTACTAAGTGTGAGGAAAGCTTCCAGGAGCTCAAGAAGAGATTGACCACAACCCCAGTTTTGGCCACCCCCGATATTCACAAGGAGTTTGTGATATATTGTGATGCATCAAGAACCGGGCTTGGAGGTCTTCTGATGCAGGAAGGCAGAGTTGTAGCACATCTATCCAGACAGCTACGTCCTCATGAAGAGAACTACGCTACTCATGATCTTGAGTTGGCAGTCATGGTTCATGCCTTGAAGACATGGCGACATTACCTTCTGGGGAAGCGATGTGAGATATTCACAGACCACAAGAGTTTGAAGTATATTTTCACCCAAAGGGAATTGAACATGAGGCAGCAAAGATGGTTGGAGTTGATCAAGGATTACGACCTCACTGTTCAATACCACCCCGGAAAGGCCAACGTGGTAGCAGACGCCTTAAGTAGAAAAGGCTTGTTCCTTGAATGCCATTATTAAGGAAAGGCTACTCGCCCTGTATGAAGATCTTGAAAGCTTCGTCTTGGAACTAGTTGCACCCGGGTTCCTCGCCAACGTCAAAGCAAAGCCTACCTTGATGGATGATATTAAGGAAGCCTAGAAGGGACACAAGAGCATTGAAGGCATCAAGAGGAAGATCAAGGTAGGCAAGGCCCCAGGATTCTCAATGAATGAACAAGGAGTTGCATGGTTCGGGAATCGCATCTGCGTACCCAACAAAGAGGAGCTCAAGAACTTCATCTTGCAAGAAGATCATGAAACTCCATACTCCATCCATCCTTGAGGAACCAAGATGTACCAAGACCTCAAGGAAAGATTCTGGTGCCATGGCATGAAGCGGGAGATACGCACCTTTGTCACCAAGTGTGATATATGCTAGAGAGTCAAAGCTGAGCACCAGCGGCCCGCTGGGCTATAGAAAACTCTCAAACTGCCTGAATGGAAGTGGGACAAAGTTGGGATGGATTTTACCGCTGGTTTACCAAGGTCAAGTAAAGGACATGATTCTATTTGGTCCATTGTCGATCACCTGACCAAAGTGGCCCATATCATTCCCGTTAAGACAACCTATAATGGGAACCAATTGGCCAACCTCTACATCAACCAGATTGTGAGCCTCCACGGAGTTCCTAAGGAGATTGTATCGGACCGAGGCACCCAATTCACCTCAAGGTTCTGTAATAGGTTCCAAGAAGCTATGGGAACTAAGCTCTCCTTTAGCACTAGTTTTCACCCCCAGACCGATTGGCAAACAGAGCGAGTAAATCAGATACTCGAGGATATGCTCCACACTTGTGTCTTGGCTTATGGAGCCAAGTGGGAAGATTGCCTGCCGTTTGCTGAACAACAACTGCCAGACGAGTCTTCAGATGGCACCATTTGAGGTGTTGTATGGACTCAAGTGTCGTACTCCCCTCAACTGGTCGGAGACCGGAGAAGGGCTAGTCTTTGGTGAAGATATCCTCTACGAAGCATAAGAGAAAGGTCAACTCGTCTGAGAGCGACTCGAGACCTCCAAGGCTAGGCAGAAGAGCAACGCCGACTCTCACCATCGGGACATGAGTTTCCGTGTTGGAGACCATGTTTACCTCCGTGTCACGCCTCTCAAGGGAGCCAAGCGATTCCAAGTCAAAGGAAAACTTGCACCAAGGTTCATCGGCCCCTTCAAGATCACCGAAAAGCGAGGAGAAGGTTCCTATCAACTAGAGCTACCTTCCGAGCTATCGGATGTGCACAACGTCTTTCATGTGTCACAACTCTGGAAGTGTCTACAAGCTCCCAACCGCATCGACCTGTACAAGGACATCGACCATCAAGCCATCGATCTTCAGCCAGACCTCATTTATCGTGAGAGGCCAATTAGCATTCTGGATGAGGCAGAACGTTGCATCTGAAGCTGCACTGTCAAGTGCTTGAAGGTCCAATGGAGCAACCACTCTGAAAACAAAGCAACCTTGGAGCATGAAGACTATCTTAGATCTGAGTTCCCTTATCTTTTTAGCGCTTAGCCTAGGAATCTTGGGGACGAGATCCTTGTAAGGGGGGTAGGTCTGTCACACCCTATGTTTGTATCACCATGTTATGCTTGGATTTATAAAATTTGGGGCCAATTAAAACTTTTTCAGTTCTTGTTGCTTGTTTCAATTGTTGCTTGCTTGCTTGTTGATTATTGTGTATGGCACTCTTAGTTTCTATCCGTCTCCATGTTCACCTTCATTAACCCAAACTTCTCGCCCAATGATCATGCCATGTGAATAGTTCGCAAAACTATTTTTACCAAATTTTATTTTGACCAAAAGGGATTTATTCCAATTAGGTTTTCAAAACCCCCTAAAATGAGGATTTCACTGCAAGTCCTCAAATTGGGTGGACCCTTCTTCCCCAAAGGCTTTACTTCAAACCTACTATATTTATGACTTCCCAAAACCAGCAAACATTAATTTTAAAGATTAGTTTAATATTTTATTTAAAGGCTTTTTCTTAAGACCAAAAATGGTTTTCATAGGGAAAAATTATTTAAATGCTTTCAAAATATTTAAGAAAATTTAGGGAAACTCACTAGACATATATTTTTCCATATATATATATGAGTTTCAACACAGGGTCATGTTCAAAATAGTGGGCAAAACCCCTCAAAACCCTTTCTGTCCAAATCAAACTTTTGGAATATATCTGTAAGAAATATTCTCAATAAATTTGCTAAAAATTCCAGAAAGTCAACACTATCATAGGTGATGATCTTGCAAAGTTTCACCTCAATCCAAGTTGATTTGATTCATCATACTACTCCAAACCCCTCCTTGTCCAGATTAAAATTTGAACAACTTTACATTGTGAAGTTTCTTCGCTTGATCCCAAACTTTGTGGAAATGTTCTAATCACCAAATAATGATGCCACACTAACTGGTGTATTAAGGGGATTAGCTTAGCATAACTGGATCTACAGAAACCTGATTCTGTTAGTTTCGAGGGTTCACAAAGTTTCTACTAGCAACTTTGCTCATGTGAGCTCAAACCCGGTGATCCATCTCATTTTTACCCACAATTTGATATTGCTAAATATCACAGTAAGTGCGTAGATTCATCTTGCCCAAACATCCATGAAACGCCTTTCGGTGAAATGGTAAACCTACTGTTTTCACCACCTTCACTCATCCCCTTACCTAGAAATTTTTACCACACCCTTTCCTAGTGCTCAATCATCTCCAGTAAAAACCTCACATCCATAAGCCACTAGAAGATGGGGTAAAACTCCCATTTTTACCTTTGGATAGCCCTGGCAGGACCATTTTTACCTCCTCCTCCTACTTCAACCCCTCACTTCTCCTCTCAAAGCATCCTAGGAGCATCCCAGGAACCCCGATGAGCTACTGGACAAACTGGGACACACCAGAGCACGCAGGCAACGGCCATGCCGGCCATTTGGGCGCTCTAGAGCACACTACAGTATGCCACCGCACTATAGCAGGGGCATCCCGAGGCCCTCGACCGCTTTGGGATGAGGGAGCTTGTCCCCCTGGTCGGCCTCGACGTCCACAGCACGGCAGGCGGTCAGCTCCCTCTGCCTTCTCTCCTCCTCCCTCCTTCGCGCGTTCCTGACGCCGCCCGCTTCGACCACTCCCCGCCCGAGCTGTTGGACACTCTCCAAGGTCGCCTCGCTCCCCCTCTCGCTTCCTAGCTTCCTGCTCCTCCCCCACGAGCACCGCACAGGGGCCCCGAGCCCCTCCCGTGGACACTAGAGCCTGTCCGGCGGCCGCCCGTGAGCTCGGTCCACGACGAGCCCCGCCCCCTATAAGAAGGGCCTCCCTGAGCCCCGCTCTCCTCTCCGGATCCCTCCTCATCTTCCAACTCACCCTCTGGGAGTGCAGCTCGACCTCCCCGTGCTCGAGCACTCAGGATCGACCGGAGCACCGCCGCGGCATCACCACCGCCGATCTCCTGGTAGTGACCTCCTCCGGCCCTCCTTCTTCTTCAGCTATTCCTCCCTCACCACGCTGACGCAATTCCCCCTCGTCCCCTTCCTCTTTGCATCTCGAGTCAGTCCCGATGACCCCCTCTCGAAGCTCCTCCGTCGCGTCCTTCTCACCGCCGGCTACACCGGCCACCTCCGGTGCCCCCTCCACCTCCAAGGGACTGGCGGCTCATCCCCAAGCCCATCCCCGCTCTCACCTGCCACCGCCGTGCCTCGCGTTGCCGCTGGTGAGCTCCTTCCCTTCCTGTCCCGAGGTGGGAGAAGGATCGAAAAGGCGGTCCCACCGGTCGGCCTCTCACCTCCCCCTCCCGCTCTCTCTCTCACCGGCCACTAGGACCAGCTTGTCAGGTATGAATCCTCACGCGCGTGGGGGCACCAGCGCGCCTGGGCTAGTTGGCCTGGGCCGGCCCAGAAGCTGGATGCCTCTAGCCTAGGGCACAATGCCCTTTTCTTTTTCTTTTTCTCCCTGTTTTCCAAAAATCCCACAGAGTTTCATATTTATCCAATGACAATAATTTTTCCACCTAAAATCTTAGAATATTCCATAGAATTTATTAGTTCCTTTTATATAAATTTTTGAAAATCTTTTATGCACTTTTTTAATTCAAAATCTATTTTGGCACCCTTTTACCTCTGTTAAATAGCTTTCAAAAATGTTATTCATAGCAAAACCTTAAACATATATTTTTAGTATAGTCTTTAGTATTTATCATAGTAGGGTAGCATTTTTCATATTAGCTTTGCATGCTCTGTTTTTTGTGTGATGCTTATTTTTATTGCTATTTATCGCGACGATAGATTGCGCTGTTGATGAGGAAGTTGGACCCGAAGACTTCAAAGACCCTGAAGACTTTGTTGAGCCAAGCAAGAAGCCCTTTGACCATGTTAGGAAACTTTTTTATGCATGAATATAGCACTTGTTGTTTTGATGATTTGATCATGATGTGGTGTCCCCCCTTTGGTGGGATGCCTCCAATGCTCTACCATTGACACTTGCATCGTGCATGACCCTACCATTCTTATGAGGGTTGTGCGGGTGGGAGTAGTTAGGTTTCTAGTAGATGCTCTGCAAGTGGGACAGGGAATATGCATGGTGATGGAAATAAAAGTATTTTCAAAGACTTTTCTAAAACTCCATCGGGTGCCACTAATGCCCGAGGGAGATGATGATGAGTTGGGGGACCACTTGAGAAAGAAGTGGTGTACCGAAGCAAGTGAGTGTGTGTGGTTTTCGAAAACAGATTGCTGTAAGTTGCGACCGTTATTCCAACCTTACATGTATGACCACGATACCCCTTATGGGAAGGGGCTTTTTTGATTACTATGGTTGGTGCTAGCAGGGAGCCCACATAACTAGTGGCGAGAGTGAAGTGGTCACTCTTGAGATGGGGTCGTCCTGGAAGTGGAAGGTCATTCACTGTCTTTACAGGCACCGGGCACACCGTTGCATGCCCTCATGAATGATACATGTGTTGTATATCATGAGGGATGGTACCAACGAGTGGACTCTTTGTTTAGTATCACCATGGCAAAGGCAATGTTCGGGTGCTTACCTCAGGTATGTGAGGTACCGCGAGTCGTGGATGACACGGAAGTTCCCCGAGTCTTGTGGGTAAATCGTGCAAACTCTGCAGAGTGTAGAACTATTTGAATAGTCATGTTCACAGTCAAGGACAGTTGGATAACCGCTCTTTTGCTACGTTCCCGGGTTTTCAAAAACTTGACGTGTGTGTGTGGATGACACTGAGGCGACTTTTGAGATAAGTCAGATGACCTGACCTGATGAATGAGCATGAGATGTTCAAACCCCCTGATTATGATGATATCTGTACCTTGTTCATATGGATATCTGTCAACTATTGACACATGCTTACCCAGTTACTTGATCATGTCATTGCATTCAAATTTGCTTTCTTCAAATTCCCAACTTAGTGTTATATCATGCATCATTATTACTTGTCCACAACTTGGGTTGCTTGCGAGTACATTCGAAGGACTCATTGGCTTGCCACTTGTTATTTAATTGGCCAGCAATTGAAGAACAGGAGTACATTGAAGAGTTCATTGGTGACGAACATGCAAACTAGGACGCTTCCCAGGCAGAATGCCTGTAGGTTAAGGCAGATGGCAATGCGTTCATGCTTTTGATCAACATTTCTGTTGTTTGTTCTATTTATGTGTTTCGTCAATGTGGCCCTATCTATGTAAGACTAGACCTTCATTGTCTTTATTTGTGTAAGATGCTAAATGTGGATGTAAGACTCTTGTTATTCAGCTTCTGTGTGTTTAGTTAGCATTGATCTCTGGGATCACTGTACACGTGCATTCGGTGATCACGACTTATGAGTCGGGGTCCGCACATACTGATATCACCAACAATGAGGTGGTGAATAAACTGCTAAGATCTCTTGATTCCTCATTCAATACTCTGGATTTGATGATTCAAGAACATGGAGACTACAAGTCACTTGATCTTGCTGATATTCGTGAGAGACTCAATACTCATGAATTCCAACAAGCTGAGAAGAGAGACCTCTACGGTCCAAGCTATGGAAGATCTCGTACTCTGATGGCAAAAGTAATTTAGTCATCCAAAGGCAAAGATTCTGATAGTAGCCTTGGTGATCCTGAAGAACTAAGTCAGGAGCTAGCAATGCTCGTGAGGAAATTCCAGAAGTTCTCAAGGAAAGGTGGATTTGGAAAGTCATCAAAAGGTGGCTTGAGCAAATCAGATTCCTTAGATGACTAAAATAAAAGAACTTGTCACAAATGCAAGAAATCTGGTCACTTCATCTCTAACTGTCCTCTCTGGGAAAAAGAATCAATGAACAATAAGAAGAAGTACCGAGATGATAGTTCTGATGACTCGAAGAAAAAGAAGAAATCTTCAAAGTCCTCATCTGCAAAGTCCTCATCTTCAAAGTCCTCAATGCACAAGAAGAATGGTTCCAGAAAGGCTCGAGCTTTCATTGGCAAGGAAATGGACTCAAAAGAAGTATCTGAAGAATATGAAGAAGAGGAAGAAACTGAGGTGGAATCTGAATCTGGTGTCACTAGCCTCGCTCTTTCTACTGCTTTCGTCAGCAAGTCCATCTTCCACGATGAAGAAAATCACTACTCCAGTGACTCTAACGTCAGCAATGATGATTGCGCTCCCACCTATTGCTTCATGGCTAAAGGTTCCAAGGTACATAAGCATCACTCCTCCTATAAATCAAGTGATGGTGAATCTGATGAATATGTGAACCTAGCTATGCCAAACTTACTAATATTGCTACTAGGCAAAAAAGTGCACTTGAATAGCTTCAAACTATGCTATACAAAAGCGAAGATCTATTGAATGAGGAAGTGGATCAGACTCAAACTCTGTCTGATGATCTCAAAAGTCTTTAGACAAAGTATGATAACCTTCAGAGTCATCATAATGCTTTGTTAGCCGATCATGAGAAGCTTTCTTATGAATTTATTCAAAGAAAGCAAATTCTTGAGAAACTAAGGGTGTGACATGAGGATCTTCAAAGGGAAAATGATTCCTTAGTGGCTCAACAGATCATTACCACTCAGGAAGAATTTGTTCCACCTTGATTGAAATGCATCGAACGTGAAACTGCTAATTCTTCACCCGAATGTTCAAATGCTTCTATTAATGCAAATTATTGAACTATTCCAGTGGTCACAAATTCCTCATTTGACGCTACTGAAAGTATCACTGACGAAAATGCAGGGTTGAAGGAATTGTATGTGACAGGCATGTACAAAAGTCTCAAAGGGCATCAAACCTTTTGCGATGTCCTCAAAAAGAAGATTCTGAATAGGAACCCTAGGCAAGAGGTTATTGGCTTTGAGAGGAAACTCAACGCTGATGGATCCTACTGGACACCTGAGCAGTACGCCAAAACCTCATGGGTTGCTGCAAAAGGACCTTCTGTGGATCCATCCACTTTATCTGGCTTTACTTGTGAAACTTCATATTCCTCTTATGAGTCAGTTGAATGCAACTACAAATTCTTCAAAAATCAGAAAGGTGAAATATTTGCCAGATTTGTTGGAACTAAATGCAGGAACGGTTCTCCTATGAAGATAATCTGGGTTCCCAAGAGCTACCTACAAAATCTTCAAGTGAATGTCCTCACGACACAACTCATGTAGAATAGGAACCCCAAATCAAATTCCTCATATGGACCAAAGTCTTCACTTGGACCAAATTCCTCAAATGGTTAAAAATATCATTCTCGTGCTAATGCATTTGTTTTGCAGGGAAAATCTAAGAGTTCTGAATATATGCATTATTCTTCAAATCGTAATGTTCATAAGTCCTCGAAGAGTTTCTCTGCTTATTCATATGAGTACTATAACCCTCTTCCTATGAAACAAAGCGCACTTGCTTCAATGTCTCCCTTCTCATATGGTGCTCGCAGAATGATGAACTCTTCACCACCCCTCCAAATGTGGGTGGTGAAAAAATTGAACTAATTTCTTATGCAGGGTCAGGTCTCTAGATGAACTTGAACATCTGATGAATTTGCTGGAGACCTGAGGAAATGCTTGAAAGGACGCAAGCTAACCATGTACAAATGTATTCCTCATTTCTCACGTCCTCACACTACCTGCTTACTATATTGTGTGATGAAATTCTGTCTGATTAAATTGATGTCATATTCTTCACTTTGAAGCATATGAGTTCCTAAGTTGTACTAATTCATCTGCAGGATTAACCTCCAAAAGCGACTAAGTGGGTCCTCAATAGTGGATTCACAAACTACATGACTGGTGACAACAATCTAGTAATGAATTTGCCACTTGCTCCATCTCATCTGAAGGATATTACCTATGCAGACAAAGGAAAAAAATCAAGGTATTGGGTCTAGGTAAGGTTGCAATCTCAAAGGACCGAACCATGGATAAGGTGATGTTAGTCGAATCCCTCGGGTTCAACCTTATGTCTGTCTCAATGCTTTGTGATCTTGATATGGTTGTCGTATTTAGAAAATGTCGTTGTGTTGTCATCATGGAATCTAACAATTCCAAAGTATTCAAAGGCTTTAGGAGATGATACTTGTATATTGTTGATTTCTCTACAGGTCCTCAGCCTGCCACATGCCTACTTGCAAAGTCCTTAGAAGGATGACTGTGGCATCGACGACTTGGACATGCTGGTATGAGGAACTTGCACACACTCATGAAGAAAAAGCACGTCCTTGGCATTGAAGGTGTCAAATTCCTCAAGTAACACCTTTGTGGTGCATGTGAGTCTAGGAAGATGGCCAGATCCAAGTGTCCCTGAAAGACAATCATGACCACGACTCGACCCTTTGAATTGCATCACATGGATCTCTTTGGCCCCACTAATTACACCACACTAACAAATTCTTCAAGTTTGTATGGCTTTGTCATTGTTGATCATTACTCTCATTACACTTGGGTGCATATTATTATATACAAGTCTGAAGTGCAGGATGTCTTCAGACGATTTGCTTCAAGGGCCTCCATGAACTTTGGCGTCAAGATCAAGCATATCAGGAGTGATAATGGGATTGAGTTGAAGAACACCAATATTGATGAATATCTTGATGAAGTTGGTATTACTCATGAGTTATCTGCCCCATATACTCCTCAGCAGAACGGCGTCATCGAGCGCAAGAACAGGACTCGTGTTGAGATGGCTCGCACCATGCTTGATGAATACAAGACTCCTTGTCACTTATGGCCTGAGGCAATTGATACTGCATGCCACATCATCAACAGGGTATATCTTCACAAATTCATCAAGAATACTTCGTATGAACTTATGGCTAGCAAGAAACCCAATGTAAGTTATCTCAAAGTCTTCGGTGCAAAATGCTAGATTAGAGATCCTCACCATAGTTCTAAATTTGCACAGAAAGCACATGAAGGTTTTATGCTTGATTACGGAAAGGACTCGCATACCTACAGTGTCTTTGTCGGGACCCCGATCCTAAGTCATATGATTCCATACTGTAACAAGCCACATCACTTTGCGGCCTCACGCACGGTACTCCACGGCTGCGGCCTTACCTTGGCCGCGACCATTTGCATCTTTTGGCTCACGTATGTGAACATGTCGCTGACAATCACACAACAAAGAACCCGGGCCGACATGACTAGTCATAGAACCCAAGTGGCACATCCGTACGGAAACTGGCATACATAACCCAGCAGTGCAGGTGTCGGCCTCAAGCGTGTGTAGATGAGTCATAGCAAGCTACAAGGACTCCATTACATTGCGATACACGAATGTCATCACTGTACATAGACGAGTCGTAGCAAGCTACGGGGACTCCATTACACTACGGGACATTTCCCCAAAGGGACAGACACAGTAGCAAAGAAGGATACATGCCGGTCAATCAATGTGTCCGGAGCAGTAGCAAGCTACCATGGCTCGATGGAAGCACAAAGAGGCATTTTCCTGTAAAGAGTACTACTAAAGGCACACAAGTAGGTGTCGGATCCCATACATACCGTTGCACGTCACACGTATGCACGACATGCCCGATATGCATAGATACTCCTATGGCATCAGAACATAACCATACAACAACATGACTTTTATTTAAGAGGCTCAGACGAGCCTTGCATAATATGTTCTTACAGATAGGGGTCACATGACCCGACACTCAAGTCATACAAACAAATTCATACAAGCCAGCGGAAACTTAGGCTATCTGAGTACAGACGGCGAAATATAAAAGAGGCACACGGCCTGACTATCTACATCCCACCACACGGGCAAGATCGTAGCTGGGACACCAGCTATTCGGCATCGTCAACGTCTAGATAGAACCCACCTGATGGGTCCTGGTTCTCTTCTGCAACATTAATTAAGCAAGGATGAGTACAATCGTACTCAGCAAGTCTTTAAAACAGACCTAGTCTATTTATGCTCATGTTTCAATAAAGGGGGTGGTGGAGTTCATGCAGGAATGCCAGCTTTGACTCATGGCTAACCTACACTACTCAATTTTAAACTCTTTGTTACAATTTTAGTTATGGCACACGAGTCCACTATCTCCATCACAATACACCACCATTGATTCCCCTTCCCCTTTCGGAAGAGTGCCATCCACGGTACTCACACTTGTCTTGATATTTTTAGGAGTATCCATTTGATTATCTATGAACAACATAAGTTCTCCAAGTAGTTCATATCCGAGGACGCGGCTATTCGAATAGTTTCATACCCTACAGGGGTGTACTTCTTCACACACGCTCTCGCCACTTATTGTTGTGTGCCATAAACCATGCACCTCAGCAACCTTCAAGCGGATGCCCAGCGAGGGAGTCGGCCACGACCATCAATCACATAAGACCACTAATCTAGGCTATCACCTATTCGAGACTGAACCTGCACGGAAGTCCGGCCGAAGTTTCCGCTACGGTCCCAAACGATGTGCGTAGGGTTCCCAAGCCCACCATTCGGGTGACCCTTGGTACACCGTGCCACTGCCTACCGCGTCGTAACCCACCCCGAGGGTCAGTGCCACGCACGGCCTCTAGCATGCTATAAACACCAGAAACTACTTGCAATACCTGGACCAAGGACTAAGCGACTGATAAGTCGAGCGGGGTCATATTTCAGGGCCCAGCATGTGGTAGTAACTAGTCTTGGTTCACAAACATCGAACCCAGTTCCTAAGAACGGTCCCAATGAGACAACCCACTATGTACTCCTACGAAGCCTCTCATCGCTACCTTTACCAGATCGTATTCATTATGAGCTCATCACATCGGAAAACACTGTTTCACTCTGGTTCATCACCCAGATGAATCAGACCTGACACAACTCTAAGCATAACAAGCATGGCAGGCAAAGTAAACTAAGCACATCATGGCACAAGCATCTACCTGGTATGCTAGGTTGCAAGGTTTAGCTATTTACTATGACAAGATTAGGTCATGCATAAGAATAGTATCATCTACCGTGTATGACTGACATGTGATCGTTTGTTCTAATGCAATAAACGAGAGCAGGAGCGAGAGAGTGGGATTTTATCAAAATGATCAATGGGGTTGCTTGCCTTGCTGAGTTGTTGGGGAGTTCTCTCCTTCGTCGGGATACGAGGTAGTATCTTCTGGATTAGGACCTACCGCAACGCCGATAAAAGCACTCAATACAAGCAAATGCAACAATATGATGCTCTAACATGTTCAAAGTTGAATATGGGTTCAAAGTTGTTCTCATTTGAACTTCCTAATATTAACCTAATGATAATTTTCCATGTTCACCTAGTTATGTTGCTCTAACATGCATGAGAATATTACCATTGGATTCATTGGATTTTTCTGATCAATTTTCATATATAAATTATTTTCATCTGACTTACAGATTATTTTATATGATTTTTCAAAGTTTTAAACATTTTGTGGAATTATTTTTAAACTAGAAATTGTTTTATTGCATCAGCATGACATCATGATGACGTGAGCTGGTCAGCTGACCAGGCCAGAGTCAAACCTGACATGTGGGGTCCACATGTGAGTGTCTGGTTTAACTTAATTAACTAATTAAAACTAATTCTGATTAATTAACAGATCTGGCCCACATGTTAGTGACTAATTAACTTAATTAGTTAAATTAATTAACTTATTACTAATTTGTGATTAGTCAGAGGCTGGCCCTACCTGTCTGTGACCCAGGGGGTCAAACCCCGTGGTCAAACAGGCCAGGGTCACCGACAATGAGCCGCCGGCGACACCAGATACGGCGGAGGGGATCGGAATCCCCTCTCCGATGACCAAACGACCGGCGGATGGGCTCAAAATGACGCCCATGCACACGCCAATCCATCTGGACAGACCCCCGAGGCTGGGGTGGCCAGAAACGATGCCGGCGTTGAGGGCAGCAGCGACCGGAGCTCGGGCGAGCATGGCTCGTCGAGCCGCAGCTCGAACGGGGGAAGCTGAGGCCTCCAGAGGCTACCTGGGAGCCTCCTGAGCACGACCGCGTGCTCAGAAGCAAGCTTGGGTCGCCACAACGGCGACCACGACCTCGCCGGCGGTGGGAAGCTTTCGGGCTCAAGGGGGATCGGCGCTACGGAGCTCTATCCATGGGGGGAAAGGGGGAAAAGGACCAGGGGCTCACGGCGAGTGTAGCGGCATCGCAAACGAGCTCGGGGAGGACCTGGAACGACGGCGGCCATTGAATTCCCTTCCGGTGACCCGAGGAGGAAGATGATGGCACGACAGCGACAGGAGCCTTCCGGCGATGCGTGGCTCCGCTAGGAGGAAGAGGAGGTTCGGGCGGAGCTTTTGGCTAGCTCGGACGGGCTCGGGGGCGGCTAGAACGGCGGCACGACGGCGAGGAGCTGCGCGGCCATGGCGGGTCCGAGGGGGAGAATGCGCGAGAGAGGGAGAGAGCTCGCGGGAGGGAGAGAGAAGAAGGAGCACGGCGGCGAGGTGCTTCGCACTGGCGCACTCCCTGCCCTCCAGCAAGGAGCCAAGCAGGGAGGAGGTGGCCGGCACGCGGTGACCACGCGCCCGACGTCCTTGTGGCGCGAGGAGGACGACGACTGGCAATAGTTCGTCCTGGGCCGGGCCTCCTAAAGTGCTGGGCCACAGGTAAGTCTTTCTCTCTCCCTTTTTTTCTTTCTATTTTATATTTTCTGACATTTGTTTGATTTTCTTTGCTGGTCCAAATAAATTTTCAAAAAGATCCAAGTATTTTCTAAAAAGAAGTCTGAATATTTCATACTTGTAATAAAAGTTTCAGATTATTATCAAAACAATAATAATGATAATGATTTATTTATCAATTTCAAAGACTTAAACCATTAATTTGAATTATTTGAAATGTTCAAATAATTAGAATGGTCCCTGGTATATCCATGTCCTTAATTATCAGACATAGGGAACATTTTTGATGGGCATTTTGGATTTGTTGAAATTTCACTAAACTTGAATTTCTTTAATTCATTAAGTGCTTGGGGTTTCTTTTCTTTCTCCCTATTTCAGATTGATGCAATGATAATGATGATGATGCAAACACAATGCTATCCTAGGACACTTGCTAGGGTTGTGACAACTCATCCCCACTCAAAAGAATCTCGTCTCGAGATTTTGAAGTCGTCGGGAAGAGTGCGGGGTACTCTAGTCGAAGACGATCTTCTCTTTCCCATGTCGCCTCCTTTTCAGAATGATGCGACCACTGAACCTTAAGAAACTTGATGTTCCGTCGCCGAGTGGTACGCTCAGCTTGATCGAGAATACGAACAGGGTATTCTTTGTAGGTAAGGTTATCTTGGAGATCAAGCGCTTCGTGGTCCACTTCTCGGACAGGGTCCGAAAAGAAACGCCTGAGTTGCGAGACGTGAAAGACATCATGAACTTTGGGAAGATGCGGCGGAAGTTCCAATTGGTAAGCAACCTCTCCTCGTTTAGCAAGAATGCGAAAAGGTCCAATGTAACGAGGAGCCAACTTGCCTTTGATACCGAATCGATGTGTACCCTTCAGAGGTGTAACCCGAAGGTAAGCCTTCTCGTCAAATTCATAGGTCACAGACTTATGATGACGGTCGTATTGACTCTTTTGACGGGATTGGGCTGTTTTCAACTTCTCTCGAATAACGCGAACTTGCTCCTCTGCATCCTGAATCATGTCCGGACCAAAGAGTTTCCTCTCTCCGGTTTCTGACCAGTTAAGAGGTGTTCGACATTTTCGTCCGTAGATAACTTCAAAAGGGGCTTTGCCCAAGCTTGACTGATAACTGTTGTTATATGAGAATTCAATAAATGGAAGGCAGTTCTCCCAATTCATACCGAAAGATATAACACAAGCTCGGAGCATGTCTTCGAGAATTTGATTGACTCGCTCTACTTGACCACTTGATTGAGGGTGGAAAGCAGTGCTAAAGGATAGATGAGTCCCCATAGCAGTTTGAAAACTTTCCCAAAATCGAGAAGTAAAGATACTTCCGCGGTCTGAGTTAATCTCCAAAGGAACACCATGAAGAGAAACTATTGGAGAAACATATAACTCCGCTAGTTGGCTAGCAGTAATGCTTTCACGAACAGGAAGAAAATGAGCCACTTTGGAGAGGCGATCAATGACTACAAATATAGCATTGTTCCCTTTCTTGGTCCTAGGAAAACCGGTGATGAAATCCATACCGACCTTATCCCATTTCGATTCAGGAATAGCTAAGGGTTGAAGGGTGCCAGCAGGCCTTTGATGTTCTGCTTTCACACGACGACAAACGTCACAGTTAGAAACATACTGAGCAATTTCTCTCTTCATCCTAGTCCACCAGAACCTCTAGCGTAGGTTCTGATACATTTTGGTACTACCCGGATGAATTGTGAGAGGAGAATCATGAGCCTCCTTAAGAATCAGCTGCCGGAGATGTTGGCTCTTAGGAACCACCAAACGGCCCTAGAAGAGCACTACACCTTGATCATGTATAGAGAATTCATTAGCGAGACCGCTAACGAGGTTCTCTTTGATCCGGGAAATTCCCTTATCACGCCTTTGGCCAGCTATGATTTGATCCTTAAGAGTAGGTTTCGCCACCAAGTTGGATAGGAATCCTTGAGTAACAATGTGAAGGTTTAACTTTCGGAATTCCTCATACAGAAGCGGTTGACCTTGTTGTAACATCAGATTGTTACAATAAGACTTACGACTTAGTGCATCAGCCATGACATTGGCTTTCCCCGGGGTGTAAGTTATCCCTAAGTCGTAATGTGTAATCAACTCTACCCACCGTCTTTGCCTGAGATTCAAATCCGGCTGAGTGAGGATATATTTCAGACTTTGGTGATCAGTGTATATCTCGCAACGATTACCCAGAAGGTAATGTCGCCATGTCTTTAGTGCATGGACTACAGCTGCAAGCTCAAGATCATGTGTTGGATAATTATCCTCATGTGGACGTAACTGACGAGATGCGTATGCAATCACATGACGATCTTGCATGAGAATGCAACCTAATCCTTGTCGCGAGGCGTCGCAGTAGATAATAAAGTCCTTGGAAAAATCTGGTGGTACCAGAACGGGAGCAGAGGTCAGTCATCTTTTCAACTCCTAAAAACTATGCTCGCATTGTGGGGTCCACTCGAACTTTTTATCTTTCTTAAGGAGTTCAGTCAGAGGTTTCGCAACCTTGGAGAAGTTCTCAACAAAGCGGCGACAATAGCTCGCTAAGCCAAGGAAACTCCGAACTTGCTTAACCGATTCAGGTTGAGTCCAATCAAGGAAGGCCTGAACTCTCCCGGGATTGACAGCAATACCTTTGCCAGAGATCACGTGGCCCAGATAGGTCACTTCTGGCAACCAAAATTCACACTTGGAGAATTTGTCATATAAGCGGTGCTCTCGAAGTTTCATCAATACCAGCCTTAGATGCTCGGCATTCTTGTTCGTTCTTCGAGTAGATGAGTATATCATCGAGGTAAACCACAACGAATTTATCCAAATACTCCAAGAAGATCGAATTTATCAAACGAGAGAAGGTGGCTGGAGCATTGGTTAAACCGAAGGACATGACGGTGTACTCGTATTGACCATAACGAGTAACAAAAGCCGTCTTTGGAATGTCCCCGTTTCTAATTCTGATTTGATGGTATCCCAACCTCAAATCCATTTTGGAAAAGACAGAGGATCCAGCGAGTTGGAAAAGACAGAGGATCCATGTTCACCTAGTTATGTTGCTCTAACATGCATGAGAATAGCACCATTGGATTCATTGGATTTTTCTAATCAATTTTCATATATAAATTATTTTCATCTGACTTACAGATTATTTTATATGATTTTTCAAAGTTTTAAACATTTACTCGAATTATTTTTAAACTAGAAATTGTTTTATTGCATCAGCATGACATCATGATGACGTCAGCTGGTCAGCTGACCAGGCCAGAGTCAAACCTGACATGTGGGGTCCACATGTCAGTGTCTGGTTTAACTTAATTAACTAATTAAAACTAATTTTGATTAATTAACAGATCTGGCCCACATGTCAGTGACTAATTAACTTAATTAGTTAAATTAATTAACTTATTACTAATCTATGATTAGTCAGAGGGCTGGCCCCACCTGTCTGTGACCCAGGGGTCAAACCCCGTGGTCAAACAGGCCAGGGTCACCAGCGACGAGCCGCCGGCGACACCAGACACGGCGGAGGGGATCGGAATCCCCTCTCCGATGACCAAACGACCGGCGGCTGGGCTCAAAATGATGCCCACGCACACGCCCATCCATCTGGACACACCCCCAAGGCTGGGGTGGCCGGAAACGACGCCGGCGTTGAGGGCAGCAGCGACCGGAGCTCGGGCGAGCATGGGCTCATCGAGCCGCAGCTCGAACGGGGGAAGCTGAGGCCTCCAGAGGCTACCTGGGAGCCTCCTGAGCACGACCGCGTGCTCAGAAGCAAGCTTGGGTCACCACAACAGCGACCACGACCTCGCCGGCGGCGGGAAGCTTTTAGGCTCAAGGGGGATCGGCGCTACGGAGCTCTATCCATGGGGGAAAAGGGGGGAAAAGGACCAGGGCCTCACGGTGAGTGCACCGGCGTCGCAAACGAGCTCGGGGAGGACCTGGAACGACGGCGGCCTTCGAATTTCCTTCCGGTGACCCGAGGAGGAAGATGATGGCGCGACAACGACAGGAGCCTTCCAGCGATGCGTGGCTCGGCTAGGAGGAAGAGGAGGTTCGGGCGGAGCTTTTGGCTGGCTCGGACGGGCTCGGGGGCGGCTAGGACGGCGGCACGATGGCGAGGAGCTGCGCGGCCATGGCGGTTCCGAGGGGAAGAATGCGCGAGAGAGGGAGAGAGCTCGCGGGAGGGAGAGAGGAGAAGGAGCACAGCGGCGAGGTGCTTCGCGCTGGCGCACTCCGAGCCCTCCAGCAAGGAGCCAAGCAGGGAGGAGCTGGCCGACGCGCGGCGACCACGCGCCCGGCGTCCTTCTGGCGCGAGGAGGACGACGATTGGCAACGGTTCATCCTGGGCCGGGCCTCCTACAGTGCTGGGCCACAGGTAAGTCTTTCTCTATCTCTTTTTTTCTTTCTTTTTTATATTTTCTGACATTTGTTTGATTTTCTTTGCAGGTCCAAATAATATTTCAGACTTGTAATAAAAGTTTCAGATTATTATCAAAACAATAATAATGATAATGATTTATTTATCAATTTCAGAGACTTAAACCATTAATTTGAATTATTTGAAATGTTCAAATAATTAGAATGGTCCCTGGTATTTCCATGTCCTTAATTATCAGACATAGGGAACATTTTTGATGGGCATTTTGGATTTGTTGAAATTTCACTAAACTTGAATTTCTTTAATTCATTAAGTGCTTCGGGTTTCTTTTCTTTCTCCCCATTTCAGATTGATGCAATGATAATGATGATGATGCAAACATAATGCTATCCTAGGACACTTGCTAGGGTTGTGACAGTCTTCAACACCTACCACCACAAGGTTGTTGAAACTATAGATGTGTAGTTCGATGAAACTAATGGCTCACAAAGAGAGCACATGCCTTCTCTGCTAGATGAAGAGTCTCCTGAGGAGTCCATTAAGCTAAAGGCTACTAAAGACGTCATACCCACTGAGGAAGTCATTCCCATGAATGAAGACATTCATGCTGATGCACCTGAAGAAAATGGTGCTGAAGAAAATCCTCAGCCACGTCAACCTGCTCACCCAAGAGTTGCAAATGAAGTGCAGATTGACAAAATCATCAATGACATCAATGGACAAGGTCCCCTCACTCGCTCAAGAGCTTCACATTTCACTAACTTTTGTGGGCACTTTGCTTTTGTCTCTATAATAGATCCCACCAAAGTTGATCAAGCATTCAAGGAGCCTGAGTGGATGGAAGCTATGCAAGAGGAATTGCATCAATCCATGCTCAACAATGTGTGGGAACTAGTCAAGCAGCTAGATCCTCGCAAGCATAACATCATAGGTCCCAAGTGGATCTACCGCAACAACTAAGATGAAAATGGCCTTGTGGAAAGAAATAAGGCTCGTCTTGTAGCTCAAGGCTACATACAGGTTGAAGGAATTGACTTTGATGAAACATTTGCACATGTTGCTAGACTTGAAGTTATTCGCATATTGCTTGCTTATGCTAACCATCATGATACCATCTTATATCAAATGGATGTGAAAAGTGCATTCCTCAATGGTCAGCTTGAGGAAGAAGTATATGTTGCCCAACCCCAAGGTTTTGAAGACCCTAAGCATCCTGACAAAGTCTTCAGACTCAACAAGGCGCTCTATGGCCTCAAGCAGGCCCCACGGGCATGGTACGACACTCAGAAGGAGTTCCTCATGAAGAAAGGCTTCAAACCCAGTTCACTCGACCCAACTCTTTTCACAAAATCTTATGACAATGAACTGTTCATATGCCAAATATATGTAGACGATATTATCTTTGGCTGTACTGACAAACGTTATAGTGATGAATTTTCCTATATGATGAGTGAAGAATATCAAATGTCTATGATGGGAGAGTTGAAATTCTTCTCAGGTCTTCAAATTCGTCAGCAACACAATGGCATATTCATATCCCAAGAGAAATACCTCAAGGATGTTCTGAGAAAATTCGACATGCAAGATTGCAAAGGCGTCAAAACTCGAATGCCCTCAAAAGGCCACCTCTGCACTGACGAAAATGGTAAAGATTTCGATCAGAAGGTATATCGCTCCATGATTGGCTCATTATTGTATCTATGTGCATCTAGGCCTCATATTATGCTGAGTGTTTCCATGTGTGCCCGATTCCAAGCAACACCAAAGGAATCACACCATAAGGTTGTGAAACATATTCTTCGATACTTAGCACACACACCAACACTTGGATTATGGTATCCCAAGGGCTCAAATCTTCACCTCGTCGGATACTCTGCTGACTATGCTGGAGATCGTGTGGATCGCAAGTCAACCTTAGGCACATGTCATTTCCTCGGACAATACTTAGTCTGTTGGTCTTGGAAGAAGCAGAACTGCGTGTAACTATCTATTGCTGAAGTTGAGTACATTGCTGCTGGTTCATGTTGCGCTCAGTTGCTGTGGATGAAGCAAGACCTCAAGGACTATGGCATCAACTTGAAGAATGTGCCTCTCTACTATGACAACGAGAGTGCCATCAAGATAGCTTACAACCCAGTTAAGCATTCCAAGACCAAGCACATCCAGATTCTTCATCACTTTCTTCGAGATCATGTACTCAAGGGCGACATCTCCATCGACCACATTCAGAGTGAAGAACAACTGCCGATATCTTCACAAAGCTCTTGGGTGAAAAGAGATTTTTCAAGTTGCGGTGTGAGCTAAATATCTTCGAATCTTCGAATGTTCTTTGAAAAAGGACACACATCCTAAAATTTATGAAAAATTGATGAATTAGATGTGCAAGACACAAAGTAACATTTTTCTTCAATCAATGAAGAATAACTCTCTAAGTGCGAAGAAATTAATGAAGAATTTGATTCTCAGAGCCCTACGACAATTGTACGCGATGTCTCAAGTCATTATTCTTATACGGTGGGTCACACCACCAACAATAGTTGAAATTCTTCAAAGTTGAGTTTTCATCATTTTCCCAATTCTTCAAATTTTCAAATTCCTCAAGTTTGCAAATTCCTCAACTTTTCAAATTCTTCAAACTATGAAACTCATGTTCTTCATTGACTATATACATATATATTTGAGTTTCAATGTCCTCAACAGCATTCACTTATCGCTAATTCTTCAAGTTGATTTTCATCTAAGTGAAGGGTGATCGAACCCTTTCCCCCTCTATGCTAAACTCAACCCAGTCTATTCAAAAATTATTCATATGCATTCTACTTTGAAACTCGTTCAAAGTCTTCAATCTGTCCTTGACAGCTGAAGAATTTGCGAACGGAAACTTTAAAGTTTAACTGTCAAAATTTTCGGCGTTTCCTGCTCAAACAGTTATGATTCCCACGACTGGATAACCCACGATCCCCCACTATCGCCACTACTCAGTACGTGGGTGACACATGTTGCATGGAGAGCAAGGCTTAAGGGCAATCTGGTCCAAAATCTTCGGACAAATTGGTTTTCACCTCTACTATAAATACCCCTTCGCTTTCACTATGCTCGGTTACTCCTCATTTCTACTCTCTCCCGAGCTCCGACCTAGTGCCGCCGCTAAATTCATCGCCGCCAGTGTGGAAAAGCTTCACTCCCTCAACCTCGCCATCGTCGTACTGACATCGGCCGCGGAAGTCATCGCCCCGCTGCCGCTGTAGCTGTCTCCCTCTGCCGAGCTAGGGCATGTGAGATCTGGACTGATGAACTTCCTCGATTTCTTCTCACAGTTTGTCATGTTCTTCATCAGGGTAAATAAAATCTATTTTTATTGCCCTTGTTTGATCTTAAAGTTTTCCTCAATTTTTTCAAAGGTGTTTATTCTTAAAGAATCACATTCTAAAGTACCTTACATGTTCATCCACTTGATGTTTTTCCCTAAGTTATGATTTTCTTCAAGATGCCTAAATTGTGCGGATTCTCAAAATTTCCACAACTTTGGAACGTAGGACAAAGAACACTTAGTGAAAATCATCAAGACACCAATGGTAAAATTCCTCACACTTGATGTTTTTGAAAAAAACTTCTGAGAACGCATATGACCTCTTCAAATTCGTCACACCTATACTCTGTTCATAGGTACAAACATGCCCGCTGATGAATCACTAGGTTCTCATCAACTTAACTCATTTGCAGCGTTTCTTGAGGAAAAACTATGCACTTCTTCAGAATCTTCAAGAGTTCAGAATCCTCAGCCGAAGAAAATGGCTGATTGGAGCTACCCTGATGTGCAGACTGCTTTTGAGCTACCCGAAGGTGGAAAGAAACCTGATGTGCAGACTGCTTTTGAGCTACCCGATGACTTGTATGAGGAATATTGCACACCAGATGAAGAAATTCATGGCAAAGAAACAACAAAGCAGAGAAAGATCCGCTTACAGAAAATTGAGAGGAGATGGGCAAAGGAGTGAAAAGAATATCGCTATGTCGCTCCCAATTATATGATGAAATTCGCAGTTAAACCCCCTTACAGCAGACCACCCTTGGCTCCAAATCAAATAGCTGATCCCACTAGTCTCAATACTGGCAATGACTTTCCTCACGAATGGGAAAACAGCAAGCCAAGCTGGCTAAGAAAGCAAAAGAGGCTAACAAGAAATTGAATGAAGATTTTGCTGCTGCTGCTAGAGCCTCTGCAAGTGCTCCAAAGAAATCAATGGTGAAGAAATCTGATGTGAAGTCACATTCTTCAACTTCAAAAACATCACAGCAGATTCCTCAAGCAAAGCCTTCAAAGGCCTCATCCACTGGTCAGTAGTTGGTCAGACCTCTACTGCTGCTATTGTGTCCTCAACTCCTATGCACCTAGCATCATGTCAGAGGACAAAGGGATTCTCAATTTTTTTAGGGGTATCAACAAGTTCTTCAGCCCAAGCACATTCCCCAACCAGTGCTTCTCTGACGAAAATGAAAGCTGCTACTCGAAGAGGTACTTGACCAAGTCCTCAACCGAAGAAAGTGGTGTTCAAAATACCATCAGATTCTTCAAATGGAGCTGATGATGAGGAACTTGAGGCAATCATTAGAAACAAGCAAGAACAAGTGTCCCAAGCAAAGGGAACTCAAATTCCTTTATGCCTGGATCCTAAGATGGTGCTGAACTTCATTGACATCTGGCACAAGGATCCCAAAACTCCAATTGATGATTTGAAATTGCCTCCTGGTCCAGATCATGTCATCACTGCCTTCAGAGCTGAAGAAAAGTGGAAATATGAGAAGCCCACACAAACCAAGAAGGCTTAGTACAAGAAAGAGCACTACTTGAAGAACAATGTTGTGAGGCTTTCTTCTATGGAACTTGTGAAGATGTAGTCTAAAATCAAAAACCTCAGTGATGAATTCAACACATACTATGCTGATTGGCAAGGCGCCAAAGTTCGTTTTATCAAAGTGTCTGATAAAGCCAGCAAAGACCATAACTCAAGGGTTGCAGCTCGATCGCAACCACAAAATCATCAGGCTGAAGAATTTGCTTAGCCTGCTGAAGAAAATACTTCCAGAGCTGAAGAAATTCAGGCTGTTGAAGAACATGCTAGGACAACCTCCACTGTTGTGCCTGAAGAAACTGCCAGGCCAGCAGAAGTTTTTGTTGCGCCTGAGGAAATTGATACCACAAGGGCGACTGCATCAGTCGTGACTGAAAAAATGCACCTCCTTCACCCTCTACTGAAACAGCTAAATCATCAAGGGTGAAGACAATCAACGTTCCTTCTGCATCAAAAGCGAAGAAGACCAAGGCTGCGGAGAAGAAGACACTAAAGAGAAAGGCATCAACGACTGATTCCTTGGCTATGAAGAAATTGAAAGCACTGCCAAGTTCTTCAACAGAAATGTTTGATACAACGCCTATCAGCTCCCTGCCAGCTTATGCAATAGTGCCATGTGGTGTTGACTATGTCATCCCAAATGATGATCAAGCAGAAAATGATCAATCTGCTGCTACCTCAGAGCAGATTGATGAAGAAATTGAAGTGGAAGAAAATGCTTCAACTCCACAGGTAGCATCGCCCCAGCCTCAGTTGACTACTAAAGAGGCCGGCGTTGACGAAATTGATGAGGACGTGGACATTGGCAATACTACACCTGTTATCAATGATGAATATTGGGAAGCTGCACACCCAAATTCACCAATGACCTCCCCTGTGTCACAGATTCCTCAATCTCCAGACCATCCTGAAGAAATTCAAGAAGGATCCTTTGATTTGGCCACAACCACTAAAGAAATTCTAGCTGCATCAGCTCATGAAATCTTGCTCCAACTGCCACTAAGGAAACTGCTGCGCAAATTCCTCAGTCTGAAGAAGTCCCTCCTATGCCTAAGGAAATTGTGGGCCGCTTCAAGCCAAACCTTCAGCCAATGCCAAGAAAGCCATTCAGCGTCTCAAAGCGTCTCAAAGCGCCCCAAATTCATCAAGACCAATTTCTTTAATGAGTTCATTTTCTTCACTAGACCCAATCCATATGACTCAACTAGGGCCGGACGTACCAGGTTCTAGACTTCAACACAAATGAACTATTATGCATCAGTCCTATTTGACAAGAAGAAAGTCTTCAAGCACCATCAAATTTCTCATGTGGATATGGAAACAATCCCATCATTCACACCCGTGCTCGCAGTTCTTCATGATGCAGGAATTCTTCCGTTCTCTGTGGATATCTGCGATTGGAATGAAGAACTAATTCTTCAATTCTATGCCACTCTCCACATCATAGGTGATGCTTCTGACATCAACTCATGGGTCTTGGACTGGATGACTGGATCCACTCACCTCACTGCTCCAGCATCTGAATTGCTTCGGTCAGTCCCAGTTCCAATTCGTTCAGAAGAAGCTCGCTACCTATTTGATGAACCTGCTCTACCCAACCAACTGATGCAAGTGCTGATGAAACCGCTGGCTCCTGGAAAACCTGAAAGGACCGCCTTCCTTGTGAAGGATTTGCTCTATGTGGCCAGGATAGTTTATTGCATCCTCACCAACATCCTTTGTCCTCAGAAGGGTCACAACTCTGAAGAAGAAGACGTTGAGGGAATCATGAAGAACATGCTATTCAACATCATTCATGGGATTCCCATCAACTATCACGACTTCTTCATGAGGACATTGGCCAATGCAGCATTAGCCCCATTTGAATTGAAGCCTTATGCTCCCTGGATCATGAAATTCATCAGACCAAGGTCTTCAATTCCCTTCAAAGTTGACTTCCAAAATCACTTTGCCTTTCTGCCCCCGATTGAAGTCCTCAAGATCACAATTGCCTTAGTTGAAGGAAAAGGCAAAGTTGTCATTGATGAAGGTACTCGTCCATTGGATGGTCAGTTTTGCAAAGCCGCATCTTACTCCACCAATGATGACACTACTACCTAGGACTCTGCTGCAAAAGCCTCAGCGCAAAAGCCTCAAGAGTCTGCCCTCATGTGATGACTGATCGTGAGCTCTCATAAGTCTTCATCAGAAGGTTGATCGCAATCACAAGTAGGTGAAGCGTCAGTTTGCTTCCATTGTTCAGAACATGACTATGACGCAGAATTGTGTGAGGAAAAATCACTACTATGTGCATGAAATCTTCGATCGTGCATGGGCCATTCTCGCACATCTCAAGACTCCCGAGGAACTCAAAGACATGGAATTTCAGCAAAACTTTGACTAGTCTCATCCTCCTCAGAAGAAATTCAAGAAAATTCAAGTTCCTCAGTTGGTTAGAAGTTCATATTCTTCATCACTTGAGATAGAAGAAGCTAAGGATATTGACGACACTGCGGTGGCCCCTGCATCGACAAACAACCCCGACACCATTGGCACTCCTTCCTCACCAACAAGATGAAATTCTTCAAGGGGTGTTAGTCCTCACTTTTTCGTCCCTTTTGGTCTTCGATGAAAGAGGGGGAGAAAATTTGAGTTAGTTTTCAAGCGGGTCTCTATATATGGGCTGTTTTTGTTTAAGTTACAACTCTTGCTCTTCTGAAGCTTTTGTTGGTTGAGTTGTAAACTTAAGTTCGATGGTGGTCTGACTCTTTTGAACTACTTTCTACATGCTTATTTCCTCAATAACTTTAATGCATGCATGCTGAATTTCGTCAGACACCATTTTTGTATGCATTTGAAATTCTTCATATCATATGTTCAAATGCGTGTATGAATTACAATATATAGGGGGAGTTCTCCATGTTTTTAACCTCCATGCGCATTTGCAGTCCAAAGCAAATTCCTCAAATATGCACATCTTCTGGGGGAGTTCTTTTATATCTTGCCATCAAATTCCTCAAACTCAGTAATTACACTTCATAGTATTATCCCCGTTGAAAACTTAACCTATTTGTCATCAATCACCAAAAAGGGGGAGATTGTAAGTGCATCTAGTGCCCCTTAGTGATTTTGGTGTATTTGAGTCTTATAGGTTAAGGAACTAATGTGTTTGTGAGTGTACACAGGATCTATAAGTCGATGAGGAGTTTGATATGTTCGGAGATTACCGACCCCTAAAATTTATGTCTTCAACTGAAGACTTGGGTGAAGACTTTGTTGAAGACTTTGGTATTACGTGAAGACTTTGAAATTGAAGTTGGTGTGACCTTGAAGATATGATTGAGGACTATGAAACGTGAAGACTTTTGTTTTCGTAGTTTCATTTCCTTTCTTTGAGTCATAGGAAACACCGTACTGTTAAAGGGGGCCGAGGTAATACTAAGGAAAATTTCCAACCGATGTTCAACTCCGAAAGGCTCAACCTATCCAACCCTTCGAGCGAAGCCTTTGGAAATCCCTTGCGGTTCAATCAAGTTCTTCAGTGATAGAGATGATGTTCTTCTGGTCTCTAATGAAATTGATCTGACTGAGGAGTTAGGATTTCACCACTGCGAATTGCCTACAAGTTAGGAACATGATAAGCCTGAGGACTTTCATAGTTCGAAATTCCGACCATTGCTGTGCTTAGCGCCAGCTGTCCCCAATCATCTTATCCACATAGAGAACATATCATTGGGGGCATTTATGTCTTATCATGTCAGGTTGCACCCTGGATATAAATAGCCACCCCCACAACCACTAGTTGGTTGGCTGCTCCGAGAGAGAACTGACACTTGTCATTTTGAGAGCAACCCATCCTTCGAGGACTTTCAAAGAATATCATTAGTGAGGAAAAACCCAAATCCAAACCACAAAACCCAAAGTGATTGAGAATCATTGAAGAGATTGTTCTTGTGTGGAACCGATGCTTTTTACCTTTGAGGACTATGCATCCTCTAGACGGTTAGGCTTCATGGTCTAGTGCATCCTGTAGTCATTTGGGGATCACGGAGTGACCTTGGTCTAGAGCATCTAGCAGTTAATTGTGGATCGTCGGGTGACCAGTTTGTGAGGGTTTTGGAAGTCCACCCTGAAGACTTACCATGAGTGTTGGGCGAGGACTTTGTGACCTTAGATCAAGGAGAATACGGTAAGGACGGTGTGTCCTGGGACTGTGTGTCCTCTGGTTTAAATACCAGGCTGCTCCAAACCAGACGTACGACTGTTAAAGCAGTTGGAACTGGGTCATCAAACCATTGTCTCCATCCAGCTACCTGGTTCTATTCCCTCAACCCATCTATTCCTCGCATACTTGTTGATGAAATTGATTGTTACTGTTTGAAGAATTTGACTGAAGACTTTCACAATTTCCTCACCTCAAATTCTTAAAGTTACCTTGTTCCTCACTTGCTTATCCTATATCATGCTACTTGTAATCTGTGCATGTTTCATTTTATCATGATGACTATGCTGTCGCTAGATTTCTCATGCACTTGAGTACTTAATTCGCTGCTAGTTATTCATCACATTTCAAATTCCTCAAGTTGAAATTCCTCAAGTGATGAATTTGTGAAAATCACCTATTCACCCCCCTCTAGTCGATATAACGCACTTTCAAATGCACAATGCTATAGTGCTATCGTACCAACCCCTAACGGAGAAGGACAAGAATATTAAATGCATCGTCAGGGGCCTTAGTCCGTTAGTGGGACATGATGGGGGGCCGTCACATCAGTGCTGCTTAGCTCCCTCCAACGCCAATGCCGCGACACGCGTCCAGGTGAATCGACACCTGCCTTGTGTGTGCTGGCGGTCCTTGCTGGGGCCTTGCCTTGCCGAGGGCCTAGAGGCTCCAAATCCCTCCTGACAAGGTCTTGCCAGTAGTCTTGAATCTTCTGTGCTGGTGCTTGATAAGTCTTCGCTGGGCCTTGTCGCCGGGGCGACTAAAACTACCCATGCACGAGTAAAGGGGCACTAGATGGCCCAAAAACTCTAGTGCACCGACATCTATGAGTCCTACTTTCAATGACCCTTTTTCTCAATGATCCCTTCTTGATCAATGATCCCTATATCTAACCCTCTATCTGACCTTTTTTGGAAATTGATGCCAAAGGGGGAGAAATATACAAAGCTTGAAAGTAAAAGGGGAGATACATGCAAATGGGGATTCATAATTTAGGGGGAGAGGAAAATATCAAAAGTTTATACCTATATAAACAAGGGGAGAATACCAAAGTAGGGGGAGAAAAATATGTTTTGGAGAAAGATCTATATATTGCATTTGATCTCATGTTAGAATTTTCTCACCCTATCCAATCCCAATATCTACATGCTAAGATTCAGGGGGATATGATGTCCTACATTTTCATATCTAAGGGAGAAATTTCTAAGTGATCTTGGAGACATATTAATTCTAAAGAAAACTATCTTCTATATGTTCTCCATAGCTTGGTACTTTTGAGTTCTATTGCTTTTGATCGGTAGAATACTCTTGTGTTCCCTAACATTGTTTGATCAAGTGTATCTCTACTACTAGAATGCTCAAGAACTCAAGGTAAGTATATGCATCATATCTTTTATCAAGTCAATCTCTTTCTTCTTGCACACATTGTTTGCAAGAGTGATGTCTTGAACAAGGATACACCTTATTCATATACATTTGATGCATATTGCCAAGATACACATGACTTATCATATCCCTTGTACTACATGTGTTTCCATGCATTCCAAAGCAACTATTTAGGGGAAGCAAGTCTAAGTCATGTGTCTCTCAAAGTCTTCATTATATTCATGCATTATATTTATTTGAAGCTTTGATTGTATTTATTCATCAATTACCAAAAGCAGAATGTGCTCCCTTGGTAGTTTTGATAATTCATGACAACATACATTGTCTCTTGGACTATACTTTCATCTAGTGTATCTCAGATAAAGTCTATAGCGAGATGGTTTGGCAAAAAGGTTGTGAAGAGTATCCCCTTGAAGAAGAAGGAGAAGGAATAGCATTGGCAAAGATTCAAGCAAAGGACTCTACATTTTACCTTTTGTGAAAATCACTTTGTGTCCATAGGAAAGCCAATACTATTAAAAGGGGTTAAGGTTTTGTTGGTGCACAATATGCTTATACATGCATAAGTGATAGTCACCACATACACCCACCAGCTCTTCCACAAAAGTCTGTCCAAAGAAAAATACTC
Source organism: Hordeum marinum (assembly GCA_022496015.1). Classification (NCBI taxonomy): domain Eukaryota; kingdom Viridiplantae; phylum Streptophyta; class Magnoliopsida; order Poales; family Poaceae; genus Hordeum; species Hordeum marinum. The sequence goes on from CM039677.1 coordinate 194,831,088, forward strand.
AAAATCAGTGCAACTAACATATTCCACTCGGTGCCACCGATTCCGAACCTCAGACAGACTCAGCCAAAACCCTAGATTTTTGGTGCAATCGATTTTGCTTCGGTGCCTCTGAGGTCCAGTTGCCAACTTCCCGTTACGCAAGTTTACAATTGGTCCCTCCGAGTTTTGTGAATCGGCATCACCGAGATTGACAATATGATTGTTGGTCAACTTATCGATGCAACCGAGTTTTATGTATTAGTCCCACCAAGATTCAAAAGTTGCTACCTTTGAGGCAACTCGGTACAACCAAGATTCGTACATTGGTTCCACCGAGTCTAACTTACTAGGTGTAACGGTTGGATTTTTGGAGACGCCTATATATATCCTTCCACCACCACTCACTCGCAAGAGAAGTACTCAGAACAGTTCCCCACTCATACCTGCTGATTTTCTGAGAGAGAGCCACCTACTCATATGTTGAGATCATGCCATTCCATTCCAACAATACGAAGCTTGATCTCTAGCCTCCACAAGTTGCTTTCCACCTAATCAACCTCTTCCATCAATCCCAATATGTGAGAGAGTGATTGTGTGTTGAGGAGTCTATCATCTTGAAGCACAAGAGCAAGGAGTTCATCGACACTATCGAGCTTGTTACCTTTTGGAGGGTGGTGCCTCCTATATTGGTCAGGTGTCGCTTGGGATCCTCCTACTTCATTTTGTAGAGTGAACCAAGAAGTTTGTAAGGGCAAGGAGCTCGCCTACTTCATGAAGATCTACCCTGAGTTAGGCTAGTCCTCCATGGACGTAGGCCATCATGGTATAGGCAAGGTTGATTCTTCGTGGAACCCTTTGTGGGTAGATCCCTCCGTGGACTCTCGCGACTGTTACCTCCGTGGGTTCAACACTCCAGAAACATGGACATACGATAGCACCACCTATCGGAACCAAGGGATAAATCTTCGTGTCCTTCATGTGTTTGACCTTCCTATCTCTACTCCCTACTTTCGTGTGCAATGTCTTTACTATCCGCTGCTAAACTTGATGACTTGCATGTGTTGGGTGTTATAGACTAGTTACATATGCCAAAACTGCCAACTCTTGAACTTATGCTTGAGGTAGTTTTAAATTACTGCTTGTAGTCTATTCACCCCCCTCTAAACATACACTTCTAGTGATCCCGCAAAGCCTGATAATGTGGAAGTATCGACTGAAGGACCTTTTGCAACAACCCATGTGGGCTTGGGGTACTGCTAAGGTGTCCAGTAGGATCCATCAACACTGAGATTTCTTTCGAAACGCACACCCTCTTTCCTAGGGTTTTTGTTCAGTATAGTCTTCATCAGGACATCACAAAGAATCTGATGTGCTTTCATACTCTTGTACATGCCAGTTTCAAGCAATGTCTTCAACCTGTCATTGTCATCAGTCATAACAGTGTCTTCCTTAGATGAGGGGTTAGGTGCCATAGATGCAGTTGAAGATAAAGCATTCTCAGAAGCATTAAAACATTCAGAAGTTGAGTCATTAGCTTCTCGAGCAAGACATCTTAAGCATGGAGCATCAAATTCATCATGAGCGGTACTAATCTGCTCTGCTAGGAGTGAGTCATTTTCCTACTGTAGGTCATCATGTGCTTCCCTCAACTTCTCAAGATCAATATTTTTCTGAAGATATTCAAGATAAAGCTTCTCATGATCAGTTGAGAGGGCATCATGATGACTTTGAAGATCCTCAAGCCTTGAAGGAAGAGTACGCATGTCTTCGGCCATAGTTTCGTTCAGACTCATCTCTTGGCATAACAGGTCATCACTTTTCTCTAGAGTAGTTTGCATTTTATCCATGGAACTTTATTATTTGGTGGAAATTTTTACAAGTTTAGCATAGCTTGGTTTCATGTCATTATCAGATTCAGCTTGAGGATACCTTGGAGGCTTTCACCATGAAGTAGTAAGCAGGAGTAGCATCACTATTACTGGCTTCAGTGTGGAGGAAGGAGCCATTGTCTTTTGGTTCGAAGAGAGACATGGATAGATATGCCTAAGCCATTGCCAGTCCAGCTACTTTAGCGTCAGATTCCTCCCCAGATGCTTCCTCAGCCTCAGAGCAGATTCAGAGTTTGAATCCATCTCCTTTCCGATGAATGCATGTGCTTTGCCAGATGCGCTCTTCTTATGCGACGAAGACTTTGCATACTTTTTTTCTTCTTCTTCTTCTTCTTCTTGTCATCTGAGTCATAGGCTTTGCTCTTCTTCTTGGATTCCTTTTTCCATCGAGGACAATCACTATAGGAATCAGGGAATTTGCCGTCTGCCATGGCTGACGGCAAAGGGCAGGACCCCGAACGACAAAGGCCTTTGTCGTCCGTCAGCGGACGGCAAAAATTCCGGAGAAAACCCCGATAAAACGATCCTTTGCCATCTGCCTCTGGACCACGGACGGCAAAGACCCTTTGCCGTGCGGGAGCGGACGACAAAGAGCTTGTACGGCAGACCCAGGGGTTATAGCAGTTCTTTGCCGTCTGCTCTCTTTGCCATCATCCAATTCCTTCTTTGTCGTCATCCTCAAAGCCATAGACGACAAAGAGATATTGGTTTTAATAAACTAACAATGCACAGGTGGACATCACAAGGAAACGTACGCGGTGAAGGAAACACATGAACGCGTGTGGTCAAGGAAACGTACGACCCAGAACTGACTAAGTGCTTATTGATATGCGGTGGTTACACTTTACATAAAGGACCTCCACATAAAATGAAACAACAAATTTTTCATGGTTTCTTGCAAGAAGAACATTATAAAAATTTGTAAAAAAGCAATCCAGTCCTTGTCTTCTCCTGGGCGAGGCAGGCCTGGCGACATGGATGGGGCGCGACAGGGTGAGGCTGTGCCCGCGGGGCGCGCAAAGGGGCAAGGTAGGGAGGTCCAGCAGGTCGGTGAGCGGCAGGTGCGAAGGGATGCTCTGATGAGAGGTCGTGACAAGCCGGCACAATGGAGGTGATGGTCCGGCCGCGCCTGGGCAATGGGGCACCTGGCCGGCATAGTGGAGGCAAGGGACCGGCCATGCCATGGGCGACGGGTGGGGGGTGGGGCGAGGGGAAATTTTCGACCGTGACGGAGGCGACTGGAGGCGGGGCCGCCGGCTCCCTACTCGCTTGGGCGACGGGGCACCAGACCGGACACGTTGGGGCGACGGGGGACCGGACTGGCCACGTTGGGGAGACGGGGCACCTGACCGGCCACGCTGGAGTCGGGGTCATGGATGAGTGGGTGTGTTGTGTGTTGTGTGGTGTGTGTGGGAGGCGGGGTGGGGGCGTGGGTTGTGGGTGGGGCTGTAGGGGTGGTAGTGCGTGTGTCAGGATGTGTGGGTGGGGTTGCATGGGTTTGGAGGGGCTGCCACATCATCGATCAGTGGGATCGATTCGCGTGTTGTGCTTATTCTTTGCCGTCTGGGATTTTGTTGCGGACGATAAAGTCGATTTTGCCGTCAGTTTTTCTTTGTCGTGTGTCTTTAGGTCTTTGTCGTCTGTTTTTATGATCGTTGCCATCTATGAGCGAATGGCAAAGAACCAACTAATGACAAATAATATCGTTGCCATGAGTCATTTCTTTGCCGTCTGCTTTTAGGAAGTTGACGACAAAGACCATCTTTGTGGTCTGCTAGTATACGGGAAAGAAAGGACTCATGGCAAATTCTTTGATTCCTATAGTGAATCAGCAATGAAGTGACCAGCTTTCTTGCACTCGTGACATGTTTGCTTCTTGTTGTGCTTCGAAAACATTTCACCAGACCTCTTGGAATCGCGCCTTGAAGATTTTGCATAGAGTTTTAACTTGGCAAATTTCTAGAATTTCTTGAAAAACAAGGCAAGTTATTTTCGAAAGTCTTCAGCAACATCATAACTATAGTCAGAGTTGTCTTTAGATGAGGACACAACTTTGGGCTTCAATGCACATGAGCGATTGTAACTGTGTCCGTACATATCCCTCTTCTCAGCTTGTTGGAACTCGTGGGTGTTCAGTCTCTCGTGAATATTAGTGGGATCCAAACTCTTGAAGTCAAGGTGCTCTTGGCTCATGAGTGCAAGCGTATAAAAGGAACTGTCAAGTGATCTAAGTAGCTTCTTCACAACTTCATGTTTGGTGATATCAGTAGTGCCTAGTGCATTCAGCTCATTTGAGATGTCAGGGAGGCCATCAAAGGTGAGATGAACATTTTCGTTGTCGAGTCTCTTAAAACGGTTGAACAGGTTGCAAATCACATCAACGCGAGAGTCTCTTTGAGGTGAGACACCTTCGTTCACTTTGGACAATCATTCCCATATTTGCTTGGAGGTATTGAGTGCACTCAGATGACCATATTGACCCTTGGTCAGATGACCACACATGATGTTCTTGGCGGTGGAGTCCAGTTGCACGAACCTCTTCACATCAGCAATAGTGACACCTTCGCCAACTTCGGGGATGCCCGCCATGATGACATACCATAGGTCATCATCAATGGCTTCGAGATGCATGTGCATCTTGTTCTTCCGGTAGGGGTGTCGGTGCCATCGAAGACAGGGAACACAGCGGAGACCTTGGTTATCCCTGCAGTTGACATAGCTAAAACTCCAGGTAGTTAAACCAAAACACAGAACAAGGGAGGGCACCGGCATGCTCAGGGACCTCCCACGCGTTGGTGGGTGGTCGAGGGGAGCGCCAGGGCAGGGGGAATCGCCAACGATGGAGAAGACCCGACGGTGGCGAGGGTTTGCTTCGGGCACGAGCTCCCGAGCACGGAGGCGAGGGCGCTGAGCACGGGGGTGAGGCTGAGGGGGGAGAGAGCGAGGGGAGAGGAGCCGGACCTCGGGGAGGGATTTATATAGGCGGTCGCCGGTTCACCATGGACGCGGTGCGCCGGTGAGGACGGGGCACTTGCCACAGGCCACGGGGAAGGGAGAGAGCGAGTCCAGGGTGCTTGTGGGGTCAGTCAAGGCTAGGGGGAAGGGAGGAGAGAGCCGAGGGATCGCGCGCATCTGAGATCCCCGCTTGGCCAAGCTATGCGATGCCGGGCACACGTGTGGGAGGTCGGAGGAGGGAGAGAGAGGAGGGGGCCGATCGTCCGGCATGTCCCGGGCGCCGAGGCCAGCCAAGTGGTGAGAGGGGGGAGCCCGAGGCTATCGGGGGCATGCATAGTGCAGCGGCTACAATGCGGTCAGGCACTATAGCGTGCTCTGGAGCACGGCCATTGCATGCCATGGCATTGCCTTTGGCATCTACTATGTGGCCACCTGCGTCTACGACATCTAGGATAGTCTAGACTAGGGGAATCTAGCTTTGGATGCCCTAGAAGCTGACTAGGAGGAGGGGGAGGTGGAGAGAGAGGTGAAATTCTTGTTGTCCAGGGGGTAAATGGAGGGTTTTACCATGTCAACATTTGAGCTATGACCATGGGATTTTTACTAGAGGTAGCTGGTAACCCTGAGGGGTTGTGGTAAAAGTTATATGGCAAGGGGAACAGAAGAGATGGTGAAAATAATGATTTCTAGGATGGACCAGAAGGTATTTGATGGGGTTTTGGGCAAGAAAAAATTACCAACTTCAAGAGATATTCACCAGGGTCAAATCTTAGGTTAAAATGAGATGGATCACCAAGTTTGAGCTCAAATGAGCAAAGTTGACAATGGAAACTTTGTGAACCCTAGAAACTTACAGAATCAGGTTTCTGTAGATCTAGTTATGCAAAGCTTTTACCCTTGATGCACCAATTAGTGTATCATCATTATCTGGTTATTAGAGCATGTCCACAAAGTTTGGGGTCAAGGGGAGAAACTTCACAATGAAAAGTTGTTCAAATTTGAATCTGGACAGGAAGGGTTTTTGAATGGTTTGACGAAACAAATCAACTTGGATTGAGCTGAAACTTTGCAAGATCATCACTTATGATAGTGTTGACTTGCTGAAATTTTCCTGGAATTTATTAAGAATATTTCTTATAGAAATATTTCAAAAGCTTGATTTGAACAAAAAGGGTTTTGAGGGGTTTACCTATGATTTGAACATGCCCATGTGTTCAAACTCATATATATGGAAAATATATGTCCACTGAATTTCCCTAATTTTTCTCAAATATTTTGGAAGAATTTAAATATTTTTTCCCTACGAAAAACCATTTCTGTTCTTAGGAAAAAGCCTTTAAAAAAATATAAAAACAGACTTTAAAATTAATATTTGGTGGTCTTGGGAAGTCATATACCTAGTAGGTTTTAAGTAAAGCTTTTGGGGAAGAAGAATCCACCCAATTTGAGGACTTGCAGTGCAAACCTCATTTCAGAGGTTTCTTAAAACCTAATTTGAATAAATCCCATTTGGTCAAAACAAAATTTGATAAAAATAGTTTTGGGCACTATTCACATGGCATGATCATTGGGCAAGTGGTTTGGGTCAAGGAATATGAATATGAAGAGGGACAGAATCCAAAAGTGTCATACACAACAACTCAACAAGCAAGCACGCAACAAATCAAACAAGCAGAAGCACTTGAATAATTTTAGTTGGCTCCAAATTTTATAAATCCAAACATAACTAGATGATACAAACACAGGGTGTGACATGACTCCTCCGTAAGGGTCTTGGTGTTTTCGCCGTGTGACCTTGACATACTGGATGAGGTTTGGGGTGCCATCGCGGGTGCTGACGATCACCTCGTGGGTGGGCTTCTGGGGCTCCTCTCTGGATGGCTTGGGGCCAATGCCTCTATCGTGGCGTCCTCCGACCAAGCCAAGTCCTCCAGACCAAGGAGTCAGGAGGAGGTCGCGACGACCAAGGTGGGCCTCGAGGTGGCACTAGCCAAGGCGGCTTCTGCCGAGGGGCGCTACAGCGAGGTGGAGTCCCGCCTGAGGGCCCTTCAAGGGGAGAAGTCCACACTCGAGGGAGAGCTGCACGAGCAGCGGGAGGCCCTCGAATTCTGAGACTCAACTCACCGCCCGGGACTCTGAGCTGTCCCGAGCAAAAGCCGATGGTGCTGTGGTGCTAGGGCGCCTAGAGTCGCAGGAGAAGGAGGCGGCCCCTTGTGACGGTCTGGCTTGAAGCCGCAGAAAAGGCTTGGGTTGAGGATGAGGGCAGGAAGGCCTCGGAGCTCAGCGCCCTTCCCTCGATCGAGCTCAGGCTATGCCGAGCGCTCCACTCCCTCTGACAGGAAGGGTTTGAGGAACCCCTGGTGGCTCTTGAGGCCGGTTATGCGGAGCTTGGTTCAAGGTTAGGAGAGGCGCTTGAGGGCGCCATCCCAAGGTGGAGGGGGTCTTGGACAGCGAGTGTCGCGACCACATTTCTAAGGTCGCGACGCGCATCTTCAGCCTTCTTCACCTTCGCGAGCCAGGATTCGACTTTGACGTCATGATCCGCCCGGTTGTCCCCGTGGTCCGTGGCAGCGCTGCAGAAGCAGTGTAGGGCGCCGTGGAGAAACTGGTGAAGAGGTTCGCCCGTGTCACCATTCAACCGTCCCTTGAAACTGCAGAAGTTAGTGGCGAGGAGGACGATGCCGGCGATGTCGTGGACGAGGCGAGCGGCAGCGCGGACTCCCCCTGATCCTCCCTTCCTGTTTCTTTCCTGCATCGTTTTACATGCCTCTCGGAGGCATTAAACTGGTTGTATTCACAAAACCTTAATGCTTGTAATAATTGTAGGACTGCGTAATTGCCCTCTTCGCCTTGTTTCCTTCTTGCTTGCTGTGTCGTTCTGTTCCGGCAAGGCCCGGCCCTGCGCATACCTCAGTTGCCGTCGGGGCCGACCGGATCACCAAGGACGACCCTGTGGAGGGAAGGGCTATGGAGCGAGTGAGGCTCCTGAGTTGCGATGCTCAGGAGTCCCCCTTGATGTACGAGCAGCCCTCATGAAGGGAACATGGTGAAGATTGGCTTAACTTGGAACTCTGAACAGCTTATGCTCTGCGTCGACAGGGCCCGACCCAGCGCATACCTAAAACGCCACCGGGGCCGACCGGATCACCAAGGACGACCCCATGGAGCGAGGGGCTACGAATCTAGTGAGGCTCCTTAGTCGCGATGCTCAGGAGTCCCCCTTGAAGTATGAGCGGCTTTAGTGTCCTCGTTAATGTTTCGAGCTTGAGCGCACTGAGTTGTACGTCGGCAGGGCCCGACTCCGCGCATACCTCAACTGCCGCCGGGGCCAACTGGATCACCAAGGACAACCCCGTGGAGTGAGGGGATACGGAGCCAATGAGGCTCCTGAGTCGTGATGCTCACGAGTCCCCCTTGATGTACGAGCGGCTCCCATACCTTCCTGAAGAGCGTCGGTAGTAGCCCTCGTGCGGCCCCTCACGCGTACATCCTAGGGAACGCAGCGAGGTTGGGCCACAAGGGGCATTCCTGAGGTTGGATGTGCCCGCTAGGGTGCCCACAGTTGTTTATCCCCAACACTGGGCGTAGGGTTTCCATGTTGCATGGGCATAGCCATTGGTGGGCAGTGTTGACTTCTATGCCAGCATGGGGCTGTGGCTTCGACATTGCGTGGGCATAGCCATTGGTGGGAAGTGTTGACTGTTGGAAATATGCCCTAGAGGCAATAATAAATTAGTTATTATCATATTACCTTGTTCATGATAATCGTTTATTATCCATGCTATAATTGTATTGATCGGAAACTTAGATGCATGTGTGGATACATAGACAAAACCATGTCCCTAGTATGCCTCTAATAGACTAGCTCGTTGATCAAAAGATGGTTAAGGTTTCCTAGCCATGGACATGAGATGTCATTTGATAATGGGGTCACATCATTAGAGAATGATGTGATGGACAAGACCCAAACTGCAACCGTAGCATATGATCGTGTCAGTTTATTGCTACTGTTTTCCGCATGTCAAGTATGTGTTCCTATGACCATGAGATCATGCAACTCACAGATATCGGAGGAGTGCCTTGTGTGTATCAAACGTCGCAACGTAACTGGGTGACTATAAAGGTGCTCTACAGGTATCTCCGATGGTGTCTGTTGAGTTGGCATGGATCGAGACTGGGATTTGTTACTCCGTGTGACGGAGAGGTATCTCGGGGCCCACTCGGTAATGCAACATCACAATAAGCCTTGCAAGCAATGTGACTAATTTTTAGTTGCCGGATCTTGTATTACGGAACGAGTAAAGAGACTTGCTGGTAACGAGGTTGAACTAGGTATGGAGATACCGACGATCGAATCTCGGGCAAGTAACATACCGAAGAACAAAGGGAACATTATACGGGATTAACTGAATCCTTGACATAGAGATTCGACCGATAAAGATCTTCGTAGAATATGTAGGAACCAATGTGGACGTCCAGTTCCCGCCATTGGTTATTGACCGTAGAGGTGTCTCGGTCATGTCTACATAGTTCTCTAACCCGCAGGGTCTGCACACTTAAGGTTCGGTGACGTTTCGGTAGTGTAGAGTTATGTATGGTGGTGACCGAAGTTTGTTCGGAGTCCCGGATGAGATCCCGGACGTCACGAGGAGCTCCGGAATGGTCCGGAGATAAGGATTCATATATAGGAAGTCCCAGTTTGGTTTCCGGAAAAGTTTCGGGCTCATCAGTAGTGTACCGGGAGTGCCGGTAGTGTACCGGGAGGCCTCCGGGAGGGGTATTTCGACCCCAAGAGGTCCCCGGGCTTTGGGAAAATAATAACCAGCCCTTATTGGGCTGGGAAAACATCCACAAAGGCCCATGGTGCAGGAGAGAAAGTCCTAAAGCAAAAAGTGGAAAATCAGCTAATAGGAGGCAATCCTACTCCAACTAGGATTGGAGGTGAAGTAGGATTGCTTCCCACCTCCTATTTCGGCCCCGACCCAAAGGCCTTGGCTGCCTCTCCTCTCCTCTCCTCCTATATATACTAGTTGATTGGGTGGTTTTTGGACAGAATTTCCAGCCACGTGCTACCCGTTTCACCGGTGCACAGTTTCTCCTCTAGATCGGTTTTCCATAGCGCTTAGGCGAAGCCCTGCCGGAATCACTCCACCACCATCACCGGAGCGCCGTCATGCTGCTGGTGAACTCTCTCTCCTCTCCACCTCCTCTTGCTGGATCAAGACGGTGGAGATCGTCATCAAGCTGCACGTGTGCTGAACGCGGAGGTGTCGTCTGTTCGGCGCTAGATCGGAAGGACCGTGATGAGTTCACGGGATGGATCGTGATGAGATCGCGGATCGGATCGTGATGAGTTCACGGGACGGATCGTGATTGGATCGCGGGACGGATCGTGATGAGATCGTGGGACGCTCGGCGATTTGGATCGCGAATATGTTCGACTACACCAACCGCGTTTCTTAACGCTTCCCGCTTAGCGATCTACAAGGGTATGTAGATCCACTCTCCCTCTCGTAGATGCTCATCACCATGGATAGGTTTGCGTGTCCGTAGGAATTTTTTTGTTTCCCATGCGACGTTCCCCAACAGTGGCATCATGAGCTAGGTTGATGGTTCGATGAGATCTCGAGTAGAACACAAAAGGTTTGTGGGCGTTGATGCTTAGATTTCTTCCTCCCTTGGTCGGATTTTGGTTCAGCGGGATTGTGAGATGAAGCGGCCCGGACCAACATTACTCATACGCTTACGAGAGACCGGTTCCCTCGACGCAACTTGTTGCTTAGATGGCTTGCGGGTGACAGTTTCTCTCACTTTAGTTGGATCGGATTCGACAAAGGCGGTCCTTGAGAAGGTTGAAAAGCAACTAGTGTATCACCGTTGTGGTTTTTGCGTAGGTGAGAATTGTTCTTGCTACTTACCCGTAGCAGCCACGTAAAACATGTAACAACAATTAGAGGACGTCTAACTTGTTTTTGCAGGGTATGTTGTGATATGATATGGCCAATTACATGATGTGATATACATGATGTATGAGATGATCATGTGATGTATAGATTATCACGACTTGCATGTCGATGAGTACGGCAACCGGCAGGAGCCATAGGGTTGTCTTTAATTATTGTATGACCTGCGTGTCAATCATTAAGCGCAATGTAATGCTTTACTTTATCGCTAAACGGTAGCAATAGTAGTAGAAGCATGCAGGGCGTGACAACCCCGATGGCGACACGTTGATGGAGATCAAGATGACGGAGATCATGGTGTCATGCCGGTGACGATGGAGATCATGCCGGTGCTTTCTAGATGGAGATCAAAAGCACAAGTTCATGGCCATATCATGTCACTTATGATTTGCATGTGATGTTAATCCTTTTATGCACCTTGTTTTGCTTAGGATAGCGATAGCATTATAAGGTGATCCCTCACTTAATTTCAAGATAAATTGTGTTCTCACCGAGTGTGCGCCGTTGCGAAAGTTCGTCGTGTTGAGACACCACATGATGATCGGGTGTAATAGACTCTACATTCACATACAATGGGTGCAAGCCAGTGTTGCACATGCAGAACACTCGGGTTAAACTTGACGAGCCTAGCATGTACAGACATGGCCTCGGAACACAAGAGATCGAAAGGTCGAACATGAGTCATATAGTAGATATAATCAACATGATGATGTTCACCATTGCAGCCACCTCAACTCACGTGATGATCGGACTTGAGTTGGTGAATTTGGATCATGTATCACTCGAATGATCGGAGGGATGTCAATTTGAGTGGGAGTTCTTAAGTAATATGATTAATTGAACTCATTATCATGAACATAGTCAAAGTGTCTTTGCAAATTATGTTGTAGATTACTAGCTTGCGCTGTAGCTCCCTTGTATTTTTATATGTTCCTAGAGAAATAGAGTTGAAAGATGTTGGTAGCAAAATTGCGGACCGGGTCTGTGATCTGAGGATTGTCCTCATTGCTGCACAGAAGGCTTATGTCCTTAATGCACCGCTCGGTGTGCCACCCCATCTAGCTTCGTATGTAGATGTTGTGAACATTTGACAGGCACGTTTCGATGACTACTTGATAGTTTAGTGTGTCATGCATTACGGTTTAGAGTTGAGGCTCCGAAACGTTTTGAACGTCACGGAACATATGAGATGTTCTAAGAGCTGAGATTGTGATCTCAGGCTCGTGCCCGAGTTGCGAGATATAGGATCTCCAACGAGATTCTTTGCCTGCAAGATGAAAGAGAATAGCTCAATCGTTGAGCATGTGCTCAGACTGTCTGGGTACTACAATCGCTTGGATCGAGTGGGAGTTGATCTTCCAGATAAGATAGTGATTGATGTAGTTCTCCAAGTCACTGTCACTAAGCTACTAGAACTTGGTGATGAACTATAAAATGCCAGGGAAAGAAATGTTGATCCCTGAGCTGTTCGCGATGTTTGACACCGCAAAGGTAGAAATCAAGAAGAAGCGTCAAGTGTTGATGGTTAAACAAACCACTAGTTTCGAGAAGGGCAAGAGCAAGGAGGGAAACTTCATGGATAGCAAGTCAGTTGCTGCTCTAGTGTAGCAACCCAAAGTTGAACTCAAACCCGAGACTAAGTGCTTCTATTATGAGGTGAGCGGTCGCTGAAGCGGAACAACCCTAGATACTTGGTAGATAAGAAGGCTGGCAACATTGATAGAAGTATATTTGATATACAAGTTATTAATGTGTACCTTTCTAGTACTCTTAGTAGCACCTGGGTATTGGATACCTGTTCGGTTGCTAAATGTTAGTAACTCGAAATAAAAGCTACGGAATAAACGGAGAACTAGCTAAGGGTGAGGTGACGATATGTGTTGGAAGTGTTTCCAAGGTTGATGTGATCAACATCGCACGCTCTCTCTACCTTCAGGATTAGTGACGAACCTAAATAAATGTTGTTTGGTGTTTTGCGTTGAGCATGAACATGATTAGATCATGTTTATTGCAATACGGTTATTCATTTAAGTTAGAGAATAATGGTTATTCTGTTTACATGAATAATACCTTTAATGGTCATGCACCCAGTGAGAATGGTTTGTTGAAATCTTGATCGTAGTAGTACACATGTTCATAACATTGAAGTCAAAAGATACAAAGTTTATAGTGATAGTACCACATACTTGTGGCACTCCCGCTAAATGTCATATTGGTATAAAGCGCATGAAGAAACTCCATGCTGATGGATATTTGGACTCATTCGATTTCGAATCGGTTGAGACATGCGAACCATGCCTCTTGGGCAAGATGACTAAAGGACCCCGTTGGATGGAGCGGGCAAGTGATTCATTGGAAATGATACATGTTGATGTATGCAATCTAGTGAGTCTTGTAGCGTGTAGTGGATATCGTTATTTTCTTACCTTCACTGATGATTTGAGTAAATATAGTGTATATTTACTTAATGAAACACAAGTCTGAATCATTTGAAAGGTTCAAGCAAATTCAGAGTGAAGTTTAAGATCATCGTGACAAGAAGATAAAAATAACTGCGATACGATCATGGAGGTGAATATCTGAGTTACGAGTTTGGCATACAACTTAAGACAATGTGAAATTTGTTTCACAACTAACGCCACCTAGAACACCATAGTGTGATGGTGTGTCCGAACATCATAGTCATGCTCTATTGATATAGTGCATGCTGTGATGTCTCTTATCGTTTTACTACTATAATTTTTTGGGTTATGCATTAGAGACAACTACATTCACTTTAAATAGGGCATCATCTAAATCCGTTGAGATGACATCGTGTGAATTATGGTTTGATAGAAACCTAAGCTATCATTTCTTAATATTTGGGGTTGTGACACTTGTGTGGAAAATGTTTTCACCTAATGAGGTCGAACCCAAGGCGGACAAATGCATCTTCATAGAATACCCTAAGTTCAGTTGGGTGAACCTTCAATCTCAGATCCTAGTGCAAAGTGTTTGTTTCTTAAACGGATCCTTTCTCGAGGAAATGTTTCTCTCGAAAGAATTGAGTGGGAAGAAGATAGAACTTGATGAGGTTGTTAAACCTTTGTTCAACCAGAGAGTAGCGTAGCACATAAAGATGTTTCTGTGAAGCCTATGTTAGTTGAAGAGGAAGTTAATGATGATGATCATGAAGCTTCAGGATCAAGTTACTGTCGAACTGCGTAGGTCGACAAGGATGTGTACTGCTCCTAAGTGGTATGACAACTCTGTCTTGGAGATCATGTTGTTGGACAACGATGAACCTACGAGCTATGGAGAAGCGATGATGGGCCCGGATTCCGACAAATGGTTGGAGGCCATGAAATCCGAGATAGAATCCATGTATGAAAACCAAGTATAGACTTTGGTAGACTTGCTCGTTAGACGGCAGGTCGTTGAGTACAAATGGACCTTTAGAATGAAGACAGACACTGATGGTGAATGTCACCATTTGTAAAGCTCGACTTGTTGCAAAGTTGCTTGTGACAAGTTCAAGGAGTTGACTGCGATGAGGCTTTCTCACTCGTAGCGATGCTAAAAGTCTAATGGAATTATGTTAGCAGTTGCTGCATTTTCAATTATGAAATCTGGCAGATGGATGTCAAAACATCGTTTCCTTAACGGTTTACTTGAGGGAAGGTTGTATGTGATACAACCAGAAGGTTTTGTCAGTCCTAAGGATGCTAAAAGGTGTGCAAGCTTCAGTGATCCTTCTATGGACTGAAGCAAGCATCTCAAAGTCAGAATATACGCTTTGATGAGGTGATCAAAGTTTTGAGGTTTATACAAAGTTTATGAGAAACTTGTATTTACTGTAAAGTGAGTGGGAGCACTATAGAATTTTTGATAAATATATGTGGATGACATATTGTTGATTGGAAATAATGTAGAATTTCTGGAAGGCATAAAAGGTTGTTTGAAAAGTGTTTTTCAAAGGAAGACCTGGATAAAGCTACCTAATTGTTGAGCATCAAAATCTATGGAGATAGATCAAGACGCTCGATGAGACTTTCAATGAGTGCATACCTTGACAAGATTTTGAAAGAGTTCAAAATGGATCAGTCAGAGAAAGAGTTCTCGCCTGATTTGTAAGGTGTGAAAGTTGAGTGAGACTCAAAGCTCAACAACGGCAGAAGAAAGAGAAAGTACGAACGTCGTCCCCTATGCCTTAGCCATAGGCTCTATATTATGCCATGCTGTGTACCGCACCTGTGTGTGCCTTGCCATGAGTCTGTCAAGGGGTACAAGAGTGGTCCAGGAGTGGATCACTGGACAGCGGTCGGAATTATCCTTAGTAACCAGAGGACTAAGGAAATGTTTCTTGATTATGGAGGTGATAAAGAGTTCGTCGTAAAGAGTTACGTCGATGCAAGCTTTAACACCTATCCGGATGACTAGTAGTAGCAATCTGGATACGTATAGTGGAGCAGCCATTTGGAAATAGTACCAAGTGGAGTGTGGTAGCAGTGTTTACGGTTTGACATAGAGATTTGCAAAGTACACACGGGTCTGAATATCGCAGACTCGTTGACTATAAGACCTCTCTCACATGCAAACCATGATCGAGCCCAAGAACTCATTGGGTGTTAGATTCATAACAATGCGAATCACATGGTGATGTGAACTAGATTATTGACTCTAGTGCAAGTGGGAGACTGTTGTAAATATGCCCTAGAGGCAATAATAAATTAGTTATTATCATATTTCCTTGTTCATGATAATCGTTTATTATCCATGCTATAATTGTATTGATTGCAGACTTAGATGCACGTGTGGATACATAGACAAAACCATGTCCCTAGTATGCCTCTAATAGACTAGCTCGTTGATCAAAAGATGGTTAAGGTTTCCCAGCCATGGACATGAGATGTCATTTGATAACGGGGTCACATCATTAGGAGAATGATGTGATGGACAAGACCCAAACTGCAAACGTAGCATATGATCGTGTCAGTTTATTGCTACTGTTTTCCGCATGTCAAGTATGTGTTCCTATGACCATGAGATCATGCAACTCACAGATATCGGAGGAGTGCCTTGTGTGTGTCAAACGTCGCAACGCAACTGGGTGACTATAAAGGTGCTCTACAGGTATCTCCGATAGTGTCTGTTGAGTTGGCATGGATCGAGACTGGGATTTGTTACTTCGTGTGACGGAGAGGTATCTCGGGGCCCACTCGGTAATGCAACATCACAATAAGCCTTGCAAGCAATGTGACTAATTGTTAGTTGCGGGATCTTGTATTACGGAACGAGTAAAGAGACTTGCCGGTAACGAGGTTGAACTAGGTATGGAGATACCGACGATCGAATCTCGGGCAAGTAACATACCGAAGAACAAAGGGAACGTTATACGGGATTAACTGAATCCTTGACATAGAGGTTCGACTGATAAAGATCTTCGTAGAATATGTAGGAACCAATGTGGACGTCCAGGTCCCGCCATTGGTTATTGACCGTAGAGGTGTCTCGGTCATGTCTACATAGTTCTCGAACCAGCAGGGTCTGCACACTTAAGGTTCGGTGACGTTTCGGTAGTGTAGAGTTATGTATGGTGGTGACCAAAGTTTGTTCGGAGTCCCGGATGAGATCCCGGACGTCACGAGGAGCTCCGGAATGGTCCGGAGGTAAAGATTCATATATAGGAAGTCCCAGTTTGGTTTCCGGAAAAGTTTCGGGCTCATCAGTAGTGTACCGGGAGGCCTCCGGGAGGGGTATTTCGACCCCAAGAGGTCCATGTGCTTTGGGAGAATAATAACCAACCCTTAGTGGGCTGGGAAAACATCCACAAAGGCCCATGGTGCAGGAGAGAAAGTCCTAAAGCAAAAAGTGGAAAATCAGCCAATAGGAGGCAATCCTACTCCAACTAGGATTGGAGGTGAAGTAGGATTGCTTCCCACCTCCTATTTCGGCCCCGACCCAAAGGCGTTGGCTGCCTCTCCTCTCCTCTCCTCCTATATATACTAGTTGATTGGGTGGTTTTTGGACAGAATTTCCGGCCACGTGCTACCCGTTTCACCGGTGCACAGTTTCTCCTCTAGATCGGTTTTCCATAGCGCTTAGGCGAAGCCCTGCCGGAATCACTCCACCACCATCACCGGAGCGCCATCACGCTGCCGGTGAACTCTCTCTCCTCTCCACCTCCTCTTGCTGGATCAAGACGGAGGAGATCGTCATCAAGCTGCACGTGTGCTGAACGCGGAGGTGCCATCTGTTCGGCGCTAGATCGGAAGGACCGTGATGAGTTCACGGGATGGATCGTGATGAGATCGCGGGACGGATCGTGATGAGTTCACGGGACGGATCGTGATTGGATCGCGGGACGGATCATGATGAGATCGTGGGACGCTCGGCAATTTGGATCGCGAAGATGTTCGACTACACCAACCGCGTTTCTTAACGCTTCCCGCTTAGCGATCTACAAGGGTATGTAGATCCACTCTCCCTCTCGTAGATGCTCATCACCATGGATAGGTTTGCGTGTGCGTAGGAATTTTTTTTTTCCATGCGACGTTCCCCAACATTGACTTCTCCGCCAGCATGGAGCTGTGGCTGCCATATTGGCTGGGAAGGAACCCCTCTGCATCCTCGGGGGGCTCCAGGCATGTACATCCCATTGAGTTCGTACACGTCGCTGGCACGGTAGAACTAGGAGGTGTATCTGGGAGCTCACGAGGGCTCTTTGGCCTCGTGAGCTCCCTACTTCGAGGCGGGTTGCGCCTGAATCTTCTTGTTGATAGCTTTGTCCGGGGTCTTGGGGTCTGCACTGCAGCCTACACCTAGCATCCGCCCTAAGGCCATGGGAGGGTCAAGTACCAGTGACCTCAGGAGATGAACTGTACATGACTAGCCCATCCAAACAGAGCTCAGCCACTAGATTTTTGGAGGTTGCAGGGATGCACCCGAGAACAGTCCCTGTGCTAGCCCTCTCGTGAGCCAGCCAATGGGGAGCCTGCTCGCGAGTGACGACATTCATGCCGGAAAAATGCCGTGCCGACAAGGGAAAATGTTAGTGAGTAGGTTGCATGCATGGGAAAACTACTGAAATATGAGTAAAAATGGAAGCTGGAGGGTTATGCCCGAGTTGCGTGTGGACGACACAATCCAGCGCGTGCCTCTGAAAAGGAACAAACCAAAAAGTTACTTGGCACAGACCAACAAAAAGTCATCGGGTGGCCATGCCGTTGAAGAGCCGAAGCTGCCGTTGTAGTCCGAGCTCATGCTCCCCACGAGCGTGGCCTTCACGGGCTCGTCGTCTCCCTGGTCTCGAGACCCGCACTTGGCTTGGGCATTTCCTCCAGCTCCTCGCCACGCATCGGTAGACAGGGTGCGAGAATGTCCCAGGAAAGACGCTGGAATGTGACCCCGGCGTTCGCCACGCCAAAGGGCATGTGAACGTAGTTATTTGGGTAGGCCCACCCATGTTTGGCGCGAGCTGGCCAGAAGCGGTTCTTGTGCGACGCATTGTTGATGACGAGCGCATTGACACAGACGCGCGGCCGGTCGATCGGGCCGACGATGGGGACTACGATTGGCGGTGCAGGGCGTCCCCAGCCCTGCCCGATTTGAGCCTCCCGAAGTTCCTTGGTCGCCTCGATGACCGACTCTCGCGAGCTTGGAACCTTGTGCTACGCCCCAGGTTATGGCAATCGCGCGTTGGGACGTGCCTCGAGGTTGTGCCCGGGCACCACCCTTGTTCGACCGGCCGGGCCGGGTGACTCTCGGACGGAAGCACCCAAGCCTGACCCAAGGGAGGCGCCGGGCATGCTTTCCTATGCAAGGGCAGGGGTGGCCCCATCCCTAAAGGTCGGGCGTGAAGCTCCTTCCTTTGAAGTGCTAGCTCCCTGGCGCTTCACAAGGGTAAGTTACTTCTTTGCCCTACGCTACTCTCCGTGTGGCGGGACGTCTTCTTCGTCGTCCGAGCATTCGACCATAGCTGCACGGTAAGCACGGTCGAGCGAGGAGACGACATCCTTCTCATTGCAGGTGATGGTGATGACGCCGCTGCTTCCCGGTATCTTGAGGATGTTGTAGCCGTGATGGGTCGCTGCCATGAACTTAGCAGGGGTTGGGTATCCGAGGATGACATTGTAAGGGAGGTGGATATGGGCGACGTCGAAGACGATGGTCTCGGTGTAGTAGTTATTGCACCCACCGAAGGTGATGGGCAAGCGTACTTATCCAATGGGCACCGTGGAGCCGTCAGTGACTCATGAGAAGGCTTGTTTGGCATAAGCTGGTCGTAGGTCACTTGGAGTGTCTCGAAGGTTTCGATGATCAGGACATTGAGCCCGGCTCCATTATCGATGAGGGTCTTGGTGACGAGGACGTTGCTGATGGTCGGGGTGCACAACATGGGGAGCTTGCCAGCGGTGGCGGGGCACCTGAGTTGATCCCTCGAGTCGAAGTTGATGGTAGTGTGGGGCTACTTGAGGGGGCGCATGGCCTCGGGCTTTGGAAGCACAGTGTTTACCTCCTGCGAGAACCGCTTCAAGACGTGACTGGAGACCGGGGCCTGAGCGCCGCCTAGGATGCAGACCACGACCTTGATCTCCTAGAAGCCACCAGCCCTGTCATCCTGCATGTCCTCTTCCTTTCTTCTATGTGCAGGCGGTAGTGCTGGCAGTCCGGCGTCACAAAGACGAACCTCGCGAGCTTGGCCGCGCCGCGACCCCTCCGGAGGGTCATCGCGCCAGCGGTCCTCCTGAGGCTAGTCGCGCCAGCAGTCCTCCCGAGGCGGGTCACGCTAGTGGTCCTCCTGAGCCGGGTCGTACCACCTCTAGCGCTAGTCCCTGTTATCCTAGTGGCCTCTGCCGTGGCCAAAGCCACGATCAACGCGTCCGGGGCGTCGGTCAAAATGCTCAGCGCAAACCAGCTTGAGCTCGTGGCAGTCGGCGGTGTCGTGGTTTTTGGTGTCGTGGAAGACGCAGGTCGGTCTCCTCACGCAGGGTGCTCCTTGCCTAGGCTGCGCTTCAGCTCAGGCTCGGCCGCGAGCACCACCAAGGCCTTGCGCTTTGCCTCCTTGGTCTTGGACTTCTTCTCCCCAGGCTCAGCCGCTGGAAGCTATCGTACGGATAGGCGGCCTTCTTTCGACTTAGCGCACTTGTTTGCTAGGTTGAACATCTCCGGGGTAGAACACAACTCATCGTTCATGGCGAGATCTTCTTTCATCTTGGTGTCTGTGATGCCATCGGCGAAGGCGGAGATGATGGCCTCATTCGACGCCTTCGGGATCTTGAGGCGCGTGGTGGTGAAGCATTGTATATACTTCTGTAGGGTCTCTCGGTCCTGTTGCTTCACGCGCCGCATGTCATTCACGGTGAGCGCACGGTCACGGGTGCCCTAGAAGTTGGCGACGAAGCGTTTGCGTAGGTCTTCCCAGGAGGTGATGGATCTCACCGAGAGGTTAAGGAACCAGGAGAGCGCGCCGCCCTTGAGAGCCATGGGGAACCAGCAAACTATGACCTTGTTGTCTTCGCCGGCGGCCTAGACACTCAACGAGTAGAGTTTTAGGAACTTGGCGGGATCCGTGGTGCCATCATAGCAAGGTGGCAGATCGGACTTGAATTTGCAGGGACATGTAGTTGGATGGAACATGATACGTCTCCAACGTATCTATGATTTTGGATTATGGCATGCTAATATATTATCTATTTTGTATGTTTTATATGCATTAATATGCTATTTTATATGATTTTTGGGACTAACCTATTAATCTAGAGCCTTGTGCTAGTTTCTATTTTTTCCTTGTTTTTGAGTTTTGCAGACATGGAATATTAAACGGAGTCCAAACGGAATAAAACCTTCGGCAATATTTTTCCCCCGAAGGAAACAAATCAACCAAGCTTGGAGTGCACGATACGAAACCTGCCAGGGAGTCACAAGCCTGCTAGACGCGCCCCCCCTGGCCTCACCTAACAGGCTCGCCACCTCCCGGCAGGACCCCTAACCCTAATATTTGTCCTATAAATTCCCACATATTCCCCCAACATCAGAACGAGCTACGCAAATACTTTTTTGTCGCTAGAAGCCTCCGTTCCTGGGTGATCCAATCTTGGAGCCTTTTTCGGTAATCTGCCGGAGGGGGTTTCGATCATGGATGGCATCTACATGAACTCCATCGCCCCTTCGATGTTGCGTGAGTAGTCCACAACAGACCTATGGGTACATAGCTAGTAGCTAGATGGCTTCTTCTCTCTGTTTGATCTTCAATACCATGTTCTTCATGATCATCTGGAGATGTATCCGATCTAATCCTCTTTTGTGGTGTGTTTGTCAAGATCCGATGAATTGTGAGTTTATGTTCGGATAATCCATGATTCTTATTTGAATCTCCTATGAATTCTTATATGCATGATTTCATATCCTTGTAGGTCTCTTAGATTTATTGGTTTGGTTTGGCCAACTAGATTGGTAATTCTTGCAATGGGAGAAGTGCTTGGTTTTGGGTTCAATCTTGCGGTGTCCTCATCTAGTGACATAGTAGGCGTAGTGAGGCTTGTATTGTATTGTTGCCATCAAGGGTAACAAGATGGGGTTTTCATCATATTGCTTGAGTTTATCCCTCTACATCATGTCATCTTTCTTAACGCATTACTGCGTTCTTCATGAACTTCATACTCTAGATGCAGGTAGGAGTTGGTCGATGTGTGGAGTAATAGTAGTAGATGCAGAATCATTTCGGTCTACTTGATATGGACGTGATGCTTGTATGCATGATCATTGCCGTGGATAACTACATGATTATTCGCTTTTCTATCAATTACTTGACTGTAATTTGTTTCTCCACCATGATAGTTTCCTTCGAGACAGAAGCCTCTAGTGAAACCTATGGCCCCTGGGTCTACTTTCCATAATATACATTCAGATCTATAAACCAAAAATACCAAAAATAATTTTCTGCAATTTATTTACCTTTTACTTTCCGTTCTCGTTTACATCTACCTCTATTGGATCTAATCCTTGCAAATAATCATGACGGGATTGACAACCCATTTATAGCATTGGGTCCAAGAGTTTGATTGTTTGTGTAGGTGCATCCATTAGTGACTTGCCTGTTCCTCCTACTGGATTGATACCTTGGTTCTAAAAATATGAGGGAAATACTTATCTACTTCACTGCATCACCCTTTCCTCTTCAAGGGAAAACCACCGCAAGCTCAAGAGGTAGCAAGAAGGATTTCTGGCGCCGTTGCCGGGGAGGATACACATCAAGCCTACCACGTACCCATCACAAACTCATCTCTTTCATTTACATGATTTTACATTTGCCTCGAATTTCCTCTCCCAACTTCTAAAATGATTTTCAGAAAATACCAAAAAGATTTGCCTTTTTGTTCGCCCTTCTTCCGTTCGCCTTTTTGTTGTTATGTTTGATTGTGCTGCCATGTGCCTTCTATTTGCTTGCATCTTCGGTTGATAAAAATCAATTGATATGGATACTCATCCACTTGCTAATCTTTTCAAAACACCAAATTATGATGAAGCAATTGCTAGTGAGTTGAGTGCACTTGATTATCTCTATGAAGTTTTGTTTGAAAATCAAGAATCCAAAAATATTGATGAAGTGTTGAAAGACGAAATTTGTAAGGAGATTCATGATAGTACCTTGAATGAAAAGAATGATTGCCATGTTCTTCGTATGAATTCTCTGAATATCCATGATGCTAATGATATGCAAAACCACAAGCTTGGGGATTCTATGGTTGATGAATATGATATTCTTTGTGCCCCATGTTTTGACGATGACACGTATGCTATAACTGATGATCGAAATAATGCTTTATGTGATAGTTATATTGTTTAATTACTTCATGATGCTAATGAAATTTATTATGAGGGAGGAACATATGCTTGTTGCAATAATATCAAGTTTCCTCTCTATGTGTCTAAAGTTTTAAAGTTATGCTTGTTTTGCCTTCTTATGCTAGTTGATTCTTGTTCCAATAAATTGTTTGCTCACAAAATCCCTATGCATAGTAAGTGGGATAGAATTAAATGTGTTTTTCATGATATTCATGATACTCTTTTGAATATCTCAATTACTAATTTTTATGTGAGCATCATTGAAATCATTATGCCTAGCTAGGGGCGTTAAACAATAGCGCTTGTTGGGAGGCAACCCAATTTTTTTTGTGCTCTGTTTTTCCTTCCGTTTTTGAGTGTTTCCCACATTATTAATTCTGTAGTAATTGTTTTTTGGTGTTTTATTTAGTGTTGAGCCAAGTAAAACCTTTGGGGTGATCAATGGTAGTTGTTGATTTGATCTTTCTAAAAAACAGAAACTTTTGCACAGAGTCCAGGAATTTTCTAAAATTTTCAGAGCGTCGAATGAGTCTGAAAGTTTTGCACAAGATTTATATATAAATTTCCCAGGTTTTCCTAATTTTCAGAATTTTTTGACTTATAGAAGTTTACAAAGTTTTCAGATTGCTACAGACTGTTCTGTTTTTGACAGATTCTATTTTCTTTGAGTTGTTTGCCTGTTTTGATGAATATTTTGGTTGTATCATGGGGTATGAACCATGTAGAAGTTGGAATAAATTATGTATAGAAACAATATAAATAAATAATGACTTCACAACAGTACCTAAAGTAGTGATTTATTTTTCTTATACTAACGGATCTCACGAGTTTTCTGTTGAGTTTTGTGTTGTGAAGTTTTCAAGTTTTGGGTAAAGATTTGATTGACTATGGAATAAGGAGTGGGAAGAGCCTAAGATTGGGGATTACCATGTCACCCCATGTAATATTCAACAATGCCAAAGAGTCTAAGCTTGGAGATGGCCTATAAGGCATTCCCTCTTTTGTCTTCAATCCATCGGTAAATTTACTTGAGGCTATATTTTTATTCGCCACATGATATGTGTTTTGCTTGGAGCGTCTTGTATGATATGAGTCTTTGATTGCTAGTTTTCCATAATCATCCTAGCTGGACACATTTTTGAGAAGGACACGCTGAATCATGAATTTCATAGAATGCTCTATGTGCTTCACTTATATCTTTTGAGTTAGGCAATTTTGCTCTTTGTCCTTCACTTATATTTTCTAGAGCACGGTGGTGTTTGCGTTTTATAGAAATACTGTAACTCTTGTACCTCACTTATATTATTCCGAGAGTCTCTAAACAGCATGGTAATTGGTCTAGGTTATGAATTTAGCCCTAATATGATAGGTGTCCAAGACGGATATAATAAAAACTTCCATATTAAGTGCATTGAGTATTTATGAGAAGTTTGATTCGTTGCATAAAGTTTTGAGATATAAAGATGGTAATCTTAAGAGTCATGTTAGGAAGTAATTGTGATTTGGTAAAAATACTTGTGTAAAGGTTTGTTATTCCCGTAGCATGCATGTATGGTGAACCGTTATGTAAGGAAGTCGGAGCATGACTTGTTTATAGATTGTCGACCTTTGTGTGAGGGTCGGGAGCGCGCTATGGCTAACTCCTACCAACCTCTCCCCGAGGAGCATGCCTTTAATAATTTGCTTCAATGAATAATAGACTTTTGCAATAAGTATGTGAGTTCTTTATGACTAATATTGAGTCCATGGATTTATACGTACTCTCACCCTTCCACCTTTGCTCGCCTCTCTAGTACCACGCACCTTTTGCTGGTACAACAAATACCTTCCTCAAACAGCCACCATATACCTTCCTCAAAACAGCCACCACATACCTTCCTCAAAATAGCCACCATATATCTTCCCTCAAAACAGCCACCATACCTACCTATTATGGCATTCCATAGCCATTCCAAGATATATTGCCATGCAACTTCCACCATTTCCTTTTATGACATGCGCCATCACTTCCATATTACATATAGAGTCATATTTTGTCATAGGTATCGAGTTGTAATTTTCTTTTGAGTTGTAAGTAAATAAAAGTGTGATGATTATCATTATTAGAGCATGTCCCATGTGAGGAAAGGATGATGGAAGCTATGATTACCTCACAAGTGGGGATGACATTCCGGACTTTATGAAAAAAATAAAAGAGGCCAGCGATGTCCATATAAAAAAATATAATAAAAGAGGTCTTAGATGCCCACCAATAAAAAAATTGAGAGAAAACAGAGAAGGGACCTTGCTACTATCTTTTTCCACACTTGTGCTTCAAAGTAGCACCATGATCTTCATGATATAGAGTCTACTATTTTGTCACTTTCATATAATTAGTGGAATTTTTCTTCATGATGCACGTCCACTTAGTTCCTTTTTGATATTTCATACACTTAGCTCTAGTGCATCCGTTGCACGGCAATCCCTACTCACTCACATTGATATCTACTAATGGGCATCTCCATAGCCCGTTGATACGCCTAGTTGATGTGAGACTATCTTCTCCCTTTCCTTGACAACCTCCACCATATTCTATTCCACCTATAGTTCTATATCCATGGCTCACGCTCATGTATTGCATGAGAGTTGAAAAAGTGTGAGAAAATAAAGGTGTGAAAAACAATTGGTTGATTTTTTATCGGGGTTGTGCATGATATAAATACTTTGTGTGGGGAAGATGGAGCATAGCCAGACCATATGATATTGTAGGGATAGCTTTCTTTTGCCATTATATTTTGAAGAGATACAATTGCTTTGCTAGTATGCTTGAAATGTTATGGTTTTTATATCACTATTAAGCTTTTGTTTTGAGTCGTATGGATCTGAATATTCATGCCACAATAAAGAATATTACATGGATAAATATGTTAGGTAGCACACCTCATCAAAAATTCTGTTTTTATCATTTACCTACTCGAGGACGAGCAGGAATTAAGCTTGGGGATGTTGATACATCTCCAATGTATCTATAATTTTTGATGATGATATGCTATTATATTATCTGTTTTGGATGTTTTATATGCATTAATATGCTATTTTATATGGTTTTTGGAACTAACCTATTAATCTAGAGCCTAGTGCCAGTTTATGTTTTTCCTTGTTTTTGAGTTTTGCAGATATGGAATATTAAATGGTGTACAAACGTAATAAAACCTTCATAAATAATTTTTCTAGAAGGAAACAAATCAATCAGGCTTGGAGTGCATGGCAGGAAACCTGCCAGAGAGTCACAAGCATGCTAGGCGCGGTTCCTCTTGGTCGCGCCTTGCAGGCTTGCCATCTCCCGGCAGGTCTCCTAACCCTTATATTTGGCCTATAAATTCCCAAATATTCCCCCAACATCAGAACGAGCCATGCAAGCTTTTTCGTTGCCAGAAACCTCCATTCCCAAGAGATCCAATCTTGGAGCCTTTTCCGGCAATCTCCCAAAGGGGGTTTCGATCACGGAGGGCATCTACATCAACTCCTTGGCCCCTCCGATGATGTGTGAGTAGTCCACCATAGACCTATGGGTCCATATATAGTACCTAGATGGATTATTCTCTCTCTTTGATCTTGAATACCATGTTCTTCATGATCTTCATGGAGATCTATGCGATGTAATCCTCTTTTGTGGTGTGTTTTTGAAGATCCAATGAATTGTGAGTTTATTTTTAGATTATCCATGAATCTTATTTGAATCTCCTCTGAATTCTTATATGCATGATTTCATATCCTTGCAAGTCTCTTTGAGTTATTGGTTTGGTTTGGCCAACTAGATTGGTAATTCATGCAATGGGAGAAGTACTTGGTTTTGGGTTCAATCTTGCTGTGTCCTCACCCAGTGACATAGTAGGGGTAGCGAGGCACGTATTGTGTTGTTTCCATCAAGGGTAACAAGATGGGTTTGTCATCATATTGCTTGACTTTATCCCTCTACATCATATCATCTTTCTTACTACGTTACTCTGTTCTTCATGAACTTAATACTCTAGATGCAGGAAGGAGCCGGTCGATGTGTGGCGTAATAATAGTAGATGCAGATTTGTGTCGGTCTACTTGTACAGAATTGATGCCTATATGCATGATCATTGCCATGGATAACTACATGATTATTCGCTTTTCTATTAATTGCTTGACGGTAATTTGTTTACCCACCATGATATTTTCCTTCGAGAGAGAAGCCTCTAGTGAAACGTATGGCCCTTGGGTCTACTTTCCATAATATACTTTAATACCTATAAAGAAAAAAATACCAAAAATACTTTGCTGCGGTTTATTTAACTTTTACTTTCCGTTCTCGTTTACATCTATCTCTATCGGATCTAATCCTTGCAAATAACATGAAGGGATTGACAACCCCTTTATAGCGTTGGGTGCAAGAGTTTGATTGTTTGTGTAGGTGCATACATTGGTGACTTGCTTGTCCCTCCTACTGGATTGATACCTTGGTTCTCAACAACTAAGGGAAAAACTTATCTACCTCGCCGCATCACACTTTCCTATTCAAGGGAAAACCAACGCAAGCTCAAGAGGTAGCAGAGCTCCGGCGAGATGGCGAGGCAGCCCACTGGTTCGACGGCTGCCGCTGCACGTGTGGGCGGGGCCTGTTCTTGGTGCTCTTGAGGGTCCGCCTCGAGCGGTGCTTGGTCACGGCGCCGGTTCGGTAGTGCGGGGAGTGTGCGTGCGTCAATGCGTGGTCAGGGTACAACCTGGCAGCTCACTTCATCCCTTGCCCTTGCTTGCGGCGCACGGGGTTGGTCACATAGGCGAGCCTCGCGCCTGGGCTTGGAGTCGACATCATGGCACGGAGGAGGTGGTGGCATGTCATGAGCCCCGTCATCCGCCAGAGGGCTGGGACCAGAGCGAGTAGGAGAGGGACGAAGGGTTGACGACACCGCTTACGAGCTCTATGATGCGCCGGAGCCAGGCGTTGTAGCAGTCATTGACAGGGCAGTAGTTGATACGTCTCCCTTGTATCCACTTTACCAAACTCTTTTGCCCTTTTTTTGGACTCTAATTTGCTTGATTTGAATGGACCTAACCCGGACTGGCACTGTTTTCTGCAGAGTTGCTTTGGTGTTATTTTTGTGCAGAAATAAAAGTTCTCAGGTTGTCCTAAAAATTAACGGAGAATATTTTTGGATTTAATAAAAAATACTAGCGCAAGAATCAACCTGAGGGGGGCCACCTGCAGGCTAAGCCTGCTAGGCGTGGACACCCCCTAACCGCGCCTAGCAGGCTTGTGGGGCCCTGTGGCTCCTCCGACCTCCACTCTAGCTCCATATAACCCTATTCATGGAGAAAAAATCATAGAGAAGAGTTCATCACGTTTCACGAGATGGAGCCTCCGCCACCTCCTGTTCTTCCTCGGGAGACCAGATCTGGAGTCTGTTTTGGGCTCCGAAGAGGGGAAATTGACACCATCATCATCACCAACCATCCTTCATCACCAATTCCATGATGCTCTCCACCGTTCGTGAGTAATCCAATTGTAGTCTTGCTAGACGGTGATGGTTTGGATGAGATTTATCATGTAATCGAGTTAGTTTTGTTAGGGTTTGATCCCTAGTATCCACTATGTTCTGAGATTGATGTTGCTATGATTTTGCTATGCTTAATGCTTGTCACTAGGGCCCGAGTGCCATGATTTCAGATCTGAACCTATTATGCATGAATATACATATATATATATATATGTTCTTGATCCTGTCTTGCAAGTTGTAGACACCTATTACGAGTTATGATCCGCATCCCCCGGGGTGACAATAACTGGGTTTCTTTCCAGTGATTACCGTAGTTTGAGGAGTTCATGTATTCACTAAGTGCTAATGCTTTGGTCTGGTTCTCTATTAAAAGGAAGCCTTAATATCCCTTAGTTTGCATTAGGGCCTCGCTGCCATGGGAGAGTAGGACAAAATATGTCATGCAAGTTCTTCTCCATAAGCACGTATGACTATATATGGAATACATGCCTACATTACATTGATGAACTGGAGCTAGATTTGTGTCACCCTATGTTATAACTGTTGCATGATGAATGCTATCCAACATAATTATCCATCACTGATCTATTGCCTATGAGCTTTCCACATATTGATCCTTGCTAAGTTACTTCTCCGCTGCTACTATTACAATCACTATAAAACTGCTACTGTTACTTTCGCTACCGTTACCGTTACTTCCATACTACTTTGCTACTGAATACTTTGCTGCAGATATTAAGTCTTTCAGGGTGGTTGAATTTACAACTCAGCTGTGAATACTCTAGAATATTCTTTGGCTCCCGTTGTGTCGAATCAATAAATTTTGGTTGAATACTCTACCCTTGAAAACTGTTGCGATCCCCTATGCTTGTGGGTTGTCAACACCTTTTTCTGGCGAAAAAATTGGCTATTACTATATCCTTAAGTTGATTCCTTTCTCATTTAAGGGTGATGCTAAGATATGGTTTAATTCTCTTGCTCCTCGTTGTGTGCGTAGTCCCCGGGAAATTGTTTATTACTTCTCTAAAAAATATTTTCCTACCCATAAGAAACAAGCTGCCTTGCAGGAAATATTTAACTTTGTGCAAATTGAAGAAGAGAGTCTCCCACAAGCTTGGGAGAGGCTTCTCCAATTACTTAATGCTTTCCCTGATCATCCTCTCAAGAAAAATGAAATACTTGATATCTTTTATAATGGACTAACCGATGCTTCTAAGGACCACCTAGATAGTTGTGCTAGTTGTGTTTTTATGAAACGAACTGTTGAACAAGCTGAAATACTATTGAATAATATATTGAGCAATGATAATGATTGGACTATGCCAGAACCACCTCCGATGCCAACTCCAAGGAAAAGAGGTATTCTATTTCTAAGTCCTGAAGATATGCAAGAGGCAAAGAAATCTATGAAAGAAAAACGTATTAAAGATCAAGGTGTTAAGAATCTACCACCTATTGAAGAAATACATGGTCTTGATAACCCGACACAGGTAGTAGAGGTACATTCTCTTCGTAGATTTGATTAAAGTGATATTCCTTATAATAAGTATGCTAGCCAATGCTTGGTTGGGTTTGATCATTTTGTTGTGAAGCAAGAAAATTTTAATGCTTATGTTACTAGACAATTGAAACATAATGCTTTCATGCTTGATAGCTTAGGCGATTATATGAGTAGAACTATCAATGATCTTAAACTGATTAGTAAACATGCTTCCATGGTAACTACTCAAGTAGAACAAGTACTTAAGGCAATGAATGATTTTCTTAATGAGATGAATAGTAGGAACAATGATCATTTTGTTAAAGTTGTGACTAGAGGTGGAAGAATGACTCAGGAACCTTTGTATCTTGACGGACACCCTAAGATAATTGAACAAGGTTCTCAAAGGGGTAATATTGATGCACCTAGTCATTCCAACAATACGAGAACAAGGATGATGATAGAACCTTGCATGATGCTGGTGAACCTGTTATAGATACAACTGAAAACCCGAATGATATTTCTGTTCCTGATGCTGAGACATAATCTGGTGATGAACATGAGCCTAGCGATAATATTAATGATGATGGTCATGTTGATGCTCAACCTAGTAATGATAATGATGTGGAGATTGAACCTGCTGTGGATCCTAAGAATAAAAGATATGACAAAAGAGATTTTATTGCTAGGAAACATGGCAAAGAAAGAGAATCATGGGTTCAAAACCCAATGCCCTTTCCTCCTAAACCATCCAACAAAATGGATGATGAGGATTTTGAGCGCTTTGTTGAAATGCTTAGACCTGTCTTTTTGTGTATGCGCTTGACCGATATGCTAGAAATGTCTCCTTACGCTAAGTATATGAAAGATACCCTGACTCATAAAAGGAAGATACCGGAAGTTGAGATTTCCACCATGCTTGCTAATTATACTTTTAAGGGTGGGGTACCAAAGAAATTAGGTGATCCAGGAATACCAACTATACCATGCTCTATTAAAGGGAATTATGTTAAAACTACTTTATGTGATTTGGGAGCTGGTGTTAGTGTTATGCCTTTCTCTTTATATCGTTGACTTGATTTGAATAAGTTGACACCTACTGAAACCTCTTGGCAAATGGCTGATTAATCAACTCCTCTACATATCGGTATTTGTGAGGATGTACCTGTCATAGTTGCAAATGTTACTATCTTAACGGACTTTGTTATTCTTGATATTCCCAAGGATGATAGTATGTGGATCATCCTTGGTAGACCCTTTTTGAATACTGCAAGGGCTGTTATTGATTGCAAAAAGGGCAATGTCACTTTTCATATTAATGTTAATGAGCATACAGTACACTTTCTGAAGAAACAACCTCAAGTTCATAGTATCAAGTCCATTGAAACAGTTCCAAGGACTGTTATTGGAGACATTGAATTCCCTCTTCCTACTGTCAACAAGAAATATGATATACTTATTTTTGGGGACAAGCATATCCCCATTGAGGTAACTTAGTGTTATTCGAAAATTCTTCGGTTTCATGTTATTCAAAAGAAGTTTATTAATAAGACTTGATCAACTTTATTGATGGATTCCTTTTGATGAGCATGAGATGGATGAATTCAGAAAGCACAACTCCCTGTACCCAACTTTTATTTTCTGTTAGGTAGATGAAATTAAGTCAGAATGCTATTATTTTTCTGTTTTCTGAGTTTCTCGTCCAATAAAAAAGTGACCTAAAAATAAAAGTTCTTGAAATGTCCTGAAAATGGAGTATGATTTTTTCTGGAATATTTAAAAAATGCTGGCACTAAGCACACTGCAGGGGGCTGCACTAGTGGGCCACAAGCCCATAAGGCGCGACCACCCCCTGGCCATGCCCAGCAGGCTTGTGGGTCCCACGTAGCCCCCCTTCACTTATTCCAGCACCCATCCACTTCATCTTCCTCTAGAAAAAATCCCACCATTTCTCAAACCCATGTTCTTGCTCATTTTGCTACCATTTTTTATGTCCTTGTTCAAAGCTTCATTTGCAAAACTGTTTTGGGCGATTGTTCCCGGGTATGTGACTCCTCCAATGGTGCAATTAGTTTCTGTTCTAGTGCTTTATATATTGCAATTTTTTTTGCTATTGTAGAGACCGTGTTCTTGAGCTTGCATGTCAAATTTATATGGTCCCAAGTAGTTTTGATGCATGATATAGCCTCTGGGCACTTGAGGGGGTAGTTGCTATGAGTTTTGTTGAGTTTTTTGCACCTTTATTTTGAGTCACTAAAAATTTCAGAAATTTTCATAAAAAGAACAAATGTTGAGGTAGGTGTTTCAAGGAGGTTCATCAAGGAAGAAGGCCCCGAGACTCGTGATACGTGAGCCCAAGCTTGAACAATTGAGGGAAGCACAAGTATGACCTTGTGAATGGCCATCAGATCAATTCATGAGTGATGCCAGTTTTGAGGAAGAATTCTACGCATACACAAGAAATGGTGGCCTTGAGGAATTCGTGTCGGACAAATGCAACCAATACTGTCAACTCATGGATTCTTTCATGTGGAGGTTTGAATTTTCGCTCAACCGTAATAAACCTTCCATCCTATTTGACCTTTATGAAAAATTATATACTTTGGACATAGAGGATTTTAATCATGCATGCAAAATTCCACAATGGGGTAGCTATAGTGATCCGCACAAAATTGAATATAATGATTTTCTTGCTAGCATTACCATCAGAGAAATTAGAAATATTACAAAGGCTACCGTGGGGAGCATTCACTTTCCTGCCATACATTATTTTGCTCTATTCATAGGTAGATGTATCAACGGTAAAACTGAGCATAGCCACCTTTGTGCAACCGATCTTAGTATTCTTAGGAGTGTAGTAACGGGCAAAAGGCGATATAACTTAGGGGCCATTATTGCTAGAAGGCTGCATAATAATGCTAAGGATAGAGATTTCGTTGGTGGGAGTTATGACACTCGTTTAGCTAATTATCTTGGGGTACCCATACGCGGAAATGATACTGAGTTACCACCTGCTTTTCTTGATTATGAGGCTTTGGTACGTTTTCAGTTTCCCGACAGGAACGAACAATCTCTCCAGTACTGACTAATTTTTGACAAACAGTGTGCTGTCCATGTTACCCTTCCTCCTCCTGCCTTCTTTAAGTTTTAGGAAAAATAGAGATACATTATTACTAGAGAGAAGGCAGATGAGTACGAGAGGAGCACGGAATCAGCTTACGTTCACGCCGCAGTCGTCTAGGCGGTAGCCGTCGCAGCCTAGTACAACCCCAACTCTGACTACGGATATTATCAGGGCCAGCCATGGCCATAGACCAAAAGCCTAAGCTTGGGCGAGTACGTATTTCTCACCGACTTTATATTCATGTTCACACACTCATCTTAGTAGTCAGTGTTCATACTCTTTCATTGTACCATCCATGGTAGTTTATTTTCTTGTTTCGCTTTCTTCTTGTGTGTTCAATTAACTTTGAGAAAAATACAAAAAAATTAGTTCTAGCTTTATTTTCTAGTTGCTTAGTTGTAGCATTAAAAAGAAAACCCAAAAAGGTTTTTCATTCTTCTTTTGCTTGTTGGGAGCTTTCCCGTGTAAATAGTTTTCTCTTTCTTGTTTTGATTTTTCTTTCTTTGGGTCATAAGGAGAAGACCATAATGAAAATGTCCAGTGGCTCTCATATGTACTATTTTTTACCTATTACAAAGCCCATGTTACCTTGTCTTCTCCTTTGAGTTATTGTTTGTAGATTCCACCTTAGTCCAAGGCACGTGCACTCTTATTATTATCCACACTGTTCGGTCATGCAAGTGAAAGGCAATAATGACGATACTTCATGAAAAGATTGAGATGGAGAAAAGCTGGTATGAACTCGACCTATCCTGCTTTTGTAAATATGATTAGCTCACCATTCCGAATTCAATTCATCATGGGTGAAACATATTTGCAATGACAATTAGATATTATAGTTACTCATGCCATGGTTAATTAGCTAAGAGTGGATAATGGTTTGTTTTGGGTGCCAACATGCATAGTAAAATGGTTGTGATGTAGTATGATGGGATGGTATCCTCCTCTAAACAATTCAAGTGGCTCAACTTGGCACGCGTTCATGCATTTAGTTGAAACAAAATCAACATAGCATCCACAATATTAAGTTCATAGTGATTTATATCCTACTCATGATTGCATTCAATGTTGGTTACTCTCAAAGCATGTTGATGAATGTGTCACTCTCTAGTTGGTCGCTCCCTAGTCTTTTGCTAGCCTTCACTTGTAGTAAGAGGGAATACTACTTATGCATCCAATCCCACCTACCCAAAGTTGTTTCATATGAGTCCACCATACCTACCTATATGCGGTATTTACCAGCCGTTCCAAGTAAATTTGCATGTGCCAAACTCTAAACCGTCAAATAAACATTATGTTTTGTATGCCCAAATCGCTCGTGTGGCGACTGGGGGTTGTCAATATCTTCCATGCTAGGTGGGTTATCCTCACGACATGTGTTGATTCACTATCATTCACAAGAAAGTGGCTAGTAAACGGGATGCCCATTTCCATGCTCAAAATAAAAACCAAAATATAACTAAACAAAACTCCCCGAGGACTGTGTTTGTATGGACGGTACCCGTGGATTTGGCTCGCCATGGAGTGTGACTGATTGGTGGAGGTTGGCTAAAACAATTATCATTCTGTTTGGGAACCGCCTATAATGTATCTAGCATGGAAGATGTTGAAAAACTATTGGTCGTTATGTGAGCAATGAAAGCATGCCGCTCAAAAATCATTACTTACTCTCTGTATTAAAAACTCGAGCTCTGGCACCTCTACGAAGGGTCTTTCAATTTAATTTATTGTTGAGTCATCATCTTCTTATGAAAGTCACCAGTTAGAGAGCACCACCGTCATCTTTATGCTTTGCTATTAATTGATATTGAGTATGAGCATGACCGGATCTCTTTCACCGTGAATTACAATGTCTAGTTAGTCCTTGTTCTTTATAGGTGCTCTGCATTTATGTTTTGTGGCCTCAGGAGGGCTAGCGAGATACCATTTTGTTAGATTGTATCATGATTGTTTTGAAAAAGTGTTGTCACCCAAGAGTTAATATTATTGCTCCCTAGTTGATTATGTCATTTATATGAGTAAATGTGAGACCTAAATGTTAGTGTGCACGTGGTTAGTCCATGATCTTTGCTGAAAATCTGAACATCAGTTAGACATATTTACAACAATAAGATCAAACAGAGTTTGTAAAAGCTTTTCATTATCACTTTCAGTTTATCAACTGAATTGCTTGAGGACAAGCAATGGGTTAAGCATGGGGGAGTTGATACGTCTCCATCGTATCCACTTTTCCAAACTCTTTTGCCCTTGCTTTGGACTCTAATTTGCATGATTTGAATGGAACTAACCCAGACTGACGTTGTTTTCAATAGAATTGCCTTCGTGTAATTTTGGTGCAGAAATAAAAGTTTTCAAATTGTCCTGAAAATTTACGGAGAATATTTTTGGATTTAATAAAAACTACTGATGCAAGAATCAACCAGAGGGGGCAACCTACAGGGCACAAGCCTGCTAGGCGCGGCCTCCGCTTGGCCGCACCTAGCATGCTTGTGCAGCCCTCGTGGCTCCTCCGACCTCCTCTCCAGCTCCATATAACCCTATCCGCGAAGAAAAAGGTAAAAGGGATGAGTTCATCGCTTTTCACGATACAGAGCTGCCGCCAACTCCTGTTCTTCCTCGGGAGACCAGATCTAGAGTTTGTTTTGGGCTCCGGAGAGGGGAAATCGACGCCATTGTCATCACCAACCATCCTTCATCATGAATTCCGTGATGCTCAACGCCGTTCATGGGTAATCCCATTGTAGGCTTGCTGAACGGTGATGGGTTGGATGAGATTAATCATGTAATCGAGTTAGTTTTGTTAGGGTTTGATCCCTAGTCTCCACTATGTTCTGAGATTGATGTTGCTCTGACTTTGCTATGCTTAATGCTTGTCATTAGGGCCCGAGTGCCATGATTTCAGATGTGAAACTATTATGTTTTAATGAATATATATATGTGTGTGTGTTCTTGATCCTATCTTGCAATTTGTTGACACCTATTACGAGTTATGATCTGCATCCCCCAGGGTGAAAATAACTGGGATTCTTTTTGGTGATTACCGTAGGAGTTCATGTATTCACTAAGTGCTAATGCTTTGGTCCGGTTCTCTATTAAAAGGAGTCCTTAATATCCCTTAGTTTCCATTAGGACGCCGCTGCCATGGGAGGGTAGGACAAAAGATGTCATGCAAGTTCTTTTCCATAAGTACGTATGACTATATGCGGAATACATGCCTACATTACATTGATGAATTGGAGCTAGTTCTGTGTCACCCTATGTTATAACTATTGCATGATGAATGCTATGGAACATAATTATCCATCATCGATCCATTGCCTACGAGCTTTCCACATATTTATCCTTGCTAAGTTACTTGTCCGCTGCTAATGTTACAATCACTATAAAACTACTACTGTTACTTTCGCTACCGTTACTATTACTTCCATACTACTTTGCTTCTGAATACTTTGCTGCAGATATTAATTCTTTCTGGTGTGGTGAATTGACAACTCAGCTGCAAATAGTCGAGAATATTCATTGGCTCCCCTTGTGTCGAATCAATAAATTTGGGTTGAATTCTCTACCCTCTAAAACTGTTGCGATCCCCTATACTTGTGGGTTATCAGTAGTGGAGTAGCTCGTTCGCCATGGCGAGCGTGCCCAAACCGCGCGCCGGCCCGGACCTGACATGGGACGACGACCCGGTCGCCAGGACGATCGACGGAGTGGCGGTGCGGCCATCGTGTTGCGCGGTGACCTGCTGGGAGGAGTCCTGTGGTTCATGGGCGTCTGGGCATGTTGCCGTGTTGGTTGAAGGCGAAGGGGACCGATGCGCGTTGGCACAACCCACATGTGTTGTCTGGGTGGCGTGGGCAGCTCGGTACTTGGGTCGGGCTTGTCGGGCGTCAGCCATCGAAGTAGCATGGCGTTTGGGGAGCTTGGCTCGAGGAGGGCTTTGAGACGCCCCTTACCTGGCATGCCAAATGTCGGATTTCGCGCTCCCTAATACCCTTAAGGTTCAAACATAGGGGCGTGTGCAAAGGCTTACCAGTGGCATCACACAACCTAGCTCGCTAGTCGATGGACACAACGGTGAACTTGTTCTATGACGAGGAAGAAGATGAAGACGAAAGTTTACCCAGGTTCGGGCTGCAAAGTGTAATACCCTACCCCTACTTTGGTGGATTGCGTCTCGTGGAGGTTTTGGTGGATGAACCGGTACAACGGGATTGAGCCTCGCGAGGGCGCTCAAGGTGTGTTCTTGGCTCTCTGTCTTGTGGTAGTGAGTGGAGCAGCTAAGTGTTCGATCAGATTGGATATCCCCTCTATGGTGTGACCTAAATTCTATATATAGCAGCGGCCCGGGTGCTCTTCCCTTATCTCAATGGCATGAAGGAAACCCACTACAGCGAATTTTGAAGGGGGACAGGAGTACATCCGCACCCTGTCCAAAGGCAGTCTTCGCCTACAAATTAGGTAATGGTGATGCACTGGTGGGCTCGGAGATGACATCCGTCCTGCGGGGCTAGCAATCGTGGTATTGTTGCATCGGAATGGAAACCTTTCGGCGGTGCTTTGGGAACCCGCGTATGTCCTTGATCCCTTTGCACCAAAGAGGAAACTGTGCCGCCTAGCGTGCTGGCGCTTGCCTGTCCTTACTTGCGTTATCCTTGAGTCCTGAGGCGGGCCTTGCATGGAGACCTCCGCCCCTCAGGAGGGGGGCCTGAGGATGCTCTTCCCCGAAGGTCTTGATGCAGCTCTTCCTCACGAGCCTAGAGTCATCGCAAGGGCCTTGTGTTGAGTGATGCCACAGCGGGCCTTGCTTGGCCGACAAAGTGGTCCATGCCTCAGGTTGTGAGCAGGCGGGACTAGCTACCCCCATTCCCAGAACGTAGAGACTGGCATTATGTTTCCTATTGAGCGCTCCTAACATGCTTGGAGTTGTTATGGGGACCCCTTGATTTTTGCTTTGGGATAAAACTCTTCTAGCAAGGCCCAACATTGGTACTACATTTTCCTAGTAACCAATTACTTGCATAGGGACTTTCCGGACCCCATGGATAATTAATTAACCCCCATGCCAGTGCTCCTCATGAGTGTTGCCCCAAACTAGAGCACTATGCGGGGCCACCCCAGGGCAACTTGTGTGATTTCTATCAGGCCACCATACACATCGCTTATCCGTCGTGTCCTGAGAACGAGATACGCGGCTCCTATCGGGTTCGTCGACACGTCGGGCAGTCTTGTTGGATTTGTTTTACCTTTGACGAACGTCTTGTATTCTGAGGATACTACGGTCTATCCCGTGGTTGAGGTTTTCCACGCAGACTGAGGCTAGTTTGTGATGGATGAGTTGGAGCACCCCTGCAGGGTTAAATCTTTCATGAGAGATGTGCTCACGGTTATGTGGCAACTTGGAAATTGGTTTAACACACGGTAATAGAAAGCTTGTAGTAAACTCAAATAGAATACACCAATCGTGTGCATAACCGTTACTTTATCTACTCTTGACTTGTGAACCGAGAGAGAACATGGTGGGGTTATGGTTGACTCATAAGTAGGTGTTTAGGATCACTTAGTGATCATCACTAGTTCACATCCATTTATGTGTAGACCACCCCTCTTATTCTTGTACTCGTAAGTTAGCCACTCAAATAAATGTTTACTGCTTGCGACAGCCGCACCACTTAACCATTCCTCGACCATTAAGCTTTGCTAGTCTTGATACCCTTGGAAATGAGATTGCAGAGTCCTTGTGGCTCACAAATTACTACAACAATAGTTGCAGGTACATGTAAGGTGACGCTTCAACGCGATCGTGATGCTTCTTTGATTTGGAGTTCTTCTATTTCTTAATCGATCATAGGATGGGTTCTAGGCCAGTAGCCTAGGATATCAAGGATGGATGTCGCTTTTAACGTTTGATTTATTGATAGTCGGACCCTTCCTTTATGTATGATGATTGCAATGTATGTTTGTATTTGAGATGATGTTGATGTAGCTTGTGGCGAGTGTAAGCCAATTCCATATATTCATCTCCTCTTTACATGTACATGCAATGATATCAATTCTTGCGAAACAACGAGATGTGCTCCTATACCTATCGAGGCCCTCGAGCCAAAATAAGGATATGACCGTATCTTGGGCATTACAAGTTGGTATAAGAGTACTACAGACCTAGGAGCCCCATTGATTGATCGAACTTGTCTAAGTCGAGTTTAATGAAAACTATTTTGAGTCTAAGTATATATCAGAGAGTAGCATTCTTTCACTCCTCTTCTATACTCTGGTCCCGATGTAGCAATTTTAATCTACCCCTCTTCTCACTCAAAAATAATAATTAGGATCACGTGGGTATTTTTGAACCTCTATGATGTCAATGTGTACGGAATTCGGTTCTTTGTGCCTCCTATTTTCGAGGAGTAGAGCTATAGGGGATTCTTGTCACACTCGCTATCGTTCAGTTTCCTTAGTGTCTTTTGACAAGTATGTTCAAAATTTCTTCAATACTAATTGTGGTGAGAGGAGTTTGGCATCACCCTTTACCGGGGAGGGCCTCCAGATGTAGTGCCATATTTAGTATCATTGTGATTACGAGGGTCTGAGGTAGATGAGTTTCTGAGGTTTCTTCGGTTATGTGTTGACGGATGTGATGCACTGGATGGGTAGTATTATTCCTATGAGTTGAGTGATTTATTTAGTAATTACTCCGTGTATCTCTTGGAACAGATTGCATAACTAGAAGTATTTCGTGAGTTCTCAAGTGGGAATTCAAGTAGTTACCTAGGATTAGTATTCCAAGAAAGGCATAGTGGGTTATGTGTTTGTTTCGGCTTAAATCGAAAGCCTCATCCTTTGTTTTGATGGAGAATGGTAATTTGAGTTGCTTGGATGTCAAGTGTTGATTTCATGTCTTTCCTAAGCAGTGTTCTCATATTCTATGGGAATGTTAATCCTTTTGTTCAATCGGAGTTGTCATGAAATTCTTTTCAATTGGTGTGATTCTCTTCAAGATAATTCTATCATTTCCAATCATAGCAAGCTCTATTGACTGGGGGATAACCTCGAGGTAGCCTCAGGTAGGTTGGTGCCTTCCTACTTTTAAAACAACCATAGGGCAGCATGCGCGCCCCCGTGGGCCGGCTCCTCAAGGATGGCTGCGTGGCCTGGTCCAACTCGAGACAGAGCCACCAGCCATCCAGCTCCTAGGAAACCCGCCAGCCGGCGGGTCAGCGCCTTTCACATCAACATGATGAGGCTACAATGACTCTGGTACCACTAAACAAGGTCCGAATGGCCAAAGTTCCATCCGCCATGCCGCTGGTTAGCACGCACATGGCTACAGTGGAGGCGGCCATACCGTGGCCCGCAGCCGAGTGCGACTAGGCGAGGTGGCACATTGACGTCCTGCCTCCAACCACTCCATTACCTGACCTCACATGGCTAGGATGTGGCCGACTGTATCGAAGACCATGTCCGGCTGTCGCAAGACGACGCTGCTCGGCACAACTCATGCCACTCCATGATAAGCACGCACCAATCATAGCAGCTGGCCGGCAGGTCCCAGTCCTCGATGGGATCGCACAGCCGACGGGCCCTACAGATGATAGGACTGCTCAGCTGGGGGCCCCAGGATGGCTAGGGAGATTGCCAGCCGCCCCCTAGCATTAACTATGCATATTGTAAGCCAGGGGGTTGGCCCATGAAACCCCCTAGAACCCCCTCATGTAAGGGGCAGCCTGACTCTCCCCCTAGCACACTCACACACTCACATACCGGAGATGATGAGAGAACAAGCTACCTCCTCCTCCCTCCTCCATCGAACGGCTCAAGGAGCACCTTATAGCCCTGTTGGCTCATCAACCAGAGTAGCATGTCTAGGGGTGTTACCTCCCTTGGATGGCCCTGAACCTAGGTACATCGTGTGTTGCACACTGCTTGTCCCAGATCTCAATTCTAGAGCCTGCCGACGTCCTTTCGGACCCAACCACTCGCCATAAGACACCCCATGGAATTTGTCGTGAGAAAACAATGACAGTTGGCGCCCACCGTGGGGTCATCTGCGGTGCCGGCCAGAATCATGCTCCGGGAAGGACCCTTCGCCAAATGCCCCGGGCACTTTGTGTCCAGACTGATCAGCATGCCCGTGGATCCCGCCTTCACGGTGCAGAACCTCGGTTCCGCCCGCTTCATAGGCATCACCACCGTCCTCTCTAATGAATCATGCCATGAAAACACACTGTCCGATGTCACCAATCTCGCTGGGCAATTCGGTAGGTTGTGCCTCACCGACGAGCCATCTGCGACGAGTACCCTAGTGGGGTGCTCGATTGTCTCGACCCATAGCCATTTGTGGGTGCAACCTCCTAGAGCGGAACCGATGACCTCCGCATCTACGCAAAGGTGATGGCCACTGGCTCCTCCACGAGCTCCGACCATGCCAGGGCAGAGGAGAGTGCAAACGCCACGACAGCTCACGCTAGGGTGAAAGCGGAGGCGGCTGCCGCAGCAGCCCGCCCTGGCACCTCCGACCCCCTTGGCTCCACTCTTCGGGGTCTAAGCACTCCCGTCGCGCCAACGACCAATCTGGCCACCGCCATGGCCGAGCTGGAGACGGCTCACAAGTAGCTGCTCGCGGAGGCCACCTCCGTCACAACCGCCAAGCATCGGATGGAGTCCGCGCAACGCGAGTAGAACTCCGCCTACGGCCTCACCCCGGCTGGCAATGAGCCCAGCCGGCGTGGGCACTTCCGCAACCGCGGCCGCGTGGTCGCGGGAATCCTTGGTGGCAGGCTTGCCATCTACAACACTCCTGCCACAAACATGAGGGCCACCAAGGTGGCCTATGCCGACCTGTCTACCCTGGAGGGTGAGGAACACGCACTACAAGAGCAACACGTCCGGGACCTCATCACTACTACCAACGCACAGCAGGCCCGGCTAGACCAGGCCAACGCCGGCTCCAAGACTCCCCTTACCGAGGGGGGCAGTCTGTCGGCTGCCGCCAGCGCTATATGGCCTAGCAATCTTCGTCCCCCCGCGGCTAGACAGCGAGCTGGCGGATCCCACAGCGGGTGTTCCCAGCATGGGAATGAGCAGGCAACAGTCACCAACTAGCGAGACAAGCTTGCGCACATAACCCCACCCCACGGCGGGAGCATGCGCACTGGTCCGCTCCAACTGTCCATGTCGAGATCACAGCTTGGCTTGCCCTAGGCATTCCCCTAAGCGAGAATGCCGTCCGGACCG
This sequence comes from Hordeum marinum, assembly GCA_022496015.1. Lineage (NCBI taxonomy): Eukaryota > Viridiplantae > Streptophyta > Magnoliopsida > Poales > Poaceae > Hordeum > Hordeum marinum. The sequence goes on from CM039677.1 coordinate 194,873,039, forward strand.
ACATCGACCAGCTGGCACAGTCCGTCCTTCTAGAGGAGGAATGACCGATCGGTCCGGCGTGTTTTGGCTCTCGGATCCGCGATGAGTCGTTTCCCACCGGCTTCATGCTCCCCACGACACTCCAAAGTACAATGCCACATCCAAGCCGGAGGACTGGCTAATTGACTAAACCAGCACAATCGGCATCGCCAAAGGGAACAAGCGCGTCGCGGTGCGCTACGTCCGCCTCATGCTTATCGGCTCAACGTGGACTTGGCTCAATAGCCTGCCGGCTGGCAGCGTCAACACTTCGGTGGATTTAAAAGAGGCGTTCGTCTGCAATTTCACTGGCACCTACAAGCGGCTTGGCCGCCCCCGCGAGCTGGCCATGTGCGTCCAGTGACCGGACGAATCCCTCCATGACTACCTCACGCGATGGACAGAGCTCCGCAACGCCTACGAAGGGGTGCACGAGGTGAAAGCCATCCATTACTTCTCCGAGGGCTGCCAGGATGGCACCCTCCTCAAGCACATGCTCATGTGCTCAAAGCAGACCTCCTTTGCAGACCTCATGGCTAAGGAGTACAAGTACGCCATGGCCGTGTGGGGACCGCAACTCATAAGTCATGATCACCAAATGCACGTGTACAGTGAACCCAGAGATCAATGCTCACTGAACACACAGAAGTTGAATACCAAGAGTCTTACATCCATACTTAGTGTATTACACAAATAATGACCACGAAGGTCGAGTCTTACATATATAGGGCCATGAAGGCCAAACAACAAACATAACTAGCAACGGAAATCTTGATCAAAAGCGTAGACCCATGCCATCTGCCTTAACCCTACAAGCATTCTTTCTGGGAATCATCCTAGTTCGCATGTTCATCACCAACGAACTCTTCACCATATTCTCGCTCTTCCATGCCTGGCCAATTAAATAACTAGTGGCAAGCCAATGAGTACTTTGAATGTACTCGCAAGCAACCCATGTTTTGGAAAAAGGTATAACAATGCATGATATGACACTAAGTAGGTAAGTTTGCAAAAAGCTAATTTTGAGTGCATTGACATGATCAATGAACTTGTGAAGGCATGCATCATGAGATAGCAACTATCCATGTGAACAGGTTATAGATATAAATGGAGGTTCAACATCTCATGGTCAATCATCACGCCAAGTCATCAGACTAAGCTCAACCATCATCCATGTTAACCACACACTCATGACAAGTTTGTGAAAACATAGGACGTAGTTTAAGCAGCATCACCCAACTGTCCTTTATCGTGGACATGGCTATTCGAGTAGTTTTACACTCTGTGGAGGTAACACACTTTACCCACTAGACTTAGGAAACTTCCGTGTCATGCCATGACTCGCGGTATTGTTCATATACGAGGTAAGTACTGGAACAATGCCTTCCCCTTGCGATACTAAACAAAGAGTCAACTCGTTGGCACACAGCCTAGGAGATGTACATCACAAGTATTATCCATGCAGGGAATAACGATGTCCCCGGTGTGTGTGAAAACAGCCCATGATCGTCCTTTCCGGCACTACCCTCTATAGAGAGTGACCACGTCACTCCCGCCACTAGTAATGCAGGCTCTATGCTAGAACCCACCAAGATAGTCAACAAAGATCGATCCCATAATGGGTATCGTGGTTGGCCACTAGTAATGCAGGCTCTATGCTAGAACCCACCAAGGTAGTCAACAAAGATCCATCCCACAAGGGTATCGTGGTTGTACATGTAAGGTTGGGAACGATCGATGAATCTTAAATCTAATCCGTTTTCGAAAACACATGTACTCACTTGCTCCGGTACACCACTTCTTTGTCAAGTGGTTAACTAGCTCAACTTCATCTCCCTCGGGCATTAGTGGTACCTGACGGGTTTTTTGAGAAGTCATTGAAAACACTTTTGTTTCCATCACCATGCATATCCCTGTCCCACTTGACGTAGCATCTACTATGCATCCTATCTACTCCCATCCGCACAACCCTCATAAGGAGGTAGGGGCATGCATGATGCAAGTGTCAAGAAGAAAGGATCAGAGGCATCCCACCAAACTGGTCACCACATCAACATGATCAAAATCATGAAATAAAGTGCTATATGTCATGTAATGAAACAATTTCATAGTCATGGTCAAAGGGCTACTTGCCTAGCTCAACAAACTCTTCGGGGTCTTCATAGTCTTCCGATCCAACTCCTTCGTCAACAACACAATCTATCGTCGCGATAATAACGACAATAATAAGAATCACCACGAAAACATAGCATAAACTCCACTTCTAAAATGTCACCCTATTCTGTAAAATACTTCATACAAAACTAAATATATTTATCTAAGGTTTTGTTGTGAGAAGGATTTTGAAAAGTATTTAGATAGAGGCTAAAAATATTCAAAACCAGCCTTTGAATAAAACTAGTGCAGAAAATGTTTTCAAAAAATTACACAAGTGGCACTATTAAATTCCATACATTATTTCAAGATTTATGGTGGAAGGATTTTTGAATTTGAGAAAATATTGTGACCTGTGGAATTTTTGCAAAACTCCACGGAAAAGAAAAAGAAAAAGGCCACAAAGCCAACTGGGCCAAAACAGGCAGTCGAGCCGGCCCAGCTGAGCATGACGCTCCCACATGCATCAGGATTGAAACCTGACGGTAGGGCCCGTCAGTAAGGAGAGAGACACGGGAGGGGGTGAGAGGCTGACGAGCGGCCCCATGTGCCGGGGACATCATCAACCCCTCACCAGAGGGCACCAAAGCTCATCATTGACAACTAGAGCCACGGCGGGGCGAGCAAAGGATGGGAATGAGTCCGGGGTGCTTTCGTCCTTCGTCTAGAGTTGGACGGGGAAGCCGGGGAGCAGCGAGTTGCCGACAACGAGGAAAACATGGAAGAGGAGCTTCAGTACGGGCTCGAACTGTTTGCTCCATCCTGCAAAATGAACGGGGAAGAGGTGGAAGAGGATCAAGGGACCGAGGGATGCTCATTGGAGTAATAAAGAGGTCGGAGGGGTTCTCCACCTAGAGATCACCCGAGTCCCAACGCGGTGGAGCTCTGGGTCGATCTAAGCACAGGGGCTTCGAGAGCTCAAATAGGGGTGCAGGGTGGTCGATGGGATGGAGAGATAGTGATCAGAGTGGAGAGGGAGGTCAGGGTGTCCATTTATAGAGGAGGTGATGATGCACAGTGGACCCGTGCGCAAGTGAGGTTGCTGCCGTCACTTGAGGCCATGGTAGCTCGAGGGGAAGCGCCTGGGGTGTTTCTGGGGTCGGTCTAGCCCAGGGGGAAGCAAGGGAGAGAGAGGAGCATGCGCCTATGAGCCTGCTCACTGGCCGAGCCAGGAGGCGCTCGACACGCATGGGAGGAGGGAGAAGGAGGAGAGAGGAGGGCCCGACCGTGTTGCATGTCACGGATGTCGAGGCGGCCTCAGGGGACACGATGGGGAGGCCCAATGCTGTCGAGCCTGGCGATTGGGAGGTGGCTACAGTGCGGTCGGGCACTATAGCGCGCTCTAGAGCACCCATTTGGCATGCCACAGCATGCCAACGGCACCGTGGGCGCGGCCAACCTTGTCTAGGGGGTCTAGGCAGGCTTAAACAATGTGGATGAGGCATTGGATGCTCTGGTGATGCACTAGGGTGGGACAGGAGTGGACAGAGAAGGAGATTATGGTTGTCTAGAAGGGTAAAATGGGGTTTTACCCCACTTAACCATTGAGCTGAGCCATGGGCTTCTGTCTAGAGGTGAAATACATCAATATGGGATTGTGGTGAAAGGTTGAAGTGAAGGAGAATAGGGAAAGTGGGTCAAACATGGATTTTACCAAGTCACCAGAAGGTGTTTGATGTTGATTTGGGCAAGATACAAGTTCCTACTAGACATGAGATTTAATAGGGTCAAATGGTGGTTTGAAATAGGGTGGATCACTATTTTTTGCTCGTTTTAAGAAAGTTAACAACACATACTTGAAACCCCCTAGAATTCAATAGAATCAGTTTTTTGTAGATCTAGGCATGCAATTCATTTCCCCCAAATCCACGACTTTGTCTAGTAGCATTATTTAGGGATTAGAGCATGCCCATAAAGTTTGGGGTCAATAGGATAAACTTCATAATGTAAAGGTGTTCAAACTTGACTCTAGACATGAATGGTTTTGGAATATTTTCATGGAGCAAATCAATTAGAATTGGGTTGAAACTTTGCAAGATAATCAAATATAACATGTGTGACTTGCTTGAAATTTACTGGAATTTATTAAGAATTTTTGTTATAGAAATATTTCAAGTCCTTGATTTAAGTAGAAAGGGTTTTGGGGGATTTTGCCCATTATTTTGAACATGACCATGTGTTGACACTCTTATATATGGAAAATATATGTCCACTCAGTTTCCCTATTTTTTCAAATATTTTTAAGGCATTTAAATAAGTTTTCCCTATAAAATACCATCTATGGCCTTACCAAAAATTCTTTAAAAAAATATTAAAGTAATCTTTAACATTAATATTTGGTGGTTTTGGAAAGTCATATATATAATGGGTTCCAAATAAAGTGTTTGGTGTAAAATATCCCACCCACTTTGAGGATTTGTAGTACAAATCTCAATTCAAGGTTTTTTGAAAACCTATTTCAAATAAATCCTTTTTGGAGAAAACAATATTTGATAAAAATAAATTTAGATACTATACACATGATATGATCATTGGGCAAGGTGATTGGATCAAGGAAGGTGAAGGTGGAGAGAGGAAGAAATATACAAGTGCCATAAGATAATCGACCAAACAAGCAAACATCAAACAATTTCAAACAAGCACATGCACCCAAAAAGATTTAAATGGTTCCAAATTTTATAAATCCATAGCATAGCGTAGAGATACAAACACAGGGTGTGACAGACCTACCCCCCTTACAAGAATCTCGCCCCCGAGATTCCTAGGCTAAGCACTAAAAAGATAAGGGAACTCAGATCTAAGATAGTCCTCACGCTCCAAGGTTGCTTCTGATTCAGTGTGGTTGCTCCATTGGACCTTGAAGTACTTGATGGTGCGGCTTCGGGTTTAACTCTCTAATTCATCTAGAATACGAACTGGCCTCCCACAATAAGTGAGGTCTAACTGAAGGTCTATGGCTTGATGATCGATGTCCTTGTAGAGGTTGGGGCGCTTGGGAACTTGGAGACACTTCCAGAGTTGTGACAAGTGGAAGACGTTGTGCACATCTGATAACTCAGAAGATCTAGCTGATAGGCGACTTCTCGTCTTCCGATGATCTTGAAGGGGGCGATGTATCTTAGTGCAAGCTTTCCTTTGAAGTGGAAATGCCTGGTCCCTTTAAGAGGTGTGACTCGGAGATAAATATAATCTCCGACGTTGTGGTGCACTTCTCAGCGGTGAGAGTCAGCGTAGCTCTTCTATCTTGTTTTGGCGGTATCGAGGCATTCTCGGATGAGTTGAACTTGCTCTTTTGCTTCACGGAGGATATCTAATCCTAAGACTAATGCTTCCCTGGTTTCTGACCAATTGATGGGAGTGCGACACTTGCGTCCGTACAACACCTCAAATGGTGCCATCTGAAGACACGATTGATAGCTATTGTTGTAGGAGAATTCCGTGAATGTTAGGTAATCTTACCACTTGGCTCCATATGCTAGAACACAAGCATGAAGCATGTCCTCGAGTATACGGTTTACTTGCTCCGTTTGACCTCCCGTCTGGGGGTGAAAAGCAGTGCTGAAGGAGATCTTGGCTCCCGTTGCTCCTTGAAACTTCTTCCAGAACCTTGAGATAAACTAGGTGCCTCTATCTAATACAATCTCCTTTGGGACTCCTTGTAGACTCATGATGCGGTTGATGTATAGGTTTTCTACCTGGCTTCCATCATAGGTGTTCTTGACGGGAATGAAGTGGGATACCTTGGTCAGATGATCGACAATGACCCAAATGGAGTCATGTCCTTTGCTTGACCTTGGTAATCCGGTGATAAAGTCCATACAAACTTTATCCCACTTCCATTCAGGCACTCTGAGTGGTTGCAAAAGTCTAGCGGGTCGCTGATGCTTAGATTTGACTCTTTGACATATGTCACATTTAGCGACAAAGGTGCCTATATCCCGTTTCATGCCATGGCACCAGAATCTTTCTTTGAGGTCTTGGTACATCTTGGTTCTTCCAGGATGGATGGAATACGGAGTGTCGTGGGCTTCTTGCAAGATCAAATTCTTGAGCTCAACTTTGTTGGGTACGCAAACCATACCAGTCCTTTTTCATCCACTAAGAATCCTGGGGCATTGCCTGCCTTGACGTTCCGCTTGATGCCTTGATTGCTCTCGTGACCCTTTTGAGCTTCCTTAATATCATCCATCAAGGTAGGCTATGCTTCGAGGTTTTCTAGGAATCCAGGTGCAACTATTCCCAAGCCAAAGCTTTCAAGATCTTCGTACAGGGCGGGTAGCCTTTCCTTAATCATAGCATTTTCAAGGAACAAGCATGTCTACTTAAAGGGTATGCTACCACATTAGCCTTTACAGGGTGGTATTGAACACCGAGATCATAATCCTTGATCAACTCCAACCATCTTCGTAGCCTCATGTTAAATTCCTTTTGAGTGAACATTTACGTCAAACTCTTGTGGTTTATGTATATCTCACATCGCTTTCCCAGAAGGTAATGTCGCCATGTCTTCAAGGCATGAACTACAGCTGTCAGCTCAAGATCATGAGTAGCCTAGTTCTCTTTGTGAGGATGTAGCTGTCTAGATAGATATGCTATGACTTTGTCTTCTTGCATCAGAACACCTCCAAGCCCGGTTCTTGATGCACCAGAATGTATCAGAAACTCCTAGTGAATATCGGGGGTGGCCAAAACTGGAGCATTGGTCAGGTTTTTCTTGAGCTCTTGGCAGCTTTCCTCACACTTTGACGTCCAGTCGAACTTCTTGTGCTTCTTCAAAAGATGAGTCATGGGTCAGGCAATGCTCAAGAATCCTTCGACGAACTTGCGGTAATATCCCACGAGTCCGAGGAAACTTCCGACATCCTTCACATTGCTTGGGGACTGCCATTCGGTCACGGCTTTGATCTTCGCAAGATCCATTGACAATCCTTCTGCAGTTAACCCATGACCCAATAATCCAACTTCATGCAACCAGAATTCACACTTGCCGAATTGGTCATAAAGCTGGTGCTCTCGAAGTTTGTCTAGGACCAATCTCATGTGTTGCTCATGCTCTTCTCCAGACTTGGAGAATACAAGTATATTGTCGATGAAGGCGACAACAAACTTGTCCAAGTACTCCATGAAAACTTTGTTCATAAGGTACATGAAGTAGGCAGGGGCATTGGTCAGTCCAAATGACATGCCCGTGTACTCATACATGCCATACTGGGTTACAAATGCCGTCTTCGGAATGTCTTGGCGCCTGATCTTCAATTGATAGTATCCCAACCTTAGGTCGATCTTGGAAAACACCTTAGCTCCATTCAATTGATCGAACAAATCATGAATCTTGGGGAGTGGGTACATGTTCTTTATTGTGACCTCATTGAGAGAACGGTAATTGAGACAGAGTCGGATAGTTCTGTCCCACTTTGACACAAATAGAACATGCGATCCCCAAGGAGAGGCACTATGGTGAATGAATCCTTTTATGAGCTGCTCTGCCAGTTGCTTCTTCAATTTAGCCAACTCTTCGATTCCCATTCTAAAGGGCTTCTTATAGACGGGTCCTTCTCAGGGCATTAGCTCAATGATAAACTCAATGTCATGGTCAGGAGGAATTCCAGGCAGCTCACCAGGAAATACGTCTAGGTATTCTCATAACACTAGCACTTGATCCAACTCAATTCCCGACAGACAGTTAACCGCACTGTTTAACATGCTTGACTTCCACTCCTTGGCTATTGGTCATGGTAACAATCCTCTTCGCACTGTTTAACAAGCCTTTGTGCTTGGTTAACCGGTCCATGCCTCGGATCACATCCAAGCCATCTGACTTCAAGATGATAATGTCTACTAGGAAGTCTACCCCGTTGATGTTGATCTCAACTCCCTTACATCCTATCCTATACTTCATAAGTGATCTCGGGGTTTGTATCAACATCTGACTACCTAGGGGTGTAGGCTTCATACCACTCTCTAGTGCAAACTTTTGGGCAACAAAATAATGTGAAGATCCACAATCAAACAGTGTCATTGGTGGGGTTGAGTTGACAAGGAAATTACCTAGTATGATGTCTGGGTCTTCATGCGCTTCCTTAGCAATGACGTGATTCACATGTCCCTTGCCATTATTTGGATGGGTGCGTGGAGCTGGGTTCATTGGTGGCGCTCCAGAGCCTTAACCTTGGTTTGACGCATTAGGGCGCGGTGCATCTGGCTTCTTGTTGGGGCACTGCCTAGAGATGTGTCCTGGCTGACCACACCCAAAGAAAGTGACTTTACAAGGGTTGTTATTGTTTTTGTAGTTCATGTCCACTCGCCTCCCCATGACGCTCGAAATTCGAGGAACCCACACAGTTATGATGATGAACCCGTGCCTGCGAAGCCTGGGATCTTACCAAAGACTGGTCGGTTGCTAAACGAAGGAGGATGAGGGACTCGCCTCGCAAGCCGAAGACGACGACATGAGGAGATCGACCGGATATAAATTGGTGTTGAAGGCTAGCCGGGGGCTACTGAGGGAGTCCTAGATTAGGGGGTCCTCGGATACCTAACCTATTGTTTATGGGCCGGACTATATGGGCCGCAAGGAGAGCATCGGATGATCGAAGACAGCCTACTCTAGATGTAAGCTACAAGGAGCTGTGTTGTATTCTCCAAGTTATTAGTTGTGGTTAGGCATGTTTATCTCTTCGGCATGTGACCGACCATGTGTAAATCTAGGGCACCCTTGGCGTCTATATAAGCCGGAGGGTTTAAGGGTGTAGGGAGGACAACTCATCTAGGGTTAGCTATACGATCTTGAGGTAGATCAACTCTGCAACCCCTTACATCATCAATACAACCAAGGAGGACATAGGGCATTACTTCCATAGGAGGGCCCGAACCTACTCCTGTCCCCTTCGTCTCCTATTACCGACGATTCTATTCTCACAGTTCAGGACCCCCTACCCGAGATCCTTCGGTTTTGACACCGACATTGGTGCTTTCATTAAGAGTTCCTCTGTGAGAGCCAAAGGAATCGATGGATCACCTTGTCGCAAGTAGCGAGATATGCATCGATGGGACTCTCTCCCCCGATTAGAGTTTCATCGGCAACGACATCTTGTTGCATGCTAGCCCGATCAGCCGTCATGGCTAGATCGGAAGGTTCCCCCAATCAGATTATCAAGTTCGGAACCCTAGAGTTTGTGGCTGATTCACGGGGAACACTCGTTCTAATGGAACACCGGTCAATCACCGGCTGCACTAGTCTTGAACCCCATCATCAATGGGTACATGATACATAAAGTGCTAATGGACAGCGGTAGTGGTCTTAACCTCATATATGTGGAGACCTTGTAAAAAATGCAGTTCGACCAATCTCGCATCAAACATAGCAACACACCCTTTCAGAGAATTATCCCACGGGAAGAGGCGCGTTGTTCCGGATGTATCATCCTGGACGTGGTGTTCGGCATGCCCGAAACCTACTGATCCGAAGAATTTCTCTTCCACATCGTCCCCTTCCCAAGTGGCTATCATGCCCTATTGGGACGCGACACATTAACAAAGTTCCAGGCTATTCTCCATTACGGGTACATGAAACTCAAAATACTAGGACCAAATGGAGTGATTAGGATCGCTAGTGATCCAAACATAGCTCTTCGGGCCGAAAATAAAATGGAAGCTCTCGCCCTCGAGGCATTAGCGGAAACTTTCGCTACCGAAGAGTTGACAGCCTTATGTTCGACAGTTATTAAGGATGATGTGATCCTTAGCAAAAGGCCGAAGTCCATGTCCTTTAAACCCGTAGAGGAAATCGTTAAATTTCAGGTGCATCCAACGGAACCCAATAAGACAGCGTCCCTCGGAGCCCAGCTCAAAACTCTTATGGATGAAGTGTTGCGGAATTTCCTCCATCAGAATTGGGACATTTCTGCCTGGCATCCTTCCTATGTGCCTGAAATCCCACTTCGGCTTGTCGAACACAGCTTAAACATTATTCCAGGCTTTAAGCCCATTAAACAGACTCTGTGCCGCTTCTCCAAGCCCAAACGGCAAGCCATGTGTGAAAAATTAGCTAAAATGCTCGAGGCCAGATTTATTCAGGATATTAAACACCCCTAGTGGCTAGCAAACCTGGTGATGGTACCTAAGAAAGACAAATCCTGGCGGCTGTGTGTCCATTTCAAAGAACTCAACAAAGCATGCCCCAAGGACCCTTTCCCCTTACCATGCATAGACAAGATCATCGATGCCATAGCCGAACATGATTTGTTGTTTTTCCTCGACGCTTACTCTAGATACCATCAAATTAAAATGAAGGGATCCGATCAAGCGGCTACTGCATTCATCACCCCCTACGGACCATTTTACATACTAGCGCATGGTCCAAACCTGCCTCGCGACACAGGTCGGTAAGACTATCAAGGCATACATGGATGATGTGGTAATAAAAACCAAACACGTCGGTCAGTTGATCTATGACTTACGTGAAACCTTCGCTAGTCTACCCGAATATGATATATGGCTCAATCAGGAAAAATGTGTATTCGGAGTTCCCTCTGGTAAGCTGCTTGGATTCATTGTCTCCCGTAAAGGAATAGAGGCAAATCCAGCTAAGATCCATGCTCTATCAGAACTTCCAATTCCCACAGAGCTAAAGCATGTCCAGAGGCTAGCTAGGTGCATAGCGGCGTTAAGCCGCTTTATCCTCCGCCTCAGCGAAAAGGCTTTGCCTCTCTATAAGTTGCTGAAACAGACCAACAAGTTCAAATGGACCAATGAGGCAGTGGCTGCATTAGAAGAAATCAAAACACTTCTAGCAACAAATCCCATACTCACGGCACCAGGCGCCGGTGAGCCCATGTTATTATACATATCGGCCACCAACAAAGTCGTCAATGCAGTGCACGTCGTTAAACGAGGTGAGGAGGGATATAAATTCCGGACTCAGAAACCGGTATATTATGTGTCAGAAGTGCTAACACAGTGAAAGTCCAGATACCCACATTACCAAAAAAATATCCTATACAGTATTCATGGCGTCGCGGAAACTCAGACACTACTTCCAGGAGTGTGCGGTAACAGTGGCATCGAAAGTTCCCCTAAATGATATAATCAACAACAGGGACGCCACCGGTGGCATAGACAAATGGGCTGTTGAGCTCCTTCCCTCTGAAACAACCTACAAGCCACGTCGCGCCATTAAATCTCAGGTACTGGCAAACTTCCGGGCTGAATGGACAGAGGCTGAGCTCCCCACGGAGTACAGTGCATACTCTAATTGGATATTGTACTTTGATGGATCCAAGACCTTGGCCGGTCTGGGGGCTGGAGTTATTCTCACATCCCCACAGGCGAAAACGTGCGACACATGTTGCAAATCATGTATGCCGACTCCAACAATGCCGCCGAATATGAAGTCTTCTTCATGGTCTTCGGATAGCGGTACCAATGAGCATATGACGACTAGAGGTACGGGGAGACACAAACTTGGCCATATCCCGAATTAACGGCGAGTTTAACGCCAAAAATCCGAAGATGGCTACATATAGAAACACTATCCTCAAGATATCTGCTCAGTTCGAGGGGTTGGGATTCTACCACGTCGCTCGAGACAACAACCAAGCCGCCGACATACTAGCCCATATGGGAGCCAAGAGTGCTCCCGTCCTGAGAAATACCTTTTTGGAGTAGCTCTTTAAGCCCTGTGTAGTGGGGCAGGACGACAACAATGGCGCCGGTTCGAATACGGCGGACGAAGTTATTCCCCCTATAAGCAAGCCAGATGATGGCATTATTGGCGGCTCCAAGATGAATGAAACACACTCGGCTCATGAGATAATGGAAGTAATTGTGCCATGGGCAGAGCTATTCCTCGCTTACCTTCTTCACAAGGAACTCCCCGACGATCAAACTAAGGCATGATGCATAGTTCGGCGATCCAATGCCTACAAAGTACACGAGGGTGAGCTATAAAAGAAAAGCACCACCAGAATATTACGGAGGTGTATATCGAAATCCTGGCAGGCATGGGCAGGCATCACGCAAGGCAAGATCCCTTGTCAGGAAGGCCTCCCAAGCCGGCTTCTTTTGGCCTAGAGCTCGGACGGACGCTCATTCACTTGTTCAACATTACGTGAGGTGTCAACTCTTCGCAAATCAAAGTCACATGCCCCCAACAGCTCTTCAGACTATTCCGATCACATGGCCTTTGCAGTCTGGGCACTGGACATGGTCGGACCCCTTAAAGGGGGAACCAAGAAAAATAAATACCTACTCATCATGGTTGACAAGTTCACCAAATGGATAGAAGTAAAGCCCGTTAAGTCGGCTAAATTCGGACCAGTGATCGACTTTATATCTAGCGTAGTACACCATTACGGTGTCCCTCATAGTATAATAATAGATAATGGATCCAACTTCATGGCATAAGAGGTCAAGGACTGGTGCGCAAAAATGGGCATAAAGCTTGGTTATGCATCAGTCTATCATCCACAGAACAACAGACAGGTCGAGTGAGCAAACTATCTCATTATGAGCGGCATCAAGCCACGTTTGGTCTGATCTCTTCACAAGTCTGACTGTCATCGGGTGGAGGAACTCGACTCCATTCTATGGGGCCTGCGTACCACCCCGAATAGATCAATGGGTTGCACATCGTTCTTTATGGTCTATGGGGAAGAAGCAGTGCTCCCTTGCGATATTATCCACGACGCACCAAGAGTGCACATGTACGAGGAAAAGGAGGTCGAGTTTGATCGGCAGGATGACTTGGATGCCATCGAGGGAGAGCATGACATAGCTCTGGCTCGTTCCACTCTTTACTAACAACAAGCTCGACGTTACCGAAGTAGGGAGGTTAGGGCAAATGCATACAACATAGGCGAACTCGTTCTACGGCTCCCAGAGAAACAGAAGCATAAACTCAACCCCAAATGGGAGGGCCCTTTCATCATCGACGAAGTACTTGCAAGAGGTGCCTACCATCTGCAGAGTCCATCCGATAATCGCCTTGAACCGAACCCTTGGAATGCAGCTCGTCTTTGGCGCTTCTACGGATAAACCGGTGTCGTCTAAACTCCTCCGCATTTTTTCTTTTTTCATCTTGTTATTTTTTGCCTTTTTCTTCTTCTCTTCCCATTTTGTTGTTTGACACGGCCAATTTCTTTTCTTAACCCTATGTTTGGCTGAACCAATCTTGTACTAAATATTATCCGCATACAACAACAAATCTGAACATAGTACGTGGGGGCTTCTTCTAGTATCCAAATCTTTTATTACAAGTATTTTCTCATACTTAGACGGCTTACATGTTTCTTTTGTCATGTTCTAGCCATCATATGCATCAATTCGAACTAAGACTTTGCCAAGACGGGTTGCCTTGCTCCTATGGTTACTCTCGACGTTCCTGATTGTTCGGCTAGAGAGTAAAGGGAGCACCTCTGCGATTGTTACAACTAGGTAATCCGGACACGTACCTCACATGGGTGAAGCCGAAAGCAATCTATCTTATGTAGACAATTGGTGTCTTTGGCGGAAACACCTTATACGGCTCTGGTCGCTGTCACCGTTGTTTGGGTCTTTTCCCCCAAAGAACAATTAGACGCATACTGCAAGTGTGCGGCCTTCTATCTACGATCTTCCTAGAACCCCGATGAAAGGTATCGATAGAGGTACTATTTTCCTAGGACGATGTTTCTTATGCTAATTAGTAATATAACATATCTGTCTGTGTGCTTTCTGTCTGTTCGTACCACATGGCCGGATTGCCTAGTTCCCCGAATACAGTTCACTCTTTTGGAGGGACAAGTAAGGAGGATATGGACAAGTTTACAACACATATTGTTTTACAATACATACATATAAATTACATGCACGAATGCTAATCGAGATCATCAATTATTGTATTCAGGGGGCAGCCCGCTTGCGAAAGACGGGCAGCAGGCATCACCTGGTCAGACACCTGGTGGAGTGGCACGTCTTTTCCATCCAATCCCACGGGACCAATCCGCGCCATATGCTCGGGGTTAAGTCCGGTGAAACGGGTCTTGATCATCGCCCATGCTTCCTATGCTCCCTCATGGCAAGCCAAAGTCTTCCACAGCTCGAACCTACTTCGAGCCCCCTTGAATCGATCCACGAGCGCGGATAGCCCTTCCGGTGGCTGTTCGGCAGGCCATAGTGCCTTCGTCATTCCTTTCATTGCTTTCTACACTAGCTTATGGAGAGAGGTCGGCTCCTTTAGCAGTTCCCCTTGGTATGATTCGATCTCCTCTTCAGGATGCCCGGACAGGAGGCCTGTACATAAGAAAACAGCATGCTTACCATTATTCCCTACATCAGAAAAATTTACTGATAATGGAATTGTACTTACTGAACACGCCCCTCTGAAACTTTCGGTTCTCTTCTTGAGCTTGGGCCAATTGAATCTTTAAGCTCTTTATTTCTTTGGCATTCTTTTGTATAACCAGGTAGCCAGCCTGGTGCTGGGACTCCACATACCTTTGAGAGTCCCGGGCTTCTTCCAGCTTCCTTTCCATGTGCCCTATTGATTCGGCTGCTACATGGAATTCATATGTCATGCATGCTGATATATGAAGATAAGCAGTAAATGCATACTCACCATGGGCCTCTCGCGTGAAGCTCTTTACTTGTGCTAGTTCAACCTTCATGGATTGTACTTCCATGCGGCTCTCCTCGAGCTCCTTGGCTAATTGCTCATACTTTTGCTTTGAGGCATGTGTCAACAGTCAAACAGTGTGGATATCCATAATTGATTTGTTCCAAAACAAATTAAGGCTCGAGGGCTACTAGTCTTACACGAATATTCTGATTCTATAAAACCTGGTCACTTACCTGTATGCTGGTTCTTATCAACTTCATAGCTTCACCAAACCCAGCTCCGGCGGCACTAAGGGGCACATCTGACGAGCGTAGGGCATCGAATTCCTGATCGGAGAAAATTGGGTGCCGCATGGCTTCCCATCATTGCTGATGATGCATGACACTCTCCACCTTCAATTTGGTGATGGATACACCATCACCACAATCGGCAGGCGCCGGACAGGCCATGGGGGCTTCCGTTACACAAGCCGCATAGATCGTGGCTCGGGAACTTCGGGCGTCTCCAGACACCTGGGTAACCCCTTTGGTAGGAGAGGATTGGGCATATCGCCTAAGTATTTCTATAAAACATACTACTATAAGACTCTATTGATCGCAACAATAAGTGGATAACCGAACAATGTACCTTCGGGATGAGCTAGCAGGTGGATTTGTCCCTATGACCGGCTCCGTAGCAGGATCCATGTGGGCCTCCGACTCAGCCATAGCTTCGGCCACTGGTGTATGGCACGCGGATCAGTGGCGTTTGAGAGTCGGGACTGGCACGTCCAGGGCGCTCTTGGTGGCTGGCCTCTTGCGGGAGGAGCTTTTCTTCTTGCCCGCAATAGGGATGGAGAATGACCTCGGGTAATCAATTACGATGGCCACCAGTTTTGGAAAATGTTGTCGTGGAAATAGCCTCCATTTTGAAAGTCAAGGAGAAGATCTGGGTCCTCATTGAAACCCGGATCGTTGTCACGTGAATGGTTCTCGGGCTGAGGAGCTGGACAGTTGACTGTCTCAATAAAGCTCCTCCATTCCTGTTCATGGCAGGCCTCTGCCAAATAGAGTGCGGAACAGAAACCCCGAACTATTTTCATATTTGAAAGAGAAAATCTTACCCATTCGATGGGATTGTGGTCCGAATATCCTTCCTTGGTTACCTTCCGAATAAAGTCCGCTTGCTCTCCTTTGTATAGGTAGGCAAGTGTGGCAACCAACGCCGTTGGATTGGCGGGACCTTGCTTTCGGGAGCGCGTGGTGTCGCTTATCCCGATGTAGTGCCAGAGATGGTGTACCATCTATTGGAGGGGATGCACACACCACGGGATGGCAGCGGACATGACGTCAATCATGGTCAGTTGGTGGTGGACAAGCATCCGCACCTATGCAGCTTGGCGTCACACTTTGACGCTTTTGTCCTGGGATGAGCTCCTGGGCCGCCAGTTGTACCTCTACTTCGAGAGGACATTAGAGTATTCGGGAAGACCTGTACGAGTTGGTTCGAACAGGGGGACATCTTCAAGATAAAACTTCTCCGAGGTCCATTCTTCGGACTTCTTCGGTGTGCCTACCGGATACCCCGTCCCCACTATGCGCCACACTTCGGCTTCGCCGACCTCCAAATTTGTCTTGTCCCGAGTTCGGGGGATGAGACAAAAATATTTCCTCCACAAATTGAAGTTTGCTTCGCACCCCAAGAACATCTCGCAAAGAGCGCCAAAGTCCGAGATGTGTAAGATCGACCCTGGAGTAAGATGGTGGAGTTGGATCCCGTAGAACTCTAGCAACCCCCTCAGGAATGGATGGATTGGAAACCCAAGGCCCCGGAGGAGGAAGGGGATGAATAATACGCGCTCCCACTTGTTAGGATTGGGGAAACGCTTGTCAAAAACCTCGTCACCAAAAGAGAGCGCACTTACGCGGGTTGCCGCCAGATCTCATGGTGGAAGATATCCCTGGTTCTCCAGATTACGGAGCCGCAGGAGTGTGATGGAACAGCTAGTCCAGTCCCCTAGGCGCTGGCAGTAGTAACGTGCGAAGGAGCTAGGGACGTTAGCCATGTTTTGTGGGGAGCTTCTCCTAGGAGCTTCTTTCGACAAGAGGGAAGAGGATGTGGTCTGAGCCATGCTTTTGTTTGATTAAATGGGTTGGTGCTTCCGTTACGGAGGGGTAAGATTGTAAAAATCACAAACCAATCGCCTCCCCACAATGCGTGAAAGTCGAGGAACACACCCAGTTATTATAATGAACCCGCGCCCACGATGCCGCTGATCTTACCAAAGACTAGAGGGTTTCCGAACGAAGGAGGATGAGGGACTCGCCTCGCAAGCCGAAGACGACGACATGAGGAGATCGACCGTATATAAATCGGTGTTGAAGGCTAGTCTCGGGGATACCGAGGGAGTACAGGATTAGGGGGTCCTAGGATAGCCGACATATTGTTTAAGGGCCGGACTATATGGGCCGCAAGGCGAGCATCGGACAATCGAAGACCACATACGCTAGATGGATGCTTCGAGGAGCTGTGACATATTCTCCAAGTTATTAGTTGTGGTTAGGCATATTTATCTCTTCGGCATGTAACCGACCATGTGTAAACCTACGGCACCCTTGGCCTCTATATAAGCCAGAGGGTTTAGGGGTGTAGGGAGGACAACTCATCTAGGGTTAGCTATGCGATCTCGAGGTACATCAACTCTATAACCCCTTACATCATCAATACAACCAAGAAGGACATATGGTATTATCTCCATAGGAGGGCCCGTACCTGGGTAAACTCCTGTCCCCTTCGTCTCCTGTTATCGTCGATTCTAGTCTCACAGTTCGGGACCCTCTACCCGAGATCCAATGGTTTTGACACCGACACCCTTGCTTATCATCTTGCGCTTGCGAGTGTCGTCCATGGCATGACGCTTTTCTTCAAGCATGAGGGCCTTTTTCACCAGGTCGAAGAAGGTCTGACAATTGCAGACAATGATTTGGTACTGCATGGTTTGTTGGAGTCCTTCGATGAAGCGTTCCATCTTGGCAGCCTCAGTGTTGACATCTTCAGGTGCGTATCTTGACAGCAGGTTCAACCTATGCATGTACTCCTTGATAGAGCCAGTTCCTTGATTCAATCCTCGAAATTCTCTCTTCTTAATAGCCATATTCCTAGAAGGAATGTGGGCAGTGTGGAATCCTTCCTTGCAGTGTGGGCAATGTGGGCAGTGTGGGCAATGTGGACAGTGTGATCACAAAGTCGCCTTGCATAACGTTGAATCCATCCCACCAAGCTTTGGCGGTACATCTGAGGCAGTGAGAGGTATACAACACACTCTTGCGATCCTCATTGCAATTGACTAGTGCAAGGAGGTCCTGGATGTTGCCTATCCATTCATCGGCATCCATGGGTTCAACGGTCTTGGTGAAGGTTGGGGGCGAATTCCTCATGAACTGAGACAGAGTGGGGCAGCCATTGTTGTTCTTGCCTTGCTCCTGGTTGTTCACAAGGACTTGCGCCATCTACTGACTAGCAGCGGTGTTGGCCTAATGTTCCTACCAGAGAACTTGTTGAAACTAAGCTATGGTCATGTTCTCAAGTGGAGGTGGTGGCGGGGGAATGTTGCCTTCTGGCAGCTCCGGTGATCTCCAGCGTGAGCAACCCGACCATCTCCCTGTTGCTTGCTGGAGTTGCCGGCTCCAGGGTTGGTGAAGGAGCTTTTGCGGGTTGGAGTCACCATCCTGTTTGGAGCTGCCAAGTCAAATAATTGGGATGGACGAGAGGGAAAAGGGTTTTATCCTAACTAACGCCCATGCTAACTAAGGGCTTCCTACAATTAGGATGGCTCTAATACCAGCTCTGTAGGGATCCTGACTCGTAAGTCATGATCACGAAATGCACATGTACAGTGATCCTAGAGATCAATGCTCACCGAACACACAAAAGCTGAATAACAAGAGTCTTACATCCATACTTAGCATCTTACACAAATAATGACAAGGTCGAGTCTTACATAGATAGGGCCATGAAGGCCAAACAACAAACATAACTATCAATGGAAATCTTGGTCGAAAGCATAGAGCCATGCCATCTACCTTAACCCAACATGCATTCTGACAAGGAAGCGTCCTAGTTCGCATGTTCATCACCAACGAACTCTTCACCATATTCCTGCTCTTCCATGCCTCGCCAATTAAATAACCGGTGGCAAGCCAATGAGTACTTTGAATGTACTCGCAAGCAACCCATCTTTTGGAACAAGGTATAACTCGAATTGTGAAAACACTGGACGTAGTTTAAGCAGCAACACTAACTATCCTTGACCGTGGACATGGCTATTCGAATAATTTTACACTCTACACAGGTTGCACACTTTACCTACAAGACTCGGGAAACTTTCGTGTTAAGCCACGACTCGCGGTATTTTTTATACCTGAGGTAAGGTACCCGAACAATACCTTTACCCTGGCGATACTAAACAAAGATTCCACTCGTTGGCACACAACTCACATGATGTACATCACAAGTATCATCCATGCAAGGACCAATGGTGTGCCCGGTGTCTGTGAAAACAACCCATGGTCGTCCTTTCCGGCATGACCCCATATCGAGAGTGACCATGTCACTCCCGCCACTAGTAATGCGGGCTCTATGCTAGCACCCACCAAGGTAGTCAACAAAGCCCCGTCCTATAACGAGTGTCGTGGATGTACATGTAAGGTTGGGAACGGTCGAAAATTCTTAAATCTAATCCGTTTTTGAAAACACACGTACTCACTTGCTCAGGTACACCACTGCCTTTGTCAAGTGGTTACCTAGCTCATCTTCATCCCCCTCGGGCATTAGTGCCACCCGACGGGGTTTTCAAAAATTCATTGAAAACACTTTTCCTTCCATCACCATGCACATTCCCATCCCACTTTGTGTAGCATCTACTAAGCAGCCTATCTACTCCCACACGTACAACCCTCAAAAGGAGGTAGGGTTATGCACGATGCAAGTGTCAACAAGAAAGTATCGGAAGCATCCCACCAAAGTGGTCACCAAGTCAACATGATTAGCATCACGAAATAAAGTGTTATATGCCATGCAATAAAAGGGTTTCATAGTCATGGTCAAATGGCTGCTTGCCTGGCTCAACAAAGTCTTCGGGGACTAAAACTCTTCGGGTGCAACTCCTTCGTCAACAACGCAATCTATCGCCATGATAATAATGACAATAATAAGAAACACCACTTCTAAAATGATACACTACTATGAAAAATACTACATACAAAACTAAAAATATTTGTTGAAGGTTTAGTGGTGAGAAGGATTTTGAAAAGTATTTAAACAGAGGCTAAAATAATGAAAACTAGTCTTTAAATAAAACTAGTGCATAAAATGTTTTCAAAAAATTACACAAGTGGCACCATTAAATTCTACAACTTATTTCAAGATTTATGGTGGAAGAACTCTTGAATTTGAGAAAATATTTTGACATGCAGAATTTTGCAGAACTCGACAAAAAAGAAAAAGAAAAAGTCCACAAAGCCAGCTAGGCCAGAACAGTCGGCTGAGTTGGCCCAGTCGAGAAACTGGCCCAACCTAGCCTAGCGCTCCCGCGCGCGTCAGGATTCAAACCTGACGGCGGGGCCTAGCAGCAAAGAGAGATGCGGGAGGGGTGAGAGGCTGACGAGCGGCCCCACCTATTGGGGTTGTCGTGAACCCCTCGCTAGAGGGCGATGGATCTCATAGTAGGCGACTGGAGCCATGGCATGGAGAGCAGAGTACGGGAACGAGTACGGGATTGGTCTAGGCCAGGGGAAGCAAGAGAGACGGGAGTGCGCGCGTGTGAGCTTGCTCACTGGCCGAGACAGGCGGCGCTTGGCACGTGCAAGAGGAGGGAGCTGACCGCATTGCATTTCATGGACGTCGAGGAGGCCTCGTGGGACATGAGGGGGAGGCCCAAGGCTGTCGTGCCTGGTGATTGGGTGGCGCCTACAGTGCGGTCGGGCACTATAGCGCGCTCCAGAGCACCCGTTTAGCATGCCATGGCATGCCAACGGCACCTAGGCGCGTCCAACCTTGTCTAGGGGATTTGGGAATTTCACACCCTGTGTTTTTCCTCATATGTCTAAGTTAACATAGCTCAAAAATTAGGACCAATTAAAACTTTTTGTGTGCTTGTGATGCTTGACTTGATTGCTCATTGTTTGATTGCTTGCTTGTGCTCTATATTCATAAAACTTCCTCCTACCCTCAAGACCTATTTTCCTCAATTCAAACTCTAGCCCAATGATCATACCATGTGTATATGACCTAAAACTATTTTTATCAACTATTATTTTGGCCAAAAAGCATTTATTCAATTTAGGTTTTGCAAAACCCTTGAATTGAGGTTTGTACTACAAGTCCTCAAATTAGGTGGGATGTTTTACCCCAAAGGATTTATTTGGAACCCTCTATATATAATAGATCCCCAAAACACCAAATATTATTTCTAAATATAATAGATCCCTATTTTATTCAAAGGCCTTTTCTTAAGGCCACAAATGGTCTTTCATAGGGAAAAATTATTTTTACGCTTTCAAAATATTTGACAAAAATTAGGGAAACTCAGTGGACACATATTGTCCGTATATAAGAGTTCCAACACATGGTCGTGTTCAAAACATTGGACAAAACCCTCCAAAACCCTTTCAGCCTATTTCTTGTATTTGAAATATTTCTATAAGAAATATTCTCAAATAAATCCAGGAAAATTCCAGCAATTCGCACATGTTATATGGGATGACATTTCAAAGTTTCATCCCCATCCTAATTGATTTGGTTACTCAAAATATTCCAAAACACTCTCTGTCCAGATTCAAATTTAAACAACCACTGGTGCAGCAACATGCTATACAAACGGTTTTTAACGCCTTCCTGCGACGTAGTTCCAAACTATCGGCTTGCATGTGTGGGCGATATGGGGTGTCCATCCCACAAGACATCGCAAAACCATTGGCGATGGTGGCCAATAAACATAGATGATCTCCAAATATAATCTCGTGTGGTGCAGGAACAAATCGCACACATAATCTTTTGAGCGTACGTGTGGGATTAGGGTTCAATCATGCACGTCCAAGATGAGTGAAACACGTCTAATTGGTCATGGAAAACAAATGGAGTTTGCCCTTTGACCGTTTGTGAAACATTAAGTAATCCACAAGGGCCATTGTAGACACTGTGTGCGATATCTTCATCATCACACACGAGATTTCTCTAGGAACCGTGTACCATATATAACATCATTACACATGTTTCTCGAAAAATGTACACGTGGGATCGTCTTTGCATCGGGCAGGGTTTCCTGTTGGCTCATGTGTGAGATACTGTGCTATCGCAAATGATTGAGTAGCTCCGACACACACATACAAGTGTTGCAAACCGTTTGTGATTTCTTATGTACCGACAACATTTTAGATTATATCTCATGTGCTTTTCCTATGTATCACATGTGGTTGCGCTACGAGTTGCGTGTGCTTTCTATTTTGGACCGCACACGCTTAGTTGCATGAACCGTGCGCGCTGAAATTGCTAGGTTATTGTAAAATATTGCATTTAATTCACCCTACAAATAGAAAATTCTCCACAATATGCAATCGACAAATAGTGTACACATGAAGAACATTCATCATAATTTGCCACAATATGCAATTGAATGAATAGTGTCCACAAGCAGAGGATTCATCATAATTCACGACAATATGCAATTGAGAAAATGATAGCTAAATTCATGATCACATGGAAAATAATGCATTCATGTGTATATGTTTAGCTGATAACACTATATGAATGCATAGTTATTTTTAGGAGATTTGATTCTGCAAATCTGTGTCATCTTTAGAGGGCTTGATGTAGTGTTTCACAAAGAAGTTGCTGATAAATTTCCAAACATACAAAAATACATCAACGGTGAGCGGATCAGAAGTCATCGGTATGAAGATCAGCTGCATGACTTCCAGATCAGAATGTGACATACCTATGGAGTAGAAGATAGTAATTAAGAAGCAGACCTACTAGTTTTATCCTGTCAGCATCAACACCACATTCAGCATGTCTGCATTGGTTCATGATGTGTACACAAACGTAGTATCCACGTTGGCTGGTACCTTGTTGTTGCTGAGGACACATATTTTTTTGTACAATATTATTCATGTATTTGCCCTGTTAGGGACAACCTAACCGGTGTAAGTTCTTTTTTTCTATGGAGAGAAATAAAAATATATTTACTTCGACACTTGAACATCTTACTAGCATTTTCTAATAATAATGGATTTTGTTGTCTTACCGGAGAAACGATCATGTGTTACAGAGGTAGTTGGCGGTCGAACCTATTCCCCCCTAAAGTTATGTTCTTTGACAATACACTGCAAATGAATATAAATTCTCACACACTCAATTCTGGAACCAGATATCAACACAACACATTAACATCAAAGAATTCAATACCTATCCATGAAATCCTGAAGACGACTCAGATCTTGAGGTGCATTTGAATCTCCGAGAGAATCCATGTAGTAATCTGTGTTGCATTTTGGAAGAATGACCACCAAGATGCAGTGACCTCTACAGTTTTAGAAAACCATGAACATACGAACCATGTCTAAATCTGAAAGACAATCAATGTATGCGTGGTTGTATATTTATACTTGCTATTCATGATATGGCCACATGAAGAATTCTCTTATCGATAAGTCGAACAAGATCTTGGAAACATGATCAATGAAAGTCGTGCTTGAGTCATTATTTTTTTAACAAAATGCCATTTGCAAAATCAAGATCTATGAAATACGCATGCACCCTTGATTTTCTCTGTGTCATCAATCCCCTGAGAGGAATATAGTACAATTAGCAATTTTGTCATTTATAACCTTGCATGGAGAAGTTGATCAGAGTTTGTGAAGTACTTAGAACATCAAGCATATGACAAGAGTGCTAGAAAGCTCATCGAAGTTTAAGAAGAGATGGAAGTCCTCGAATTCCACACTGATGGTACTTGGAACGTGAGAGAAATGTCATTTGCCATAGTGCAATTCCACAATGTTAGTATGTTCTCCTTCTGACATTTTGTCCATGCTATATTTATGTAACTTGCGAGCACTAGAACTACACCCCACCCAGAATATGCCAACAAGGAGTGGCTAGCCATTTTTGTACTCGCATTTTTCATATGTGTCTACTTCCATACTAGTAAGATGCTTTTGAAGGTCCGCTTCAGCCATGTGGTTAGAACCGGGATTATCCAGCCCTTCGAAAACCTTATTGTTAATTTCGGTACGACCGATGATTCCTTGTAGAAGGTACGATGGACTGCTGAACAGATGATGCCGCTATGGCGGACTGCTGAGCTGTAGTGCGAGAGTCGACGGACTTATCAGCACCTGTTGAAGCTGGTGCCAATGTGTCGGTGTGTTGATGTGGCTGTGATAGCATTTTGGTTTGTTGAGAAGGCTATGACGACACATCGGTATGCTTATCAGGTGGTTGTGAACCATTGGACTGATGAGCAGGTGGTTCTTGACTTTCAGAGTGCTTAGCAGGTGGTCCCGGACTTTCGGAGTTCTTAGCAGGTAGTTCCAGACATTCAGACTCCTTAGGACACGGTTTTGTCAAGTTTATCTAGCAAGCATGCAGTGTCGATGTGTCTGCACTTTCTGCTTTAGTGGCCGGCATCTGAATCGATGACATGTCTTTAGTAATTGTAGGCCTTGCCATAGGCTACTCAGGATGGGACGATGACTTGACATCTATTGTAGGAAGTCGGACGGGCTGATCACAGTTTGATGCCTCGGGTATCTGATTCCGAAGAGTATGTTTATCGGGGGAATCAGACAAGATCTGCCGTGGCGAGATGAGAGTCACCGGTTTAAGGGCGACATTGGTTTCTTTTTGGGTGGGGGCTAGAGTGGGCTCATCCAGGAAGTATATTTCTTTCTGTGGCCACTAGATATGATTTAACCGTATTTCTTCCAAGGTCCTTTTCTCATCAGGGTCCTCAAGGACATTCTTCAGGGGGAAATCAATGAATCTAGGCTTTATTTCAGTCTCGTAGCACTTCACAGAGCTCTCCTTCAATGGCACATAGTCCAACAAGCGACCCCCGTCAAAATCAGGGTTGTAAACCCACGTTATTGCACATTTTAATGAATGATCATAATGTGTAAAAATGACCCTCACTCTCTCCCCCTGTCCATATAGATCAGATATAGCGCCATCATGTCCAGGTGCAGCATTATTGTCGTTGGGGTCAGCTAATGCACACCTACTCTTGTGTGGTGTTGCCATACAATAGGTGGCATCATCCATGCCGACATCCCATTGTATCTCCCGGCTATCTCTCAATATTAGTGTATTCTCCTGCATATATGACTCCTCAACTTCTTTTCGAACTACATGATACATGTCCCTCTTAATCTTTTCGCGCAAGTCTCTCTGCCTATAATCATTCCTAGCTTTTTTCATTATGAGCCTCTCATCTTTGCTTAGTGAGAAAGCCCTCTTGTGTGGGACTTTGACACCAATACCCCTAGCACGGCTAGGGGGATCTTTGGTAGTCAAAGCCTCAGACATAATGTCACATGGCCCTCAGTTCCTATACAGCCTTCTAGTGTTTTTGGAAGCCTTTGCCATCACATCATAGAATTCTTGGTCTGTTGAGTTTTCAAAGTAATAAGAACCGTCTCCATGCCTCTTTGCGCGTGCCCACAAGTAGTCCCTAGCACGAGTGCCCCTAATTTCAATAAAGGCCAGTTTGCCACCCACAGCTATTGCTTCTTTGTCCTCCTGCTCTCATATTGGTTTCATGCAGTAGTATCCTGCCACACCCATACGGTGTGTGTGTGTTCTTCTTCTGAAGTTCTGATTGCATCACACTCTTCTTAATAAACTCTTCACTGACCCTAACCCTTTTCAATTCTGTCCAATCTTCCTTTATGATTTCGGGGTACGAAGGGATTGGGTCCTTCCCTTGACTCAAGAACTTCTTGTACAACAAATGCTTCTAGTTTATCCAAGCATCCCTAGCCTTCTTCACTGCAGCGTGTTCCACCTTGTCTCCCCACTGATCAGGAACATTGAAGTGCGCCATGATCTCATGGACTATCCTCTGTAGTGTTTATGTACAAGCCTTCTGAAACCCCGACATATTAGTGTTGAGCCTTGCCCTGCCAACAAATCCACACACATTCCTAAACCTCATGCGTGCTATGTCAAGTTTAGTTGGAGCCGAAGACTTCACATCGATCTCATTTAATTTGTATACACCTTTAGGCTGGTGTGTGGGCTTTCTTGGAGCGCTCTTCCGTCTCTTGACCGGATGGGTGATTGTGGCAGCTCTATCTCGTTCATCACTTCTTAGTACACAATCATCTGTTGTAGACATGACGGCTTTGGACTCAGATGAAGATACATCACCAGAAGTATGACCGTCGTCACTGCTAATAGACATCTACAGAGTACACATGTGAAATTCAGAAAAGGGTGATAATCATAAAAATGTAATAGCTTGGAAGCTAGCTATCTAAACATGGCATGTGATCATTTGGAAATGTACGGCTAATCTATTCACTTAGTGTGACTCGTGCACACATGATAAGTAATTCGACAATAATTAATTGGAACAAATATGGCTTATATGTGAGAAGGTAGATGCTGAACATAAATACGCTCTAGATTATTTTAAAATCATTTTGGGGAAAAACCAAACAAAATAAAAAAGGATCGCAAGATAATATACCTCACCGCGATGAAGGGCAGCAACTGACCGTTTTCTGTGCAAATCCGGCAGGAGAGGTGAGGGTACAAGATCAATATGCTTGGCGGCATCTGGCGAGCAAATGAAGACGATGAGGCATGGTCACCCGCGTGTTCGGAGCGGTAGTGAAGAGTAGGGTTGATGTCGGGAAGCGAGTACACAGCTGGGTTGAGCACGATGACACCGAAAATGATTCTAGTGTGGATCTAGGGGACGGGAGGGGGAGGGAGCTAGCTATGGATGGATTTGCATAGAATAGGAGGACAGATGGGCAAAACGGGGGAAGGCGCGGGTTTGGGGGAGGGGAGGGGGGCATGTTGGCGGCTTCGGTGAAAAGGGTGAAAAAAGATCACCCTGCTCCCGCGGAAAAAAACTTTGTAAATGGTTTCATATAGTAACACGTGTGCACAAGCATCACAAATCTATTCGAAATGAGAACCTCAAAACTTTGAAATGTAGACATAACCTCAACGTTTTGTCTCGAATTTTTTCCCATGGTACGCTGCTATCGATGTACCCTAATATTGATTTTTGGCGCATTTCTACGCTCGCCTACTATATTTAAGGCATTTTTTATCATTTACGGGGCATTTATTGCATACAAACCAAATCCCAACTACAACAATGATTGTTGACAAGAGGTATAAGGACCGTTGTTGGAGCTGGGTGAATCCTACGATGCAGACACATGATCCGTGTGGTTTGGGTTTTGTCCAATCAGAAAGCAGGACACACATTGTGCGCACTAGGTTTCATAAGGCCGCGGTTTAGAAAGCACACGGTTCAAGTTAACGAACCGTGTGCTATTTTTCCATGCAGAATAGTCAAATTGTCATTTCAAATGAATTTGGGACACCATTGATACGTCCCCAACATATCTATAATTTTTTATTGTTCCATGCTATTATATTACCTGTTTTAGATGTTTTATATGCATTAATATGCTATTTTATATTATTTTTGGGACTAACCTATTAATCTAGCTATCGGAGGGGGATTCGATCATAGAGGGCATCTACATCAACTCCATTGCCCCTCTGATGATGCGTGAGTAGTTCACTACAGACCATCGGTTCATAGCTAGTAGCTAGATGGCTCCTTCTCTATCTTTGCTCTTCAATACCACGTTCTTCATGATCTTCATGGAGATCTATCTTATGTAATACTCTTTTGCGATGTGTTTGTCAAGATCCGATAAATTATTGGTTTATGTTCAGATTATCTATGAATATTATTTGAGTCTTTTCTGAATTCTTATATTCATGATTTCATATCTTTGCAAGTCTCTTCGAGTTAATGGTTTGGTTTGGCCAACTAGATTGGTAATTCTTGCAATGGGAGAAGTGCTTAGTTTTGGGTTCAACCTTGTGGTGTCCTCACCCAGTGACAAAGTAGGGGTAGCAAGGCACGTATTGCATTGTTGCCATCAAGGATAAAAATATGGGGATTTCATCATATTGCTTGATTTTATCCCTCTAAATCATGTCATCTTACCTAATGCGTTACTCTGTTCTTCATGAACTTAATACTCTAGATACAGGCAGGAGTCGGTCGATGTGTGGAGTAATAGTAGTAGATGCAGAATTGTTTCTGTCTACTTGACATGGAGGTGATGCCTATATGCATAATCATTGCCTTGGATATCTTCATAATTATTCGCTTTTCTATCAATTGCTCGACAGTAATTTATTCACCCACCGCAATACTTGCCATCACGAGAGAAGCCTCTAGTGAAACCTATGGCCCCTGGGTCTATTTTCCATCTTATACTTTCAGATATAAAACCAAAGATACCAAAAATACTTTGTTGTATTATTTTTACCTTTTTTTTACTTTCCGTTCAAGTATTCTATCCTATCTATCTCTATCAGATCTCGTCCTTGCAAGTAACCATGAAGGGATTGACAACCCCTTATAGCGTTGGGTGCAACAGTTTTTTTCTTTGTGTAGGTACATCTATTGGGGACTTGCTTGTATCTCCTACTGGATTGATACCTTGGTTCTCAACAACTGAGGGAAATACTTATCTACTTTGCTACATCAACCGTTCCTCTTCACGGAAACCAGTGCATGCTCGAGAAGTAGCAAGAAGGATTTCTGGCGCCGTTACCGGGGAGATACATAACAAGACGGGATCAAGCCTACCAATTACCCATCACAAACTCATCTCTTGGATTTACATTATTTGCCATGTGCCAGTCGTTTTCTTCTCCCCCACTTCTAAAACGATTTTCAGAAAATACCAAAAAGATTTGCCTTTTTATTTGCCCTTTTTCATTCGTCTTTTCGTTTGGTTTTTGCAGGCTTGTGTGTTAGATCGCTCAAACTCATGGCTAGCCTTGATATTATCGCTATTACTCCCGAGAATGAAGTTCTTAATTTTAAGCAACGGGAGGGAGAAAACTTAAAGGATGCTTGGTATAGAATTTGCAATGCTCAAAATAGATCTATTCGTAAGTAATCTACTACCGTTCTCCTTCGCAATTTTTATGTCAGTGTTTCTCCTTGGAATAGATATGTTATGGATACCATTATGGGAGGCAATTTCTTGGGAAGCAATACCTTTGATTCCTATAATGCTATGATAAATTTGGTAGGCTCACCCCCTCTCATGGTTAATGAAACAATCTTAACTTTAGAACATGTTCTGTGAAGGCTAGATATCATTGTAAATAAAGTTGCTACTATAGAGCTCATTGAAAACATGGATAAAAAGATCCATAATCATATCACTCAATATGGATCTAAGGTAGGAGTTACTCTAAAAACCCCAAGGGAAAAGGAACCCATAGTTAATGAAAAATTGGACCAAGATTCCTCTAGAATAGGAAAGCTGGAAGACATTATTACCAACTTGGGTTCCTTTTTTGCCCCCCTTTAAACCACTCCAAATTTTCCTCTTTCTAAGGCTGCCAAGTTTTTTTACGTTCCCAAGAATAAGGGTGAATCCTCTCATAAAGGGGACGGAGACCTTAAGATGATAAGTGTCACCCTAACTTTATCAATATTGTGCGGGAACCGATTGCTACAAAAGAATTTATTGACTTTTTCTCTAGGAGTATGATTATTGATATAACCAAAGAATATCCTAGGCTTCGCAAGCGTGCAATTGATGGATTGCATAGGAAAGATGACAATACCTAGATCTATTGCGTTTTGCCTAGCTAGGGGCGTTAAACAATAACGCTTGTTGGGAGGCAACCCATTTTATTTTGCTTTATATTTTTTGCTTATGTTTTGGTGTGTTTTGGAACTTATTACTTATTTAGTAATTTTGTTTTTGTGTTTTAATTTGTTTTTGAGCCAAGTAAAACCTTTGGGGTGATCTATGGTAGTTGTTGATTTGATCTTCCTGAAAAACAGAAACTTTTGCGCTCAGTCCAGGAATTTTCTAAACTTTTCATTGCGTTGAATTGATCTCAAATTTTTAAAAAAGATTGATATACAAATTTCCCTGATTGTAACAATTTTTCAGAATATTTTGAGGTTCAGAAGTATTCGAAGTCTACAGATTACTACAGATTGTTCTGTTTTTGACAGATTATGTTTTGTTTGTGTTGTATGCTTATTTTGATATATCTATGGGTCGTATCAGGGAGTATGAACCATGGAGAATTTAGAATACAGTAGGAATTACACAGATATAAATAAATAATTAGTTCACAACAGTCCCTAAATTGGTGATTTATTTTTCTTATACTAACGGATCTCATGAGTTTTTTGTTGAGTTTTGTGTTGTGAAGTTTTCAAGTTTTGGGTGAAGATTTGATGGACTATGGAATAAAGAGTGGCAAGAGCCTAATCTTGGGATGCCCAAGGCACACCAAGACCTATTAAATTATACCAAAAATCCTAAGCTTTGGGATGCCCCGGAAGGCATCCCCTCTTTCGTCTTCAATCCATCGGTAAATTTACTTGAGGCTATATTTTTATTCACCACATGATATGTGTTTTGCTTGGAGCGTCTTGTATGATATGAGTATTTGCTTTTTTAGTGTGCCACAATAATCCTTGATGCACTCATATTTTTAGAAAGACACGCTGAATCATGAATATAGTAGAATACTCTATGCGCTTCACTTATATGTTTTGAGCTAGGCAATGTTGCTCTAGTGCTTCACTTATATCTTTTTAGAGAATGGTGTTGTTATATTTTATAGAAATTATTGAACACTCGTACCTCAATTATATTATTTTGAGAGTTTCTTAAAACAGCATGGTAATTTTTTAGGTTATGAATTTATTCCTAATATAATGGGCATCCAAGAGGGATATAGTAAAAACTTTCATATTAAGTGCATTGAATACTATGAGAAGTTTGATTCCTTGCATATAGTTTTGATATAATAGAGATGGTAATATGATAGTCATTCTAGTGAGTAGTTGTGAATTGGAAGAGATACTTGTGTTAAATTTTGTGATTCTTGTAGCATGCACGTATGGTGAACCGTTATGTAACGAAGTCGGAGCATGATTTGTTTAATGATTGTCAACCTTTGTGTGAGGGTCGGGAGCGCGCGATGGTTAACTCCTACCAACCTCTCCCCTAGGAACATGTATCTAATGCTTTGTTTGATAAGTAATAGACTTTTTCAATAATTATGTGGGTTCTTTATGATTAATGTTGAGTCCATGGATTATACGCACTCTCACCCTTCCACCTTTACTAGCCTCTCTAGTACCGCACAACTTTTGCTGGTACATCAAACTCTCCCTCCTCAAAACAGACACCATATATTTTCCTCAAAACAGCCAACGGACCTACCTATTATGGAATTTTGATAGCCATTCCGAGATATGTCGCCATGCAATATCTTCCATTTAGTTTTTCATGACATGCACCATCACTTCATCTTGCATATAGATTCATACTTTGTTCTAGGTATCGAGTTGTAATTTTCTCTTTGAGTTATAAGTAAATAAAATTGTGATGATTGTCATTAATATAGTATTGTCCCATGAGAGAAAAGGATGATGGAATCCATGACTCCCTCACAAGTTGGGATGAGTATCCAGACTTTATAAAACATAAAAGAGGCCAGCGAAGCCCAAACAAAGAAACAAAAGAGTCCAAAGATGCCCACAAAAATAAAAATAAATATCTATAAAAATGAGAGAAAGAGAGAAGGGACAATTGCTACTATCTTTTTCCACACTTGTGCTTGAAAATAGCACCATGATCTTCATGATAGAGTGTGTCCTATTTTGTCACTTTCATATAACTAGTGGATATTCATATTGCACGACCACTTAGTTTTCTTTTTGAGCTTTCATACACTAATAGCTCTAAGTGCATTTGTTGCATGGCAATCCCTACTCACTCACATTGATAACTATTGATGGGCATCTCCATAGCCTGTTGATACGCCTAGTTGATGTGAGACTATCTTCTCCCTTTTTCCTTGCAGCTCCTCCATTTTGTATTCCACCTATAGTGTTTTATCCATGGCTCACGCTCATGTATTGCCTGAGAGTTGAAAAGTTTTGAGAACACCAAAAGTGTGAAACAATTGCTTGACTTGCTCATCGGTGTTATCCATGATTTAGATACCTTGTGTGGGGAAGATGGAGCATAGCTAGACCATATGATTTTGTAGGGATAACTTTCTAAGGCCATGTTATTTCGAAAGGACACGACTGCCTTGTTGGTGTGTCGAATTGTTACTGTTTTTATGTAATATTAGACTATTGTTTTGCATCTTATGGATCTGAATATTCATGCCACAATAGAGAATATTACATAGATAAATATGTTAGGCAGCATTCCACATCAAAAATTCGGTTTTTATCATTTACCAACTCGAGGACGAGTAGGAATTAAACTTGGGAATGTTGATACCTCTCCAACGTATCTATAATTGTTGATTGTTCCATGCTATTATATTATCTGTTTTGGATGTTTTATATGCATTAATATCCTATTTAATATTATTTTTGGGACTAACCTATTAATCTAAAGCCTAGAGCCAATTTTTGTTTTTCCTTGTTTTTGAGAATTGTAGATAAGGAATATTAAACGGAGTCCAAACGGAATAAAATCTTTGGAATAATTTTTCTTGGACCAGAAGCAAACCAGGAGACTTGGAGGTGAAGTCGGGAGAGCCACCGTGGCTCCACGAGCCCTAGGGGCGCGCCTAGGGGGGTAGGGTGTGCCCCTAGGCTCGTGGGCCCACAATAGCTCTCCTAACCTTTTTTCTCAGCCTATAAATTCCCCAATATTCCATGTATACCAGAACAAGCCATGGAAACACTTTTTTGTCGCCAGAAGCCTCCGTTCTCGAGAGTTCCAATCTTGGAGCCTTTTCTGGTAATCTGCCGGAGGGGGATTCGATCACGGAGAGCATCTACATCAACTCCATTGCCCCTCTGATGATGTGTGAGTAGTTCACCACAGACCTTCGGGTCCATAGCTAGTAGCTAGATGGATTCTTCTC
Source organism: Hordeum marinum (assembly GCA_022496015.1). Classification (NCBI taxonomy): domain Eukaryota; kingdom Viridiplantae; phylum Streptophyta; class Magnoliopsida; order Poales; family Poaceae; genus Hordeum; species Hordeum marinum. The sequence continues at coordinate 194,905,986 of CM039677.1, forward strand.
TCTCTTTAATCTTTAATACCATGTTCTTCATGATCTTCACGGAGATCTATCCGATGTAATACTCTTTTGCGGTGTGTTTGTCGAGATCCGATGAATTGTGGGTTTATGTTCAGATTATCTATGAATATTATTTGAGTCTTTTCAGAATTCTTATATGCATGATTTCATACCTTTGCAATTATCTTCGAGTTGGCCAACTGGATTGGTTATTCTTGAAATAGGAGAAGTGCTTAGTTTTGGGTTCAATCTTGCGGTGTCCTCACCCAGTGAAAAAGTGGGGGTAGCAAGGCACGTATTGTACTGTTGGCATCAAGGATAAAAATATGGGGTTTTCATCATATTGCTTGAGTTCATCCCTCTACATCATGTCATATTACCTAATGTGTTACTCTGTTCTTCATGAACTTAATTCTCTAGATGCAGGCAGGAGTCGGTCGATGTGTGGAGTAATAGTAGTAGATGCAGAATAGTTTCGGTCTACTTGACACAGACGTGATGTCTATATGAATAATCATTGCCTTGGATATCTTCATAATTATTTGCTTTTCTATCAATTGCTCGTCAGTAATTTGTTCACCCACCGCAATACTTGCCATCATGAGAGAAGCCTCCAGTGAAACCTATGTCCCCCGAGTCTATTTTCCTTCTTATACTTTCAGATCTAAAACCAAAGATACCAAAAATACTTTGCTGCATTATTTATACCATTTGTTTTACTTTTCGTTCAAGCAATCTATCCTATCTATCTCTATCAGATCTCATCCTTGCAAGTAACCGTGAAGGGATTGACAACCCCTTTATAGCGTTGGGTGCAAGAGTTTGATTCTTTGTGTAGGTACATATATTGGGACTTGCTTGTATATCCTACTAGATGGATACCTTGGTTCTCAACAACTGAGGGAAATATTTATCTACTTTGCTGCATCAACCGTTCCTCTTCATGGAAACCAATACATCCTCGAGAAGTAGCAACCATCATTTCGCCTTTAATTATTTTCATCCCCACACAATCAACTATTAGCTCATGTATTGATTTCCGGCCGCATTTCATGACTTGTTTGCTAATTTGAATATATTTGTTCCACCAACATGGGGCTTGTTAGTAATTTAATTGGAGGAAATGCAAATGTATTATGAAAATTACAAAAATGGGTGTGTCACCGTGGCATGATGTGAAGACCTCGTCCGAGAAAATTGGTAATGTCTGGCGGAGGTTCTGATGGCTTGCCCTTTGAAAATGAATGCATCTCGCACAAAGGATCATGGTTTACGAAAAGTAGAGTTGGCATTTCGGACTCCAATCGGTGTCAATCTCATCCTTTCGCCTTGGTTTTTTCCATGGTATGTAAACATCATTGTACTCCTACTATGGATCTTCTGGTGGATTACATGTCTCATTTTCTATATTTAAGTCAGATTTTTGTAGTTACCATGTTAATTAGTTCTTATAAATAAAACATCACAACATGAATTACGTGTTGATGGTGGCGAAGAATCTCCTACAAATAATTTGTGTGTCACTTTGCGTGCTTTTCGTCATTGTGCAACTAATGAGAAGAATTGTCAAGCATTTGGGACGGGACATGTGTCCACCTAAATAAATGTCAGTAATTTAATTACAAGAAACGCAGACGGACTCAAAAAATCATGAAAATCGGTGTGTCATCATGGCGTGATCTCGAGACACCGTGGAAAAAAATTGATAAAATTTGTCACAAGCTACAATGATCACTAATTGGAAACCATGACATCTGATTATAAGGATCATAGTTCCAATGGGAGAAGTGGCAAATCAAACTCCAATCGATCGTGTCTTCATCGCCTCTCCTCCAAATTTTATCCTATAGTAGTCAATCATAATTATATGCCAAGGTTGAATTTCTCATGCATTTTCGGACTTGTTCGATATTTTAAGCATTTTTTATCATATACAAAGCATTTATCGCACACAAACCAAATCCCAACTACTACAACGATTGTTGACGAGAGGTATAAGGACCGCCGTTCGATCTTGGTGAATCCTACAGTGCAGATGCACGATCCGTGTGGTTTGGGTTTTGTCCAATCATAAAGCAGGAATCACATTGCGCACACTAGGTTCATAGGCCACAGTTTAGAAAGCACACGGTTCTAGTTAATGAACTGTGTGCTATGTGTAAACCAAACTTCGCATGTTCAGTTCGTACGTATTGGAGTGAGCTGAACTGAGTTTTCTACCTATAATGTAAATTATCATGAACATTTCAAATTCATTGCTATAGGTGACAACATATTAATCTAGATGAACGTAAGGCTATGCATACCTTGCAATACACTACATGCAAAACTTATAACAGAACGAACTCAATACACATCCCTCACAATTCAGTACATGCAACAATTTAGTACAATTGACATAATGACTACTTTTTTAAATCAATTCCCATGTACATGTTGTGGTCGTGATCATTAGGTTGACCCCTTTTGAACTTAGGATTTCTGATGATTTTATGCTTCTCCTCTGTTATTTTGTGTAGCCATAAGGTGGCAACTCATCCCATTGATTGTACTCCTCCTCATCACCAACATTCTCGACGTCTAGTACCCTCCTCTTCCCATACATCACTACATGGTAGTGCCTATGCAAGAGGTCTGGCACAAAGAAAATCTGGGTAGCATGGCAAGAATTAATGGGTCCTTGTGATATGCCATAACTCTGCGGTCAACATATGTCTTCCTGCTGTAGGCATCAACCTTTACGCTACTAAGAGGGACCCATATGCACTTGAATAATGCCACCTTCATTTTCACATAGTAAAGCTCCCAAATCTCTTCAATGGTTCCATAGTACATATGTGTATCATATTCCTCTATAGTTAGGCATTCTATTCGAACAGAGTTGTTCTGATACGAGGTCTTAGCATCACATTCCTCGGTGTAGAACGTGTTGCCGCTTATGTCATACGCTTGGTACTTCATAATCGTCGTTGATGCCTTTTGTGACAACCGCGTTGCAAGGTCTTCTTGGGGTCTATTTACCAAACGATCCTTCAACCATCTTATATACTCCCTATTGTGTGCATTTGTCTCGGCAGTTGATGACAACACTTTGGGTAAGTTGCTTTGTCGTATCATCTCCATGTGTTCTGCAACATAAACGCCGAGTACCTGGCTGTTAAGCAGTATGGTCACATGGGCTTGATCATACATATCTCGAGGTGCAAGAGTCTTATTGACAGCAAGGACCGGCTTACCAGTCAGCCTTCCCTCAAGGTGAGAGAGGGGCACACCGATAGGTCTAAGTTTCATGTATTCGGGGCAAAACTCAATCACCTCCCCCGCGGTATAACCTTGTAGTATGCTTGCCTTTGGATGATATCGGTTCCAATAATAGAGCTTCGATATTCCCGTGTACCGCTTGAAGGGATACATGTTGCGAAGAAACTTAGGACCACAATACTTTATCTCGTACACAAGGTGCACGGTGAGATGGACCATCACATCAAAGAATGATGATGGGAACAACATCTCTAAGTTTGACAATATGTTTGCAATATCATCTTGCATATTATCCAACTCTTCAATATCTACGACCTTCTACCATAGTTTTTTGAAGAAAATAGAGAGATCAATCAATGTATTTCTTATGTTTGTGTCCATCATATTCCTTATGGCCACCGGGAGGATTTCTGTCAACATTACTTGGCAATCATGTGAATTCATGTGAGACAACTTCTTTTTACCCAAGCTGTCATCCACGAGACTTCTGATGTTTGCGGAGTAGGAATAGGGTGTCTTAATTGACAACAAAAATTTGAAGATCTCTTTTACTTCTGCTACAGTTAAATTGTTACTCTAGTGTTGGTGCAGCAATTTGTCATCATCTTCTGCTTCGTCGATGCGTTGTGATTGATCACCAAGCATATCGAGTCCTGCACCCTCACCATCATTTCTTTTGCCTTTAATCTTGAGAAAAGTACCAAGGATTCTTTCACAGACATTCTTCTCTATGTGCATAACATCAATGCAATAACGTACACTTAGGAACTCGCATTAAGGTAATTCCTAGAACACCGATTTCTTCTTCAACACTTGGTCCCTGGGTGTTAGTTTTGACATCGAACTGGATCGCTTGCCAAGCACAACATTAATTCCTTTAACCATGTTGTGGACTTCTTTCCCATCATAGGGTCTTGGGCCCGTTCCTTTCTCTACAATACCATCAAATTCAGCAGTCATTTTTCGATAAGGGTGATTTCTCCATAAGAACATATGATGAAGCAAATACACGGTTTTGTGCGAGTTTGAAAGAAATCTACTCTCGGTCCTATCCATGCATCTGACACATCCTGTTGGTCCCGTTGTTTTCTACCCCGGACTGTTGCCTAATGCCGGCATATCTTGAATGGTGTGCAGCAACAACGCATGTAGCCAGAAAAACTCCTTTGCATTGGCATCATAACAGTTCACACCAGACGTCTGCAATGTCTTCAGTTCTTCTACCAGTATCTCAAAGTAAATGTTGATATCATTTATAGGTTGCTTCGGGTCTTGGCTAGTCATCGACATCATGATGTATTTTTTATTACTACAAAACCAAGGAGTAAGGTTATATATGCACAAAAGCACCAGCCAAGTGCTATGTTTGGTGTTCATATCGCTAAATGGATGAAATCCATCAGTACACTCCCCTAGCCATATATTTTTAGGATCCTTTGGAAATCTTTAAACCTTTCAGCGATTTGTTCCCACTCAGCCCCGTCTTTCGGGTGCCTCATATAGTTATCCATAGTTCGCTCATCATGGTGCCACCACAACCTCTTTGCCTCTCTAGGCTTTGCAAACAAACGCCTCAACCTTGGAATTACAGGAAAGTACCAAACAACCTTGAATGTGATTCTTGTCTCGATCTCTTCATCCAGCTTGTATGTGTCCTATGTTCTCCTATGCTTGTATCGTGCGCGCTTACATATGTGGCATGAACGCAAATCTTTGTAATCACCGCGTCACACAAGCGTGTATCTTCTGGACTTCAAGTTCCAATGGACAAATAATTTTCTTTGCTTCGTTCGTGCTTTTGGGGAGCACATTATCTTTTGGTAGAATGTCTTCGAAAACACTCAACAACTGTGTAAAGGCCTGAAAGCACATTTGCTCCCTTGGTGGTTTTGGTAATTTATAACAAACGTATATGTCATTGAACTAATGTTTCCACTAAGCTTATTTCGGGAAAAGTTCAATGATGGGTTGGCAAAAGGATTGTGGAAAACCCCAAGATGCAAGGAAATCGATTGGCAAGGCTTAAAGCATAGGACTCTACATTTTATATTTTGTGAGAAATCGCTTTGAGTCCATAGGAAAGCCCATACTATTAAAAGGGGGTGAGGTTTTGTTGGTGAACAAAATCCTCATATGTGCACAAGTGATAGTCACCACATACACCCACAAGCTCTTCCACAAAAGTCTGTCCAAAGCCAAATAACCAAAATCGTTGCGACCAACACTTTCCACTTGGTTCCACCGATTCCAAACCTTAGACAGACTCAACCAAGCCCTAGCTATTTGGTGGAACCGATTCCACTTTGGTGCCTCCGAGTTTGGGTTGCCAACTTCCTGTTACGCAAGTTTACAAAATCAGTTTCGCCGAGTTTTATGAATCGGCATCACCGATATTGGCAATCTAACCATTTGTCACCTTATCGGTGCAACCGAGTTTTATGTATCGGTCTCACCGAGATTCAAAAGTTGCAACCTTTGAGTCAACTCGGTACAACCGAGATTTACACATCGGTTCCACTGAGTCTGACTTATTAGGTGTAATGGTTGGATTTTTGGAGATTCCTATATATACCCCTCCACCACCACTCACTCGAAAGAGAAGCACTCAGAACAGTTCCCCACTCATACCTACTTATTTTCTAAGAGAGAGACACCTACTCATGTGTTGAGATAATGACATTCCATTCCTACCATATGAATCTTAATCTCTAGCCTGCCCAACTTGCTTTCCACCCAATCAACCTCTTCCACCAAGCCAAATCTATGAGAGAGTGATTGTGTGTTGAGGAATATATCATATTGAAGCATAGGAGCAAGGAGTTCATCGACATTATCGAGCCTATTACCTTTTTGAGGGTGGTTCCTACTAGATTGGTTAGGTGTCGCTTGGGAGCATCCTACTTCGTGTTGTGGAGTGAACCAAGAAGTTTGTAAGGTCAAGGAGATCGCCTACTTCATGAAGATCTTCCCCGAGTTAGGCTAGTCCTCCATGGACGTAGTCCGTCATGGTATAGTCAATGTTGCTTCTTTGTGGAACCCTGTACGGGTAAAGCCCTCCATGGACTCTCGCGACCATTACCGTCCATGGGTTGAAGACTCCATGAATGTGGACGTACGATAGCACCACCTATCGGAACCATAGGAAAAATCATCGTGTCACCAATTGTGTTTGCTCTTCCTACCCTCTCTTTACTTACATGCTTGTCTTCACTTTCTGCTGCTAGACTCGTAGACATGCATGTGTAGGATGTACTTGATTTTTTGAGAATGCTAAAATCTGCGAAGACCTAAAATTTTGAAAAAGTAGATTTTTAATTGGTCAAGTAGTCTAATCACCCCCTCTAGCACTACTTCCGATCCTACAAGTGGTATCAGAGCATTGGTCTCCATTGCATTGGTTTCACAACATAGGAGAGTATGGCGTCTAGTGAGGGAAATTATCACCATAGAGATTCATACTTTGATGGCACTATTTTTGCTAGTTGGAAGCACAAAATGAAAATGCATTTTTTGGGTCATAACCCTACCATTTTGGCTATTGTTCGTGTTGGAATGCAAGGTGAATTCTTTGCGGAAGGAAGGGAACCCGATCGCGAATTGACTGCAGATGAATTCAAGATGTTGCAACTCAATGCTCAAGCATGTGACATTCTCTTCAATTGCCTATGCCCGATGAATTCAACAAAATCAGCAGTCCTGAGAATGCAAAAGAGATTTGGGAAACTTTGATTGATATGCATAAAGTTACAAAATCTGTAAGAGGATCTAAGTTGGATGTTCTTCAAAGTCAACTTGAAAAGTTCAAGATGAAGGATGGTGAAGGGGTCGCTGAGATGTACTCTAGGCTAGTTCTCATCACCAATGAGATTGCTGGCTTAGGAAGCGAAGAAATGATGGACAAATTCATCATCAGGAAGACACTTCGAGCTTTGGATGATCGATATGATATCATATGCACATTGATCCAAATGATGCCCAACTACAAAGATCTCAAGGCAACGGAAGTGATTGGTAGGATTGTTGCTCATGAGATGACACTCCAAGACAAGGAAGAGCTTCACCACAAGTCTAGTGGTGCTTAGAAATCCACAAGTGATGCTCTCGCTACCTTGAGCAAATACCTTCTCACAAGTGAAGAGATAAGCCTCATGGTCAAGAAATTCAACCAGTTCTACAAGAATAGAAGTAAAGATCGAACCTCAAACTCAAGATATGAAGAGAAGCGTTCGTCAAGTCATGAACGAAACTGCTACAATTGTGGGAAGCCCGGACACTCCTCAAACGAGTGCATGGCTCCTTAAAAAAGGAAAGAAGAATCACCAAGAAGACGAAGCTCAAGAGAAGAGTCACCTCGAAGAGAGAGAAGGAGTAGGGAAATATGCATGCACCCTTGATTTTCTCTGCGTCTACAATCCCCTGAGAGGAATACAGTACAATTAGCTATTTTTTCATTTATAACCTTGTATGGAGAAGTTGATCATAGTTTGTGAAGTACTTAGAACATCAAGAATATGACAAGAGTGCTAGCAAGCTCATCGAAGTTGAAGAAGAGATGGAAGTCCTCGAATTCCACACTGATGGTACCTGGAATGTGAGAGAAATGTTATTTGCCATAGTGCAATTCCACAACGTTAGTATGTTCTCCTTCTGACATTTTGTCAATGCTATATTTATGTAACTTGCGAGCACTAGAACTACACCCCACCCAGAAAACGCCAACAGGGAATGGCTAGCCATTTTTGTACTCACATTTGTCATATGTGTCTACTTCCATACTAGTAAGATGCTTTTGAAGGTCCGCTTCAGCCATGTGGTCAGAACCGGGATTATCCAGCCCTTCGAAAACCTTATTGTTAATTTGGGTACGACCGATGATTCCTTATAGAAGGTACGATGGACTGTTGAATAGATGATGCCGCTATGGCGGATTGTTGAGCTGTAGTGCGAGAGTCGACGGACTTATGAGCACCTGTTGAAGCTGGTGACAATGTGTCGGTGTGTTGATGTGGCTATGATAGCATTTTGGTTTGTTGAGAAGGCTATGTCGGCACATCGGTATGCTTATCAGGTTGTTGCGAAGAATTGGACGGATGAGCAGGTGGTTCCTGACTTTGAGAGTGCTTAGCAGGCGGTCCCGGACTTTCGGAGTTCTTAGTAGGCAGTTCCAGACATTCAGACTCGTTAGCACGCGGTTTGGTCGGGCTTATCTGGTAAGCATGCAGTGCCGATGTGTCTGCACTTTCTGCTTCAGTGGTCGGCATCCGAATCGATGATATGTCTTCAGAAATTGTAGGCCTTGCCATAGGCTACTCAGGATGGGACGATGATTTGACATCTATGGTGGGAAGTCGGCCGCGCTGATCACAGGTTGATGCCTCGGGTATCTGATTCTAAAGAGTATATTTATCGAGGGAATCACACAAAATCTTCTGTGCCGAGATGACAGTCACCGGTTTAAGGGCGACATTGGTTGCGTTTTTTGGAGGGGGGCTGGAGTGGGCACATCCAGGAAGTATATTTCTTTCCGTGGCCATTGGATATGGTTTAACCGAATTTCTTCCAAGGTCCTTTTCTCATCAGGGTCCTCAAGGACATTCTTCAAGGGGAAATCAATGAATCCAGGCTTTATTTCAGTCACGTAGCACTTCACAGAACTCTCCTTCAATGGCACATAGTCCAACAAGCAACCCTCGTCAAAATCAGGGTTGTAAACCCACATTGTTGCATATTTTAAAGAATGATCATAATGTGTAAGCATGACCCTCACTCTCTCCCCCTATCCATATAGATCAGAGATAGCGCCATCATGTCCAGGTGTAGCATCATTGTTGTTGGGGTCAGCTGATGCACAACTACTCTTGTGCGGTGTTGCCATACAATAGGTGGCATCATCCATGTCGACACCCCATTGTATCTCCCGGCTATCTCTCAATATTAGTGTATTCTCCTGCATACATGACTCCTCAACTTCTTTTGAACTACATAATACATGTCCCTCTTAATCATTTCGTGCAAGTCTCTCTGCCTATAATCATTCCTAGCTTTTTTCATTCATAGCCTCTCATCTTTGCTTAGTGAGAAAGCCCTCTCGTGTGAGACTTTGACACCAATACCCCTAGCACGGCCAGGGGGATCTTTGGTAGTCAAAGCCTCAGACATGATATCACATGGCCCTCAGTTCCTATATAGCCTTCTAGTGTTTTTGGAAGCCTTTGCCATCACATCATAGAATTCTGGGTCTGCTGAGTTTTCAAAGTAATAAGAACCGTCTCCATGCCTCTTTGCACGTGCCCACAAGTAGTCCCTAGCATGAGTGCCCCTAGTTTCAATAAAGGCCAGTTTGCCACCCACAGCTAGTTGTCTAAACATGGCATGTGATCATTTGGAAATGTACGGCTAATCTATTCACTTAGTGTGACTCGTGTGCACATGATAAGTAATTCGACAATAACTAATTGGAACAAATACGGCTTATATGTGAGAAGGTAGATGCTGAACATAAATATGCTCTCCATTATTTTATTATCTTTTTGGGACAAGCCGAACAAAATAAAAGAAGGATCGCAAGATAATATGCCTCACCGCGATGAAGGCCAGCAACTGACCGTTTTTCTATGCAAATCCGGCAGGAGAGGCGAGGGTACAAGATCGATATGCTCGGCGGCGTCTGGCAAGCAAATGAAGACGGCGAGGCATGGTCAGCCGTGTGTTCAGAGAGGTAGTGAAGGGTAGGGTTGATGTCGGGAAGCGAGTACACAGCTGGGTTGAGCCCGACGACACCGAAAATGATTTTGGTGTGGATCTGGGGGACGGGAGGGGGAGGGAGCTAGCTATCGATGGAGTTTGCATAGAAAAGGCGGACAGATGGGCGAAATGGGGGAAGGCATTGGTTTGGGGGGAGGGGAGGGGGGCATGTTGGTAGCTTCGGTGAAAACAGTGAAAAAAGATCGCCCTGCTCCCGCGGAAAAAAACTTTGTAAACGGTTTCATATAGTAACACGTGTGCACAAGCATCACAAATCTGTTCGAAATGAGAACGTGAAAACTTTGAAATGTAGACGTGACCTCAACATTTTGTCTCGAATTTTTTCCCATGGTACGCTACTATCGTTGTACCCTAATATTGATTTTTGGCGCAGTTCTACGCTCGCCTGCTATATTTAAGGCATTTTTTTATCATTTACAGGGCATTTATTGCATACAAACCAAATCCCAACTACAACAATGATTGTTGATGAGAGGTATAAGGACCGTTGTTGGAGCTGGGTGAATCCTGTGATGCAGACGCATGATCCGTGTGGTTTGGGTTTTGTCCAATCAGAAAGCAGGACACATGTTGCGCGCACTAGGTTTCAGAGCCCGCGGTTTAGAAAGCACACGGTTCTAGTTAACGAACCGTGTGCTATTTGTCCATGCAGAACAGTCAAATTGTTATTTCAAATGAATTTGGGACACGATTGATACGTCTCCAACGTATCTATAAGTTTTTATTGTTCCAGGCTATTATATTACCTATTTTGGATGTTTTTATGCATTAATATGCTATTTTATATTATTTTTGGGACTAACCTATTAATCTAGAGCCTAGTGCCAATTTCAGTTTTTTCCTTGTTTTTGAGAATTCCAGATAAGGAATATGAAATGGAGTCCAAACGGAATAAAATCTTCGGAATAATTTTTCTTGGACCAGAAGCAAACCAGGAGACTTGGAGATGAAGTTGGGAGAGCCACTGTGGGGCCACAAGCCCTAGGGGCACGCCTAGGGGGTAGGGCACTCCCCTAGGCTTGTAGGCCCACGGCAGATCTCCTAACCCTATTTCTTGGCCTATAAATTCCCAAATATTTCCTGTATACCAGAACGAGCCACGAAAACACTTTTCTGCCGCCAAAAGCCTCTGTTCTCGAGAGATCCAATCTTGGAGCCTTTTCCCGTAATCTGTTGGAGGGGGATTCGATCATAGAGGGCGTCTACATCAACTCCATTGCCCCTCCGATGATGCATGAGTAGTTCACCACAGACCGTCGGGTCATAGCTAGTAGCTAGATGGCTTCTTCTCTCTCTTTGATCTTCAATACCATGTTCTTCATGATCTTCATGGAGATCTATCCGATGTAATACTCTTTTGCAGTGTGTTTGTCAAGATCCGATAAATTGTGGGTTTATGTTGCCTAATGGCGGAATATCTTGAATGGCGTGCGGCAACAACGCATGTAGCTGGAAAAACTCCTTTGCATTGGCACCATACAGTTCACACCAGATGTCCGCAATGTCTTCACTTCTTCTACCAGTAGCTCAAAGTAAATGTTGATATAATTTATAGGTTGCCTCGGGCCTTGGATAGTCATCGAGATCATGATGTATTTTTTATTCATACAAAACCAAGGAGGAAGGTTATATATGCAAAGAAGCACCAGCCAAGTGCTATGTTTTGTGTTCATATCGCTAAATGGATTAAATCCATCAGTGCACTCCCCTAGCCATACATTTTTAGGATCCTTTGGAAATCTTTAAACCTTTCAGCGATTTGTTCCTACTCAGCCCCGTCTTTCGGGTGCCTCATATCGTTATCCACAATTCGCTCATCATGGTGCCACCACAACCTCTTTGCCTCTCTAGGGTTTGCAAACAAACGCCTCAACCTTGGAATTATAGGAAAGTACCAAACAACCTTGAATGTGATTCCTATCTCGATCTCTTCGTCCAGCTTGTATGTGTCATGTGTTCTCCTACGCTTGTATCATGCGTGCTTGCATATGCGGCATGAACACAAATCTTTGTAATCACCGCGTCACACAAGCATGTATCTTCTGGACTTCAAGTTCCAATGGACAAATAATTTTCTTTGCTTCGTTCGTGCTTTTGGGGAGCACATTATCTTTTGGTAGAATATCTTCGAAAACACTCAACAACTGTGTGAAGGCCTGAAAGCACATTTGCTCCCTTGGTGGTTTTGGTAATTTATAACAAACATATATGTCATTGAAATAATCTTTCCACTAAGCATATTTCGGGAAAAGTTTAATGATGGGTTGGCAAAAGGATTGTGGAAAAACCCCACATGCAAGGAAATAGATTGGCAAGGCTTAAAGCAAAGGACTCTACATTTTATCTTTTGTGAGAAATTGGTTTGAGTCCATAGGAAAGCCAATACTATTAAAAGGGGGTAAGGTTTTGTTGGTGCACAAAATTCTCACATGTGCACAAGCTCTTCCACAAAAGTTTTTCCAAAGCCAAATATCCAAAATTGTTGCAACCAACACTTTCCACTCGGTTCCACTGATTCCAAACCTCCGATAGGCTCAACCAAACCCTAGCTTTTCGGTGCAACCGATTCCACTTCGGTGCCTCCGAGTTTGGGTTGCCAACTTCCTGTTATGCAAGTTTACAAAATCAGTCTCGCCATGTTTTATGAATCGGCGTCACCAAGATTGGCAGTCTGACCGTTTGTCACCTTATCGGTGCAACCGAGTTTTATGTATCGGTCTCACCGAGATTCAAAAGTTGCAACCTTTGAGTCAACTCGGTACAACCGAGATTTACACATTGGTTCCACTGAGTCTGACTTATTAGCTGTAATGGTTGGATTTTTAGAGATGCCTATATATACCCCTCCACCACCACTCACTCGACAGAGAAGCACTCAGAACAGTTCCCCACTCATACCTACTTATTTTCTGAGAGAGAGACACCTACTCATCTGTTGAGATAATGACATTCCATTCCTACCATATGAATCTTGATCTCTAGTCTACCCAACATGCTTTCCACCCAATCAACCACTTCCACCAAGCCAAATCTGTGAGAGAGTGATTGTGTGTGAAGAATCTATCATATTGAAGCATAAGAGCAAGGAGTTCATCGACATTATTGAGCCTATTACCTTTTTTAGGGTGGTTCCTCCTAGATTGGTTAGGTGTCGCTTGGGAGCCTCCTACTTCATGTTGTTGAGTGAACCAAGAAGTTTGTAAGGTCAAGGAGATCGCCTACTTCGTGAAGATCTTCCCTGAGTTAGGCTTGTCCTCCATGGACGTAGTCCGTCATGGTATAGTAAATGTTGCTTCTTTGTGGAACTCTGCATGGGTAAAGCCCTCCGTGGAGTCTCGCGACCATTGCCCTCCATGGGTTGAAGACTTCATGAACGTGGACGTCCGATAGCACCACCTATCGGAACCACGGGAAAAATCATCGTGTCACCAATTTTGTTTGCTCGTCCTACCCTCTCTTCACTTACATGCTTGTCTTCACTTTCTGCTGCTAGACTCATAGACATGCATGTGTAGGGTGTACTTGATTTTCTGTGAATGCTAAAATCTGCCAAGACCTAAAATTTGGAAAAAGTAGTTTTTTAATTGGTCAAGTAGTCTAATCACCCCCCTCTAGCACTTTCGATCCTACAAGTGGTCTCAGAGCATTGGTCTCTATTGCATTGGTTTCACAACCTAGGAGAGTATGGCGTCAAGTGGGGGGAATTATCACCATAGAGATTCGTACTTTGATGGCACTATTTTTGCTAGTTGGAAGCACAAAATGAAAATGCATTTGCTTGGTCATAACCCTGCCATTTTGGCTATTGTTCGTGTTGGAATGCAAGGTGAATTCTTTGCAGAAGGAAGGGAACCCGATTGCGAATCGACTGCAGATGAATTGAAGATGTTGCAACTCAATGCTCAAGCATGTGACATTCTCTTCAACTGCCTATGCCCCGAAGAATTCAACAAAATCAGTCGTCCTGAGAATGCAAAAGAGATTTGGGACACTTTGATTGATACGCATAAAGGTACAAAATCTATGAGAGGATCTAATTTGGATGTTCTTCAAAGTCAACTTGAAAAGTTCAAGATGAAGGATGGTGAAGGGGTCGCTGAGATGTACTCTAGGCTAGTTCTCATCACCAAGGAGATTGCCGGCTTAGGAAGCGAAGAAATGATGGACAAATTCATCATCAGGAAGACACTTCGAGCTTTGGATGATGGATACGATATCTTATGCACATTGATCCGAATGATGCCCAACTACAAAGATCTCAAGCCAACGGAAGTGATTGGTAGGATTGTTGCTCATGAGATGACACTCCAAGAGAAGGAAGAGCTTCACCACAAGTCTAGTGGTGCTTACAAATCCATAAATGATGCTCCCGCTACCTCAACCAAATACCTTGTCACAAATGAATAGATAAGCCTCATGGTCAAGAAATTCAACAAGTTCTACAAGTATAGAAGCAAAGATCGAAGATCAATCTCAAGATATGAAGATAAGCGTTCATCAAGTCATGACCGAAATTGCTACAATTGTGGGAAGCCCGGACACTACTCAAATGAGTGCACGGCTCCTTACAAAAGGAAAGAAGAATCACCAAGAATACGAAGCTCAAGAGACGAGTCACCTTGAAGAGAGAGAAGGAGTAGGGATGATCATTATGAACAAAGACCCTCAAGGAGAAGTAGGGACTCGGAGAAGAAGGACAAGCACACCAAGAGCTACTCAAGAAGAAGACATCAAGCTCATGTTGGTGAATGGCTTTCCGTCTCCGAATCTGACAACCACTCCAAGAGAAACTATCACTCCAACTCCGACTACAGTCAAGATGAAGGTGTTGCCAGACTTGCACTAGTGACAACCGACTCCTACGACATATTTGATTAACCAAATGAAGGTAGTGTACATTGCTTCATGACTAAAGGCCCCAAGGTATCACACCCCAAGTATCTTGATTTCAATAGTGATGAAGATGACTTGTTAATTGAAGATGACTTGCTACTTGACAAATCTATTAATGTTAGTCAAAATGAACTTGCTAGTACTCACTCTTGTCTAGATAAGTCATGCATTGATGATAAGTTGGAAATAGAATGACTAACTCAAGAACTAAGCACTCTTAAGTTGGCTCACGACTCTACTCTACGATATCATAGAGAGCTTGAAAGGACACATGAGAAGCTCCACCTCGAGAAGGTCAATTTAGAGCAAGAGCATGAGTTCCTTAAATCTATCAATGACGATCTTCGAAAGAAGACTTCCTATTATCTAGCCAAGCGACTTCTCTTGTCCACATTCATGCCACAAGTTAAGTCTAAGCAAGTTAGTAACAAAGGAAAGAAAGGTTCTTCATCTAGTATCAATAAAAATGATAAATCCAATGATATTGCTTCTAGTAGTTCTCTTGATCCCACTAACTCTTCTCTTAGCCAAGTTACACATAATCAAGAAAATGAACTCTTGAAAGGGATTATAGAGAAAGGTATCTACAAGAGCCTTGAAGGGTGCAAAGAATTTGAGGAGATTGTACGCAAGCATGGAGGATACCGGAAGAATCGTGGTGTTGGCTACTTCAACGCTAATGGAGTTGAATGGGAAGAAGGTCATTACCCCAATCCGAAGTTTGTTCCTAAAAGGATAAGTATGAAAATACTCTCCCCAAGGGAACAAAATCTCAAGATGACCTTCTACGACAAGACCCCAAGCTCAAGGACACGAACAAGCTTCAAGAGAACATTGATTCATATGAAGATGAATCCTGAGCTTTGGTGAAGTTGGCTTCCAAGGCTACTACAATCTCAACTTCTACAAGTGCAACTTCAACGCCAAGGATCCCCATCAACTTGGTGTGAGTCCCCAAGAAGATCAACTAGAGAAGTTCTTGAGGGGTGACTCGGCCAATGAAATCCACTCACATTCATTATTGGCAAGAACTAGTTGCAATCAACATCAACATTATGCATTAGTTCAAGGAGTCACACATTCCCTCAAAGGTAAGGAAGGGACAAGGTAATCAACAAATCAACGGACATCATCATATATGCTTTGCACTCCATGTACATAGATATCCTTGTATCTATCTCTTGTGTGGTGGGTCTAACCCGTGTAGGTGAGAAGAGTAATGAAAGAATGAGGATGCTCCCAACTCTTGGTGATCTTCATCAACTTTGAGCATCCACCACTACTTCACGTACATGAAGTCTTCATCGACAAAACCCAAGGTTAGTTTATCCCTCTTATGGGGGGATGTCACATTAAGGGGGAGCTTTACTCTAAGACTTGAGTCAAAGCATATCTTAGTATGTGACAACATTAAATGCTTTATGTAAAAGTGGTAACCCCACTTGTGCTAAAATGATGAGTATGACCTATGATCAAGTATTCTTACGTTGCTCCTAACTCAATATACTCATATATAGATGACTCTATCATCGCTAAAGTGCTTGTTATATGCTAGTATGTTTGTGCATGTTTGCCACGTTTTTATTTGACATCTTATTGTGTGCGCATGTTGGTCTGCATTTATTTACTAATTCGAGGATATCCAAGTGTTGATATTTGGCTATTGATTTTTCATTTGCCAATTCGATGTACAAGAATGCCTAGGACCACTCCTATAGCTATCTATGATTTCTCACCTCATATTCTATTCATGATGCATCACAAAATTTGAACAAGTACTTTTCGATCTCTCTGTGTGAGGAGCACTCGGAGTTCCGTATTGACAAAGGACTAATCATTAAAACCTCCCAAGTGCATCTCGATGGAACCAATTCCGAAATCTTAGTCTCCCCAAATGCCTAGGGTTGATCTGGTTTTTCAATCTCGGCACTGTTGATTTCGTATTCTCGGTTACATCAAGTTTCCCTATCAGCTGACAGTTGAGAAACTCGGTGTCACCGAAAATATCAAATTTTTGTCACCGACGGTGAGGGGTATATAATCTATGGACCGCGACGCTTTGAATTTCTATCTTCAAACGTCGCGCTCCAATACCCTAAGCTGCCGTTCCTAAGACCCCTGGTCATCGCCTTGCTTCCCCGTGTGTCTCCACCGCTGGGAATATCCACCGTCGACGAATTCTACTCCATCATCGCCACCATAGCGGATCCATCGCCAAGTTAGTATGGATTCGACCCCCTCTCGTGCTCCCCTTTCCAATTCATCCGTATTAGGGAGTTTTCCTAGTCTAGCCACTATTTGAGATCATTCCATCCAAAAGAAATCTCCATTAGATAGCGAATGATTGATTTTCTAGGGTTTGCCTTCCGCCCGATGAAACTCGCTGGACCGATGTGAACAAATCGGTGTCACCGATTTGCTGTCTGTGCTGCTAAGAACTATTCGGTGAAACTGAGTACACCTTTTCGGTCCCACCAAAAGGGGTGCCAAGTTTCGGTTAGCGAGAAAGTCAGTCTCGGTAGCACCGATATTTTTGCTTCAACTATACCAATTTTCATGTGACAGAATGTGAACCTTGAGAATCCTTTGTTCAAACTTTGAAAACTTTCCATTTTGTGATGACTTATCCTATTCCACTCTTCTATACTTTATTCACAGGGTTAGACATGTCAGGTTCAGAAGATAGTTAGAGTCTGCACTAGTCCTGAGGCCAGTTCTTTCTCAGATCCAGGCACTCCCAATTCTCATGGGTTGCCCAAGGCTGCAACAAGGACAAGCAAGAGGCTCAACAAAGATGAAGAAGATTCTGATTTTGTGCCAGAGGAGATCCTTGCTACAAAGCAAGAGAAAGCTGCAAAGAAGTAAGCTACTGAGGCTACCTCATCTAGGAGGGTAGACAGCAATGTTTATGCACCTCCAGAGACTTTGAGCGCACATGAGAGTGCTAGAGCCACAATGTCTGTTGAGATCCCCAAGAAATCTTTGCCTAAGAAGGCGGGAGAGAAGAGGACTACCAAGAAGAGGATCATCGATGTTATTGGCAGGCCTACCTCTATGTATGAGGATCTGGAGGAAGCTGCTGGTGCTGCTGCCGAGGAGGAGGAAGAGGAGGAACCTGCTGCTAAGGCCCCTCCCAAGAAGAATGCAAAGAAGCTTATGGCAAATGCTATGCCTAAGCCTGGCCCCTCCAAGAGCACCAAGGTTGCATCCAAGAAAGTTGCTGTAGTGAAGTCTAAGAGGACTACTAGAGATATTCCTACTTTTGAGAAGAACAAGACATATAGGAGAAAGACTGATGAAGCTTCTTTGCATGAAGCAGATGATGATGATGACACTATGTTAGTTTCGATGAAGCTTAGACCTCACCTTCCTGTACACAATGCCAACCGCCTAGTTGCTAAGGATATGAAGAAGAGGAAGGATTCTGGTTTGAGGGCATGGAGAGCTATTGATTCATATGCCTATAGGAGAAAGACTGATGTGGACTATAGGTTCTATACCAATGAGCATCAAGACTTCTATGAGACCATCTTACTTGACAAGAGTCATGCAGCCAGTGACATGAGATACGTTGACTGGAAGTATATCAAGGATAATGAGGACTATTTCCCATGTGTGCAAGACAACTTCCATTGCATTGGCCTAGACAAGTTTGTTGGCAAATAGTTTACTGCTTGGAATGATGAGATGATGATGCAGTTCTACTCCACTTCTCATTTTTATGGAGATGGTAGGATAGTATGATGATTGAAGGATCAAGATATGAATCTACTATTGATGTGTGGGCTACCATCGTAGGAGTCCCATAGGTTGAGGATGGTGACTTGGATGTTTACTCTAAATCCATGGAGGGACACAATGCTATGAAGGATATGTACACTGCTATTCCAGCTACTAACTTGCAATCTCACAAGTTAGGATCCATTTACTACCTCCAGGAAGGCCTCCGTACCATGAGCACTATCCTGAGGCATACCTTGATGCCCAAGTGCGGAGATGAGAAGATGATTTGTGGCTACTCCGTCAACATGCTTATCCATCTAGACAGTCACACTAGGATTCGAGTGAAGGATTTGATCGTAGAGACTGTGAAGAGGGTTCTTGCTGACCAGAAGCGCTCATGCTGCTATGCACCCTATATTCAGATGCTTATCAACCCCAAACTTGAGAAGCACATTTTTATGGAGATGTTAGGATAGTACGATGATTGAAGGATCAAGATATGAATCTACTGTTGACGTGTGGGCTACCATCGTAGGAGTCCCATAGGTTGAGGATGGTGACTTGGATGTTTACTCTTAATCCATGGAGAGACACAATGCTATGAAGGATATGTACACTACTATTCCAGCTACTAACTTGCAATCTCACAAGTTAGGATCCATTTACTACCTCCAGGAAGGCCTCCGTACCATGAGCACTATCCTGAGGCATACCTTGATGCCCAAGTGCGGAGATGAGAAGATGATTTGTGGCTACTCCATCAACATGCTTATCCATCTAGACAGTCACACTAGGATTCGAGTGATGGATTTGATCGTAGAGACTATTAAGAGGGTTCTTGCTGACCAGAAGCGTTAATGCTGCTATGCACCCTATATTCAGATGCTTATCAACTCCAAACTTGAGAAGCACATCTTTGCTCTAGATAGACCCCACTTGCCACTTCAGCCAGATTTTGAGGACAACGTTGTGGTGATGGACCTGGACCATCCCACATCAGCTACAGCTCAGGCACAGACAGAGGCACAAGCAGAGGCATCTTGAGCCACTAGTGCTCAGGTCCCCAGATCCAGGAATGAGCAGAAGCATCTATTGATCTCCATTGTCATGGACATGAAGAAGGACATCAAAACCATCATGGACACTCAGGAGAGCCTTGTGAACATTATTGAGGATAGAGTAAAAACTCTCAATTACAAGGTAGATGGGCGGACTAAGACAATCAATGAGCTTAAGAAGGAGGTAGATGAAGCCCCTATCTGTCACACCTCTTTAGAGTATGTCTACTGATGATGATGAGGATAGTGCCCCTGTTAGGTCGACTGCCCAGTTTACAACTAAGGCCAGGACACCTACAGTGCCAGCTCCAGAGACGAGGCCTTCATCTTCTGCTCCAGCCACAATGACTACAGCTCCATTAGCTCAAGTGCCTCTAGTGTCTACACCAACTCCATTCAGGACGTCAGCAGAAGTCCTCGCCAACGCAGTTCTCTCGACAACGACATCGACTACCGGAGGAGATCAACCGCAAAAGAACGATTAGCTATATCTCTTCGAACTTTTTGGTAACTTGTTGCCAAAGGGGAGATTTGTATAAATATCTAGGCTTCGAGTGAGAGACTGTTTGCTTTTTATTGCGTTTTTAAAAAAAATTGGTCTTTTGCTTTGGATGTGAGATACTTTTGTTTGTGTTTGATCATAAGCCTTAATGTGTGTTGCTACTATTTCCTATCTTTTGATGGTGATGTGATTATCATTCACTTTTCTTGATGTGTTGTGCTATGTTGTTAACTCTTATTACTCTCGCGCACCACGAAGTTGTGTGTGACATGGAAGAAGTTACCCATATACCTAATCGATTGTGCATTTGCATTCAAACGCAAATTTAAAAATGATGCACAAATTTAGGGGGAGCTCTTACTTATCACATACTTCTCAAAGCGATGACTATATTCATTGATTATATCATATGTCGAAGCTTTGATCTATATGTTGTCATCAATTACCAAAAAGGGGGAGATTGAAAGCACATTTACTCCCTTGGTGGTTTTGGTAATTTATAACAACATATATGTCATTGCACTAATATTTACACTAATCATATTTTAGGAAAAGTTCAATGATGGGTTGGCAAAAGGATTGTGGAAAACTACAAGATGCAAGGAAATATATTGGCAAAGGTTCAAGAAAGGACTCTGCATTTAATATTTTGTGAGAAATCACTTTGGGCCCATAGGAAAGTCAATACTATTAAAAGGGGGTAAGGTTTTGTTGGTGAACAAAATGATCATACGTGCACAAGTGATAGTCACCAGTGACACCCACAAGCTCTTCTACAAAGGTCTATCGAAAGCCAAATATCCAAAATCGGTGCAACCAACACTTTCCACTCGGTGCCACCGATACCAAACCTCAGACAGACTCAACTTAACCCTAGCTTTTCGGTGCAACCAATTCCACTTCAGTGCCTCCAACTTTGGGTGCCAACTTCCTGTTACACAAGTTTACAAAATCGGCCCTGCCGAGTTTTGTGAATCTGCATCACCGAGATTGGAATCTGACTGTTGGTCACCTTATCGGTGCAACCGAGTTTTATGTATTGGTCTAACCGAGATTCAAAAGTCATTACCTTTGAGGCAACTCGGTAAAACCGAGATTTACACATCTGTTCCACCGAGTCTGACTTATTAGGTGTGACGGTTGGATTTTTGAAGATGCCTATATATACCCCTCCACCACCACTCACCCGCAAGAGA
The DNA here is from genome assembly GCA_022496015.1 of Hordeum marinum. Taxonomy (NCBI): domain Eukaryota; kingdom Viridiplantae; phylum Streptophyta; class Magnoliopsida; order Poales; family Poaceae; genus Hordeum; species Hordeum marinum. The sequence continues at coordinate 194,927,381 of CM039677.1, forward strand.
AGCCCTCACAACAGTTCCCCACTCATACCTACTTATTTTCCGAGAGAGAGTCACCTACTCATGTGTTGAGATCATGCCATTCCATTCCTACCATATGAATCTTGATCTCTAGCCTCCCCAACTTGCTTTCCACCCAATCAACCTATTCCACCAAGCCAAATCTTTGAGAGAGTTATTGTGTGTTGAGGAGTCTATCATCTTGAAGAATAAGAGCCAAGAGTTGATTGACATTATCGAGCCTATGACCTTTTTGAGGATGGTACCTCGTAGATTGGTTAGGTGTCACTTGGGAGCTTCCTACTTCATGTTGTGGAGTGAACGAAGAAGTTTGTAATGGCAAGGAGATCGCCTACTTTGTGAAGATGTACCCCAAGTTAGGCTAGTCCTCCATGTATGTAGGCTGTCATGGTATAGTCAAGGTTGCTTCTTCATGGAACACTTTGTGGACTCTCATGGCCGTTACCCTCCGTGGGTTGAAGACTCCATGAACGTGGACGTATGATAGCACCACCTAGCATAACCACGAGAAAAATCATCGTGTCACCAACTGCGTTTGCTCTTCCTACCCTCTCTTTACTTACATGCTTGTCTTTACTTTCCGCTACTATACTCGTAGACATGCATGTGTAGGGTGTACTTGACTTGCTATGAATGCTTAAATCTGCCAAGATCGAAAAGTGGGAAAAGGTGGATTTTTAATTGCTCAAGTAGTCTAATCACCCACCTCTAGCACTACTTTCGATCCTACAAGGCCTTGTTTGATAGACCGCTTTCTGCTTAAAATCTGAGAAGCGCCAGTGTTACACTTGCTACTTCTCAAGCATGCGTTGGTTTCCGGGAAGAGGAACGGTTGATGCAACAAAGTAGATAAGTATTTCCCTCAGTTGTTGAGAACCAAGGTTTCAATCCAAGAGGAGATACAAGCAAGTCCCTAATAGACGTACCTACACAAAGAATCAAACTCTTGCACCCAACGCTATAAAGGGGTTGTCAATCCCTTCACGATTACTTGCAAGGATGATATATGATAGAGATAGATACGATAGATTTCTTGAACGGAAAGTAAAACAGAATGTAAAAATAATGCAGCAAAGTATTTTTGGTATTTTTGGTTTTACATCTGAAAGTATAAGATGGAAAATAGACCCGGGGGCCATCGGTTTCACTAGAGGCTTCTCTCATGATGGCAAGTATTAAGGTGGGTGAACAACTTACTGTCAAGCAATTGATAGAAAATTGAATAATTATGAAGATATCCAAGGCAATGATTATGCATATAGGCATCACGTCTGTGTCAAGTAGACCGAAACGATCCTATATCTACTACTATTACTCCACACATCGTTTGACGCCTGCCTGCATCTGGAGTATTAAGTTCATGAAGAACAGAGTAACACATTAGGTAAGATGACATGATGTAGAGGGATAAACTCAAGCAATATGATGAAAACCCCATCTTTTTAGACTTGATGGCAACAATACAATACGTGCCTCGCTAGCCCTACTTCGTCACTAGGTGAGGACACCGCAAGATTGAACCCAAAACAAAGCACTTCTCCTATTGTAAGAATTACCAATCTAGTTGGCCAAACCAAACCAATAACTCAAAGAGACTTTGAAAGATATGAAATCATGCATATAAGAATGCAGAAAAGACTCAAATAATATTCATGTATAATCTGAACATAAACCCACAGTTCATCGGATCTCGACAAACACACCGCAAAAGAGAATTAGATCAAATAGATCTCCATGAAGATCATGAAGAACATGGTATTGAAGGGCAAAGAGAGAAAAGAAGCCATCTAGCTACTAGCTATGGACCCGAAGGTCTGTGGTAAACTACTCACGCATCATCGGAGGGGCAATGGAGTTGATGTAGATGCCCTCCGTGATCGAATCCCCCTCCGACAGATTATCGGAAAAGGCTCCAAGACTGGATCTCTTGGGAACGGATGCTTCTGGCGGCGGAAAAGTGTTTTCATGGCTTGTTCTGGTATATAGGGAATATTTGGGAATTTATAGGCCGAGAAATAGGGTTAGGAGAGCTGTCGTGAGCCCACAAGCCTGGGGGCCGCGCCCTACCCCCTGGCGCGCCCCTAGGGCTTGTGGCCCCACAGTGGCTCTCCTGACTTCATCTCCAAGTCTCCTGGTTTGCTTCTGGTCCAAGAAAAATTATTCCGAAGATTTTATTCCATTTGGACTCGGTTTAATATTCCTTATCTGCAATTCTCAAAAACAAGGAAAAAACAAAAAACTCGCACTAGGCTCTAGATCAATAGGTTAGTCCCAAAAATAATATAAAATAGCATATTAATGCATATAAAACATCCCAAACAGATAATATAATAGCATGGAACAATCAGAAATTATAGATATATTGGAGATGCATCAACACTCAACTTGGAATGTTTCTTTCTGCAACCTGGATACAAATCTTTCTTGGAGACTGCGACAATGCTTTGTATATCCTTGTACCCGGCTAAATCTTTCGTTGGGCCCTAGAAATCTGCAATCATTGCAGCAAAATCTGGCATATCATTAAGGTCGGTGTTGTCTGGTTAACACTCTTGGTTTTTCTTTGGGTTTTTTGGCATGCCAGTCTTTTTCTGTTGCTTGAGGTCTGAGCCCCGAGGTTAAATTCAGCACCCATGCGACTCTGATCCGGGTTTGGCACCTCGCCGAAAGGCAAGTTATTACATTCATCCATAACCAACTCTTCATCGTGTTTAGTCCATCTTGTGTATCCACAGATGAACCCCCTTTTGTATAAGTGTAACTCGACCTCATCAATTGGAAATGAAACCGTATTGCCACAATCCTTGCATGGACAGAGGACGTAATATTGTTTGCAAATTCTCTTCTTTGTCCGTTTAGCCAAAGCCACAAACTCCTTCACGCCATCCCTATACCATGAGCTTGCCCGATCCCTCATCCATCCAGATTGTTCCATCTGCACACGTTGCATCCATTAGATGGCTGAATAAATCACAAGATTTTATTTTCATAATTTATAGATATCCAAGGATGATATAATAAAAACTTTCATGAAGATCATGGGACAAATTAAACTTGATTCTTTGTAGTAGTTTTGAAACATGATGATAGTAATATGTGAGTCATATTAGTTAGTAATTCTGCTTAGTAAGAATATTGGTGTTAAGGTTTGTGATTCCCTACGCATGCATGAAAGTCAATAGTTACGCAGTGAAGTTACATCCTACTTGTGGTGCATTATTCGGTGTTAGTTATGACTCAATGCTCACTTATGTGATTTTTCGTTCCTCGGTTTGGTTGCTTCCCAATCTATTTGCTAGCCTTCATTTGTACTAAGTAGAAATACTACTTGTGCATCCAAAATCCTCAAACCAAGTTTTCCCTGATGAGTCTACCTACCTATATGCGGTATTTCCATGCCATTCCAAGTAAACTTGTATGTGCCATCTCTAAATCTTCAAAATAAATTTTCTCTTTTGTGTGCCCGTACAACTCCTGAAACGGTGGGTAGTATCCAATATTTTTCAATCCTAGGTGTGTTATTCTCACGATATGTGTGGATTCACTATCATTCACGAGAAAGTGGCTGGTATTCATGATTCCCAGTCCCATACTCAAAAATGGAATCAAAATATAATGAAACAAAACTCCCCCATGAATGTTGTTGGTATGGACAATAACAGTGGATTTGGCTTGCCATGGGGTGTGATTGATTGGTGGAGGGGGAGTAAAGACTTTACTATTCTGTTTGGGAACCGTCTATAATGTATCTAAAATGGAAAATGTTGTGAGCTACTTTGTCGTTTTTGTTGACAGGAAAAGCATGCCACTCCAAATATTTTTCTCTCTCAATATAAACCTTGAGCTCTGGCACCTCTACAAATCCCTACTTCCCTCTACGAAGAAGCTATCTATTTCCTTTATGCAATTTTATTTTTGCTTTGAGTCTCCGTCTTCTCTTATAAGCACCAACTAGGGAGAACTATGATCATAATTGAGCATTGGGCATAGCTAATATTTGACTGTGTTTCATGAATGGATCAATGATTGAGCATGATGGCTAGGGATAACTTTCTTTAGTATTGGTATTTTGAAAGACATGGTTGCTTGTTGACATGCTTGAGTATTGAAGTCATTATGTTAAAACTAGACTATTTCTTTGAATCATTTACAAGTCCAAATGTCCATGCTATATAAGAAGAAAAGAATATGATGAACATGTTAGGCAGCATTCCACATCAAAAATTCTGTTTTTATCATTTACCTACTTGAGGACGAGCAGGAATTAAGCTTGGGGATGCTGATACGTCTCCAACGTATCTATAATTTTTGCTTGTTCCATGCTGTTGTATTATCATTCTTGGATGTTCTAGAATCATTTTACCACAACTTTATATTATTTTTCGGACTAACCTATTAACCCAGAGCCCAGTACCAATTTTTGTTTTTTCCTTGTTTTTGAGTTTTACAGAAAAGGAATATCAAGCGTAGTCCAAATGGAATAAAAAATTATGGTGGTTTTTTATGGACCAAAAGACACCCACGGAGCTTGGATATCAAACCATAAGATTCCCTAGGAGGCCACAAGCCTCAAGGGCATGACCACCCCCCTGGGCGCGCCCACCAGGCTTGTGGGACCCTCGGGAGTCCACCGACCTCCCTCTCAGCTCTATAAATCCTCAAATATTCCAAAAAAACCAATGCAGAACCTAGAACATTAGTTCCGCCGCTGCAAGCCTCCAGATCCACGAAAAACCAATCAGGAGCCCGTTCCAGCACCCTGCTGGAGGGGGATACCATCACCGGAGGCCATCTTCATCATCCCAGCGGTCTCCATGATGAGGAGGGAGTAGTTCACCCTTGAGGCTGAGGGTATGTACCAGTAGCTATGTGTTTGATCTCTCTCTCTCTCTCGTGTTCTTGAGATGGCACGATCTTGTTTTACCGCGAGCTTTATTGATATAGATTAAATCATATGGAGTTTTCCCATCTCTATCTTCTTGTGATGAATTGAGTTTTCCCATTGAAGTTTTCTTATCAGACTGAGTCTTTAAGGATTTGAGAACACTTGATGTATGTCTTGCAATGGGATATCCGTGGTGACAATGGGATGTTCTACTGATTCACTTGATGTATGTATTGGTGATCAACTTGCGGGTTCCGTGACCTTGGGAATCTATGCATAGGGGTTGACACACGTTTTTGTCTTGACTTTCCGGTAGAAACTTTGGGGCACTCCTTGAAGTTCCTTGTGTTGGATTGAACATGATGATCCTGAAATTATGTGATGCATATCGTATAATCAAGCCCATGGGTACTTGTGGTGACAATGGACTATCTAGGTGACATTAGGGTTGTGGTTGATATGTATCTTAAGGTGTTATTTTAGTACGAACTCTAGGGCTGTTTGTGACACTTATAGGGACAACTCATAAGATTTATTAGAAAAAATAACATTGAGGTGGTTTCGTACCCTACAATAATTTCTTCATTAGTTCTCCGCTATTTGTGACTTTGGAGTGAACTCTTTGTCGCACATGAGGGATTTACATATGATTCAACTATGTTAGTATTGTTGAGAGAACTTGCACTAGTGAAAGTATGGACCCTAGGACTTGTTTCCAAGCATTTATACAACGTTTTGCTCGCCGATTACTATATGTTACCTTGCTTTTTTTATATTTTCAGATTACAAAAACCTATATCTACCATCCATATTACACTTGTATCACCATCTCTTCGCCGAACTAGTGCGTCTATACGATTTACCATTGTATTGGGTGTGTTGGGGACACAAGAGACTCTGTGTTATTTGGTTGCAGGGTTTCTTGAGAGATACCATCTTCATCCTACACCTCCCACGGATTTATAAACCTTAGGTCATCCACTTGAGCGAAAATTGACATTGTCCTACAAAACTCTGTGCTTGGAGGCCCAACACGAGTCTACAAGAACAAGGTTGTGTAGTAGACATCAAGCTCTTTTTTCTGGCGCCGTTGACGGGGGAGGTGAGTGCTTGAAGGTATATCCTTAGATCATGCAATCAAATCTTTTAGTTCTTGTTTTTCACTAGTTTGGTTTTATAAAACAAAACTACAAAAAAATGGAATTGAAGTTGCCTCGTATGCTTCATCTTTTTAATGTCTTTCATGAAAATGATGGAAAGGAAAATTGTGCTCAAGTGTTAGAAGAAGAAGTTATTAAAATGTTTGGCACTAAATATTTGATTTATGAGCATGATAGTGATATTCTTAGTATGAATTCTCTGAATATTCATGTTACTAATGATATGCAAATCCACAAGCTTGGGGATGCTTTGTTTGATGAAGATGCTATTTTTAGCCTCCCAAGTTTTGATGAGCAAAACTATTATAATTATGACATGCCTCCTATCTATGATGATTATTGTGATGAAAGATATGATATAAAGAATAATGGTAACCATGAAACTTGTAATCATGATTTTAATATTCAAAGTGGTTATGTCAATGAAGCATGTCCTGATAGTTATTTTGTTGAGTTTGCTCCCACTATTTTGAATGAGAAGAAAATTGCTTATGTGGAGAGTGACAAATTTTCTATGCTTGTGCATCATAAAAATAATGATTAATGTGCTGGTTATATTGTGTAATTTCTTCATGATGCTACTGAAAATTATTATGAGGGGGGAACATATGCTTATAGGAATTGCAACAATATCAAGTTTCTTCTCTATGTGTTGAAATTCTTGAAGATATGCTTGTTTTCCCTTCCTATGCAAGATGATTTTTGCTCCCATAAATTGTTTTCTCACAACATCCCTATGCATAGGAAGTGGGTTATACTTAAATTTTCTTGTCATGAGATTCATGATGCTCTTTTGCATGTCTCTATTACTATTCCTATGTGAGCATCATTGAAATCATCATGCCTAGCTAAAAGGCATTGAAGAAAAAGCGCTTGTTGGGAGACAACCCAACACTTTTAGTTTATATTTTTGTGTGTTCACATGATTAAGGTACTGTGTTAATCATGTTTTATGTCTTTTATTTCGATAAAGTGCCAATTAAAGCCTTTGGGATAGTGTGGATACATGGTTGTTTGATTATGTGCAAAAATAAAAAGTTTCGCATCCATTATATGAATTATCTGATTTTACTGGAGCATCAAATAATTCTGAAATTTTTCAAAACATTTCTATGCAAATTATGTGATATTTGCTAAGTTCTCAGAATTGCAATAGTGAGGGAAGTATGGTGATCATTCAGATCTTTACAGGCTGTTCTGTTTTTGACAGATTCTGTTTTGCATGCATAGTTTGCTTGTTTCAAGTGTTCCTATAGCTTATATTAAGTAATATAAATTTTGGTAATTGTATAATACATTAGGTATGATGTGGGAACAATTATGAATCTTCTATTTACAGTACGAAAGTGAATGATCTTTGTTTATTATACTAACCCATCTCATGAAGTTCCGTTAAGTTTTGTATGATTGATGTTTTCAAGTTTTGGGTGAGACACCGATATGAGGAGAATAAGGAGTGACAATAACCTAAGATTGGGGATTCCCAAGGCACCCCCAAGGTAATATCCAAGGAAGACTCAAGCGCCTAAGCATGGGGATGCCCCGGAAGGCACCCCCTCTTTCGTCTTCAACACTATCGGTATATCTTACTTGGAGCGATAATTTTTTTCGTCACACAATATGTGCTTTGCTTGGATATTCATTATATTTTGTTACTTTATGTTAGGTATTATTGATAATCTAGTTTTTCAATAAAAATTTCCAAGAATTGCCTTTAGGATGCTTGCATTGCATGTTTTGATGAGTGCTATGTAAAACTAGAAACTTTGGCTGTTGTGTTTGAATTTACATATTTTACTGGAACGTGGAAAGTTTCTGAAATTGTTACAGTGTATGATAATATAAAATTTATATCATGTCCTAAAACTTCATAATTGTTTGAGTTACAAAGGTACACTGTTTTCATAAATTGCTACAGACTGTTCTCTTCAGACAGATTGTTGTCATAGTTTTGTTATCTACTTATCCTATAGTTTCCATAGCCTATATTAGTAGATATAAATTGTGGAAATGATAGTACACAGTACCTAATGTTTTAAAATTATTATTCAACTTGTCTTGGAAGTACATAAAGTGTTGATTTATTATTATGTGTACTAACCTATCTCACGAGTTCTTTTTGAGTTTTGTGTGGATGAAGTTTTTGAGAATAGGTGAAACCGTGGTATGAGAGGATTGAACGAGATACAAAAGCTCAAGCTTGGGGATGCCCAAGGCACCCCAAGTAAATATTGCAAGAACTCTCAAGCATCTATGTTTGGGGATGCTATGCATCCCACCTCTCTTCATCAACAATTATCGGTTAGCCTATGTTGAGCCTAAATTTTTATTTGTTCACATGATATGTGCTATTCTTGGAGTGTTATTTATTTTATTTTGCTCTCTGTTTAATAAAATGCAAACGATCTGAAAAGTGTCTATTGAGGGAGAGAGAGTCCTCACATAGCTCCTTAATTGTTTGACTACTCATATCCTTTGAGACTAGCTTATCATTTGCTCATGTGCTTTACTTAAATTTGTTTGAGCTTGTCGAATAAACAATGGAAATACGTGAAACTAGTCCAAAAGTTATAGATATCCAAGGAGGATATAATAAATGCTTTCATGAAGATCATGGGACAAATTAAACTTGATTCTTTGTAATAGTTTTGAAACATGATGATAGTAATATGTGAGTCATATTAGTGAATAATTATGCTTAGTAAGAATATTGGTGTTAAGGTTTGTGATTCCCTAGCATGCACAAAAGTCAATAGTTATGAAATAAAGTGACATCCTACTAGTGGTGCATTATTCGGTGTTAGTTATGACTCAATGCTCACTTATGTGATTTTTCGTTCCTCCGTTTGGTTGCTTCCCAATCTATTTGCTAGCCTTCATTTGTACTAAGTAGAAATACTACTTGCGCATCCAAAATCCTTAAACCAAGTTTTGCCTTATGAGTCCACCATACCTATCTATATGCGGTATTTCCATGCCGTTCCAAGCAAATTTGTATGTTCCATCTCTAAATCTTGAAAATAATTTTCTCTTTTGTGTGCTCGTACCACTCATGAAACGGTGGGGAGTATCCAATATTTTTCCATGCTAGGTGTGCTATTCTCACGATATGTGTGGATTAACTATCATTCACGAGAAATTGGCTGGTATTCGGGATTCCCAGTCCCATACTCAAAAATCAAACCAAAATATAACGAAACAAAACTCCCCCTAGGAACGTTATTGGTATGGACGGTACCCATGGATTCGGCTCGTCGTTGAGTGTGATTGATTGGTGGAGGGGGAGTAAAGATTATACCATTATGTGTGGGAACCGCCTATAATGTATCTAGCATGCAAAGTATTGTGACCTACTTCGTCGTTTTCGTTCACATAAAAGCATGCCACTCAAAATATTTTTCTCTATCAATATAAACCTTGAGCTCTGGCACCTCTAAAAATCCCTACTTCCCTCTACGAAGGGCCTATCTATTTACTTTATGCAATTTTTATTTTTGCTTGGAGTCTTCATCTTCTCTTATAAGCACCAACTAGGAAGCACTATGATCGTACTTGAGCACTGGGCATAGCTAATATTTTAGTGTGTTTCATGAATGGATCGATGATTGGGCATGATGGGCTAGGGATAACTTTCTTTAGTGTTGATATTTTGAAAGACATGGTTGCTTGTTGACATGCTTGACTATTGAAGTCATTATGTTAATCTAGACTATTGCTTTGAGTCATTTACAAGTTCAAATGTCCATGTTATACAAGAAGGAAAGAATATGATGAACATGTTAGGCACCATTCCACATCGAAAGTTCTATTTTTATCATTTACCTACTCGAGGACGAGTAGGAATTAAGCTTGGGGATGCTGATACGTCTCCAATGTATCTATAATTTTTGCTTGTTCCATGCTGTTATATTATCATTCTTGGATGTTTTAAAATCATTTTACCACAACTTTATATTATTTTTGGGACTAACCTATTAACCCAGAGCCTAGTGTCAGTTTCAGTTTTTTCCTTGTTTTTGAGTTTTACAGAAGACGAATATCAAACGGAGTACAAACGGAATAAAAATTTACGGTGATTTTTTATGGACAAGAAGACACCCATGGAGCTTGGAGATGAAGCCAAAAGATTCCCGAGGAGGCTACAAGCCTCAGGGGCGTGACCACCCCCTGGGCGCGCCCACTAGGCTTGTGGGCCCCTGGGGAGTCCACCGACCTCCCTCTCAGCTCTATAAATCCTCAAATGTTCAAAAAAAACAACTGAGAACCTAGAACGGGAGTTCTGCCGCCACAAGCCTCCATAGCCACGAAAAACCAATCAGGAGCTCGTTCCGGCACCCTGTCGGAGGGGGAAACCATCACCAGAGGCCATCTTCATCATCCCGGCGGTCTCCATGACAACGAGGGATTAGTTCACCCACGGGGCTGAGGGTATGTACCAGTAGCTTTGTGTTTGATCTCTCTCTCTCGTGTTCTTGAGATGGCACGATATTGATGTACCAGGGGCTTTATTGATATAGATTGAATCATATGGAGTTTTCCCCTCTCTATCTTGTTTTGATTAATTGAGTTTTCCCTTTGAAGTTTTCTTCTCGGATTGAGTCTTTAAGGATTTGAGAACACTTGATGTATGTCTTGTGATTGGATATCCGTTGTGACAATGGTATGTTCTATTGATTCACTTGATGTATGTTTCGGTGATCAACTTGTGGGTTCCATAACCTTGGTAATCTATGCATAGGGGTTGACACACATTTTTGTCTTGACTTTCCGGTAGAAACTTTGGGGCACTCCTTGAAGTTCTTTGTGTTAGATTGAACATCATGAATCTGAAATTATGTGATGCATATGATTCAACTATGTTAGTATTGTTGAGAGAACTTGCACTAGTGAAACTATGGACCCTAGGCCTTGTTTCCAAGCATTTATACAATGTTTTGCTCACTGTTTACTATTTGTTACCTTGCTATTTTTATATTTTCAGATTACAACAACCTATACCTACCATCCATATTACACTTGTATCACCATCTCTTCGCCGAACTAGTGCGCCTATACAATTTACCATTGTATTGGGTGTGTTGGGGACACAAGAGGCTCTTTGTTATTTGGTTGCAGGGTTTCTTGAGAGAGACCATCTTCATCCTACACCTCCCATGGATTGATAAACACGAGTCTACAAGAAGAAGGTTGTGTAGTAGACATCACCGACCAAGGATTGACCTCCTATAACGCCGCCATCGCCGACCGATCGAGGATGGACTCCCTATAACGCCGACACCAGATTGACCTCCTATCCGTCACCCACTGCCTCTATCGGCGCCGACATCTCTATGAGCATAACGTATTGGGGGGGTTCCGTAGAGCAGCCATATGTACCGGGAAGAACATCACAAACGGTCATGTTACGGAAACCGTGTATCACACATGTTCTATCTCACACGATTTGATTTGGGAAACCGTGTGCCATATACAATAGAATGGGACAAATAGTTCACCCGAATATTATCATCAGATCCCCATAGTTTCCCCCTATTCCACAAATCCCTATATAGCTTCAAAGTCCCTAGCATGGATGTTACATTGGGGAAATGCGGATGAGTGGTGTTGATGGTTTCAGTGCAGCTGCACCGGTTCGTATAGCGCTATTGGCAGCGCCATGGCGGCGCAACCATGATGGCGGTCACCACCGAGCACTTGCCTAATGTCACCAGGAGGCCGGCTTACTACAGATCCGAATCATCTTGTCAGGTCCCAATCATTTGTCATCTTTTTAGCATGACACACACACACACACACAGGAAATTGATCAAATGTTGGATCCAAAGTTTGACTCTAGCAGACTCCCACAACATGAGTTTGATTCCTAGTTTTGCACCACCAAGAAGTAGCAAAAGATTAGTTGTCTACACGGACACACTCCGCTCGACGTGTATGCACGAAAGGATTCGACATTGGCAGACGGTTTCTTGGTTGCCCCTTAGAGGTTAGTGATAAGTTCATCCCTGAAGTTCAGTTAATGCCCCAATTCATCCTGATTATTGAACATTCTCAGGGATATGAGGCTTGTGCCTTTGTTAACTGGCTGGATGATGAATGGCATGGTAGGGCTCAAAGTGTTATCACCAAGCATGCATAAGATAACGTAAAGTTGAGGAAGAAACTGAGTAATCTGGAGTGTACAATCACTACGATGAAGCAAGAAAGAAACAATCACAAGCAACAGATGAAAGCAAGAGACAAGAAGGAACTAGCATGTGTAGTTGTAGTTGCAGCATTAGCCATCTTCTATGCGTTGTTTGCAATAATAATTAGGGGGTTTGTTTGATTATTAATGGCTACATCAATAAGCAGAGCTTATCTATTGCTTACCAATTGTCCTATGTTAAATGCTTACTATTTCATACCCGTTGTGTTTCATATAAGCTGTGTGTAGTTAAACAAAGCATCTAGCGAACTATGTAAACTCCTAAAATATACACATGTGAAACATTTGGCATATCTAGAACTGCACAATAGCGGAAATTTAGAGTGATATACCGGGTGCACACAATTGCGGTTGATTATATCAAAATTCTAACCACCAGCCAAGGCACCAATATAATCTGTCAATCCCCCACTTCAATAGCCATTCCTCTTGTAATACTTCAGTTGCCACCATCTTCATCGTCCCTGTCGGCCACTCTAAACTTCCACGCACTCTGAAATCTCGCTTTCTTCCGGTTGTTTAATTACGTAGTGGAGCAATGTCGAGCGACAACGAGGACGACAGTTCCGCCAGTCTGGGGTCAACCACAGAATCATCGCCCTTGTCTTCCATGAGTCCGACATCAAGCCCTGCCTCCATTTTATCCGGCTCACGGAAGGGATGCCACCTCCGGAGTCATCAGATGACGACCAGTCAAACGAGGAGCCTCTGAAGGACAACGAATACGACAATGATGATGAGGAGGAGGAATTTTCAAACAAGGAGGAGGACGCCGATGAGCCTCCAAATGACGAACAAGATGACGACGATGATCAGGAGGAGGAATTGTCCAACAAGGAGAATGACGATGGCGATGAAAATCCAGCGGTTAGCGGTAAGAAGCGTCCACGTCAAGATGATGGCATGGGGCCATGTAACAACGAGAAGAAGAAGTAAAACAGACCATAATCCTTAAACCTGTTGTCACTTGTCATATTTATTCCTTAACTCCGTCCACCTTATCAATCTCATCGCAAACAGTTAAGAATACAGATTCGTTAGTGATCATTCACAATATCACACACATTTGGTTTCTTGAATTGTGTGCAATGTCGAGCACACAATTCAAAACAACAAATTGTATGCGTTGTCTAGAATTATAGCACACAATTCTAATTATCGAACTGTTTGCAGCCTACCACACAGACCTTGTTAGGCCGCACCATTTGTGTTCTTACGTATCATCATAAACAGTTCATATGAGGGACTTGTATGTCGTACATCACACACATTTATATTTGATTAACCATTTGTATCATTGTGCCTCATCACAAGCAGTTCTTAAAAGTCAACTATCTGCCATAGATTACACACGCAATTTTTTTCTGAATCGTATTTGATGGATCCTACACAGCACACAGTTCGTGTCATTGGCGACGGTCCTTGAGCTATATAGTTTACAATTCATGCATCACACACAGTTTCGTCGAAGGGTCTCTGAGTCCAGTGTCGCGTTAGCAGCATCCTTCAGTAGTGAAATTTAAATTGTGGAGTTTCTCCTATTGATCTAAAACTTCGTGGACATGTCCTAATCCTCTAATAATGCATCCACACCAAGTGGTGCATCAAGGAGAGCAAATCCACTTGTCCAAATCTCCCTAAACCCATTTGTGTTGATTCCAAGAATTTCGTGATATTACATTGCCAACTTTACCCATTGGGCCCCAAACTTTTTATACATGTTATATTACCATAAACTAGGCCACCACATAAAGTGGTGCATCAGGGAGAATGGATTTGCAAAGCTAGATCCAAGAAAATCCATTTCTGCCCATTTCTAGGGTTTACAATGTTTATATTGTCAACTTGGCTCAATTGAGTTCAAACCTTGTGATCCATCTCATATTTACCCACCATTTGATCCTATTAAATATCATAGTAAGTGAGTAATCTTTTCTTGCCAAACATCCATCAAATACCTTCTAGTGAAATAGTAAACTCCCCATTTTCACCACATTTACTATTCTGCTAGCTCTCAATTTTTTACCACATTCCCTCATGACCCTATTCTATCTCTAGTAAGAAACCTAGCCCCCCAGCTCAATAATTGGTGGGGTAAAACCCCCAATTACCCCTCCTGGACAACAAGTTTTCCCATCTCCCTCAAGTTTTTCTCTCCTATGGACCCCCCAGAGCATCCAATGCTCTCTCCACTTTGTATGCACCCTACTAGACCCTCTAGACACTAGTAGCCGCGTCCATGACACCCATGGCATCCCATTTGCCTGCTATGGAGCATGCTACAGTGCACCAGAGCACTGTAGCAACGCCCATCCCCACCTCCCAACTACCTCGGGCACACCCCTCTCGCCAGCTGGTCGGGCTCGACGTCTGGGACACGCAACACTCCTGTCCCCCTCCTGTCAGCCCCTCTGCGACCTCTCCTCGCATGCGCACGACACCGCCCTAGCGCACCAGTGAGCATGCTTACATGTGCGATGAACTGGTCCTCACCATCTCCTTCTCTCCCTCTCCCCAGTCATGGATGACATTCACCAACGCCCTAAACATGCTCCCGCGGAACTCCGTGCCCTACATCAATGGTAGTGGCTGATCCGGCACATGAGCTCATGGTGCACCACCACCCTCCCTATAAAAGCCACCCTAATCCCCTACTGCACCTCTCTTGAGACCCCTCTCTCCCTCGAACCGCTTGGGCCTCCCCATTCCTCCTCCCGCACTCTTGTCACATCCCTAACTAGATGTCATAGGATAGCATGTGTGTGCATCATGTTTCAATTTTGCATCAACATGAAATGGGGGCTAAAAGAAACCCCAAGCTCATATTTGAATCAAATTAATTCAAAGTTGTGAAAACTCAACAAATTCAATATGCCCTTACAAAATGTTCCCTATGTCTGATAATTATGGACATGATTATAACAAGGGCCATTTTAAATATTTGAACAACTATAGCAATATAAAAATAAATGATAAAGCCTGTGAAATGCCAAATAAAGCATTATCATTATTTTATATGTCAAAATATCCTGAAACTTTTTATTGGAGTTTGAAGTATTCAAACTTGATATTACAAAAAGTTTGGGATATTTTAGAAAAGTATTTGTACATGAAAAGAAAATAAAACAAATGTCAGAATTAGAAAACAAAAAGTAAAAGAAAAAAAGGGAAAGGAAACCTACCTAGGCCCAGGCCAGGCCGGCCCACCTAGCCCAAGGAGGTTGTCGTCCTTCTGACAACCAGGAGGATGGGCGTGTGGCCGGAGCGCGCGCGCGGGCGTGCCTCCATGCCAGCAGCTGCCTGCCTGCCTCTCCCTCGCTAGCGCGACGGGGATAAGCTCAGAGAGTCGTACCCATCGACCTCTCCCTCTTTCTCTCGCTCGCCTCTCTTCCTATCCCCCTCTATCGCCATAGCCACCGAAGCTCCGCCGCATAGCCCCGTCGCTCAAGCCGCTCCCCTGTCTCGCTAGGTATCTCCAGAGCTCCGCCTCATCGCCCTCTTCCTTCTCGCGAAGCCGCGGATCATCGGGAGCTCCCCATCACCTCATCGTTGCCATCCTCAACCTCCGTCCACCGGCGAAGAAGTGAAGCTCGCAGTTGCTCCAGGCCTTCCCCGAGCCCACTCTCGACGCCGCTGCAACCGTCGTGAGCCCATGGTCCTTTCCCCCTTCGATAGGTCATTCTAGCACAGGATCCTCTCGGGTCCGAGAGCTCCTCGCCGCCGGCGAGGATGTGGCCATCGCTGCAATGGCCCAAGCTCGCAACTAAGCACGTAGTCGTGCTTAGGATGATCCCAGGCAGCTCTAGGAACCCTCAGGTGGCTCGTTTGAGCTCCAGCTCGACGAGCCTGTGCTCGTCCGAGCTCCGGCAGTCGCCGTGCTCATCGCCGGCGCCTATTCCGGCCATCCCAGCCCCTGGGAGGTGTCGGGCTCGATGCGCGCGAGTGAGCAGAGTAGATCGGTGCCCTCCGCCGTCTGTTTGGTCGTCAGAGGAGGAATCCCGACCCCCTTCGCCATCCCTGACATCGTTGGCGGCTCAATGCCGATGAGTCAGCCAGTTTGACCACCAGGGGATTGACCCCTGGGTCACTTGCAAGTGGGGCCGGGCCCTATTAGTCAAATCCCGATTAGCAGTTTAATTAATTAATATATATAATTAATCTAATTAGTCACTAACCAGTGGGACCAGTGTTGATTAAGTAATTAGGATTAGTTTTAATTCTCTAATTAAGTGATTGAGTCACTAACATGAGGGCCCCACCCTATCAGGTTTGACCTAGCTTGGTCAGCCGACCTGCTGACGCCATGATGACATCAGGCTGATGAAATAAAAGGAATTTCTAGTTTTAAAATAATTCCAGAAAATGTTTAAAACTTCAAAAATTCAGATAAATTAATCTGTAACTCAGATGAAAATAAATTATATATGAAAAATTATCAGAAAAATCCAATGAATCTAATGGTGCTATTATCATGCAGGTTAGAGCAACCTATGTAGAAAAACATTAACATTTGCTAATAGGTTAATATATGGAATTTGAAATGAAGAATGATTTTGAACCTATATTCAAACTCACTTCAAATTAACTTCGACATTAGCTACATCAGATCATCCATACATGCTGCCATGTCATGATGATGCATCATATTGTTCAACTTGCATTTATTGATTGCTATTTATCAGCATTACGGTAGGCCCTGCTTCTGAGGATACACCCGAGTATTCCAACGAAGGAGAGAACCTTCCCGCTAACCAGCAAGGCAAGCAATCCCCTTGATCATTCCGGTAATATCCCTCTCTCGCTCCTGCTGTTGTTTACTGCATTAGGACAAACATTCACTTGTCTGTCATACACGATAGATGAACCTATTCTTTTGCATGACCTGTCATTGTCACAGTAAATAGATAAACCTAGCATACCTAGTAGATGCTTGTGCCATGATGTGCTTAGCTTACTTTGTCTGCTATGCTTGCTATGCCTAGAGTTGTGTCAGGTCTCTTTCATCTAGGTGATGAACTGGAGTGAAACCATGTTGTTCTGATGTGATAAGCTTACGATGAGCTCGATTTGGTAAAGGTAGCGATGAGAGGCTTTGTAGGAGTACATAGCAGGTTGTCTCATTGGGATCATTCTTAGGAACTGAGTTTCGTGTTTGTGATCCAAGACTAGATACTACCACACGTTGGGATACTTAATTGACCCTCTCGACTTATGAGTCGCTTAGTCCTTAGTCCAGGAGTTGCAAGTAGTTTCTGGTGTTTATAGCATGCTGGAGGTCGTGCGTAGCGCTAACCCTAGGGGTGGGTTACGATGCGGTAGGCAGTGGCACGGTGTACCAAGGGTGACCCGAATGGTGGGTTTGGGAACCATGCGCACATCGTTTGGGGCCGTAGCGGAAACTTCGGCCAGACTTCCATGCGGGTTCAGTCTGAAATAGGCGATAGCCTAGACTAGAGGTCTTATGCGATTGACGGTCGTGGCCGACTCCCTCGCTGGGCTTCCGCTTGAAGGTTGCCGATGTGCATGGTTTTATGAGCACACATCGATACGTGGAGAGAGCATGTGTGAAGAAGTACACCCCTGCAGGGTAGGACACTATTCGAATAGCCCTGTGCTCGGATATGGACTACTTGGAAAGCTTATGTTGTTCATAGATAATCAAATGGATACTCATAAAAATATCAAGACAAGTGTGAGTACCATGGATGCACTCTTCCAGTAGAGGGAAGTGAATCCATGGTGGTGTATTATCATGGAGTTAGTGGACTCGTGTGCGATATCTAAAATTTAAACAAAGAGTTAAAATTGTGTAGTGTAGGTTAGCCATGACTCAAAGCTGGCATTGCTGCATAAACTCCATCACCCCCTTTGTTGATACATGAGCATGAATAGACTAGGTCTGCTTTAAAGACTTGCTGAGTACGTTTGTACTCATGTTTGCTTAATAAATGTTGCAGATGAGACCCAGGACCAAGCAGGTGGGTTCTTTCTAGATGTCGACGATGCCGAATAGGTGGTGTCCTAGCTACGACCCTATACCCTGTGGCGGGCTGTAGATAGTTAGGCCATGTGCCTTTTACCCTTTCATCTGTCTGTACTCACACAGTTTATGCTTCAGCTTGGTTTGTAAGAACTTGTTTGTATGACTTGAGTGTCGGGTCATGTGACCCCTATCTACAAGAACATATTACACAAGGCTCGTTACAGCCCTTAAATAAAAATTGTTGTATGGTTATGTTGTGATGCAATGGTTGTATCTATGCATATCGGGCATGTCGTGCATACGTATGACGTGCAACAGTATGTATGGGATCAGACACCTAATCGTGTGCCTTTAGTAGTACTCTTTACGGGAAACTGCCTCTTTGTGCTTCCACCGAGCCATGGTAGCTTGCTACTGCTCCAGATAGATTGATTGACCGGCATGTATCCTTGTTTCCTGCTGTGTCTGTCCCTTCGAGGAAATGTCTCGTAGTGTAATGGAGTCCCTGTAGCCTGCTATGACTCGTCTACGTGCAGTGATGGCATTTATGTCTCATTGCGTAATGGAGTCCTTGTAGCTTTCTATGACTCGTCTACACACGCTTGAGGCCGACACCTGCATTGTTGGGTTACGTATGCCTGTTTCCATACGGATGTGCCACTTGGGTTCTATGAGTAGTCATGTTGGCCCGGGTTCTCTATCGTTTGACTGCGAGCGACATGTTCACATACGTGAGCCAAAAGACGCAAATGGCCCCGGCTAAGGTAAGGCTGCAGCCGTGGAGCTTACCGTCCGTGAGGCGCAAAGTGATGTGATATGTTACAGTCTGGATTCATATGACTTAGGATCGGGGTGCCGACAGCTCTCCTCCTTCTCGTTTGCCGGTGATGCTCGTCTCGGCCTTGCCCAAAATCTGGATTTCCCGAGCCCCTCCCCTCTGTTGACTTCATCGGGGCATTCCCCTCACCTCTAAGAGCTCCCTCGTGACCTTCTTCCGTTTTCCGGTGGCCTCAAGCCCTCTTCCCGAGGCCGCCATCATCGGCCTCCACCACGACAGAAGCCGCACTCACCACGGCGCTCCCCGACGGGAATAGGCCCGCCAGGTGGGTGTGGGGCTCTTCCCTGATCCTGCCGTCGGCCGGAGCTTCACCGGAGGTGGCCCCAGCTGCCGGAACAACGTCGGTGGGCGCTTTGCCTTGCCTCCTATTTCGCCGCTGCTTGAGCGGGAGGGAGAAGAAGGACCCGATAGTTGGGCCCACTGTTTAAGTGGAGACCCCTCAGCGAGGTTACGCCTTCATCCAGGGATAGCGTACTTCCCAAGTGAGCCTTCGATGTCGCCTAACCCCCCCCCCCATGTGTGGGTGAACTGATTGGCCGACCTAGTCGCCAGTCTGCGCCCTAAGCGCCATTTAGTCCTCTAGGTAATTTCCATTCCCCCCTTTTTATTTTTTCTGATAAGACTCATAAATCCATAGAAAAATTATTTCAAGCCCAAATTTGGTGATTAAAATTTCTGCAGATTCCTAAAATCATGTTGTATCCAAAAACATGGCTTACATATTTTTCCTGCTAAATTTCCTATATAGTTTATATTTAAATTTGAATTTGAACTATATAATGCCCCACTTATAAAATCCCTAGAGCATTAATATCAACTTCACATGGAGTGATTCAAATTTCTAGAGGCACTAAATGTCATGCCCTATTTGTCTAGCCATGGTTAACATGTTTACCATGCAATGATTATGTTAGACCAAATTAATAGACTCATTTTCCATTTATTTCATCTTGAGAAATTCATATAAAAATCATCCCAAATCCAAATCTAGTGAAACCACTTTCTAATTGTATCTAAAATCATGCCCTATTTATTTTGTGCATCAACTCATTTTTATAAAAAAACTTTCTTGTGAACTTCTTATATGATCTTCATATGCTTCATTTCCACCATTTAAAAAGCCTCATTGGTCCAACTCGAGTAGAGCACCAGAGATGTCCAAGAAAAATAAAATTCCTAGTTATAGAGAACTTTTATTTTCTGCCAACTATGTTGATTATTATGGTTGTTTCCGGCGGTAGTTGACGAAGTAGACGAAGTGCTCGGAATTGGACGAGAAGTGTGTGAAGACCTCGAAAACTTTGCTAGGCCAGGAAAGCAGCCCTTTGATGATGGCTATGAAACCCTTTTATTGCATGACATATAACACTTTATTTCATGATGTTGATATTTCTGATGTGGTGACCACTTCGGTGGGATGCCCCCAATAGTTTCTTGTTGATACTTACATCGTGCATGACCCTACCTCCTTATGAGGGTTATGCAGGTGGGTGTAGATAGGCTGCTTAGTAGATGCTACACAAAGTGGGATGGGAATATGCATGGTGATGGAAACGAAAGAGTTTTGAATGACTTTTCGAAAAACCGGGTGCGTGCCACTAATGCCCGAGGGAGATTATGATGAGCTAGGTAACCACTTGATAATGAAGTGGTGTAACGGAGCAAGTGCGTGTATGTCTTTTGAAAACATATTACATTTAAGATTTGTCGACCGTTCCCAACCTTACATGTACAACTACGATACCCCTTATGGGACGGGGCTTTGTTGATTACTTTGATCGTTACTAACAGAGAGCCCGAATTACTAGTGGAGGGAGTGACGTGGTCACTCTCGATATGTGGTTGTGCTGCAAAGGACGGTCATGGGCTGTTTTCACAGACACGGGGCACACCGTTGGTCCCTGCATGGACGTTACTTGTGATGTACATCATGTGGGCTGTGTGCCAATGGTTGGACTCTATCGTCAAGGGAAAGGCATTGTTTGGGTACTTACCTCGGGTATGAACAATACCGCGAGTCGTGGCTTGACACGGAAGTTTCCGGAGTCCTGCGGGTAAAGTGTGCAACCTATGCAAAGTATAAAACTATTCGAATAGCCATGTCCATGGTCAAGGATAGTTGGGTGCTGCTACTTAAACTATGTCCAGTGTTTCCACAACTCAGTGTGCGAGTTGGTAACAAAAGATGACACTTGAGTTAAGTCGGATGATTTGATATGATGACTAAACATGAGATGTTCAAAACCTGCTTATGATGATATCTGTAACTCGTTCATATGGATATCTTCCAACTATTGATGCATTCTTACATAATTAATTTAATCATGTCACTACACTCACAATTTAGCTTTTAGCAAAATTACGTACTTAGTCCTATATCATGCATTGTTATTGCCTTGTACCAAAACATTAGGACAAAACATAGGTTGTTTTTAGCAAAATTACGTACTTAGTCCTATATCATTAAAAGTACTCATTGGTTTTCCACTGGTTATTTTATTGTCCAGGCATGAAATACTAGGTTATGATGAAGATTACCTTGGTGACATACATGCGAGATAGGACGATTCCCAGTCAGATTGCATGTAGTGTTAAGGAAGATGGCAATGGGTTCACGCTATCATTGAAGATTTTTTGTTGCAAGCATATGAAGACTTGGCCATGTGGGACATATTTGAGTAAAACGATACGTAACGGATGTAAGACTCATGTTATTCAGTTTATGTGTGTTAAGTGAGCATTGATCTCTAGGATCGCTATGCATGTAAATTTGGTGACCATGACCTATTAGTCGGGGTCCCCATAGAGCTGGTATCACAGCCATCCAGACTATCGGAAGTCCTTAGTTAGTATGGACGTTAGTTAGATGAAAACTATTTTCCAGACCCTTCAAATATCACTTAAAAACCTCTATATTTCTCACCTCTCCTAAATTATCAAAGGAAATGAAGGTTTCTTCCTTAGCACTTCCACCCTCATTCTCCTGACCCCCCCTCATCTAGTTCTTCAAAAATATACAAATGGTCACTACTACCCTTGTACCCCTGACGACTGAATTCCTTGACATCCTTGTGTGTAACCTGTAAGGGAGCCACCTTGCCAGACATTGGCCCACATATCTCGGACACAAGGTGGTGACACCAGACAAGGAGGTACCAACAAAAGATACCTTCTTGAAGGATGAGGATATCAAGACTCAGAACATTGTGACACCCTCGACACTGCCCCAAGGTGATGCCACCTTGGGCTACGATGATCAGGGCAGAAGACATGCAATGTCATGGTACACATCACTGATAGGGAAACCTTGTCCTTACCATCGTTGTGTCGTCAACCACCGGTGGATGAGAACCTCACCATTTGGTCCGCCTCACCATATTGAGTAGGAAAACGGTTCTCTTCATTCCCCGCTCTTGGTGTCGATATTATCATCAACATGACCGACAAGGTGGAATGCTGTCATGCCTAGTTGATGTCATCCCATAAAGGATTGCCCACTTGGAACTCTCAGTGTATTGGAAGACAAGAAGGCATTGACACGATTATTGTCACGCCCAAGATGCGACCCTATCCTTGTTTTGGCTCGAGGGCCTCGACAAGGATAGGAGCGCATCTCATCGTGTTGCAAGAATGGATATCAATACAAGTACATGTACAAAAGAGATGAGTATATGGAATTGGCTTAGACTCGCCACAAGCTACATCAATGTCACATCAATACAACAACATCTTCAAACATCATACAAAGGAGCAGGGTCTGACTATGGACAAAACCAAATGATAAAATAACATCCATCCTTGCTATCCCAGGCTGCCACCTTGCTATCCCATGATGAAGAAGAAGAACTCCAAATGAAAACAAGCATCGCGATCACATCAAAGCATCGCATTACCTATACCAACAAATGTTGTTGTAGTAATCTGTCAGCCATAGGGACTCAGCAATCTCATTTCCAATGGTATCAAGACTAGCAAAGCTTAATGGGTGAGGTATGGTTAAGTGGCGAGGCTGCAACAAGCAACTAAGCATTTATTTGAGTGGCTAACTTATGAATACAGAAAGTAAAGTATGGTGGTCTATGCATAACGGACGTGAACTAGTAATGATCACTATGTGATCCTGAACACCTACTTACGTCAAACATAACCCCACTATGTTCTCTTTCGGATAAGGACTCACAAGAAGAGACAGTCACGGTTACGCACATAGTTGGTGTATTTTATTAGAGTTTACTTCAAGTTTGCTATGACTGGGTGTCAAACAAAGTTTCCAAGTTGCCACATAATAGCGGGCATGGCTTTCCGAAAGATTTAACCCAGCAAGGGTGCTCCAACTCATCCATCACAAATTAACCACATGCCACGTTGGAATTCCTCAACCGCGGAATCACATGTAGGATTTGCAGATAGCCGAAGTGTTGTCGAAATCCCGCACACAAGATGTTTGAGAAAGGTAAAACAAGTCCAGCAAGGCCGCCCGACGTGCCGACAATCCCGATAGGAGCCGCATATCTTTTTCTTAGGGCACAACCAGATGAGCAAAACGTAGAGTGACCTGATAGAAATCAACCGGGTTGCCCTGGGTTGGCCCCTCACATGACTCTGTTTTGGACCAGCACCATCAACACTATCCCTCCCTGTATTATGTTGAGTTAATCCACGAGGGGGCGACCCTCTATGCTTTAATAAGGTGATCAAAATTATAATGATGCGAAAATATAGTACCAATGTTGGGCCTTGCCAGACAAGTTTTATCCTAAAACAAAAATCAAGGGGGTCCCCATAACAACCCCGAGCATGTTAGTTGCGCTCAATTATGGAACATAACACCAGTTCACAAGTAACTAGGGCGACAAGAGTGGAACAAAACACCGAGCAAAAGGCCAAGCCCTCCACCCTTTACCAAGTATATATGTGCATTAAATTAAATAGCAATTATATTGTGATAACAAAAGAATGTCCATGTCAACACATGGAAGCAATTGCACCTGCAACTATAAACGCTATAAGAAGGGCTGAGCACGTGGTAACATAGCGAAACAAAGGTTTGCTGGGATGTGGTGGGGTTAAAGACTTGTCATGGCATATTTGGGAGGCTTGTCAAACAAGTGGTAGGTAGCATGACATAGCGATAGAAAACGAGACAACTAGCATGGCAATGATAGTAGTGGTATCCAGGGAAATGTGTCATCTTGCCAAAGATCCCGCTTGGAAGAAGAATAAATCCATGAAGAAGACGGGCCAATGTACTTGAATGAATCCTCACACTCCGAATGCTTTCGGAACTCTATCGAGAAGGAACAATCCGAAAACAACAATCAACGCATGATACACCACAACATATGCATGACATGATGCGCAACAATTATTATGCATGTCCGGTTTTAAATATGCAAGGCATGACAAATCACATCATTCAAATACTACACATTCAGTGAAGCTCAATATGCAACGAGTAGCATATTAACGAAACTCCATGTTCAAATATTTATTTAGCTCTCATTTAGGTACTCATCAATGTTAAATGTTGTTTAACATGGCAAGCAGTGAAGCATAAACAACTACAACATCAAGGCATATTAAATGAGGCCGAAGGCAACATATAGCACTTCCGAAATAACCCCATATGTTAATTTCGAAATTGGTCCAGATCTGAACTAACCATATTTTATATTTGTCAAACAACAGAATAAAGTGCACCATGTGATTCTACACGTTATTCTAGTCGGTTTACATATCTGCAACATCTCAAACTAAGCTACGGTCTAAAAGATATGACACGCACAAGATGATCAGGCCATGAATGCAAAATGCATGAAAATGACAATCACACGCACTCCAAAACATGGATGCAACATGATAATATGATAATACATGAAATTATAAGAAAGTATCATATATGGCATGCCCAAAATGGAGCTATGGTTCAACCACAAAAACCCATACAAGGTTTAGTGCAAATCTGTCCAAAACAGCAACATGACATATTGCACGCATGAATACAACAAGCTACAAAGGTCTAAAATGCATAACAAAGACATGGGGCAGTATCTTACATGATGCACAATGTTATCTCACATGAGAAAGTTGGTTTAGGATCATGGAACACTAGGAAATAAGCTCACAACATAGCTAATTGAAAACAGTTATATACTTCGTGAAAATAGCAGTTTTGAAAGTGCAGTTTCTATCACGAAGGCATACTGACAGCAGTAAAACTATAAGCTACAGGACCTATTATTGAATGAAATTTAACCTCATTCTAGACGACATTATGAATTACAAATAACTCCATTTCATCTACCCCAAAGGGATTCTAGATCACTAGCAAAACACATGGCAAGATAGCAACAAAATATTGCAGATTCGAGACTTATAAATACTTTGGCATATCAAAACAGAACATTTTTATAGCATTTTGGGAACAAGAAAAAAACACCTCAACATGCATTATCATGGCAAGCGAAATGACCAGGGGCTAGTGCACATGTCAAAGGGCATATCTCATGTTCAAAATTATTTCATAACATCCATGGATTTACTCACACGAAAATAACAAAAGGGCATCCAAGCAAAATAACATGGACACCAACTTACTCGAATGACAAAACTAAATGCACAAATAGAATATATGGATTTTTCTACCCCAAAATCATATATAATATGTGGGACATTAATATTTGTAAAAAATGACACAACAATTATGCGAGATTAGGACATAAAGCCATTTTGCAATGCAAAATAAATGCAACCAACACATCAATTTTTTTATCATGCATGAAAAAGACATATAACAATGCTACAGATTTTACATATTTCAAATCTATAGTTTTTTTACCTAAGATGCACGAATAATAATTATGTCCAATGCAAGATAATGACATTTATGCAAATGGAAAGAAAATGGCATGTTAAACATTTTAAAACATGGATGAAAGTGACATATTGCGATTCTACATGAAATCCTACATGTTTTACATATATTAATTAGCTAACACCATTTTAAAAACACGTGTTTTTCTACAATAAAAAAAACTAACGGGCCAAAATTGCTAACTGGTCAAAATAAGATTTCGGCGTGAGGTAACTAAAATCTGCACCTAGTGATGGATAGGCAAAGTTGGAGGGGATGGTGATGGGCTCACCAAAGTGGCCATGGTCTGGTCGGAGGCGAGAGGCTGGGCCTAGGGGGCGCGGAGGCGGAACGAGCGATGTTGGGTGAGCACGGGGACCACGTGGGCACACGCCTGGATCGGGGCGGTCATCTCCCTCCTCAACAGGAAGCAACGGCGGCGATGGAAGGCTGCTAGTAGCGTGTCCGAGCACAGAGGCTGGCAGGAGACCTCGGGGACGATGAGATCCGGTTGGCGGGGCACCGGATCCGGCTCACAACGTCGACCCGCAGCCGCGGCGAACTCTTGGGGCGGCAGCGAGCTCCTGGGTGGCGCCATGGCGGAGCTAAGGGCGGGGAGGTCGGCCAGCGAGGGCACGAGGCGCAATGCAACTTGGTCGGCTACAGGGTCCGACGGTTGCTGACGACGGGGCTCGGCCAAACTGGCGACGGGGATGCTAGCGAGGAGGCCAGCAAGGTGGTTGCCCCACGCGAGCGGAGGCGCTCGGCTGCTAGGTGGCCGCGGCTGGTGGCGGTGGATCCTGGGCCTGGGTGGCCTCGCGATGGGCCTGGCGGGCTGGCCGCACTGGGAGGAGAGGGAATAGGCACGGGTGGAGGCTGGGTGTCATGGAAATTGAGGAAGGGTTGGGTAGCGTCCAAATTAGGCAGGGGTGGTTGCTTTAATAGGAAAAGGGGCCTAGGGTTAGGGAGTTTTGCACCAATTTCGACTGTCGGATCTTGATCGGGCGGTCGGTAAGTGAAGGGGAGGCTAAGTGGGTTAGTGGGGTGTGTTGGTGGGGTTGGGACAAGAAGAGAGGGAGACATGAGCAGCCCATGACAAGATTTTAAACACCGGAACACGAGCTAAATAACTGTTGACAACACTACTACGATCGACCGTTCGGGTATCAAACGACATCTGGTTGTGACGAAACTTTGCAGACGACCTACCTACAATATAACAAGACCGCACACCAAGTTCCGACCCAAGCAAAGAATATTTTATATGCACTTTTAAAAACAATATTTTATCGGTGCCGCGGACGCGTGCGTGTGTAGTTGGTCTCAAAATGGTCAGCGACGAGAACAGAGAGAACCGGCGAACATGAACGGATGCAAGTTTTCGAAAAAAAACGAGTGAAAATGCTATGCAAATGATATGAATGATGCAATGACGAATGCGACAACCAAACGAATCACATGATGAGAATGGAAATAAAAGGGGAATCTTCTGGAGCGTCGGTCCCGGGCTGTTACAACTCTCCTCCACTACACAAGGATCTCGTCCGAGATCTAATAGTGAGAAGGGGAAGAGAAAGAGCAAGAGGTATCCTTAGTTGCTTCTCTGACAAACGAGTGAAACCAGTGATCATTGAAGGTTGCAATAGATGAACAATGACACGAGGAACAAGCAATAATTCAAAAGAAATTTGGGCAGCATTTTGGTAGGAAATAGAAGACAAACTTCGTAAGATATAAAGAACTTGACAAGGGGACACCACACTCTAGTAAAATGGGCAAGCAAGGAAAGAATAAGATCTTTGTAACACGAGATGATGATTCAAAGAGAGTGATACGTCTCCAACATATCTACTTTTCCAAACTCTTTTGCCCTTGTTGGAGACTGTAATTTGCATGATTTAAATGGAACTAACCCGGAGTGACGCTATT
The DNA here is from genome assembly GCA_022496015.1 of Hordeum marinum. Taxonomy (NCBI): domain Eukaryota; kingdom Viridiplantae; phylum Streptophyta; class Magnoliopsida; order Poales; family Poaceae; genus Hordeum; species Hordeum marinum. The sequence goes on from CM039677.1 coordinate 194,955,252, forward strand.
TTCAGCAGAATTGCCTTGGTGTTATTTTTGTGCAGAAATAAAAGTTCTCGGATCGTCCTGAAAATATACGGAGAATATTTTTGGAATTAATAAAAAATACTGGCGCAAGAATTAACCAGAGGGGGGCCACCAGCAGGCCACAAGCCTACTAGCTGCGGCCACCCCTGGCAATAATTATCCATATAACCCTGCTTGTGGGCCCCTCGTGGCCCTTCCGACCTCTTGTCCGGCTCTATATAACCCTATTTGTCGAGGAAAAAATCACAGAGAGAAGAGTACATCGCGTTTCACAATACGGAGCCGCCGCGATCGCCAGTTCTTCCTTGGGAGACCAGATGTGGAGTCCGTTGTGGGCTCTGGAGAGGGGAAATCAATGCCTTCGTGATCACCAACCATCCTTCATCACCAATTCCATGATGCTCCCCACCTTTCGTGAGTAATCTCATCATAGGCTTGTTGGACGGTGATGGGTTGGATGAGATTTATGATGTAATCGAGTTAGTTTGGTTAGGGTTTGATCCCTAGTATCCACTATGTACTGAGATTGAGGTTGCTATGACTTTGCTATGCTTAATGCTTGTCACTAGGGCCTGAGTGCCATGAATTCAGATCTGAACCTATTATGTTTTCATGAATATATGTATGTTCTTGATCCTATCTTGCAAGTTGTAGACACCTATTACGAGTTATGATCCGCTTCCCCCAGGGTGACAATAACTGGGATTCTTTCCGGTGATTACCGTAGTTTGAGGAGTTCAGGTATTGACTAAGTGCAAATACTTTTGTCTGGTTCTCTATTAAAAGGAGGCCTTAATATCCCTTAGTTTCCTATAGGATCCCGGTGCCACGAGAGGGTAGTAGAAAGATGTTATGCAAGTTATTTTCCATAAGCACGTATGACTATATATGGAATACATGCCTACATTACATTGATGAATTGGAGCTAGTTCTATGTCAGCCTATGTTATAACTGTTGCATGATGAATGACATCTGACATAATTATCCATCACTGATCCATTGCCTACGAGCTTTCCATATATTGATCTTCATTCAGTTACTTTTCCGTTGCTATTGTTACAATCACTACAAATCTGCAACTATCACTTTGCCACCGTTACCGTTACTACCATGTTACTTTGCTACTAAATAGTTTGCTGCAGATATTAAGTCTTTCGGGTGTGGTTGAATTGAGAAGTCATCTGCTAATACTCGAGAATATTCTTTGGCTCCCCTTCTGTTGAATCAATAAATTTGGGTTGAATACTCTATCCTCCAAAACTGTTGCGATCCCCTATACTTGTGGGTTATCAAGACCTTTTTCTAGCGCTGTTGCCGGGGAGCATAGCTTTATTCTCTGAGTCACTTGGGATATATATTTGTTGATCACTATGAAGAATCTGAAAGATCCCACAGCCAAGATCTACCCCTGTACTACAGGGGGAGGTAAGGAACTGCTATCTAGCTCTGCACTTGATTCACCTTCTATTATGAGTAAGTTTGCGACACCACCACCTGCTAGAAATTCTGACATGTCGCAAGTAATTGATGATGCTACTTTTGCTATGCATGATGCTTATGCTAATACTTTGTTTGATGATACTGTGCCACTGGGTGAATTTCTTGATGAACAAGTTGCTAGAGCTAATGCTGAAACTGATAATATTTCTGAATGTGATGAAATTATTAAAATTGAACACTATGATTCACCTGCTAGACCTAGCTCTCCTAGATATGAATTTCCTGATATACCTAAAGGATATGTTATGGAAGGAGAGGTAGCTAGGGACTTTCTTGCTTGTTAGGATAGAGATGATCTTAAGAAATTGCTTCGCAAGTGGAAGGAAAAATCTCTGAATGCTAGAATGCAATATGATCCTAAGTTTGCTACTTCACCCATCTTTGTTACTGATAAGGATTATGGATTCTCTGTCGATCCTAAGTTAATTACTTTGGTTGAATCTTATCCTTTCCATGGTTATGAATCTGAAACTATTGTGGCACATCTTACCAAGTTGAATGATATAGCCACCCTATTTACTCATGAGGAAAAAAATCGCTATTACTATATTCTTAAGTTGTTTCCTTTCTCATTAAAGGGTGATGCTAAGAAATGGTTTAATTCTCTTGCTCCTAGTTGTGTGCGTAGTCCCTAGGGCATAGTTTATTACTTATCTAAAAAATATTTTCCTGCCCATAAGAAACAAGCTGCCTTGCAGGAAATATTTAACTTTGTGCAAATTGAAGAAGAGAGTCTCCCACAAGCTTGGTGGAGGTTTCTCCAATTGCTAAATCCTTTGCCTGATCATCCTCTCAAGAAAAATGAAATACTTGATATCTTTTATAATGGACTAACCGATGCTTCTAGGGACTACCTAGATAGTTATGTTGGTAGTATTTTCAAGGAACGAACTGTTGAACAAGCTGAATTACTATTGAATAATATATTGAGCAATGATAATGATTGGAATATTCCTGAACCACCTCCAAATCCAACTCCGACGAAAAGAGGTATTCTATTCCTCAGTCCTGAAGATATACAAGAGGTAAAGAAATCTCTGAAAGAAAAGGGTATAAAAGCTGAAGATGTTAAGAATCTACCACCTATTGAAGAAATACATGGTCTTGAGAACCTGACACAGGTAGTAGAGGTAAATTCTCTCAGAATATTTGATGAAAGAGCTATCCCTTATAATAAGCCTGCTAGCCAATGCTTGGATGAATTTGGTAATTTTATTAGGAAGCAAGAAAATTTCAATGCCTATGTTAGTAGACAATTGAAACATAATGATTATATGCCTGATTGCTTGGGTGATTATTTGAGTAGAACTGTCAATGATCTTAAGCTTATTAGGAAACATGCTTCCATGGTAAACACTCAAGTAGAACAAGTACTTCACGCTCAAAATGATTTGCTTAATTAGATGAACAGTAAAGACAATGATCATTCTGTTAAAGTTGTGACTAGAGGTGGTAGAATGACTCAGGAACCTTGGTATCCTGAGGACCATCCTAGGAGAATTGAGCAAGATTCTCAGAGAGTTAGTACTGATACACCTATTCCTTCCAATAAGAGTATGAAAAAGAATGATGATAGTACTTTCCATGGTGCTAGGGAACCTGTTATAGATACGTCTAAGAATCCAAATGCTATTTCTATTTATGATGATGAGGCACAATCTGGTGATGAACATGAGCCTAGTGATAATATTAATAATGATGTTCATGCTGATGCTCAACCTAGTAATGATAATGATGTGGAGATTGAACCTGCTAATGATCTTGATAACCCACAACCTAAGAATAAAACATATGATAAAAGAAACTTCATTGCTAGGAAGCATGGTAGAGAAACAGAACCATGGTTTCAGAACCCATGCCCTTTCCTCCTAAACCATCCAAGAAAAAGGATGATGAGGACTTTGAGCGCTTTGCTGAAATGCTTAGACCTGTCTTTTTACGTATGCGCTTGACTCATATTTTGAAAATGTCTCCTTATGCTAAGTATATGAAAGATATTGTGACAAATAAAAGAAAGATACCGAAAGCTGAGATTTCCACCATGCTTGCTAATTATACTTTTAAAGGTGGAATACCTAAGAAACTAGGATATCCAGGAGTACCTACTATACCATGCTCTATTAAAGGAAATTATGTTAAAACTCCTTTATGTGATCTCGGAGTTAGTGTTATGCCTTTCTCTTTATACCGTAGACTTGATTTGAATAAGTTGACACCTACTGAAATCTCTTTGCAAATGGTTGATAAATCAACTGCTCTACCTATCGGTACTTGTGAGGATGTACCTGTCGTAGTTGCAAATGCTACTGTCTTGACGGACTTTGTTATTCTTGATGTTCCCAAGGTCGACAATATGTCGATCATCCTTGGTAGACACTTCTTGAATACTGTAGGGGCTGTTATTGATTGCAACAAGGGCAATGTCACTTTTCATATTAATGGTAATGAGCATACGGTACACTTCTTGAAGAAGCAACCTCAAGTTCATAGTATCAACTCTATTGAAAAAATTCCAACAATTATTATTGGAGACTTTGAGTTCCCCCTTCCTACCGTCAAGAAGAAATATGATATACTTATTGTTGGGGAATGCATATCCCCATTGAGTTAACTTAGTGTTATTCGAAAATTCTTCAGTTTCATGTCATTCGAAAGAAGTTCATTAATAAGACTTGATCAACCTTATTGATGGATTCCTTTTGAGGAGCATGGGATGGATGAATTTAGAAAGCACAACTTCCTGCACCTAACTTTTACTTTCTCTTACCTAGATGAAATTAAGTAAAAATGCTATTATTTTTTTCTGTTTTCTGAGTTTTCCGTGCAATAGAAAAATAACCAGAAAATAAAAGTTCCCAGAATCCACTGAAAATTTAGTATGATTTTTTTGGAATATTTAAGAAATTTTGGCACTCAGAATGCATTAGGGGGCTGCACCAGTGGGTCACAAGCCTAACAAGCTTGTCGGTCCCACATGGCCCCGCTCCATTTATTCTAGCACCCATTCACTTCATATTCCTCCAAAAAAAATCCCAGCATTGCTCAAACCCGTGTCCTAGTTCATCTTGCTGCCATTTTTGGTCTCCTTGCTCAAGGCTCCATTTGCAAAACTGTTTTAGGGGATTACTCACCGGCATGTGACTCCTCCAATGGTCCAATTATTTTTTTCTAGTGCCTTATATATTGATTTTTTTGCTATTGTGGTGACCTTGTTCTTGAGCTTGCATGTCAAATTTTTATGGTCCCAAGTAGTTTTGATGCATGATATATTCTCTAGGCACTTGAAGGAGTAGTTGCTATGAGTTTTGTTCACCTTTATTTTCATCCACTAAAAATTTCAGAATTTTTTGAAAATGTTGAGAAGGTTACTAAGAGGTTCTTCAAGCCGGGGTTCTAAGGAAGATGAAAATGAAATGAAGGAGAAACCCAAATACAATCTTCCTCGCGTCATAGAAATTCGACCGTGTGAATGACCGTGTGACACATTCTTGAGGGCGGACGAAATTTATGAAGATTTCTATTATTTGGCCAAGAATGCAGGCATTACCGACTTCCTCAACGATAAGTGTGACTAGTACCTCTTGCTCACTAATACCTTTGTGCAAAATTTTCACTTTCATCCTAGGGAAGACTCTCCTATAGTAGAATTTCACATATATGATTTGCCTAAGAAAATGAACCTTTCTGATTTTTGCAAAGTTTGCAAGATACCCTATGAGGGAAGCATCAGGGAACCACGTCCTCGAGACATGGAAGACTTTATTACCACAGTCACTATAGGGGAAGAGAGAGGCATGTCAAAGGTAAGAGCAGCTAGTTTACATTTTCCTGTGTTATGCTATTATTCACTATTTGCGAGAACATGTTTAGTTGGTCGCTGGGAGAGTGGAAGCCTTAGTGCCCTGACCTTGCTATTTTGCGCCATGCTTTACTTGTTGATGGAACTTTTAGTCTGGGCGCTATGGTGGACCAATGGTTGATCACCAACCATTCGAAGGGGCCCATATTCGGAGGTATCTATGCATCTCATTTAGCTAAAAAAATTGAGATACCCATTAGGCTTTACGAGAAAGATGAAAAGCTGATAGCCGCTAAGTTTTTAGATTATGACCGTATGGTAGCCCATGATTTTATTAAGATGAATGATGATAGGAGGCTGCTTTACAACTTAGTATTTAGTCAGGGTACTTGTGTGATTATTACCCTGACTGCTTATTCTCTGTTCGATATTCATTCAGGCAGGTACACTATTATGCCCGATGACATCTACCAATATTGGGGTTTGGAGCAACCCCTAGCACCTGAGCCGGCATCAGCTCTGGATCCATATCAGACCCCGTTTTTTCAGTGGGAGCCACAAGAGGTCACTAACCAGTGGAACCCTCAGTGTCCTCCGGACTATCCTGGAGAAGGTTATTTCCAGCCATGGCCCTAGACCAACTTAGAACAAAAGCCTAAGCTTGGGGGCGTACGTATTTCTCACCGACATTACATTCATATTCACACACTTTTCAGTTGTCGATGTTCATACTTTTTCATTGTACTATCCATGGTAGTTTAATTCTTATGTTGCTTTCTTCTTGCGTGTTTAATTAACTTTGAAGAAAAATATAAAAAAATTAGTTCTAGATTTATTTCCCTGTTGCTGAGTTGTAGCATTAAAGAGAAAACCCAAAAATATTTCGTGTTCTTCTTTTTGCTTGTTGGGAGCTTTCTCGTGTAAATAATTTTCCTTTCTTTTCTTTGGGCCATAAGGAGAAGACTATGATGATGTGTTGAGTGGTTCTCATATGCACTATTGTTTATCTTACAAAGAGCCCATATTGCCTTGTCTTCTCCTTTGGTTTATTGTTTGCAGATTCTAGCTTAGTCCAATGCACGTGCACTCTTATTATTATTCACGCCGTTCGGTCGTTCAAGTGAAAGGCAATAATGGCGATGTTTGACGAAAATATTGAGATGAAGAAAAGCTGGTATGAACTCGACCTATCTTGCTTTTGTAAATATGATTAGCTCATCGTTCCGAATTAAGTACATTATGGGTTGAACATGTTTGCAATAAAAATTAGAGATTATAGTTATTCATGCCATGCTTAATTAGCTAAGAGTGGATAATGGTTCGTCTTGAGTGCCAACATGCTCATTAAAATGGTTGTGATGTAGTATGATAGAATGGTATCCTCCTCCGAATGATTCAAGTGGCTTGACTTGACACATGTTCATGCATGTAGTTGAAATAAATCAGCATAGCCTCAACAATATATATGTTCACAATGAATTATATCCTACTAATGCTTGCATTCAATGTTGGTTAATCTCAAGGCATGTTGACGACTATGTCGCTCTCTAGTTGGTCGCTCCCTAGTCTTTTGCTAGCCTTCACTTGTACTAAGCGGGAATACTGTTTGTGCATCCATCTCAATAAACCCAAAGTTGTTCCATATGAGTCCACCATATCTACCTATACGCGGTATTTACCTTTCGTTCCAAGTAAATTTGCAAGTGCTAAACTATAAACCTTCAAATAAACTTTCGGTTTTGTATGCCCAAATCGCTCATGTCGCGACTGGGGCTGTCAGTATCTTCCATGCTAGGTGGTTTATTCTCACGATATGTGTTGATTCACTATCATTCACGAGGAAGTGGTTGGTAATCGGGATGCCTAGTTCCATGCTCGAAATAAAAAGCAAAATATAATTACACAAAACTCCCCCAGGAATGTGTTTGTATGGACGGTACCCGTGAATTCGGCCCGTCGTGGAGTGTGACTGATTGGTGGAGGGGGAGTAAAAACTTTACCATTATGTTTGGGAACCGCCTATAATGTATCTACCATGGAAGATATTGAAAACCTCTTGGTAGTTATGTGAGCGATGGAAGCATACCACTCCAAAATCATTACCTATCTCTGTTTTAAAAGCTTGAGCTCTGGCACCTCTGCCAATGAATGCTTCCCTCGGCGAAGGGCTTATGTATTTACTTTATTGTTGAGTCATCATCCTCTTATAAAAGGCACCAGTTAGAGAACACCGTTTTCATTCGTATGTCTTGCTATTAACTGATTCTGAGTATGAGCATGATTGGATCTCTCTCACCGTGAATTACAATGTTTAGTCAGTCCTTGTTCTCCAGAGGTGCTTGCATTTATGTTTTGTAGTCTCAAAAAGGGCTCGCGAGATACCATTATTTCATATTGTATCATGATTGTTTTGATAAATTGTTGTGATCTAAGACTTGTTATTATTGCTCGCTAGTTGGTTATGCCATTGACATGAGTAAATGTGAGACCTAAATGTTATTGTGAATATCGTTATGTAGTGACCCGACTCAAAACGAGTCAAGCCTCTGTGTGTTCTGTGCGATCCCTGGATCAGTATGCTGGCACACATAGTACATCAATGTATATATCAAAGTGCAATCACATGTAAATAACATAAAACTAATATATACCTTAAAATAGCAGCGGAATACAGTCAACGGGAGTGGAGTCCCAATAACACCAACGGTAGGTTGAGTGCGGAGCGTAACCCTGAATCGTACTCTTACCCGTCATAGAAGAGTATCTGCAACATAAGACGTTGCAGCCGTGTAGGTCAGTACATGGAATGTACTGGCAAGATCACCATATTAGAACAAAAGAATAAAGGCTATTCTATATGCAAAGGCTTTGTGTCTCTGTGTCTGAGTTTTTGCGTAAAAGCTGATTTTATTTTCCTACAACAAAGGAATATCAGGAATTTCACTATGGAGTTACCTATCATGACATGGTTCCGCCAACCAATGTCTCAATGCCCATAAGTATCATAAGTTGCCCATGATTAGTTATCAGTCCAGTGTTGAGAGTTCAGAGATAGATCCAAGGCTAGAAGCTCAATTTGTCCGTAACCGGGGACATGGCTAATCGATTAGGTTTAACTCTGCAGATTGTTGCACACGTTCCCCACAAGATTTGGTCGCCTCCGTGTGATTTCTCGCACTTCAGGGTGTTCGAGAAACGGATGACCAAAACATGGTCTTCCAAAGGGTTTCCCTGCGACTCTGTCGGTGCCCATCCTTTCCTACCGTTCTTCTACATCTCGTAGCACCGCCTGTCCAGGGTCACCATGATATCCAACCAAGCCAGAGCCCATATTGACTTGTGTCTATGCAGGTAAGCTTCCGGGCATGAATTATTCATCCTTCCCTTTGAGTTTGGGTGAGGCTTTACGCGTGAATACTGGCCATCTCCAGCAACACCTAGGCAAATCCACTGGCTTCTCTAGGGTACCGTTCCAACCATCCCTCACCCAGTAGTGTGTATTGAAAAACTTGTTTCCCGAGTCTCGAAGTCTTGAGGTCTTGAATATGCAGGTCTTGAAGAAGCCTTCATGAAGTCGTCGTTTTGACGTGGAGTACTTCTTCACACCACTCACGAACACTCATACCAGACCCCGTCTACTTTAGCATAGCATTGCACTAACTAGCGTTCCCGAGGCTTTAGTAACAAGTGGTGGGTTCCTACCTCATGCATTCTACTCAACTACAAGAATTTCAATAACACTACGGGAGAGATTTGTTGAATGATGTCACTACATGCAATAAAACATAGGTATGAACAAAATGGTCAAAGTGAACTTGCCTGTACTGTTGATGAAGAAATAATATCGCTCTCAGAAAATACTTGATAGAACTATACGTCACTCTCCGATGAAAATCTATATAACAAACATTGCATTCATATAAGCAATCATACTAGCAATCAATTCTAACAATCACAAGGTAACACAAGAACCAAAAGAAACAAGGTTGATGAAAGAAATACTTAAGACAAATCTCAAAGATCAACAAGGTTTTCATGCACACAACTAAGGTAGTTCTCCTCTACAACAACTATTTTCAAATAGTAACAAAACAAAAACCAATTAAATATAACAAAACCATTTTAGTAAATATTTTACTAGCAAAAAGAATTACTTTTGAATAACAAGTAAAACTATGAAAACAACATAAGTGTTTGCCCACTAAGCTTAACAACAAGTAAAACAATGCAATCTTAAAATAAGGGAAAAACAAAGTACAAAACAATTAAGTTAACAGAAAATAAAACTTATAAAACAAGTTATGAAAATATTTTCAAAAAAGAGTTCCAACTAGCAATGAAATCAATTTGCAAGTTATTATGAAACTAGAATTGATTTCATGCTATCAAAATAATAACATAAAATAAGTTTAGTTGAAGTACTACTGATAACTAACAGAAAACAAAATATATATTAACTAAGTTAACAGAAACTATATTTTATAAAACAAAATTTTATTAAAAGTATTTTCAAATAACAAATCAAACTAGCAATGGAAATTCAATTGCAAGTTATAATTGAACTAGAATTGATTCCATGCAATCAACTAATAAAATTATATTTGTTTTGAAGAACTACTATCTTCTAACAGAAAACTTTATAAAATTTATCAACTAATATAAAAGAAAATAATTTTAACACAATTTAAAACAAAAGGAAGATAAATAATCCTAACAAGAACTAAACATAATCTGTTTTTGTTGAAAATACTATTTTAAAATATTCTAAAAATTCCCAAACTCTACCTAATGATAACTAAGGTCACTAGTGACCAGTAGCAAAAGAATCAATCAAAAATATATTTTTAAACTCAAGTTATTCAGAACACAAGATTTAAATCAAATCTGTTTAAATTCAAATTTAATTATTCAAATATGGTCAAACTTGGCATCTACGGAAACTAGATAAATTTTTGGATACAATGCAAAAAGAATCAAGTTAAAACACTTAAAAACATAAAAGATATGCTAAAAACAAAATCAGGACTAACTCTGTTTTAGAACAGAACAGAAAATAAAATCCTATAACTAACGGACAGGGGGGTGACGTGTCGTTTCCTGATTGGCTACGGGTGTGTGTGCTAGAGCAAAATCGAGCAGACGGCCGAAATGTAAAGGAAAACGGTTCGGCGTTATAACCCTTCTAATCTAAACCGTTGATCGAGATTGGACGGTGGGGAGAGAGAGAGAGAGGCTCACCGTGGCGGTGATGAAGTCGGGCGAGGGCTCCGGCGACGGCGGCGGCTCGGGAACGAAGCGGGCGACGGCTCCATGGGGTCTCCGGCGATGGCTTTGGCACTGGTCGACGTGGGGGAGCACAGTGATGACGATGGTGGTGATGAGACGGCTTGGGGGCAACGGTGTCGTCGACGGCGAGCTCGGAGGCGGAGGGGGTCTTCGGGTGTCGACGGGGAAGGGCGTTCCCATGGGTTTGGGGCACGGGCTAGTGCACGTGGAGGTGCGGGCGGGTGAGGCGAACAGGATGGTGGGCTCGGTGGTGCTCGAGGTGGTCCGGGTGGAGTGGTGGTGCGAAAATGGTGTGGCGGCTGCTCGTGTGCTCCGGCGAGGAATTTTGGCGAGGGGAGGGCACGGTAGAGGGGGGAAAGAGGGGGAATGGAGGGAGAGAGCCTCGGGAATATATAGGAGGGGTCGGGGGCGTCCGAAAGGAAGGATGGGAGAAGATCACGGCGAGAGAGATCCCGGCGACGGCGACGGCGCGAGGAGGAAGGAGGTGACCGCGGGCTCTTAGGGTCGGACGGCGGGCCCCACACGTCAGCGAGAGAGAGAGAGAGAAAGGGGCGCGGTCATCGGGCGACCGGTCGGGAGCGATTTCGGGCCGGGTTAGGGGGGCTGGGCCAGCTGGGTCTTAAAAGCCTTTAAAGGTTTTCCTATTTTATTTTACCAGCGAATCAAAAACCAGTTAATGTCCATAAATACTTGCCTAATAATAAAAAGTTTTATACCAAAATTATCAGGGGATTAATGCCATTTGATGGACATTTTTCGCTGGCCAAATTAAATACCTTAAAAATATTTATTTTCAAAAAATGCCTAATTGGCTTTATTTACTTTTGCAAATAATTTTTCATATAACCCCTTGGGTTTTATGATTTCAAAAACTTCACATAATGCCGCCTGGTTTTGGAGTGTCATATTACTCCTCTCAAAATCTTTTCAAGGGGTTTGAATGCTTACAAATTCAAATAGGGAATTCCAAATATAAAAGTGAAACTCCATATGGGAAACTCTCAAATAGTTTTTCAAACTTCCAACTCCTATTTCATACAATTTGAAGAAGTCATATTATGCTCTCTCATGAAAGTTATTGAGTTGCATAAAGTTTCTGAATTTGAAACACTTTCAATTGGAATTCAAATCATTTTTTGCAATTCCCTTTTCATTTCTCAAAATGGAAGAAGTCATGTCATCTTCACTCTGGGGTTTTGTGATGAAATGAATTTGAATTCCTGGTGATCAAAATGCAGAGTGAAAGTTTTGGGAAGGTCATTTCATTCCCTCTCATTAAGCTTTCAAAAGTTTGAAAAAGTTTCAAATTTTCACTAAATTTCAATCACTCAAACAAACAAACAATCATTCTAATAATTATTATAAAATTCCAAAATTTGGGATGTTACACGTTAGTTTATAATCTTTGCTGAAAATCTGAACATAAGTTAGACATATTTACAATAGCAAGATCAAACAGAGTTATTAAAAGTTTTTCTTTACCACTTTTAGTTTATCAACTGAATTTATTGAGGACGAGTAAAGGTTTAATCTTGGGGGAGTTGATACGTCTCCAACGTATCTACTTCTCCAAACACTTTTGCCCTTGTTTTGGACTCTAATTTGCATGATTTGAATGGAACTAACCCGGAGTGACGCCATTTTCAGCAGAATTGCCTTGGTGTTATTTTTGTGCAGAAATAAAAGTTCTCGGATCGTCCTGAAAATTTATGGAGAATATTTTTGAATTAATAAATAATACTAGCACAAGAATTAACTAGAGGGGGGCCACCAGCAGGCCACAAGCCTGCTAGCCGCGGCCACCCCCCTAGTCGTGTGGGGTAGGCTTGTGGGGCCCTCGTGGCTCTTCCGACCTCCTCTCTAGCTCCATATAACCCTATTTGTCGAGGGAATAATCAGAGAGAAAAGAGTTCATCGCGTTTCATGATATAGAGCCGCCACCATCGCTAGTTCTTCATTGGGTGACCGGATCTGGAGTCCGTTTTGGTCTCCGGAGAGGGGAAATCGTTGCCTTCATAATCACCAACCATCCTTCATCACCAATTCCATGATGCTCTCCACCGTTCGTGAGTATTCTCATCGTAGGCTTGCTGGAGGGTGATGGGTTGGATGAGATTTATCATGTAATCGAGTTAGTTTGGTTAGGGTTTGATCCCTAGCATCCACTATGTTCTGAGATTGATGTTGCTATGACTTTTCTATGCTTAATGCTTGTCACTAGGGCCCAAGTGCCATGATTTCAGATCTGAACCTATTGTGTTTTCATGAATATATGTGTGTTCTTGATCCTATTTTGCAAGTTGTAGACACCTATTACGAGTTATGATCTACATCCCCCAGCGTGACAATAAATGGGATTCTTTCCGGTGATTACCATAGTTTGAGGAGTTCATGTATTCACTAAGTGCTAATGCTTTGGTCCAGTTCTCTATTAAAAGGAGGCCTTAATATGCCTTAGTTTGCAATAGGACCCCACTGCCATGGGAGGGTAGGACAAAAGATGTCATGCAAGTTCTTTTCCATAATCACGTATGACTATATATGGAATAGATGCCTACATTACATTGATGAATTGGAGCTAGTTTTGTGTCACCCTATGTTATAAATGTTGCATGATGAATGACATCCAACATAATTATCCATCACTGATCCATTGCCTACGAGTTTTCCATATATTGATCTTCGTTTAGTTACTTTTCCGTTGCTACTGTTACACTCACTAGAAATCTGCTACTATCACTTTGCCACCGTTATCATTACTACCATATTACTTTGCTGCAGATATTAGGTCTTTTATGTGTGGATGAATTAACAACTCATCTGCTAATATTTGAGAATATTCTTTGGCTCCCCTTGTGTCGAATAAATAAATTTGGGTTGAATACTATACCCTCGAAAACTATTGCGATCCCCTATACTTGTGGGTTATCAGAGAGCAACATCGCGATTCCTCCAGACAAAAGCATAGAAGCTAGATATTTGAAAGGAAAAGAACAAACAAGAGATAAAAAATCTACCACAATGAATTTGAAAGGCATCCTTATAAAGAAAGGGATGAATAGAGTTGTTGGAGCATTAACAACGAAAAGAATATGCTTGATGTGGGCTTATAGACAACATCTCAAATAATGAGGTGATAACCAGCCACTGACAAAACAAGGATTGCTTGGGAGCAAAAGAGCTGGAAAACTTCTTTCATGAAGAAGAGGAGGAGAAAACATGGATCATTTGTGACACCATGATAGTGATAATCCTTAGGAAATGATTTAGGTGAAATCCAACCCAAGATAACTCCGAGAAGACAAGATGGGTTTACTTATCTTATTCTTGACAATTTTACTTGAAGATTCTCATAATCAAGAATTTAATAACACCATCTAAAAACACAATGGAGAAGGAATTGAACTTAGAAATCCAAGATAAAGAACACTTGAGAACCTCCAACAAGAATCTTGAATAACACTTTGAAAAGAATTAAATCCTTAACAAACTACCATGAAGGACCTCTTGAACAACACCGGAATGAAAGGATGATAGAAAAGAAGTGAAGGTTGCAAAGGAACAAGATTGATGCCTTGCCATGATTTAGGTAAAGATTCGCGGTGAGATATTTGAGAAAACTTGGAATTCCGGAAAAAAAATAGATGAACACTTGGAACCTATAATATATATGATGAAAAACTCTGGACAAGGATTGAAACCAGCTTGATGAAAATAATAAGAATTATCCTATGCTTATCCTTCATCAATTTAAATTGATGACAAGAAACGGGTTTGGCAGACAACTTATTCTTCTTTAAAAGATTGAAGAGAGAGATAGAACACAAAGTTGAAGAAGTCTTGAACCAGAACACCAGTAAGAATTCACAAACGAATGAGGAACTACGAATGATTTAAGATACATGACATTAAAACGAAGATATCATGACCCGCCCAAAGGAATCTTCAATGAAGTAGCGGACTAATTGAGATACGGACAAAGGGAAAACAATTGAGAGAAGAATTTGAGAACGAATGTTGAAAGTTGAGAACGAAGAAATCTACTAAAATGATGGCCTTCGGAGGATCAAGAAATCAAAACCATTATGAAATGCACCGAATAGATATGGGAGTAATTACTCATGATCAAAAACAATTTGAGAGGAAAGGCTCAAGATGAATTCACGAGTCTCCAAGACAGATGGACCAAGATTTATGACAAATTCTTCTACGATCTTCAATGCAGGGAATGATGACGAGAAATAAGACCATGAATACTAAGACACTCAGGAAGAATGAATAAGGAAAGGTTGAGCCAACGATGAATTTTTTCATTTAGAAGCAATCTTGGAGAACAAATAGGACTGATGAAAACCATTCTTACGTCATATTGAAAAGAACTTGAGATCTCCAGAAAGATTAGAAGAGCCAGGTAAGATCCTGGTCAAAAACCTATGGGTTATGGGCCCGTTGAAAATAAACAACCGTTGAAACGATTTCTTAGTAAGAGATGACACCGGTAAAAATTAAGACTTGATGAGGTGAGAACCTCGAAATAGTTTGAAAGGACTATTGAATGAAAACACGAAACTTCTAAGATATGTTCAGCACTCCGGATAGAATAGATAGATAGAGAAACAAGAGATACTTGAACAAGAATTTTCAACAACAAAAAGCATTTAAAGGATGTAATGGATATGTTGAACCTCAAAATGTTCAATTGAATCCACCAGAGGAGAAAACAGAGACGAAGAAATGATGAACTAGAAGCTCCTGAGCATCTACAAGCTAACTCACCGAATAAGGTATGGAAGAAAAGATAGCACAAGCATCACACTAATAGAAAAGGCACTGGGATGATAATTTAATGATTGAAGAAAAAGGGTGGGAGGGTGGGCAAAAAATACGACGGATGAAAAGTACTCCAGAAAGAAACATGCAGATTGATCTTGCAAATATTGGAGATGATTGAATATCTTGAAGAGGAGCGCACCGGTTGAAAAGAATTTCAAGACAACTCCAGTTGAACAAAAGGATTATCATTCTAGTAAAATATGAGAACACTACTTATAAAAGATATGAAATCACCACTTGACATCGAAGCACCACGAATTACCATATAGAAAACAAAACAAAGAATGAGGCTTACAAAAAAGCCATAACAAATACATACCCATTATGCACTTGTTGGAAAGATAATCCTAGGTACCTACTTGAATTCCCATCTAAGAACTTCCAAAACTTTCTGGTTATGCAATCTGGTGTTGGGGATACAGGGAGGCAAAATATCTGAGATAACTAACAAGCCCTACACTCCAACTATATCCATTTGTCAACACATAACCAAGAAAATCTCAGAAATCGTGTACCTCAGACCTTCGGAAAACATCTGATATACTAGTTGTGGCAATATAGGTGCTCACTCTCCCTAGTACAGGGTGGCGCCAACTACTCTCACCATAAAGAGTATAGAAGTGTTTTCGATGTCGGCGACCTCCAGTATTTCAGAACTACAATGATACAAATGTGACGACAACACCTCAGAGCTCAACTCCCCGGGACACTGCCACAACCCTTAGATGTCAAGAGCCACCAAGAACAATGTTATTTTCACAAAGATATCAGAAAGATCCCAACAATACCTACATGATCGTAAAAAATTTAAGTGAAAAAGAGAAGAGAACTAGAATTAAAAATTCCTAAGTCGAATACCTCACCACAGTATAGAAGAGGAGTAAAAGAAACCTACTCTCCGATATATAACGAGACTCAAAATAGTTTTTTCACTAGACTCAACTTGGCCAAGTTCGATCAATCAAGGGGGCTCCTAGGTCGGTACAGGCTCTGATACCAACTTTTCACACCCAAGATGTGACCCTATCCTTATTTTGGCTCGAGGGCCTCGACAGGGATAGGAGGACATCTCGTCGTGTTGCAAGAATGGACATCTCGTCATGTTGCAAGATTGGCTTACACTCGCCACAAGCTACAACAATGTCACATCAATACAACTAGATCTTCAAATATCATACAAAAGAGCAGGGTCCAACCACGGACGAAACCAAACGATAAAATGACATCCATCCTTGCTATCCCAGGCTACCGCCTTGAACCCATCCTAGATTGATAAAGAAGAAGAAGAACTCCCAAACCTAACAAGCATCGCGCTCACCTCAAAGCATCGCATTACCTGTACCTGCAACTGTTGTTATAGTAATCTGTGAGCCACAGGGACTTAGCAATCTCATTTCCAAGGGTAACAAGACTATCAAAGCTTAATGGGTGAGGTATGGTTAAGTGGCGAGGCTGTATCAAGCAACTAAGCATTTATTTGAGTGGCTAACTTAAGAATATAAAAAGTAAAGTATCGTGGTCTACGCGTAACGGGCGTGAGCTAGTAATGATCACTAAGTGATCCTGAACACCTACTTACGTCAAACATAACCCCACCATGTTCTCTTTCGGATAAGGACTCATGAGAAGAGTCAGTCACGGTTGCGCACACAGTTGGTGTATTTTATTAGAGTTTACTTCAAGTTTTCTATGACCAATAGGAGCCGCGTATCTCATTCTCAGGGCACAACCGGATGAGCATAGTGTACAGTGGCCTGATAGAAATCACCTGGGTTGCCTTGGGTTGGGCTCGCACACGACTTTGTTTTGGACCAGCACCATCGGCACTCGCCCTCCCTGTATTATGTTGAATTAATCCACGAGGGGGCGACCCTCGATGCTTTAATAAGGCGATCAGTATTATTCTGTTGGGCAGTTATAGTACCATGTTGGGCCTTGCCAGACAAGTTTTATCCTAAAACAAAAATCCAGGGAGTCCCCATAACAACCCCGAGCATGTTAGGAGTGCTCAATTATGGAACATAACACCGGTTCACAAGTAACTAGGGCGGCAGGAGTGGAACAAAACACCGAGCAAAAGGCCAAGCCTTCCACCCATTACCAAGTATATATGTGCACTAAATTAAATAGCAACGATATTCTGATAACAAAAGAATGTCCATGTTGACACATGGAAGCAATTGCACTTATAGCTAGAAACGCTATAAGAAGGGCTGAGCACTTGGTAACATAGCCCAACAAAGGTTTGCTGGGATGTGGAGGGGTTAGAGACTTGTCATGGCATATTTGGGAGGCTTGTCAAATAAGTGGTAGGTATCCAGGGAAATGTGTCATCTTGCTTGAGTTCTCGCTTGGAAGAAGAATGAATCCATGAAGAAGACGAGCCAACGTAGTCGAATGAATCCTCACACTCCGACCGCTTTCAGAACTCTATTGAGAAGGAACAATCCGAAAATAACAATCAACACATGATACACCACAACATATGCATGAAATGAAGGGCAACAAATATGATGCATGTCTTGTTTTAAATATGCATGGCATGGCAAATCACATCATTCAAATACTACACATTAAGTGAAGCTCGATATGCCACAAGTTGCATATTGGTGAACCATAAACAACTAAAGCATCTAGGCATATTAAATGAGGCCGAAGGCAACATATAGCACTTCCGAAATAACCCCATATGTTAATTTTGAAATTGGTCTAGATCTGAATTAACCATATGTTACATTTGGTAAACAACAGAATACAGTGTACTATGTGATTCCACACGTTATTCTAGTCGATTTACATATGTGGAACATCTCAAACGGAGCTACGGTCTAAAAGTGATGACACGCACAAGATGATCATGCCATGAATGAAAAATGCATGAAAATGACAACCACAAGCACTCCAAAACATGGATGCAACATTATAATATGATACTACATGAAATTATAAGCAAGTATCATATATGGCATGCCCAAAATGGAGCTACGGTTCAACCACAAAAACCCATACAAGGTTTAGTGCAAATCTATCTAAAACAGCAACATGACATATTGCACGCATGAAAACAACAAACTACAACGGTCTAAAATGCACAACAAAGACATGGGCAGTAGCTTACATGATGCACAAAGTTATCTCATAGGAGAAAGTTGTTTTAGGGTCATGGAACACTAGGAAATAAGCTCACAAGATAGCTAATTGAAACCAGTTCCAGAGTTAGTGAAAATAGCAGTTTTGAAAGTGCAGTTTTTATCACGAAGGCATATTGACAGCAGTAAAACAATAAGCTATAGGTCCTATTATTGCAAGAAATTTAACCGCATGCTAGAGGATATTATGAATTACAAATAACTCCATTGCACCTACCCCAAAGGGGTTCTATATCACTAGGAAAACACATGGCAAGACAGCAACAAAATATTATAGATTCCAGACTTATAAATATTTGGGCATATCAAAACAGCACATTTTTTAGCATGTGAGGAACAAGAAAACAACACCTAAACATGCATTATCATGGCAAGCGAAATGAACAACGGCCACTGCACATGTCAAAGGGCATATCTCATGTTCAAAACTATTTCATAACATGCATGGATTTAATCAGACGAAAATAACAAATGGACATCCTAGCAAAATAACATGCACATGAACTTACTTGAATGACAAACTAAATGCACAAATAAAATATATGGATTTTTCTACTCCAAAGTCATATATAATATGTGGGATATTAATATTAAAAAAATGACACACCAATTATGCGAGATTAGGACATAAACCCGTTTTGCAAGCCATGTATGCAAAATAAATGCAACCAACACATCAAATATATTTAGCATGCATGAAAAATACATATAACAATGCTACACATTTTACATATTTCAAATCTATAGTTTTTTTACCTAAGATGCACGAATAATAATTACGCCCAATGCAACATAATGACATTTATGGAAGTGGAAAGAAAATTGCATGTTCAACATTTTAAAACGTGGATGAAAGTGACATATTGCGATTCTACATGAAATCCTACATGTTTTACATATATTAATTAGCTAACACCATTTTGAAACGGTGCACGATTAATTAGCTAACACCATTTTAAAAACATGCGTTTTTCTGCAATAAAAAACGCTAACAGACCGAAACTGCTAACGAGTCAAAACAAGACATCAGCGTGAGGTAACTAAAATCCGCACCTAGTGATGGATAGGCAAAGGCGGATGGGATGGTGATGGGCTCACCAAATTTGGCCATGGGCCGGTCAGAGACGAGAGGCTTGGCCTTGGGGGCGCGGAGGCGGACCGAGTGCTGTTGGCCCACGACGAGGCCCTTGCGGGCGCATGCCTGGATTGGTCCGGTCATCTCCTTACTTGACAGGAAGCAAAAGTGGCAACAGAAGGCATCCAGTGGCGTCTCCGAGCATGGAGGCCAGCCGGTGACTTCGGGGACGAGGAGATCCGGCCGGGCGGGAACCGGATCCGGCCGGCAGCGTGGACAGCCAGTGGCGACGAACTCTTGGGGCGGTAGCGAGCTCCTAGGCGGCACCATGGCAGATCTCGGGGTGGGGAGGTCGGCCAGCGAGGGCACGGGGCACGGTGCAACTTGATCAGCAACAGGGTCCGGCGGTCGCTATTGTTGGGGCTCGTCCATACTGGCGACGGGGATGCTAGCGAGGATGTCGGCGAGGTGGTTGCCCCACGCGAGCGGAGGCGCTCAATTGTAGGCTGGCTGCGGCTAGCGGTGGCAGATCCCGGGCCCGGGAAGGTTTACGATTGTCCTAGTGGGCTGGCGGTGCTCGGAGGACAGAGGAGGCGCGGGTGGAGGCTGGGTGGCACGGAAATCGAGGAAGGGTTAGGGTAGCGTCCAAATTAGGTAGGGGTGGTTGCTTAAATAGGAAAAGGGGGCTAGGGTTAGGGATTTCTGAACCAATTTCGACCGTTGGATCTCGATCGGGGGATCTGGAAGTGAAGGGGAGGCTAGGTAGGTTAGTGGGTTGTTTTAGAGGGGTTGGGCCAAGAAGAGAGGGAGAAATGAGCAACCCGTGACAAGATTTTAAACACCGAAACGCGCGCTAAATAACCATTGATGGCACTACTACGATCGACCGTTCGGGTATCAAACAACATCTGATTGCGATGAAATTTGGCAGGCGGTCTACCTACAATATAACTAGACCACACACCAAGTTCCGACCCATTCGAAGAATATTTTATATGCACTTTTAAAAACAATATTTTATCGGGGTCGCCGACGCGTGCTTGTGTGTTTGGTCTCAAAATGGATAGCGACGAGAACGGAGAGAACCGGCGAACATGAATGGATGCAAATTTTCAAAAAAACGAGTGATGATGCTATGCAGATGATCCGAATGATGCAATGATGAATGTGACAACCAAACGAATCACATGACGAGAATGGAAATAAAATGGGAATCTTCTGGAGCGTCGGCCCCGAGGTGTTACAATTATGAAGGCAACAGAAGACGCGTCAACAAGAACCGAGAGGAACCATCTTCATTCTGAACTCACTAGATGCAAAGTCGTCGAAGAATGTCCAGGCCCTAACCCTAACCATTTTGACGAACAATAGCCAGAGACATAGCAGCACCGGAAGAAGACCCAGAAGACTGAGCGGACTCCTCTCGAAGACACGAAGCAAGCAAGACTACTGATCCGGGAACCCCTAGGGTAGGATGAGTCATGTATTTCCCATGCGAAGTTGAGTCCATATGATGGTTCGAATGGATCCATGTTGTGTGTTTCTTGTTTCTTCTTGTTTGTGCATTGGTGTATTTCATACTTTTTCCCTAGGCAACAAGTATGCAACTATATCACCTACCTTACCTTAATGTTCATGTTTAGACTTTTCGGTACTTGTTTGATTGCACTTGCATTATAACACCCCCTTAGGTACTCCTCTCTATGCTACTTTTCCTCTTCCCCATCTTGTCAACTGAACACCAGCAAGAAAATATGCACCAAGGATCTACCATGACAGTGAGCTAGCATCGAAGACCATGACTATAACATACTCAACCAAGTGCAACCTGCACAGCTTTGCTTTTCCCTCAATATTGGAGACCCCTCCCTAGACCAACATAGACCTCACAAACTCCCATAGCTCAAAACTTTGATCACATGTTAATACACGGATATGCCAAATCACCTATTGAGCTTAGCACTGGGTTCATTACAGAGCTAGTGATCATGGTGAACAGACACACTACAGCCCTAAGCCAGCACATGAACTGATGATGCCATAGGGAATATTCTTTTGAGCACATATGTTTAGTAGACTAATGATCTGGCAAGTTGTAGTAGATATCTTGAGGAAGTAGTTGAGACACTTTGGTGGGTTACGAAACTTTATGTTGGTAGACAAGCCTAGTGGATCAAAGTTGAAATAAGCTGAGTAAATTGGATTTTGTAGGACAATAGTGATCATAGGTCGAAATCCTTGGTGGTTGATAATTGACTTTGACCAGTAATGGTCGTGGATTGATGATGTTGCTATAATAGCTTGGAGTAATGATTAGAAATTCTTGTTGGACATAAGATTTGGATTTAAATAGGTAATACTAGTAGAGTGTTTGTGTTAAGTAGGTCTACATGGTTCGGAGTAATTTGGATTTAGTCCAATGACCTTGATAATGATACCATGTTTCTTGGTGGATGATAAGTAGAAGAAATTGGATGATGATAGGGATGATTTAAGAGTCTATATGAGCTTGACCTTGGAGATTAGATGGTCATGAGATTGGAAGTTCGTGGGTATACTGTGATAATGTTTCTTGGACGATTTGTGGATTATAGGAGCTCTAGGAGATACATGAGGAAATCACTGGTATTGGATCTGTAGTAGTAATGGATCATGTGATGCTGGATGGTATTCGTGGATCGGTTGAGTTGGATTAGCAGGAAGGAAACAACATGTCGGATTGATATAATCTGTGTTTTCTTGGCATAGTATTGCAACACCTTAGACGTTGTATAGGTCAGTAGGGCACTTGGATTTATAGTGTCATGATCAAGCTTAGCGTCTTGTATGCTATCCTGAGGATGTTTACATAGGGATATAGATGTATGGCTATAGTGTATGCATGAGAGTATGTGTCATCCTTCTCTTGAAGCTATGAGGATATGTGTACCATAAGTGTTGTTGGAGATAACTTATATGAGGTGATACCCTCAATGTTGTAGGATGATTTTGCTTCGAGAAATAGAAAGGACTATTGGCATCTAAAGAACTGTGCTCGAGGATGAGATGTTAGATGTTCACTCATAAACTCTTTTAAACCCCTAAGCTTTACCGAGCCATAACATGCTCGGATTATGACCATAGGTCTTGGCTCTCAGTCACCAGACTACGACCAATAGTCCACCTTGACCACTCCCAATCATGTGCATAAGGAAGGTGGACAAGAAGAACTAGATTGCACTGGCTCAAAAAAAACATGAACTAGTGACCACCCAAAACAAAATGCCCTCTCCTCTCGCATATCCCATGAGGAATGTGCTTTTATGGTACTTGGAGGAATAGATTGTTATCCTCTGGGATGGCATGCTTATTTACCCAATAAGAGAAGGAACACCTTGGTCCTGTGTGGACCATCCCTAGGAACACCAATTACCATGCTTCTCGAGTATAAGGTCTCACCTTGAAACAGTTGGAGTCCTTGAAGTACCCTCCCTATGATGAAGAACCACTATGATCGAGAAACCCCGATGAAGTAGAAGAAGCAAGAGAAGTCGACCACCGCTCCTCTGACAGCTACATCCACTAGGTTATATCAAGAAGTAGTGACGTCCAAGCACGATGAAGCTCTTGCACATCAAGAGGATTAAAGAGCCCCTTGTTATGCCTGGTCATCCCTCAGTTCCTGACTAGTAGGATATCGAGAAGATGATATCACCCCTCACTCCACCAGCATGACAGTGTATGATGAGTATGACGTCCCTATCCTTTTCATATGATTAGAACGGATGTGGACGACTGTCATGACATCACTATTAGCCCCACTTTGGTTCAATCAAGGGCGTGAATCCTGACTGGATCATGGTGAAACACCCGTCAAAGCAAGTTCACCCCCTCACTAGCCAAGCATCAGTCCTTGGGGATTGGATGTTTGATCCATACTTTTGGATAGACAACTTATTTAAATTCCATGCTAAGATCTTCTCAAGGGAAGGAATCAATTTAGCCAACAGAACTCTAAGCTTAGTCTTAGAAACGAGATTCAGCCCAAACCTTTGCCACAATGGTTACGGAGAGACAAGTCGTAGCGACCCGACCTGAGAGGTCGAATCTCCGGTGTTTTTGTACCATCCCAAGATCATGCTGGTACACACACGGTACATCAATGTATATATCAAAGGGAAATCACACAGCATTAATTAATCCAAATCTCATATCGAGTCCTTTATTACAATAAGGATTACAATAAAGTGGCTGAAGGCCAACTCATGAGATAAACTAAACCAAAAACTTGCGGAAGCTCCATAGGTAGTTGAGTCCATCTAACTCCAAGGGCATCTCACCGAGCGTAGAGCATATCCTCACTCCTGGTCGGAAAAGTACTCTACAACATGATACGTTGCAGCCGTATAGGTTAGCATATTGAATATGCCGGCAAAGTCACAAGAGAGGGGGGTAAAGTAATTCATCTAGTCTATATGCAAATATTGTAAGTGGGGGTATTAAGTTTTTGCATAAAGCCAAAATTTTCCTACAACAAGAGAGGGCAAAAGCATAATTACTACAATGTTGGTTGATTAATGAGATGGTTCTACCAACCAATTGTCATACCCAAGTTGACATTTACAAATACCCACATCAATGTAATTAATTGTGTTGAGAGTTCCAGATAGTTTCAGTTTCTTTGGCTCAAACTGTCCATGACCGTGGACACGGCTAATCTATTAGGTTTGGGTACTCTGCAGAGTTTTGCACACGTTGCCCACAAGATTTGATTGCCTCCGTTGGATTTATCACACTTCATGGTGTTTGAGAAACGGATGACCAAAACATGGTCTTCTAAAGGGTTTCCCTGAGACTCTGTCAGTGCCCATCCTTTCCTACCATTCTTCTACATCTCATAGCATCGCCTGTCCAGGGTCACCACGATATCCAACCAAGCCAGAGACCATAATGGCTTGTGGCTATGCAGGTAAGCCTTGGGTCTTGAAGCATCCATCCATCTCTTTGTGCCTGGGTGGACCTTTCCGCATGAATATTGGCACTTCTCCAGCATCATCTAGGCTAACCACTGGTTTCTCCAGGGCGCCGTTCAACCATCATCCACCCAGAGGTATGTTGAAAACTCGGAGTCTTGAAGACTTGATCATCATGTAGGTCTTGAAATTATTAACTCACAACTCTCATGAATCACACAACCAACCCCGTCTACTAATAGCATAGCAAAAATGTAAATCAACGTTTCCCGGGGCCAATGTGTCAAAGGGTTGAGGGGTACCTACCACATGATACTACAACAAGTAACCAAGTTTCCAATTTACCTACTTTGCATGCAATTGGGGAGATGGAAGAACTAATGCAATAAAACATAGGTATACATGGTCAACGTGACCTGCCTTGCTGATAATCCTCGTAATCATGTGACTCTAGAAAACAAGCTTTGCACTCCGGATGATCTAACAAATCAAACAAGAGCACACCATAAGCATAAACACAATACAATCCATTCAACAGAAAAGTAAACAAATGCTTCAACAAACAAAAGCACGATCAAAAGAAGAATCACTCAAAGTATAAGACTATAAAATTTGGGTGTCAAAACTCTACTAAGACATAACAAGTCAAAAAATATTGTTTCGAACAACTAGGTATTTAGATAATAGAAAAGTAAATATAAAATTTTATTTGAAAACGGAAAGTATTTCATTGTAAAAGTATTGTGCTAGAAGAAGTACTACAAAAGTTTTTCTAAACAATATACATGGTGAAAACAAGATGAACCTATTCAAACTAGAGCACAAAACAATTTGAAAAACATATTTTAATTAACAAAAAAATACACCTAAAGTTGAATCAAGAGAACCTAATGAAATCTAAAAACAAAAGTTAAACTAATTCAGGTTCAAATTAATTAAAAGTCAATTTAGTTAAAATCTATTAAGAACTAACCAGATTATGTTTTAGATAAAAACACTAACCAAATTCATTCTAAAAATTCTTAAATTATGTAGAATGATAGGTTTAACTAATACAAAACAGTGGCAAAAAGATTCACTCAAAAATATATTTTTAAACCCTAGTTATACAGATTTTAGTAATTTAAACAAATTTGATTAGATTCAAAATTTAAAGTTCAAATTTGAAATCTAAGTATACACACATAAACTACATCAAATTTTATAAAAGTATAAGACCGAAGTGTAGAGGCAAACGTTTCGCTGTTTAAATCTTATAATCGGGAGCGTTGGATCTAAATCTAACGGTCCAAGGGGGTCCGGTGGCTTATAAAGGGGAGGGGTCGAGGTTCCGGCGAGGATGACGGCGGCCAAAGGCCAAAGGTGGTCGGAGGCGACGGTGCGGTGGTCGGGGGTGACGTCCGAAGTGCTCGGGCGACGGCGGCGAAGCTCCGGCGTCGATTGGCGGCATCGGACGGGGCTGGGGACGACGGAGGCGTCGGGCTCGAGCTCAGGAGGGTTCGGTTGGAGTCCGAACTCCAGCGAGGTGGTGCGGTGGCGTTCTGGCGAGGTAGGGGGCTCGAGGTGGAATGGAGCGCGGCGAGGGCTAGGGCTTTTATAGGCCAAGTGCGGGGTCGGGGGAGGGAGAGAGGAGGGAGATCCGGAGAGAGAGAGATCCGGCGACGGTGGCGCGCGCGAGGAAGGGGACGGGCATGCGGATGACGCCGTCGGTCAGTGGGTCCCGCGTGCTAGTGAGAGAAAAGGCAAGGTTAGCGCGTCGGTTGACCGATTCGAATTGAATTCGGGAGTTAAAGCCTGTGGGCCGGCCTGATTCGTTTTAAAAAACTTTCCTTTTTTATTTCCAGTGCATTTAAAGAATTATATATATCAAAATGATCAGGAGAATTAATGCTATTTAAAGAACATTTTTCCTCTGCCATGTTGAATATCTTTTAAAAAATTATTTTCAGAAAATGCCTAATTGATTTTAAATCCTTTTGAGATAAATTTTCAAATGACCCCCTGGTTTAATTGCTAAATATTTCATCAAGATGCCCCTGGTGTGGTGTCATGTTACTCCTCTCTTTCTTTGAACATTTCCAAGGTTTTCAAATAGATGAAACAAATACATGGAAAATAGAAATGGCCTTTCAGAATTTCAAAAGAAACACTTCAACAAATCATTACATTCAAACAAAGTGATGATGATGCATAGCTATATATCATAACATTCCAAAATGAAATTTTGGGATGTTACACAAGTAGACCAAACACTCGAAGACGTGCAAGAAATGAGCATCCATGACAACAAAGACAAATGTCTGATGATGAAGGAAGAACATACCTGGGCAACTTACTCCAGCAAAAGATCTCGACGAGAGACCTACAATGACGCGCTTCGACACCCTCAAGGATGAATAACGCCTACGACCGAAGATCTCGTGCCTTAAGGAACCCAAGGACTTCCCCATCGATGGAAGGCTATGCCAAGATATCGACCCCTTTCAGTCTAATACGAGACGTATAGATGCCACTAACCAACATGGGCAACCCTAGGACCAGCACACAGACACACTACCTTGCCACATATTCCGACTTTGGAATACACACACAAGCCAGGCCCTTGCCAGAACCTCGTTTGCCAAACCCTTGAACTTTATGCAAGCCTAGAATATCGCAAAAAACGCTGTTCACTCTCTCATACGAAGTCAAACGATGCACTTTAAGCCGTATCACCAAGCAATTCAAGGAATAGTGGAGCAACCACACAAAAGCAGAAGCAACATGGAACATGAGGACTATCTCACCTGTAAATTCCCACACCTTTTCTACACCTAGCCTAGGAATATCAGGGATGATATTCTTGTAAGGGTCTAGGCATGTCACACCCTGTGTTTTGCGTCTTCTATCTCAATTAACATAGTTCAAAAATTAGGACCAATTAAAACTTTTTGTGTGCTTGTGATGTTTGACTTGATTGCTGATTATTTGATTTCTTGCTTATGCTCTATATTCATAAAACTTCCTCCTACCCTCAAGAACTATTTTCCTTGATCCAAACTCTTGCGAAATGATCATACCATGTGTATAGGAGCTAAAACTATTTTTATAAAATATTATTTTTGCCAAAAAGCATTTATTCAATTTAGGATGTTTTACCCCAAAGGATTTATTTGGAATCCACTATATATAATACATCCCAAAAACACCAAATATTATTTTCCTATTTTATTCAAAGGCCTTTTCTTAAGGCCGGAAATGGTCTTTTATAGGGAAAAAAAAATTTTGTGATTTCAAAATATTTGACAAAATTTAGGGAAACTCAGTGGACATATATTGTCCATATATAAGAGTTTCAACAAATGGTCATGTTTAGAATATTGGACAAAACCCTCCAAAACCATTTCAGCTTATTTGCTCTATTTGAAATATTTCTATAAGAAATATTCTCAAATAAATCCAGGAAAATTCCAGGAATTCGCACATGTTATATGGGATCATATTTCAAAGTTCCATGCCAATCCAAATTGATTTGGTTCCCGAAAACTCTCCCTGTCCAGAATCAAATTTGGACAACATTACATTGTGAAGTTTCTCCTATTGATCTAAACCTTTTTGGACATGTGCTAATCTTCTAATAATGCATTCACACCAATTGGTGCAACAAGGAGAGTAGATCCACTAGTCCAAATCCCCCAAACCCATTTCTGTTGATTCCAAGAACTTGGTGATATTGCATTGCCAAGTTTCCCCATTGGCCCCCAAATATTTGTACATGTCATAATACCTAAATTATGCCACCACAGAAAGTGGTGCATCAGGGAGAATTGATTTGCAAAGCTAGATCCAAGAAAATCCATCTCTTCCCTTTAGGGTATACAAAGTTTCTATTGTCAACTTTGCTCAATTGAGTTCAAACCATGTGATCCATCTCATTTTTACCCACCATTTGATCCTGTTAAATATCACAATAAGGAAGAAATATTATCTTGCCCAAACATCCATCAAACACCTTCTGGTGAAATAGTAAAGTCCCCATTTTCACTAGTTTTACTATTCTGCTAGGTCTCAAAATTTTACCACATTCCCTCAGGACCCTATTCTACCTCCAGTAAAAACCCACCCCTCGCTCAATAATTGGTGGGGTTAAACCCCCAAGTATCCCTCCTGGACGGCAAGTTTTACCCTCTCGCTCAAGTTTTCTTCTCTCCAAAGGACCCCCAGAGCATCCAATGCTCTCTCCACATTGTATACTCACTAGACCCTCGAGACACTGGTGGCCCCGTGCAAGACACCAATGGCATGCCATCGCATGCCATTTGGCCGCTCTAGAGCACGCTATAGTACACCAAAGCATTGTAGTGGCACCCAACCCCACCTCCCAACCAACTCAGGCGGCCCGCTCTCGCTAGGTGGTCGGCCTCGACATCCGGGACACGTAGCAGTGATGTCCCCCTCCTCTCCCCCTTTGCGAACCTCTCCTCGCTCGAGCACGGCGCCGCCCGAGCGCACCTGTGAGCGTACTTACACGCGTGATGACTTGGTCCTCACCCACTCCTTCTCTCCCTCTCCCTAGTCGTGGCCGACATCAACCAATGCCTCGGATAGGCTCCCATGGCCCTCCGTGTCCTCCAGCAATGGAATTGGCTGAGATGGCGCACGAGCTCATTGTGCACCATCGCCCTCCCTATAAAAGCCACCCTAAGCCCCTACTGTCCCTCTCGATACCCCTCTCCCGCTTGAACCACCCGAGCCTACCCATACCTCCTCCCGCACTCTCCTCCTTCTCCTATGACCTATGATGCCCGTCTTGACCTCGCCCAAAATCCGGCTTTCCCAAGCCCCTCCCCTTCGTTGAACAACAGTGGGGCATTCCCCTCATCGACATGAGCTCCCCCGTGCCTATGTTCTGTTTTATGGTGGCCTCAAGCCCTCTTCCCGGGGCTGCCGTCGTCGGCCTCCGTCATGACCAAAGCCGCACTCACCACGGCGATCCTTGGTGGGAATAGGCCCCCACGTGGGTGCGGGGCTCTTCCCTGAGCACGCCAGCGGCCGTTGCTCGGCTGGAGGTGGCCTGACCCACCAGAACGACACCGACGGGCGCTCTTTCTTGCCTCATGTATCGCCCCTGCTCAAGCGGGAGGGAGAAGGAGCCGACATGCAGGCCCCGCCAATCATTGGCCTAGTGGCTGGGGCCCACTTTTTAAGTGGAGACGCCTCAGGGAGGTTACACCTTCGCCTAGGGAAAGCATACCTCCCAAGTGTGCCTTCGACATCACCTAAACCACCTTGAGCGGGCGAACTGATGGTCGGCCCAGTGGCCATTCTTTGCCCGTAGCGCCATTTAGTCCTTTGGGTAATTGCCATTTTTGCCCTTAAAATTCATTTCAAACCCAAATTTGGTGATTCATATTTCTGCAGATTCCTAAAATCATGATCTATCGAAAAATATGGCTTACACATTTTTCCTGCTAACTTTTTTATATAGCTCAATTTTAAATTTGAATTTGAACTAGATAATGCCCCACTAATAAAATCCCTAGAGCATTCATATCACCTACAAATGGACTGATTCAAATTTCAAGAGACTCTAAATGAGATTCCCTATTTGTCTAGCCATGGTTAATATTTTTACCATGCAATGATTGTGCTGGACCAAATTAATAGCCTTATTTTCTGTTTATTTCGTCTTAAGAAATTCATAGGAAAATCATCCCAACTCCAAATCTAGAGAAACCACTTTCTAATTGTTTCTAAAATCATTCCCTATTTATTTCGTGCCTCAACTATTTTTTACAAAAACCTATCCTGTGAACTTCTTATATGATCATCATATCCTCCATTCCTAGTATTTAAAGAGCCTCGTTGATCCAACTCGAGTAGAGCCATTTTAGATATTTTTCTTATGACAAGAGAGGTCCAAGAAAACTAAAACTCCTATTTATAGAGCACTTTTATTTTCTGCCAATTGTGTTGCTAATTATGGTTTTTCCAGCGGTAGTTGATGAAGTAGACGAAGTGCTTGGAAGTGGACAAGAAGCGTGTGAAGACCTCGAAGACTTTGCTGAGCCAGGCAAGAAGCCCTTTGACCATGACTATGAAAACCTTTTATTTCATGGCATATAGCACTTTATTTCGTCATGTTGATCATGTTGATGTGGTGAACACTTCGGTGGGATGCCCCTGATACTTTCTTGTTGATACTTGTATCGTGCATGACCCTACCTCCTTATGAGGGTTGTGCAGGTTCGAGTAGATAGGATGCTTAGTAGATGATATGCAAAGTGGAATGAGAGTATGCATTGTGATGGAAATAAAAGACTTTTAGAATACTTTTCGAAAAACCCGTCGGGTGCCACTAATGCCCGAGGGAGGTGATGATGAGCTAGGAAACACTTGATAAATAAGTGGTGTACCGGAGCAAGTGAGTGTGTGTGTGTTCAAATATGGATTAGATCCAAGATTTGTCGACCGTTCCCAACCTTACATGTACAACCGCGATAGCCCTTATATGACGGGGCTTTGTTGATTACTTTGATGGGTACTAACAGAGAGCCTGCATTACTATTGGCAGGAGTGACGTGGTCACTCTCGATACGGGGTCGTGGCGGAAAGGACGATCATTGCCTATTTTCACAGACACCGGGCACACCGTTGGTCTGTGCATGGATGTTACTTGTGATATACATCATGCGGGTTGTGTACCAATGAGTGGTCTCTTTGTTTAGTATTGTTAGGAGAAAGGCATTGTTCGGATGCTTACCTTGGGTATGAACAATACCACGAGTTGTGGCTTGACACGGAAGTATGCCAGTCTTGTGGGTAAAGTTTGCAACCTCTACAGAGTGTAAAACTATTTGAATCGCTGTATCCATGGACAAGGATAGTTGAGTGGTTCTTCTTAAACTACGTCCAGTATTTTCACAAACCAGTGTGTGAGCTGGTGAGAAAATATGACACTTGAGTTAAGTCGGATGACTTAACATGATGAATGAACATGAGGTGTTCAACCTCTGCTTATGATGATATCTGTCACTCATTCATATGGGTATCTGCCAACTGTTGATGCATGCATACATAAGTTGTTTGATCATGTCACTACACTCAACAATTATCTTTATGCAAAATCACCTACTTAGTGCTATATCATGCATTGTTATTGCCTTGTTCCAAAACATGGGTTTGCTTGCGAGTACATTCAAAGTACTCATTGGTTTGCCACTAGTTATTTTATTGGCCAGTAATTAAGACTAGGTTATGATGAAGATTACTTTGGTAAGGTACGTTCAAGCTAGGACGCTTCAAAGTGAGAATACCTATAGGGTTAAGGAAGATGGCAATGGATTCATGCTATCGTTGAAGATTTTCCTCTGGAGACATATGAAAACATGGCCATGAGGGTCATATTTGAGTAAAATTGTACATAATGGATGTAAGACTTGTGTTATTCAGCTTATGTGTGTTCAGTGTGCATTGATCTCTGGGATCACTATGAGGTACATTCGGTGACCAGGAATTATGAGTCGGGGTTCCCATAAGGAAGGCTTAAACAATTGGATGCTCTAGTGATCCACTAGGGTGAGAGAGGAGTGGAGAGAGAAGGAGATTTTTGCCGTCCAGACGGGTAAAATGGGGTTTTACCCCACTTAACCATAGAGCTGATCTATGGGCTTCTTGCTGGAGGTAAAATACATAAATATGGGATTATGGTGAAAGTTTGAAGTGAAGGGGAATAGGGAAAGAGGGTCAAACATGGTTTTTACCAAATCACCAGAAGGTGTTTGATGTAGATTTGAGCAAGTTACAAGTTCCTAATGGCCATGAAATTTAACAGCGTCAAATGGTGGTTAGAAATTGGGTGGATCACGAAGTTTGAGATGGTTGGAAGAAACTTGACATCACAAACTTGAAAAACAGTAGAATTTAAAAGAATCAAATTTGTGTAGATCCAAGCATGCAATTCACTTCCCCTGAATCCACCACTTCGTGTAGTAGCATTATTTGTGGATTAGAGCATGCCCACAAAGTTTGGGTTCAATAGGATAAACTTCACAATGTAAACTAGTTCAAACTTGACTTTGGACAAGAATGATTTTGGAATATTTTGGTGGAGCAAATCAATTGGAATTTGGTTGAAACTTTGCAAGATCATCACATATGACATGTGTGACTTGCGGAAATTTTTCCTGGATTTTATTGAGAATATTTCTTATAGAAATATTTCAAATCCTTGATTTAAGCAGAAAAGGTTTTGGAGGATTTTGCCCATTATTTTGAACTTGACCATGTTTTTAAACTCTTATATATGGAAAATATATTTTCAATGAGTTTCCCTAATTTTTCTCAAATATTTTTATAGCCTCTAAATAATTTTTCCCTATAAAAACCATTTCTAACCTTAAGAAAAAAATCAATTAAATAGTAAAATAATCTTAAAAATTAATATTTCATGGTTTTGGGAAGTCATATATATAGTGGGTTCCAAATAAACCCTTTGGTGTAAAATATCCCACCCAATTTGAGGATTTGTAGTACAAATCTCAATTCAGGGTTTTTTGAAAACCTAATTCAAATAAATCCTTTTTGGCGGAAAAAATATTTGATAAAAATAGTTTTAGGTACTATACACATGGTATGATCATTGGGCAAGGCGATTGGATCAAGGAAGGTGAATGTGGAGAGAGCAAGAATCTACAAGTGCCATAACATAATCTTCCAAACATCAAACAATTTCAAACAAGGACATGCACTCAAAAAGTTTTAAATGGTTCCAATTTTTTTAATCCATAGCATAGCATAGTTATACAAACATAGGGTGTAACTGGCCGACTCCGCGATATGGATCAAGGTCAGCGCATCCGGGAAGCCCATCCCGTCGCCTACTGCACCACGGCCGACTGCCGACAACTAGCAGCAGCAGAACAACAAGCAAAAGTGCGACCGGCCAGATCCCCATTACGGGAGCAAGCAGGTGGCCACCATCGGGGAAGAGCAGCTGGATGCCCAGGCCACGGGCCAGTGCCAGCGGGCAGGCAAGGCCACCTGGCAGCCCAAACTCACCTTCGAGCAAATGCTCGATGCGCCATGCAAGATGCATTCCAGAGTGAAGCCGTCAACACGTACGCTCTGACAGTGCAGCTTCTCACAACGACTAGCCCAAAGCTAGGGCCTTCCGGTCCCTCCGCCGCCTCCTTGCCAAGCGCCAGCTCCGGCTCCTGCCCCACATGATGGCCATCTCCACGACCAGTTCCCTGATCAATACGAGGCTTAAGATGTCTTCACCAGCGAGGGAACCGACAAGCACGCGCAGTGCCAACACCGTTATGAGGTGAACGCCACCATACCCTCGGTCCCCCGGTTTATGCACTGATCAGAGTAGCCGGTCACCTGGAGCCAGGTAGACCACCCGGCAATGATGCCGAACTCGGGCAGCTATGCCCTCGTCCTCGATTCCTTCATAACCTCCGGGAGGCTCACCTGCCTTTTCTCGCGGGTGCTGATCGACGGAGGCGGCAGTATCAACATCCTCTACCATGACACGCTACTCGAGCGAGGGCTCAAAGAGAAAGACCTGCAGCTGGCTCAATATCCTCTTCTGCAACAAGAGCCACTTCCGCCATGAGCCGGTGTGGTTCGAGGTGATGGACCTCAATAGTCCCTACCACATGCTACTGGGCAGGCCGGTGCTCGTCAAATTCGTGTCGGTGCACCACTACCCCTATGTCAAGCTAAAGATGTCGGGTCCCAAGTGCATCATCACCATCGACAGCCACTACAAGAAGTTGATCGAGTGCGCACGTGACAGCAGCTGGCTGGCCGAGGTGTTGATGATCGCGGCAGAGAGGCGCCAGCTCGACCGGCTCGTTTCTCAGGCCACTGATTAGCCGTCTCTGATGACTCCCCCATCCGAGTCGAAAAACGAGACGAAGTTCTAGCTTTCCAAAGACACCAAGCAGGTGCCACTCGACCCGGACAACCCCAAGCATTGTGTCACCATTGGCGCCAACATCAGTAGCAAATAGGAAGACATGCTTGTCGACTTCTTCCGTGAGAATCGGGACATCTTCGCATGGTCTCCCAAAGACATGTTGGGTGTTCCGAGGAAGTACGTCGACCATAAACTTCATGTGCGTCCGGATGTGAAGTGTGTCAAGCAACCCCTGCGCCATTTCTCCGAGTAGAAGTGACGCACCAAAGAAGAAGAGATCACTCAGGTCCTCGCAGCCGGATTCATCTTGGAAGTTTTTCACCTAGACTGGTTGGCCAACTAAGTCCTCGTGCTGAAGAAAAACAAGACTTGGCATATGTGTATCAACTACACTAGCCTGAACAAGGCATAATCCAAGGACCCTTTCTCCCTGCCCCGGATTGATCAAGTGATCGACTACATGGCCGGCTGCGATTTGCTATCCTTCCTGGATGCCTATTCTGGCTAACACCATATCAAGCTGGACCCAGCCAATCGGCTAAAAAGCTCCTTCATCACACCTTTGGGGCCTACTAGTACATGACCATGTTGTTCAGCTTGAATAACGAAGGTGCCACCTTCCAATGCTGCATGGACAAGAGACTCCTGCCCCAGATCGGTAGAAACGTCCACATCTATGTGGATGATATCGTCGTCAAAACCAAGAAGCATTTCAGCTGCCTCGACAATCTTCGAGAAACCTTCTCCAACCTGCGCGAGTACAAGATTCAGCTCAACCCAGAGAAGTGTGTCTTCGGCATGCCAACCGGCCAACTCCTGGGCTTCTTTGTGTCCACATGTGTCACTGAGGCCAACCCGGAGAAGATTGAGGCCATCTGGCACATGCACAAGCCTGCGAGGCTCCGCGACATCAAGAAGTTCGCCGGATGCCTGGCTTCGCTTAGTCGGTTCTTCAGCCGACTGGACGAGATTGCCCTGCCCCTCTATGTCACACCCTGTTTTGTATCACTTTGCTATGCTATGGATTTACAAAATTTAGAACCATTTAAAACTTTTTGAGTGCATGCTTTTTTTGATCTGTTTGATAATTGTTTGTTTGGTTGATTGTGTATGGCACTCTTAGGTTGTACTCCTCTCTATACACATCTTACTTGGTCCAAACATCTTGCCCAATGTTCATACCATGTGTGTAGTACCTAAAACTATTTTTATTAAAAATTATTTGTGCCAAAAAGGATTTAATCAAATTAGGTTTTCAAAAACCCTTGAGTTTAGGTTTGCACTTCAAGTCCTCAAATTCGGTGGATCGTTTTCCCCAAAGGCTTTATTTGAAACCTACTATATATATTATTTCCCAAAAACACCAAATAATAATTTTAACCATTATTTTACTATTTTATTTAAAATCATTTTATTAAGGCCAACAATGGTCTTTTATAGGGAAAAATTATTTAAATGCTTTATAAATATTTGAGAAAATTTAGGGAAACTCACCGGACATATATTTTCCATATATAAGAGTTTCAACACATGTTCATGTTTAAAATCATGGGCAAAACTGATCAAAACCCGTTCTGCTTAAATCAAGCCTTTGAAATATTTCTACGAGAAATATTCTCAGTAAATTCCAGGAAAATTCTAGGAAGTCACACATGTTATATGAGATGATCGTGAAAAGTTTCATCTCAATCCCAATTGCATTGCTTCACCAAAACCATTCCTGTCCAGAGTTAAATTTGAGCAACTTTACATTGTGAAGTATCTCCTAATGATCTCAAACTTTGTGGACTTGATCTATCACCCACATAATGATGCCACACCAAATGGTGCATCACAGAGAATGTAATTGCATTCCTAAACCTACAAAAATTTGATTTTGTTGATCTCTAGGGATTTACAAAGTTGCTTTGTGAACTTTCTTCAAATTCTCTGAAACTTGGTGATCAACCCTATTTTTAACCCATATTTGCATCCTGTTAAATCACATGCTAGCAAAGCTCATTTGCTTACCGTAATCCACATCAAACACCTTCTGCTATTTTTCGAAACTTGTTGTTTGAGCCCCCTCCACTATTCTCCTTGATAACAAACTGTTACCACTGTCTCTAGGATGCCCCATCTACCCCCAGTAAGAATCTCAAGCCTCAGCTCCATGATTAAGTGGGGTAAACCCCCATTTTTACCCCCTAACAGCAGGCATCTCCTTTTCTCTCCTTTCCCCTCTTATTCTATCAGCTATCCAGACCATCAATTGTAGATGCCACATTGCTTAAACCCCTATAGACCCCCTAGACACCTATGGTCGCAATCAGGACACTGTTGGCATGCCAAACAGGTGCTCTAGAGCATGCTACAGTGCACTCCCGCACTATAGCCACTGCCCACTACATGGCCCTGACAGCCTCGAGCCTCCCCCTTTCGCCACATGGCCCCCTCGACGTCTGCACCATGGCACCTTGTCGGCCCCTCCTCCGTCTCCCTCCAATGGCTCAACTCGCACGTGCCATTGCCGCCCGGTTCGACCAACCGTGGGCCTCGCACGCTCGAGTCGTCCCTGCTCTCTCTCTTCTCGCCCGCGGCCTAAACCTACCCTAGGGACACCCCCAAACACCCCCGCTCTTCCTCTCGTAGCCCCCAACAACGGCTTCGACCTTGCCGGCGCATGGGCAATTGGTGGACCATGGGAAGGCTATAAATAACACCTCCCGAGCCTCTCTCTCTCTCCCATCTGATCCCTCTCCCTCTGTCTCAATCGCACTCCAGAGCCCTCCTCTTGACCTCCCCGTGCCTAGGTCCTCGGGTCGACCACGGCGTCGCCGCCTCAGGTCGCCAGCTCCGCATGGTAGGAACTCTCCACACCTTTGTTCTTTCTCGATCTCGAGCCCCTGGAGATCTTTGATGCGATCCCCCCTTCTCCCTGATCTTTTTACATCCTTGGATGGCCCCGGAGAGCACCTCTCAATTCCTTTCGCCATGGCCACCTTGCTGCCGGCTACTCAGGCCTCCCCGGCGACCAATTCTGGCACCTCCCAACCGGTGGCGACCTCCTAAAGCCATTCCCACCTTCGCCTTCCCTTGCCATGGACAGAGCTGCCGGCGGTGAGCTCCTCCTACCTCGTTCGGAAGGTGGAAGACAGCCCCGACAAGGGGACCCCACCTGTCGGCCTCTGCCTCGCCTCTCTCTCCCTCCCTCTATCGCTGGCAGCTCGGGTCCGCTCGTCGGGTTCAAACCTGGCAGGTGTCCGCGCCTCACCTTGCCTAGCTAGCTTGGCCATCCCAGCTGCTAAATGCCTCTGGCCTAGGCACATGGCCTTTTTCCTTTTTCTTTTTAGTAGATTTTCCAAAAATCCCACCAAGTAACATATTTACTCAAATCCAATTATTTTTCCACCATAAATCCTAGCATAATATGTAGTATTTTAGAGTGCCATTTGTAAAAAATTGTAAACCTTTTATGTATTGTTTTATTTTAAAACCTCTTTCTGGCATTTTGGCCATTGTTAAAAAAACCTTTTTCACCCCAAAACCATATGCAAAATATTTAAGTTTTGTTTTTAGGATTTTTCATAGTAGAATAGTATTTTTTTAATAGAGTTTGTGCTTTATTTTTGTTGTGATGCTTATTATTACAGTTATTTTATCGTACCAATAGATTACGCTGCTAACGAGGGAATTGGACCCGAAGACTTTGAAGACCCAAGAGACATTGTTGAGCGAGGCAAGCAACCCTTTCACCATGACTATGAACCCTTTTATTTGCATGGCATATAACACTTATTTCCATGATGTTGATCATGTTGATGTGGTGTCCCCCCCTTGGTGGGAAGCCGCCGATACTTTACCTTTGGTACTTGCATTGTGCATGACCCTACCATCCTTATGAGGGTTGTGAAAGTGGGACTATATAGGATGTTTAGTAGATGCTATGCAAGTGGAATCGGGAATATGCATGATGATAGAAACAAAATGATTTCAAAGACTTTTCGAAAACCCCATCGGGTTCCACTGATGCCCGAGGGAAATGATGATGAGTTAGGTAACCACTTGATACAAAAGTGGTGTACCAGAGCAAGTGAGTGTGTGTGTGTTTTTGAAAATGGATTAGATTTTAGATTTATCGACCGTACCAACCTTACATGTACAACCACGATACCCCTTATGGGATGGGGCTTTCTTGATTACCCTAGTGGGACTAGCATAGAGCCCGCATTACTAGTGGCGGGTGTGACGAGGTCACTCTCGATACATAGTCGTTCCTAGTAGGGCCACCATGCGTTGTCTTTACAGGCATCGGGCACACCGTTGTGTGCCCTCATGGATAATATGTGTGATGTACATCATGAGGGATGGCACCAACGAGTGGACTCTTTGTTTAGTATTGCTAGGGAAACACATTGTTCGGCTTCTTACCTCGGGTAGAAATATATACCGTGAGTCGTGGATGACACGGAAATTCCCCGAGTCTTGTGGGTAAAGTGTGCAACCTCTGTAGAGTGTAAAACTATTCGAATAGCCGTGTCCACAGTCAAGGACACATGGGTAGTGCTGCTTAAACTACGTCCATATGTTTTCACAAAATGGTGTGTGTGTTGGTGACAAAGATGATACTTGAGCTAAGTCTGATGACTTGGCATGCTGATGAACATCTGATGTTCAACCCCTGCTTATGCTGATAACTGAGACTTGTTCACATGAAAACTTGTCAACACTTGATGCATGCTTACTCAAGTTACTTGATCATATCATTGCACCTAAAATTAGATTTCTACAAAACTTACCTACTTAGTGATCTATACTGCATTGTTGTACCTTGTTCCAAAAGATGGATTGCTTGCGAGTACATTCAAAGTACCCATTGGCTTGCTACTAGTTATTTAATTGGCCAGGCATGGAAGAGCGGGACTATGGTGAAGGGTTCGTTGGTGATGAACATGCGAACTAGGACGCTTCCCAATCAGAATGCCTGTAGGTTTAAGGCAGATGGCATGGGTTCACTCTTTCAATCAAGATTTTCGCTGCTTGTTATGTTTAAGTGTTTGGCCCTTGCGGCCCTATCAATGTAAGACTTGGACTAGTTGGCCTTTATTTGTGTAAGACGTTATGTAAGGATGTAAGACTCTTGTATTCTAGTTTCTATGTGTTAAGTGAGCATTGATCTTTGGGATCACTGTGCACGTGCATTCATTGACCGCGGATTATGAGTCCATGTCCCCACAGAGCTGGTATCAGAGCCATCCTAACTGTAGGAAGCCCATAGTTAGCATGGATCTTAGTTAGGATAAACCGTTTTCAAAACTACACCTAGCACCTATATTTGGGAGTTTCTACACTTATTACCTCTTCTATTCTTCACACAACACTCTAATGACTCCCCTCCCTTCAAACCTTTGTAGATGGTCAGCGTACCCGAAGAGTTCCTGACATCCTTCTTTCCTCTACTCCTTCAGGATAGCCTGGAGAAGTGCTAGTTTCGCCAACCACCCGTTTTCCTCTACCACGAGCACTGGGTCGATGCCATCACGAATGAGTACCATGTTGACGTGGTCGTGAAGGCAAACAACTTCCCGACTAGTTGGTTCTGTGAAGGACCACATATGCGGACCATGGCACTTGCAGTCGAGACATCTGCACGCAAGGCACTCCTACACCTTTGAGACATCGTTCCAGAGATGGCTGACAAGCCAGCTACTCGGTACCTACCTTTTAGGAAGGATGATCTCAGCGAGAGTTGGACGCTGATTCCATCCAAGGAGGATGGCACACCACTCAGGTTCTAGGCCTACTTTAGCCTCTCAGCCAATAGTCTGGCTCACAACCTCATTAAGGAGTCCGTGAAGCTCTGCGAGGAACTTCACCACACCCTAGAGCTACTTCGTTAGGCCAAGACGAAGCCAGACATGATCAAGAAGGATGGAGCCCCCGAGGGATGAACTGCTATTGCTTATTGAGGAGGAGTAACCCCAGCTAGAGATGCACCCAGACACCATCGTCGCAAGAGTGTGATGGAGTACCGTGCGCTCTTCACCGGCCCATCGACGAAGCATCGTCAGGACATACCTCCTCATTCTCCAACTCCCTCGACTGGAGACGATGCTCGTCCGGAGGACGATCAAGAGGAAGACTAGAGGAGCGAGACTACGAGACCGAGCACTCCAAACCCTGAGTCCGAGAACCCCTAGGGTAGGATCAGACATGTACCCCTCATGTGAAGTCGATTCTGTGTAATGGTTCATATGAAGCCATGTGTGCTTGTTGTTTGTTTTTGTTAATTGTATTCTTATGCAAGTGGTGCTTTTACCTGAGGTAACATGTAAGCAACTCCATCGTGTATCTTATCTTAATATATATGTTGGTCTTTCGACCTTTGTCTTACCACACTTGCACTATACCCCCCCTTAGGCATGTTTTTCCATTATTGCTTTTTCTCTCGTCTATCGTAGTTGTTTTACTTGGCTGCTCCAAACAGGATGGTGACTACAACCCGCAACAGATCCATCACCAACACTGAATCTGGCAACTCCAGCCAGCAACATGGGACTGATGGGACTGCTCAGGCTGGAGGACACCAGGAGCAGCCACAAGGCGACATTCCCCCGCTACCACCTCCACCGTAGAACATGACCATAGCCTAGTTTCTCCAAGTTCTTTGAGAGGAACGCTAAGCCAACACCACCGCTATCCATTAGATGGCTCAAGTCCTTGTGAACAACTAGCATCAAGGCAGGAATGACAATGGCCTCTCCACTTTGTCTGAGTTCATGAGGAATTCGCCCCCAATCTTTACTAAGAATGTTGAACCCTTGGATGCTGACGACTGGATCCGCACCATCGAGGACCTCCTTGCACTGGTCAACTACAATGATGACCGTAAGAAGGCGTTATATGCCTCTCACTGCCTCGGAGGTACCTCCAGAGCTTGGTGGGATGGATTCAAGGTCATGCAAGGCGATCGTGTGATCACCTGGGGTAACTTCAAGGAAGGATTCTGTACCGCCCACATTCATTCTGGGATCGTGCCAATCAAGAAGAGAGAATTCCGAGCGCTGAAACAAGGAAGTGGCTCTGTCAGGGAGTACATGCAGAAGTTCAACCTACTGTCAAGGTACGCACTTGAAGATGTCAACAGGGAGGCTGCTAATATGGAACGCTTCATGGAAGGACTTCGGCAGACCCTGCAGTATCAGCTCATTGTCTGCGACTGTCGGACCTTCTTCGACCTGGTGAACCAGGGCCTCATACTGGAAGACAAGCATCGTGCCATAGACGACACTCGCAAGCGCAAGATGATTAGCAAGGGTAGTTCCAGCAACCAGAAGCCTCACCCATGGTTGCCAGCCCCGCCAAGCCAACCTATCAGCCGGAGTAGGCTAGACCTCCTGCACCTCGTCCGAGCTACCAGCCTCGGCAATATGTCTGAGGCCAAGTTACAACAACCCCAATAACAACAATGGCGGTAGGAACTACAACAACAACAACCCTGGTCAAGTCACTTGCTTTGGCTGTGGTCGGCCTGGACACATCTCTAAGCCGTGCCCCAACGCGCCCAACCGAGGTCAAGGCCATGGAGCGCCACCAAGGAACCCAGCTCCCCGGAACCAGCCCAACAATGGCAAGGGTCATGTGAATCACGTCACCGTTGAGGAAGCCCAGGAGGACCCGGATGTCATACCGGGTACGTTCCTCGTCAACTCAAAGCCAGCAACCGTACTGTTTGCTTATGGAGCTTCATATTATTTTGTCACTCAAAAGTTTGCACTAGAGAGTGGTATGAAGCCTACACCACTTGGTATTCATATGTTGATACAAACCATAGGTTCGGTTATGAACTCCGAGATAGGATGTAAAGGA
This sequence comes from Hordeum marinum, assembly GCA_022496015.1. NCBI lineage: Eukaryota > Viridiplantae > Streptophyta > Magnoliopsida > Poales > Poaceae > Hordeum > Hordeum marinum. The sequence continues at coordinate 194,997,620 of CM039677.1, forward strand.
GTTGAGATTATCATCAACGGGGTAGACTTCCTAGCAGACCTCATAGTTCTGGATTCACCAGGCTTGGAAGTCATCCTTGGCATGAATTAGTTAACCAAGAACCAAGGCTACTTGGACTTTGTCAAGAGGATCATCACCATAACCAATAGCCAAGGAGTGGAAGTCAAGTATGTTCCCAACCCTGCCTCCACTCAAGCCCCTCGGGCTAACTGTCTGTCAGGAATTGAGTTGGATCAAGTGCCAGTAGTATGTGAGTACCCGGATGTATTTCCTGATGAGATGGCCAGAATGCGTCCTGACCGCGACATTGAGTTCATCATTGATCTAATGCCCAGAGTAGGACCCATCTATAAGAAGCCCTATTGAATGGGATCCGAAGAGTTGGCTGAACCAAAGAAGCAACTAGCAGAGCAGCTCACAAAAGGATTCATTTGCCCTAGTGTCTCTCCTTGGGGATCACCTGTTCTATTTGTCTCAATGAGGGACGGAATTATTTGACTCTCTATCTATTATCGTTCTCTCAATGAGGTCACAATAAAGAACAATTACCCACTCCCCATGATTTAAGACCTGTTCGATCACTTGAATGGGGCTAAGGTGTTTTCCAAGATCGATCTCAGGTTCGGGTACTACCAGTTGAAGATCAGGCCCCAAGACATTCCGAAGACTACATTTGTAACCCAGTATGGCCTATATGAATACACGGTCATGCCATTTGGGTTGACCAATGCCCCTGCCTACTTCATGTACCCCATGAATAAAGTTTTCATGGATTACTTGGATAAGTTTGTTGTCGTCTTGATCGATGACATACTTATCTTATCCATGTCTGAATAAGAGCATGAACGACACATGAGATTGGTCCTCAACAAGCTTCGACAGCACGAGCTCTATGCCAAGTTTAGCAAGTGTCAATTCTGGCTACATGAAGTTGGATTCTTGGGTCATGTGTTGACTACAGAAGGATTGTCAGTGGATCCCGCCAGGATTGAGGCCATGATTGAATGGCAATCCCCAACCAATGTGAAGGAAGTGAGAAACTTCCTTGGACTCACGGGATATTACCGCAAGTTCATTGAAGGATTCTCGAGCATTGCCCGACCCATGACTCATCTTTTGAAGAAGGATAAGAAGTTCAAGTGGACATCAAAGTGTGAAGAAAACTTCTAGGAGCTCAAGAAGAGATTGTCTATAGCCCCAGTTTTGGCCACCCCGATATTCACAGAAGTTTGTGATATATTGTGATGCATAGAGAATCGGGCTTGGAGGTGTTCTGATGCAAGAAGGCAGAGTCATAGCACATCTATCCAGATAGCTCCGTCCTCACGAAGAGAACTATGCTAGTGATGATCTTGAGTTGGAGCCGTAGTTCATGCCCTGAAAACATGAGGACATTACCTTCTGGGAAAGCGATGTGAGATATACATAGACCACAAGAGTTTGAAGTATATTTTCACTCAAAGGGAATTGAACATGAGGCAGCGAAGATGGTTGGAGTTGATCAAGGAGTATGACCTTAGTGTTCAGTACCACCCCTGAAAGGCTAATGTGGTAGCAGATGCCTTAAGCAGAAAGGCTTGTTCCTTGAATGCTCTGATTAAGGAAAGGTTACCCGCCCTATATGAAGAGCTTGAAAGCTTTGTCTTGGAACTAGTTGCACCTTGATTCCTTGCCAACCTCGAAGCAAATCCTATGTTGATGGATGATATTAAGGAAGCTCAGAAGGGACACGAGATCGTTGAAGGCATCAAGAGAAAGATCAAGGCAGGCAAGGCGCCATGATTCTCGGTGGACGAAGAAGGAGTTATATGGTTTGGGAGTCGCATCTGCGTAGCCAGCAAAGAAGAGCTCAAGAACTTGATCTTGGAAGAAGGTCATGACACTTCGTACTCCATCCATCCTGGAGGAACCAAGATGTACCAAGACATGAAGGCAAGATTCTGGTGGCATGGAATGAAACGGGAAATAGGCACATTTGTTGCTAAGTGTGACATATGTCAGAGGGTCAAAGCTAAGCATTAGCGACCCGTTGGACTATTGCAACCTCTCAAAGTGCCTGAATGGAAATGGTACAAAGTCGGGATGGACTTCATCACCATATTACCAAGGTCTAGCAAGGGACATGATTCCATTTGGGTTATTCTCAATCACTTGACCAAGGTAGACCATTTCATTCCTGTCAAGACCACCTATGGTGGAAGCTAGCTGGAAAACCTCTACATCAACTGCATCCTGAGTCTTCATAGAGTTCCAAAGGAGATTCTCGGGTCAAAGAACCCAGTTTACGTCAAGGTTTTGGAAGAAGTTTCAAGAAGCAATGCGAACCAAGCTCTCCTTCAGCACTGCTTTTCACCCACATACCGGTGGGTAGACAGAGCGAGTAAATCAGATACTCAAAGGTATGCTCCATGCTTGTGTTTTGATATATGGAGCCAAGTGGAAACATTGCCTACCGTTTTCCAAGTTCTCCTACAACAATAGCTATCATTCGAGTCTTCAGATAGCAGCATTTGAGGTGTTGTATGGACACAAGTGCCGGACTCCGACCAATTGGTCGGAGACCGAAGAAGGACTAGTCTTTGGGCTAGACATCCTCCGCGAAGTAGAAGAGCAAGTTCAACTCGTTCAAGAACACCTCGAGACCGCCAAGACAAGACAAAAGAGCTACGCCGACTCTCGCCACCGAGAAGTGAGCCTCAACGTCGAAGACTATGTCTATCTTCAAGTCACGCCTCTCAAAGGGACCAAGCGTTTCCACATCAAGGGAAAGTTTGCACCAATATATATCGGATCCTTCAAGATCACCACAAGACGAGGAGAAGTTGCCTACCAACTAGAAATACCATCTAAGCTATCAGATGTGCACAATGTGTTCCACATGTCACACCACCGGAAGTGTCTCCAAGTTCCCAACCACCCAGACCTCTACAAGCACATCGACCTTCAGCCAGACCTGACTTATCGTGAGCGGCCAGTTCGCATTTTAGATGAAGCTAAGCATTGCACCCAAAGCCGCACCATCAAGTACTTCAAGATCCAATGGAGCATCCACACTAAAGCAGATGCAACCTCGGAGCGTGAAGACTATCTTAGATCTGACTTCCCTTATCCTTCTAGCGCTTCGCCTAGGAATCTCGGGAACAAGATTCTTGTAAGGGGGGTAGGTCTGCCACACCCTGTGTTGTATCACTTTGCTATGCTATGGATTCACAAAATTTAGAACCATTTTAAAGTTTTTGAGTGAATGCTTGTTTGATCTGTTTGATGATTGTTTTTTTGGTCGATTGTGTATGGCACACTTAGGTTCTACTCCTCTCTATAGTCATATTACTTGGTCCAAACATATTGCACAATGATCATATCATGTGTGTAGTACATAAAACTATTTTTATCAAACATTATTTTGCCCAAAAAGGATTTAATCAAATTAGGTTTTCAAAAAACCCTGAGTTCAGGTTTGCACTGCAAGTCCTCAAATTGGGTGGATCATTTTTGCCAAAAGGCTTTATTTGAAACCTACTATATATGACTTCCCAAAAACACCAAATAATAATTTTAAAGTTTATTTTACTATTTTATTTAAAAGCATTTTCTGAAGGCTACAAATGGTATTTTATAGGGAAAAATTATTTAAATTTTTTATAAATATTTGATAAAATTTAGGGAAACTCAGTGGACATATATTTTCCATATATAAGAGTTTCAACACATAGTCATGTTCAAAATCGTGGGCAAAACCCATCAAAACCCATTTTTCTTAAATCAAGCTTTTGAAATATTTCTATAAGAAATATTCTCAATAAATTCCAGGAATATTCTCGCAAGTCACACATATTATATGAGATGATCTTGCATAGTTTCATCTCAATCCCAATTGATTTAGTTCACCAAATTTTTCCAAAACCATTTTTGTCCAGAGTCAAATTTGAGCAACTTTACATTGTGAAGTATCTCCTATTGATCCCAAACTTTGTGGGCATGTTCTATCACCCAGATGATGATGCCACACCAAGTGGTGCATAAAGGAGAATTGAATTGCATCCCTAAACCTACAAGAATCTAATTCTATTGATTTAGAGGGTTTTACAAAGTTACTTTGTGAACTTTCTTCAAATCCTCTCAAACTTGGTGGCCAAACCTATGTTTACCCACATTTGCATCCTGTTAGATCTCATGGCTAGAGAAAGCTCATTTGCTTACCATAATACACATCAAACACCTTCTACTATTTTTCCAAACTTGCTGTTTGAGCCCCCTCTACTATTCTCCTTGATCTCAAACATTGACCACTGTCTCTAGGATGCCCCCTCTACCCCTAGTAAGAATGTCAAGACTGAGATCCATGGTAAGTATTGTAAAATCCCATTTTTACCCACTGACAGCAGGAATCTCCTTCGCTCTCCCTTACCCTCTTATTCTATCAGCTATCTAGAGGATCCAATGAAGTTGCCATATTGTTTAAACCCCTATGGACCACTAGACATCTATGACCGTGCCTAGGATATCGTTCGAATGCCAAACGTGTGCTCCGGAGAGTGCTACAGTGCACTCCTGCACTGTAGCCTCCGACCACTACATGGCCCCGATAGCCTCGGGCCTCCCCCTCTCTCCACTTGCCCCCCTCCACATCCGCACCACAACACCTTGTCGGGCCCCTCCTCCCTCTCCCTCCAATGGATCCTCTTGCACATGCCAATGTCGCCCGGTTCGTCCAACCATGGGCCGTCCCTGCTCTCTCTCTTCTCTCCTACAGCCTAAACTTACCCTAAAACACCCGAGACACCCCCGCTCTTCCTCCTGTGGCCCCAGCGATGACATTGACCTCGCCGGCGCATGGGCAATCGATGGACCGCGGGAAGGCTATAAGTAGCCCCTCCCGACCCTCTCTCTCCCCTTTGATCCCTCTCCCTCCGTCTCAATCGCACTCGGAGCCCTCCTCTCGACCTCCCCGTGTCCAGGTGCTTGGGATCGATCGTGGCATCACCACCTCAGGCCGTTGGCGTCCGCACGGTAGGAACTCTCCCCGCCTCCGTTCTTCCTCGACCTAGACCCCCTGCAGCTCTCTGATGCGATTCCCTCTTCTCACCTCTCATTTTACAGCCCAGGACAGCCTCGGTGAAGACCTCCCGATCCCTTCCGCCACAGCGACCTCCTGTACCTCCCGACCAACTCCGGTACCTCCCGGCCCACGGCGACCTCCTGTAGCGATTCCCGCATTCGCCTTCCCTCCTCATGGATGGAGCTGCCGTCGATCAGCTCCTTCTCCCTTGGTACGGAGGTGGAAGATGGACGAGATAGGGGGACCCCACCTATCGGCCTCTGCCTCGCCTCTCTCTCTCCCTCCCTCTAACGCTGGCAGCCGGTGCCCGCTCGTCGGGTTCAAACCTGGCTGGCATGCACACCGCACCTCGCCTGGCTGGCTAGGTGGGCCCAGCTGCTGGGTGCCTCTGGCCTAGGCACCTCTCATTTTCCCTTTTAGTAGATTTTCCCAAAATCCTACAAAGTAAAATATTTACTCAAATCCAATTATTTTTCCACTATAAATCCTAGGCTAATATGTAGTATTTTAGAATGCCATTTGTAAACAAAATTGAAAACCCTTTATGTATCGTTTTATTTTAAAACCCCATTTTGGCATTTTTAGCCACTGTTAACAATAATTTGAAAACCTTTTTCACCCCAAAATCTTAGGCAAAATATTTTAGTTTTCTTTTTAGGATTTTTCAGAATAGAGTAGCATTTTTGCAATAGAGTTTGTGCCCTGTTTTTTTGTGATGCGTATTATTACCGTTATTTATCGCGACGATAGATTACGCTATTGACGAGGGAATTGGACCCGAAGACTTTGTTGAGCGAGGTAAGCAGCCCTTTGACCATGACTATGAACCCTTTTATTTGCATGGCATATACAAGTTATTTCCGTGATGTTGATCATGTTGGTGTGGTGTCCCCCCACCCTTCGACGGGATGCCCCAGATACTTTAGCTTTGATACTTGTATCGTTTATGACCCTACCATCCTTATGAGGGTTGTGCGGGTGGGAGTAGATAGGATGCTTAGTAGATGCTATGCAAGTGGGATCGGGAATATGCATTGTGATGGAAACAAAATGATGTCAAAGACTTTTCAAAAACCCAGTCGGGTAACCACCTGATATAGAAGTGGTGTACCGGAGCAAGTGAGTGTATGTGTTCTCGAAAATGGATTAGATTTAAGATTTTTCGACCATACCAAACTTGCATGTACAACCTTGATAGGCCTTATGGTCCAGGGCTTTGTTGATTACCTTGGTGGGTACTAGCATAGAACTCACATTACTAGTGGCGGGAGTGACGAGGTCACTCTCGATACGGGGTCATGCCTGTGTCACACACTGTGTTTTGTCTCATGACTAAGTTAACATGACTAAAAGATTAGGGCCAATTAAAACTTTTTAAGTGCATTTGAATGCTTGACTTGTGTGTTATTTTGCTTGCTTGTCTGATTGCTTCCTGGTGCTCGATAATTCATAAATCATCCTCCTACCCTCAAGAACTGTTTTCCTTAATCCCAACTGTTGACCAATGATCATGCCATGTGAATAGGACTTAAATTTTTGTCTACAAAATATTATTTTGGCAAAAAGGCATTTATTTAAATTAGGTTTTCAAACCCACCTAAATTGAGATTTGCACTGCAAGTCCCCAAATTGAGTGGATCCTTTTTCGCCAAATGCTTTATTTGAAGCCCACTATATATAAGACTTGTCAAAACCACCAAATATTATTTTTACAGATTATTTTACTATTTTAATTAAAGGCTTTTTCTTAAGGCCAGAAATGGTATTTTATAGAGATTTTTTTTCATACTTTCAAAATATGTGAGAAAATCTAGGAAAACTCAGTGGACATATGTTGTCCATATATAGGAGTTTCAACACATGGTCATGTTCAAGATATTGGACAAAACCCTTCAACACCTTTTCTGCCTATTGCAAGCATTTCAAATATTTCAATAAGAAATATTATCAATTAAATCCTAGAAAATTCTAGCAGTTCACATATGTCCTATGTGATGACCTAGCCAAGTTTCATGTCAATCCCAATAGTTTTGCTTCACAAAAAAATCCCATAATCCTCTGTGTCCACATCCAAATTTGAGCAACTCTACATTACCAATTGTTTCACCTTAAGCTAAAACCTTGTGGACATGTTCTAATCTGCAAATAATGATGTCACACCATGTGGTGCATCAAGGGGAGCACATACACTTGTCCAAATCCCCTCAAACTCATGTTGGTAATATTACATTCCAAGTTTCCCCATTGGGCCCCAAACTTTTTGTGCCTATTGTAGTCCCTAAAATATGCCACCACATCAAGTGGTGCATCAAGAAGATAGTTTTTCTTAGCTAGATCTAAGCAACTCCATTTCTGCCCATTTCTAGGGTTTGAAACTTTTACATTGGCCACTTTATCTAAATGTGGTCAAAACTTGTGATCAAGCTCATTTATACCTATTTCTCAATACTGTTAACTCCCATGTCAATCACAACAACTTAGCTGGACCAAAACTCCATCAAACACCTTCTGCCCTGTTCTAAGGATCAATGATTGGGAGGGAAAAATTATTCTCCTTGATCCAAGATTTTTGCCACACCTCCACCTGACCTCCAGCTACCCCTAGTAAGAAACCCATGGCCTCACATCAATTATTGGGAGGGTAAAAGCCCAAGATTCCTCTCTGGACAAGCATTGGCAGAACCAATTTACCTCCCCTCCCTCTTACCTCTACCCTCCTTGGACCACATCGAGCCTATAGAGCATCTCCAGAAACCCCAAGTGCTAGTGGACAAGGTTGGCACGACTAGATCACGTGTTGCATGCCATGGCATGCAATATGCACGCTCTGGAGCATGCTACAGTGCGCCCCCGCAATGTAGCCGCCCCCAATCCTAGCCCCTGACCACCTTGGGCTCCCCCAGCACTCTACCGAGCCCCCCTAGACATCCATAGCAAGCCTGTCGGGTGGCCCCCTCCTTCCCTGCCCCTCCTCGCCTGCACGCCGCCCGCTCGTGAGCTCCAATGGCTCACCTCACACGTGTGAGTCCCTAGCGCTCCCCTGCTCCCTCTCTCCTCTTCCATAGATGTAATCCACATCCACAAAGTCAGTAGACATGCTCTGGGTCGCCCCCGTGACCCCTAGCCGTAGCTGTGCCATGGCTGAGGCCGCCGTCGACGATGGACGCTTGCCCAACCATATGACACAACCTTGAGCTCCCCTGACTGCTTCCACTAGTTCCTTCTCCCCCTTTAACCTCCTGGAGCCCCAATAGCTCCTCTCACTCCCTCCCTCCCCCTCCATGGCCGAAGCCCGCCAGCGGCCTCCACTCGAAATTCAGCCACGGTGGCCTCTCCTAGCCCCTCTGGTCCTCGCAAGAGCAACCACATGTCACCCTAGGCCTACCCCATGACTCCCTTCCCCTTCCTCCTGACCGCTGCACCAATTTCCACGACAGCTGTCGCCTGTCCCTGTTGCAGCCGAAGGATTGCTTCCCCATGTGCTTCCCGGTGGGAATGGGACCCCTCAGTGGATGCGGCAGTCTCTCCCGAGCGCTTCGGTGGTCGAGGCATGGCCGAGATGGCTCCTACCGCTAGGGCGGCGCCAGCAAACGCTTGGCCATGCCTCGAATGGGAGGAGGGGGATGAACCCGACAAGCGGGCCCGCCTGTCGGCGACTAGTCGGGCAGGCCCCTTGGGTAAGTGGAAACGACTCTGCCTGCAGCCGCCTGCCATCATGGGAAACATATTCAACGAAATACTGCTTCGGCGTGGCAGATGCAGAACTTAGGTCCATTGGGTAATTCTCTTTTCCTTTTTCTTTTACGAGAGAAATGGTTTAATTCATAATAAATTCTTTTTTGGTGATTCAAGTTTCTACAGACTTCTAAAATCATGTTCTATCCAAATATGTGCATAACATAATTTTACATTTTTTACATATAATTTTTTTTCTTCCATCAATGATTCGGTCATTTCTTTATTATAAATACCACCTTCTAATATTCCTATGGGTTTCTAATCAACTTCCACTGGAGTGGTTTCTAGGGGTATGTAATTTCATACGCTAAGTGCGAACATTTTTGCTCACACTTATTCTGCTATGACAAATATTGGCCCATTTCTTCATATATATCCACTTTGCAAATATCTAGGAAATTCATCCCAACTACAAATCCAGTGAAACTACTTTCTAAATTCTTTTAAAAATCATGCCCTATTTTTTGGGACCATCCACTTATTTTACAAAAATATTTTATTTGGACATCTTATAGGATCATCATTTCCTTCATTTCCACTATTAGAAACTCCCCCTTGACCCACATCTACCAAAAACTCCTTGGTTATTTCTATCATGACTAGAGGTGTCCAAGAAAAATAAAACCCCTATTTATAGAGCACTTTTATTTCCTGCTTGTTGTGTTGCTTACTGTGGTTGTGTACTGACGCTAGTTGACGAGATAAACGGAGTGCTCGGAGTTGGAATAGAAGTGTGTGAAGACCTCGAAGACTTTGTGAAGCCAGGCAAGTAGCCCTTTGACCATGTTAAGAAACCATTTTCATGCATGTCATATAGCACCTTATTCCTTGTTGTTGATGATGTGATGTGGTGACCACTTCGGTGGGATGCCTCCATTACTCTACCATTGATACGTGCATCATGCATCATCCTACCATTCTTATGACGATTGTGTAGGTGGGAGTAGTTAGGTTGCTACTATATGCTACGCAAGTGGGGTCGGAATTATGCATGGTGATGGAAACAAAGAAATGTTTTCAAAGACTTTTCAGAAATCCATCGGGTGCCACTAATTCCAGAGGGAGATGGTGATCATCTAGGTAACCACTTGATAAAGAAGTGGTGTACCAGAGCAAGTTGAGGGTGTGTTTTTGAAAACGGAGAGTTTTAAGATTTGCTGATCGTCCCAACCTTACATGTGCGACTACTCTACCCCTATATGAAAAGGGGCTTTGTTGATTACTATGGTTGGTGCTAGCAGGGAGTCTGCATTACAAGTGGGGAGAGTGAAGTGGTCACTCTTGAGACGGGGTCATCCAGGAGTGGAAGGCCATGCGTTATTTTTACAGGCACCGGGCACACCGTTGCATGCCCTCATGTATGATACGTGTGATGTATATCATTAAGGATAGAACCAACGAGTGGACTCTTTGTTTAGTATCACCATGGGAATGGCATTGTTCGGGTGCTTACCTCGGGTATGTAATATACCATGAGTCGTGGATGAGACGGGAGTTCCCCGAGTCTTGTGGGTAAAGCGCGCAACCACTGCAAAGTGTAAAACTATTCGAATAGCCGTGTCCACCGTCATCGACAGTTTTAGGTCCTGCTTAAAATCCGTCCAATGTTTTTCACAAACTTGGCATGTGTGCGTGGAGGACACAGAGGTGATACTTGAGATAAGTCAGATGACCTAACATGATGACCGAATCCGAGGTGTTCATCCCCCTATTTATGATGATATATGTACCTTGTTCATATGGATATCTGCCAACTCTTTAGGCATGCTTACGTACTTACTTGATCATGTCATTGCATTCAAAATTAGCCTTCTGCAAAATACCTACTTAGTGCTATATCATGCATTTTTGTTGCCTTGTTCCATCATGGGTTGCTTGCAAGTACATTCAAATTACTCATTGGCTTGCCACTGGTTATTTAATTAGCCAGGCATGGAAGAGAAGGAGTATTGTGAAGAGTTCGTTCGTGACGAACATGTGAACTAGGACGCTTCCCAGTAAGAATGCTTATAGGTTTAAGGCAGATGGCATGGGTTCACGCTTTCAATCAAGATTTCTGCTGCAATCATATGAAGACTTGGCCATAAAGGCCATATTTGAGTAGACCGGTATGTAATGGATGGAAGACTCTTGTTATTCAGTTTCTATGTGTTCAGTGAGCATTGATCTCTAGGATCATTGTGCATGTACATTCGTTGATCACGGCTTATGAGTCAGGGTCCCCACAGAGCTGGTATCAGAGCCATCCTGACTGTAGGAAGCCCTTAGTTAGCATGGGGGTTAGTGAGCACAAAACCATTTTTGAAGACCCTTCAAAATCACCTACAAAGCTTATATATTTCTCGCCACTCCTAAAATTCCAAGGGAAGCAAAGGTTTTTTCCTTAGCACTTCCACCACTTTTCTCTTAGCTCTCCTCGTCTGCTTTTTAGAAACTTTGCAAATGTTCGCTACTACCCTTGTGACCCTGGCCACGGGATTCCTTGTAATCCTCATGGGTAACATGGAAGGAAGCCACCTTGCCAGACACTTCCTGACATATCTTTGAGCCAAGATGGCGACACTAGACAAGGAGTTACCAATAGAAGATCCCTTCTCGAAGGAGGAGGATGTCAAGACTTAGATGATAGTGACACCCTCGACACAGCCCCAGGATGATGCCACCCTGGCCTTCGATGACCAGGGCACAAGACATGCAATGTCATTATATGCATCGCTTATAGAGCAACCCTGTCCTTGACATTGTTATATCAGTAACCATGGTGGATGAGAACCTCGCCATTTGGTCCGCCTCACTATAGTGAGCAAGAAAACGGTTCTCATCACCCTCTGCTCTTGGTGCCGATGATTTCTTCAACGTGACCAGCAGGATACAACTCTACCATGCCTTGTTAATGACATTGCATAAAAGGTTGCCTACATGGAATTCTCAACGTTTTAGAAGACAAGAAGGCATTGTCACGATCACGAGGACACCAGAAGACCCTATCAACAATAGCCGTGAAGAATAACCTTCATCGTCAACACAACAAACCCGAAGTCGTCAAGGACTCTTCAGGCGCAACCAGGATCGTTTTGATCAACAACAACCAAGGACATAGTGACACCTGAAGAAGACCCCGAAGGCTAAGTGGACTCCTCTTGAAGACACAAAGCAAGCAGGACTACTGAGTCCGAGAATGCCTAGGGTAGGATAGGTCGTGTGTCCCCTATGAGAAGTCGATTCCATATGATTTTTTTGATAGAACCATGATTGTGTGTTGATTGTTTTTGCTTGTTGTACTTTGGTGTAAGTCGCACTTTCGCCCCAGGTAACAAGTACGCGACTAGGCACCCACATTATCTTAATAAGTGTGCTTTTCCTTTTTGGCACTTGTTTGATTGCACTTCCACTATACCACCCCCTTATGCACTCCGCAATGCTACTTTCTCTCCCCCATATCATCAACTGTAGACTAGCAAGACAAGATGCACCAATGGTGCACCTTGACAAACAACCGACACCGAAGACTTCGACTACAACGGACTCAACAAGACACAACCCTGTAGAGTTATGTTTTCCCTCAAGATTGGAAACCCCTCCCTTGCCCAACATAGACCTGACAAGCTTCCCCAGCACAAGCCTCTGATCACGTGTTTAATACACGGATTTGAGAGAGCACTTATTGAGCTTCAATAACCCCTGCTTTACACTAGGTTCATTATGGAGCTAGTGATAATAGTGAACAAACATCCTTCAGTTCTACGCTAGCACTAGAACCTTGATGCCGTAGGAAGGATCATTATGAGGATATACTATTTGTTGACAATGATTTGATTTAGCCATAATAGATGTCTTGAGGAAGCAGTTGAGACCCTTTGGTGGATTATGAGGCTTAATGTTGGAAGACGAACTTGGTGGATCAAGATTGATATAGTAGCATAACTTACTTGTCCCTTGAGCAAATTGGAATAATAGGACAAATATGGTCACAAGCTAGAATTCTTGGTGGATAAATGACTTGACTTTGGCAAGTAATGATTAAAAGTGGATTCATGGTGATATGATAGTAACTGGAGTAACCAGTAGGGAATTCTTACTAGATGTAAACCTTGGATTTAAATAGGTAATTTTAATAGGGGCTCGAGATCAATCAAACCACATGGTCCGGAGTAATTTCTATTGAGTCTAATGATCTTGATTTTGATACCATGTTTCTCGGTGGAAGAGAAACCATGAATATTGGGTTGTTGTTAGAATCGATTCAAGGATCCAGATGCCCCTAACATCGAAGTTCAGTAGATCCTCGTGATGGGGATTGATGGTTATACTGGGATGATATAGTTCTTTCTGGAATTTGGAGATTTTGGAAATTTGGAGATATATGGGATGACACTGTTATTGGATTTGTAGCAATAATAGGTCATGTAATAGTGGATGGTATTCGTGGATCGGTTAATTGGATTCGTTGGAAGGAAACAAGATCTTGGAGTGGTTTATTACGTGTTTCCTTAGCATAGTAATGCAATAATTTAGACCTTGGATAGGTTAGTAGGACACTTGGATTGGTAGTGTCATGATCAAGCTTAGCGGCTTGTAAATTATCTCGAGGATTTTTATATAGGTATATATGTGAGTTAGCTATAGTATACATATTAGATTTTCAGTATAGTCCTTCTCTCAAAACCTTGGAGATATGAGTAGCATGTGTAATATGGTAGTTGACTTATATGAGATGATACCTTCGATGATAAAGGGTGAGTTTGTTTGGAGTAATAGGCAGTACCATTGGCATCTAACAGCTGTGCTCAGGATAAGATGGTAGATGTTCACTCACATCCTAAGCTCCTTGAAACCTCTAAGCTTTATTGAGCTGCAATCTAATCAGGTTATGACCATATGTCTTGGTTCTAAGTCATTTGACTATGGACGATACTCCACCCCGACCTCCACCAGACATGTTCCTATGTAGAGTGGCCACTAGGACCTGTATTAGGTTGGACAACAAACCCCTGATACTAGTGACCATCCGGAGCAAATGCCTTCTCCTCTCACACATCCCATGAGCAATGTGTTTATGTGGTATTTGGAGGAATATGTTGTTATCCTCACGGATGACATACTTATTTAACCAACAAGAGAAGGAACACCTAGGTCCTGTTTGGACAAGCCCCAGGAACACCCATTACCATGCCTCTTGAGTATAAGGTCTCACCTTGAAGGAGTTGGACTCCGCAAAGCACCCTCCCTACAGAAGAAGACTTTCTTAGCCAAGCAAGATGAAGAACCACTACGACTGCGGAGCCACAACAACGATGAAGAAGAAAAAAAGGAAGTAAACCACCACTCCTCTACCGACTACATCGACTAGACTATATCCAGGAGCACCAACGTTCAAGCCCAATGAAACCCTTGGACATCAAGAGGATTAAAGATCGCCTTGATTTAAGTAGTCGCCTATCAGTTCCTGACTAGGATGGAACTGAGAAGTTGATGGCACCCCTCAATCCACCACTTTGACGGTGTACGATGAGCATGATGTCCCTACTCCCTTCATATACCTGAAATGGAGTGGAAGACTGTCATGAATTCGTTACCAGACCCTTTTTGGTCCAATCTAGGGCATAAACCTTGACTCGACCATGGTAAACCACCTGTCGAAGATGGTTCACCTCACTTGCCAACCGTCAGACCTTGGGACTAGACGGTTGTTCTATACTTCTGGATAGTCAGCTTATTTAGAACCCCTTAGAAACCTTCCCATATGGTAGAACCCGTTTTGACACCAAGTCTCTAAACTCAGTCTTAGGGACGGTACTCAGTGTAGATCTTGCCACGGAGAGACAAGTAGACCAAACACTCCAAGATCCTCCAGAAGCGTGTGTCCATGACGATGAAGACAAACAACCATAGAAGAATGAAGAATCTACCTGGGCAACTTACTCAAGCAGAACGTCTCAACGAGAAGCCCACGATGACGCGCTTCAGCACTATCAAGGATGAAGACCACAAGCATCGGAAGATCAACTGTTCCAACAGAGTCAGCAATTCCCCATCAAGGGAAGCTACAAACTTGACCCCTTATATTCGAATGTGAGGCATCTAGATGTCACTAACAACCCCAGGACCAGCACACAGACACCCTGCTTTGCTAGGTCTTCTAACTTTGGGTTACACACGCAAGCCAGGCCCTTCGAGAACCTCGTTTACTAAACCCTTGACCGTTAGGAGAGCCTAGCATTTTACCAGAACCCCCTTCACCTTAGACCAAGTCCACGATGAAGTCAAAGGCATATCTTCAGGCACTTCAAGATCCAGAAGGACAACCATGCCAGAGCAGAAACAACATGGAACGTGAAGACTACCTCACCTCTGAATGTTCGTATTAGCACCTAGCCTAGGAATCTCAGGGATGAGATTCTTCTAAGGGGGTAGGTCTGTCACACCCTGTGTTCTTCCTCATGACTAAGTTAACATGACTCAAAGATTAGGGCCAACTAAATTTTTTTGAGTGCATTTGAATGCTTGACTTGTGTGTTATTTTGCTTGCTTGTCTGATTGCTTGTTGGTGCTGTATAATTCATAAAACATCCTCCTACCCTCAAGAACTGTTTTCCTTCATCCCAACTCTTGTCGAATGATCATGCCATGTCAATAGGACTTAAAAATATATTTCTACAAAATATTATTTTGGCCAAAAAGTACTTATTTAAATTAGGTTTTCAAAACCCCGTCAATTGAGATTTGCACTGCAAGTCCCCAAATTGGGTGGATCATTTCTTCCCAAATGCTTTATTTGAAGCCCACTATATATAAGACTTGCCAAAACCACCAAATATTAATTTTAAAGATTATTTTACTATTTTATTTAAAGGCTTTTTCTTAAAGCCAGAAATGTTCTTTTATAGGGAAAAATTCTTTAAATGCTTTAAAAATATTTGAGAAAATTTAGGAACACTCAATGGAGATATATTGTCCATATATAAGAGTTTCAACACATGGTCATGTTTAAAATATTGGACAAAACCCTTCAAAACCTTTTCTACCTATTTCTAGCATTTGAAATATTTCTATAAGAAGTATTCTCAATTAAATCCTAGAAAATTCCACCAGGTCACATATATCTTGTGTGATGATCTAGCCAAGTTTCATCTCAATCCCAATAGTTTTGCTTCAAAAAAATATCCCAAAATCCTCTCTGTCTAGATCTACATTTGAGCAACTCTACATTACCAACTGTCTCCCCTTAAGCTAAAACCTTGTGGACATGTTATAATCCCCAAATAATGATGTTACACCATGTGGTGCATCAAGGGAAGCAGATACACTTGCCCAAATCCCCTCAAACCCATTTCTGTTGATTCCAATAATTTGTTAATATTACATTGCGAAGTTTCCCAATTGGGTCCCAAACTTTTTGTGCATTTTATAGTCCCTAAAATATGCCACCACATCAAGTGGTGCATCAGGAAGACAGTTTTTCTTAGCTAGATCTAAGCAACTCCATTTCTGCTCATTTCGAGGGTTTGAAACTTTTACATTGGCCACTTTATCTAAATGTGGTCAAAACTTGTGATCAAGCTCATTTATACCTATTTCTCAATCCTGTTAACTCTCATGACAATTACAACAACTTAGCTAAACCAAAACTCCATCAAACACATTCTGCCATGTTCTAAGGATCAATGATTGGGAGGGAAAAATTATTCTCCTAGATCCAAGGTTTTTGCCACACCTCCACCTGACCTCCAACTACCTCTAGTAAGAACCCCATGGCCTCAGATCAATAATTGGGAGGGTAAAAGCCCAAGATTCCTTTCTGGACAAGCATTGGCAGCACTAATTTGCCTCCCCTCCCTCTTACCTCTACCCTCCTTGCCCCCACCTAGCCTATAGAGTATCTCCGGAAACTACAAGTGCTAGTGGACAAGGTGGGCACGACCAGATCATGTGTTGCATGTCATGGCCTGCAATATGCACACTCTGCAGCACGCTATAGTGTGCCCCCACACTATAGCCGCCCCCAATCCTAGCACCCGACCACCTCGGGCTCCCCCAGCACACAACAGAGCCCCCTAGACGTCTGTAACATGCATGTCGGGCTGACCTCACACCTGTGAGGCCCTAGAGCTCCCCCGCTCGGCTCTCCTGTTCCCTGGACATAGTCGACATCCACAAAGACCGTAGACACGCTCTAGGTCGCCCCTGTGACCACTAGCCACAGCTGGGCCATGGCCGAGGCCGACGTCCACGGTGGACTCGCGTCCGACCATATGACGCAACCTCGAGCTCCCCTCAGTGCTTCAACTAGTTCCTTCTCCCCCCTATAACTTCCTGGAGCCCCAATTGCTCCTCTCGTTCCCTCCGTCACCCTCCATGGCCGAAGCCCGTCGGCGGACTACACTCAAAATATACCTACGGTGGCCTCTCCTAGCCCCTCTGGTCCTTGGAAGAGCAACCACACTTCGCCCTAGGCATCCCTCATGACTCCTTTCCCCTTCCCCGCGATCGTTGCACCGATCTCCATGGCCACTGTCAGCTATCCCCATCGCCGCCAAAGGATCACTTCCCCAAGCGCTTCCTGGTGGGAATGGGACCCCCAGGTGCATGGCGCAGTCTCTCCCAAGCACGTCGGTGGCCGGGGCATTACCAGGGGTGGCTCCTACCATCGGGACAACGCCGGCAAGCACTCGAACGCGTCTCCTCCGTCTCTTCTCACTCGAGCAGTTGGAGCGGGATGAACCCGACAGGCGGACCCTGCCTATCGGTGACCAGTTGGCCACGCCCCTTGGGTAAGTGGAAAGCACTTAGCCCACAGCCACCTCCCCGCGTGGGAAACGTATTCAACGAAATACGCCTTTGGTGTGGGAGCTGCGCAAGCATAGCTAATCTACTGGGTTGACCCAGTAGCTATTCCTCGTCCGGTGTAGAACTTAGGCCCATTGAGTAATTCTCTTTTCCTTTTTCTTTTACCAGAGAAATGGTTTAATTCATAATAAATTCTTTTCAACTCCAAATTTGGTGATTCAAATTTCTACAGACTTCTAAAATCATGTTATACAAAATATGTGCATAGCACATTTTTACATATAATATTTTCTCTTCCATCAATGATTTGGTCATTTTTGCATTATAAATACCACCTTCTAATATTCCTAGGGGATTCTAATCTACTTCAAATGGAGTGGTTCAAGTTCCTAGGGGTATCTAAATTCATACACTAAGTGGTGAACATTTTTGCTCACACTTATTCTGCTATGACAAATGTTGGGCCATTTCTTCATATATATCCACTTTGCAAATCTCTAGGAAATTCATACAAACTCTAAATCGAGTTAAACCACTTTCTAAATTCATTTAAAATAATGCCCTATTTTTTGGGTCCATCCACTTATTTTTACAAAAATATTTTCTGTGGACATCTTATAGGATCATCAATCCCTTCATTTCCACCATTCGAAACTCCCCCTTGACATACATCTACCAAAAACTCATTGGTTATTTCTATCATGACCATAAGTGCCCAACAAAAATAAAAATCCTATTTATAGAGCAATTTTATTTCCTGCTTGTTGTGTTGCTTATTGTGGTTTTTTACCAACGGTAGTTGACGAGATAAACGGAGTGCTCGAAGTTGGAAGACAAGCGTGTGAAGACCTCAAAAACTTTACGAAGCCAGGCAAGCAGCCCTTTGACCATGGTAAGAAACCATTTTCATGCATGTCATATAGCAACTTATTCCTTGTTGTTCATCATGTGATATTGTGACCACTTTGGTGGGATGCCCCGTTACTCTACCATTGATACTTGCATCGTGCATCACCCTACCATTCTTATGAGGGTTGTGCGGGTGGGAGTAGTTAGGTTTCTAGTAGATTCTACGCAAGTGGGGTCGGGATTATGCATGATGATGGAAACAAAGAAATGTTTTCAAAGACTTTTAAAAAAACATCGGGTGCCACTAATGCCCGAGGGAGATGGTGATGAGCTAGGTAACCACTTGATAAAGAAGTGGTGTATGGGAGCCAGTTGAGGGTTTGTTTTTGAAAAGGGAGAGTTTTATGATTGGCTGACTGTCCCAACCTTACATGTGCGACCACTCTACCCCTATATGGGAAGGGATTTTATTGATTACAATGGTTGGTGCTAGCAGGGAGCCCGCATTACCAGTGGAAAGAGTGAATGGTCACTCTCGAGACGGGGTCGTCCCGGAGTGGAAGGCCATGTGCTATCTTTACAGGCACTGGGCCCACTATTGCGTGCCCTCATGGATGATCCGTGTGATGTATATCATGAGGGATGGCACCAATGAGTGGACTCTTAGTTTAGTTTCACCATGGGAAAGGCATTGTTCTGGTGCTTACCTCGGGTATGTAATATACCGCGAGTCGTGGATGACACGGGAGTTCCCCTGGTCTTGTGGGTAAAGCGTGCAATATCTGCAGAATGTAAAACTATTTGAATAGTTGTGTCCACGATCATGGACAGTTGGAGGTCCTGCTTAAACTGCGTCAATGTCTTCCACTAACTTGGCATATGCGTGTGGAGGACAGAGAGGTGATACATGAGATAAGTCAGATGACCTGACATGATGACTGAACACGAGGTGTTCAACCCCCTGTTTGTGATGATATTTGTACCTTGTTCATATGGATATCTGCCAACTGTTGATGCATGCTTACATACTTACTTGATCATGTCATTGCATTCAAAATTAGCTTTCTACAAAATACCTACTTAGTGATACATTATGCATTGTTGTTGCCTTGTTCCTTCATGGGTTGCTTGCGAGTACATTCAAAGTACTCATTGGCTTGCCACTTGTTATTTAATTGGCCAGGCATGGAAGAACAGGAATATGGTGAAGAGTTCGTAGGTGTGAGAATGCGTGTAGGTTTAAGGCGGATGGCATTGGTTCATGCTTTCGATCAAGATTTCCGCTGCAATCATATGAAGACTTGGGCATAAAGAGTTCATATATCAGATATTTGACATGCTGAAAACAGTAGCAATAAAATGACACGATCATATGCTACATTTAGAATTTGGGTCTTGTCCATCACATCACTCTCCTAATGATGGGATCCCATTATCAAATGTCATCTTATGTCCATGGCTAGGAAACCTTAACCATCTTTGATCAATGAGCTAGTCTATTAGAGGCATACTAGGGACATGGTGTTGTCTATGGATCCACACATGTATCTGAGTTTCCGAACAATACAATTCTACCATGGATAATAAACGATTATCATGAACGAGGAAATATGATAATAACTAATTTATTATTGCCTCTAGGGCATATTGCCAATAGTCTCCCACTTGCACTAGAGTTAATAATCTAGCTCACATCGCTATGTGATTTGTTATGAATCTCACACCCAATGAGCTCTGGGGTTTGATTATGTTTTGCATGTGAAAGAGGTTTTAGTAAACGGGTCCGCGACATTCAGATCCGTGTGTACTTTCTAATTCTCTAAGTCATACTGTAGACACTGCTACCATGCTTTACTTGGAGCTATTCCAAATGGCTTCTCCACTATACGTATCCAGATTGCTACTAAGAGTCATCCGGATTAGTGTTAAAGATTGCATCAACGTAACTCTTTACGATGAACTCTTTATCACCTCCATAATCGAGAAACATTTCCTTAGTCCACTTGTTACTAAGGATAATTTGACCGTTGTCTAGTGATCCACTCCTGGACCACTCTTGTACCCCTTGACAGACTCATGGCATGGTACACACAGGTGCGGTACACAACATGGCATACTATATAGAGCCTATGGCTAAAGCATAGGGGATGACCTCCGTCCTTTCTCTTTCTTCTACCGTAGTCAACCTTTGAGTCTTACTCAACTTCACACCTAACAAATCAGGCAAGAACTCTTTCTTTGACTAATCCATTTTGAACTCTTTCAAAATCTTGGCAAGGTATGTACTCATTGAAAGTCTCATCAAGCATCTTGATCTATCTCTATAGATCTTGATACCCAACAATTAGGTAGCTTTATCCAGGTCTTCCTTTGAAAAACTCTTTTCAAACAACCGTTTATGCTTTCCATAAATTCTACATCATTTTCGATCAATAATATGTCAACCACATATGCTTATGAAAATTCTATAGTGCTCCCACCCACTTTATTGTAAATACAAGTTTCTCATAAACTTTGTATAGACTTAAAAACTTTGATCACCTCATGAAAGTGTATATTCCAACTCTGAGATGCTTGCTCCAGTCCATAGAAGGATCACTGGAGCTTGCACACCTTTTAGCATCCTTAGGACTGACAAAACCCTCTAGTTGTATCTCGTGCAATCTTTCCTCAAGGAAGGAAACGATGTTTTGACATCCATCTCCCAGATTTCATAATTGAAAAACACAGTAACTACTAACATAATTCCAATAGACTTTTAGCATCGCTATGGGTGAGAAGGTTTCATCGTAGTCAACTCCTTGAACTTGGTGGAAACTGCTTTGTGACAAGTAGAGATTTACAAATAGTGACATTCACCATAAGTGTCTGTCTTCATTTTAAAGGTCCATTTGTACTCAATGACCTGACGTTCAACGGGCAAGTATACCAAAGTCCATACTTGGTTTTCATACATGGACCCTTTGTCGGATTTCATGGATCCTAGCCATTTGTCGGAATCCGGGCCCATCATCGCTTCTCCATAGCTTGTAGTCTCATCGTTGTCCAACAACATGACCTCTAAGACAGGGTTGTCATACAACTCAGGAGCAGTATGCGTCCTTGTCGAGTTACAAGGTTCGATAGTAACTTGATCCGAAGCTTCATGATCATCATCATTAACTTCCTCTTCAACTAACGTAGGCTCCACATAAACAACATTCTGCGCTGCGCTACTCTCTGGTTGAAACAAAGGTTCAACAACCTCATCAAGTTATATCTTCCTCCCACTCAATTCTTTCGAGAGAAACTCTTTCTCAAGAAAGGACCCATTTTTAGCAACAAACACTTTGCACTCGGATTTGAGATAGAAGGTATACCCAACTGTTCTTAGGGTATTCCATGAAGATGCATTTGTCCACTTTGGGTTCGAGCTTATTAGGTGAAAAACAAATTTCACACAAGCGTCGCAGCCCCAAGCATTAAGAAATGACAGCTTAGGTTTCCATCAAACCATAATTCACACGGTGTCATCTCAACGGATTTAGATGGTTCCCTTTTTAAAGTGAATCTTGTTGTCTCTAATGCATAACCCCAAAACTATAGTATCAAAACGATAAGAGACATCATAGCACGCACCACATCCAACAGAGCACAACTATGACGTTCGGACACACCATAACACTATGGTGTTCCAGGTGGCGTGAGTAGTGAAACAACTCTTCAAATTGTCTTAAGTTGTATACCAAACTCATAACTCAGATTTTCACCTCATATCGTAGACATTTTATCTTCTAATCACGATGATCTCAAACTTCACTCTGATTCTTCTTGAACTTTTCAAATGATTCAGACTTGTGTTTGATTAAGCAAATATACTCATATATACTCAAATCATCAGTGATGGCAAGAAAAATAATGATATGCACTGCACTCTACAACACTCATTGGATCGCATATATCAACATGTATTATTTCCAATAAGTTACTAGCCCGCTCCATCATACTGAAAACGAGGTCTGTAGCCATCTTTCCCAAGAGGCATGGTCTGCATGTCTCAACCGATTCAAAACCGAATGAGTCCAAAGATCCATCAGCATGGAGTTTCTTCATGCGATTTATACCAATATGACATTTAGCGGCAGTGCCACAAGTATGTGGTACTATCATTATTAACTTTGTATCTTATGGCATGAATCTTATGAACATGTGTATTACTATGATCAAGATTCAACAAACATTCTCACTGGGTGCATGACCATTGAAGGTATTATTCATGTAAACAGAATAAACATTATTCTCTAACTTAAATGAATAACCGTGTTGCAATAAACACAATCTAATCATGTTCATGCTTAATGCAAACACCAAATAACATTTATTTAGGTTTGTCACTAATCCCGAAGGTAGAGAGAGAGCGCGATGCTGATCACATCAACCTTGGAAACATTTCCAACAGACATCGTCACCTCACACTTAGGTAGTCTGCGTTTATTCCGTAGCTTTTACTTCGAGTTACTAACATTTAGCAATCGAACCGGTATCCAATACCCAGGTGCTATTAGGAGTACTAGCAAGGTACACATCAATAACACGTATATCAAATATACTTCCGTCGACGTTGCCAACCTTCTTATATACCGAGTATCTAGGATTGTTCCGCTTCAGCAACCGCTCTCCTCATAATAGAAGCACTTAGTCTTGGGTTTGGGTTCAATTTTGGGTTGCTCCACTGGAGCAGCAACTGACTTTCCATCCATGAAGTTTCCCTCCTTACCCTTTCCCTTTTCGAAACTAGTGGTTTTACTAACCATCAACACTTGATGCTCCTTCTTGATATCTACCTTCGCGGTGTCAAACATCGTGAACAACTCAGGGATCATTATTTCCATCCCTGGCATTTTATAGTTCATCATGAAGCTCTAGTAGCTTAGTGACAGTGACATGGAAAACTATATCAATCACTTTCTTATCTGGAAGATCAACTCCCACTGGATTCAAGCAATTGTAGCACCCAGACAATCTGAGCACATGCTCAACGATTGAGCTATTCTCCTTCATCTTGCAGGCAAAGAATCTTGTTGGAGATCTCATATCTCACAACATGGGCACGAGCTTGAGATCCTAATTTCAGCTCTTAGAACATCGCATATGTTTCGTGACATTCAAAACAATTTGGAGCCTCAATTCAAAGACATAATGCATGACACACTGAACTATCAAGTAGTCATCGAAGCGTGCCTATCAGATGTTCACAACATCTATAGACGATGCTAGAGGGGGTGGCGCACTGAGCGGTGCATTAAGGACATAAGCCTTCTGTGCAGCAATGAGGACAATCCTCAGATCACGGATCCGCTCCGCAATATTGCTACCATCATCTTTCAACTCTCTTTCTCTAGGAACATATAAAAATTCAAGGGAGCTATAATGTGAGCTAGTAATCTACAACATAATTTGCAAAGACACTACTGACTATGTTCATTATAATGAGTTCAATTAATCATATTACTTAAGAACTCCAACTCAAATTGACATCCCTCCTGTCATTCGAGTGATACATGCTCCAAATTCCCAACTCAAGTCCGATCTTCACGTGAGTTGAGGTGGTTTCAATGGTGAACATCATCATGTTGATCATATCTGCTATATGACTCGTGTTCGACCTTTCGGTCTCTTGTGTTCCGAGGCCATGTCTGTACATACTAGGATCATCAAGTTTAACCCGAGTGTTCCGCATGTGCAACACTGGCTTGCACCCGTTGTATGTGAACGTAGAGTCTATCACACCCGATCATCACGTGGTGTCTCGACACGACGAACTTTCGCAACGGTCCACACTCGGGGAGAACACAATTTATCTTGAAATTTAAGTGAGGGATCACCTTATAATGCTACCGTCATCCTAAGAAAAACAAGGTGCATAAAAGGATTAACATCACATGCAAATCATAAGTGACATAATATGGCCATGAACTTGTGCTTTCGATCTCCATCCTTAAAGCACCGGCATGATCTCCATCGTCACCGGCATGACACCATGATCTCCATCTTCTTGATCTCCATCAACGTGTCACCATCGGGGTTGTCGTGCCCACAATGCTTCTACTACTATTGCTACCGTTTAGCGATAAAGTAAAGCATTACATAGCCCTTAATGACTGACACGCAGGTCATACAATAATTAAAGACAACCCTATGGCTCCTGCCGGTTGTCGTACTCATCGACATGCAAGTCGTGATATTCTATACAACACATGATCATCTCATACATCACATATATCTCATCATGTAATTGGCCATCTCACATCACAACATACCCTGCAAAAACTAGTTAGACGTCCTCTAATTGTTGTTCCATGTTTTATGTGGCGGCTATGGGTATCTAGCAAGAAAAATTCTCACCTACATAAAAACCACAATGGTGATACATAATTTTCTTTTCAACCTTCTCAAGGACCGCCTTTGTCGAATCCGATCCAACTAAAGTAGGAGAAACAGACACCCGCCAGCCATCATTGTGCAACAAATGTACACGTTAGTCAATGGAACCCTTCTCTCGTAAGCGTACGAGTAAGGTTGGTCCGGGCCGCTCAAACCCACAATACCGCTGAACCAAAACACGGCCAAGGGAGGAAGCAATCTATGCGTCAACGCCCACAAACTCCTTTGTGTTCTACTCGAGATCTCATCTACACATAGACCTAGCTCATGATGCCACTGTTGGGGAATGTTGCATGGGAAACAAAAAAAAATCCTACGCACACGCAAGATCTATCCATGGTGATGAGCATCTACGAGAGGGTGAGTGGATCTACATACCCTTGTAGATCGCTAAGCGGGAAGCGTTAAGAAACACGGTTGATGTAGTCGAACTTCTTCGCGATCCAAATCGCCAAGCGTCCCGCGATCCCATTACGATCCGTCCCGCGATCCAATCACGATCCGTCCTGAGATCCCATCATAATCCGTCCTGCAATCCAATCATGAATCATCTTGCGATCCTGATCGCGGTCCTTCCGATCTAGCGTCGAATGGACGGCACCTCCGCATTCAGCACACGTATAGCTCTATGACGATCTCCGCCTTCTTGATCCTTCAAGAGGGAGTGGAGAGGTAGATGAGTTTTCTAGTAGCTCGACGACTTGGCAGCGATGGTGGAGGAACAATTCTAGCAGGGCTTCGCCTAAGCACCGCTGATACGATCTAGAGGAGAAACTATGATCTAGAGGAGAGGGTAGCACGTGGCTATTAGGGTAGGCTTTACCCTCTAAATCCTCTAGTATATATCGGAGGGAGGTAGGGGAGGAGGCAGCCTCGTACCCTCAAGTTTTGGTCGAAATTGGAGGTGGAGGAGTCCTACTCCAATCCTATTAGGAGTAGGATTCCTCCTTTCCACTTGGAAACTCTTTCCACCTCTCCACCTTTTGGGTTCTTCCCACCCCTAGCCGCATGGGCCTTAGTGGGGGCTTAGAATAACCCACCAGGGGATGGTTTGGCTCCCCCACAACCCATGAGGTCCTTTGGGTCGAGACACCCCTCCTCATGGTCCCCCGACACCCTCCCAGCACTCCCAGTACACTACCGATAAGCCCAAAACTTTTTTGGTGACCAAAACAGAACTTCCTATATATCAATCTTTACCTCCAGACCATTCTCACAGCTTCCCATAAGTCATATGTCCTTGATGCATCGCTTGGTAACCAACCCGCAGACATGTCATCCGAAGACGTTAAGAACGCTTGGGAGGCATGTTCTGGAGATTACTCAATAGTTCAGTGTGCAATATTGCATGGTTTAGAACCGGGACTTCAAAGACGTTTTGAACGTCATGGAGCATATGAGATATTCCAAGAGTTGGAGTTTATCTTTAAGAAGAATTCCCGGATCAAGAGGTATGAGACCTCCGATAAGTTCTATGCTTGCAAAATAGAGGAGAACAGGTCTATCAGTGAACATATACTCAGAATGTTTGGGTATTCGACTCGTCTGGCGGAGTTGGGAATGCCCCTTCCACCACAGGCGATCACAGACAAAGTTCTTCAATCACTGCCGCCTAGCTACAAGTGCTTTGTGATGAACTATAACATGCATGGGATGAACAAGTTAGTCGCCGAGCTAAAAGTCATTGAGAATGAAATCCAAAAAGAATATCAAGTGTTGATGGTCAATAAAACCACTAGTTTCAAGAAGAATGGCAACATCAAGAAGGGTAACTCCAAGAAGAGTGGCAAAACAGTTGCCCCTCCCGTGAAGAAACCCAAGGATGGACCCAAGCCAGAAACTGAGTGTTTTCATTGCAAGGGAACTGGTCACTAGAAGCGGAACTGCCCCAAGTATTTGGCTGACAAGAAGGCGGCCAACAACAAACAAGGTATATATGATATACATGTTATTGATGTGTACATTACTAGCTCTCGTTGTAGTGCCTGGGTATTTGATACCGGTTCAGTTGCTCACATTTGCAACTCAAAACAGGAACTACGGAATAGACAAAGCTTGGCGAAGGACAAAGTGACGATGCACGTGGGAAATGGTTCCAAGGTTGATGTGATCGCCGTCGGCACGCTCTCTCTTCGATTACCATCGAAATTAGTGATGAACCTAAATAATTGTTATTTAGTGCCTGCGTTAAGCATGAACATTATACATGGATCTTGTTTATTGCGAGATGGTTACTCATTTAAATTAGAGAATAATGGTTGTTCTATTTATATGAGTGATATCTTTTATGGTCATGCACCCAATGTGAGGGGTTTATTCATATTGAATCTTTATAGTGATGATACACATGTTCATAACATTCAAGCCAAAAGATGTAGAGTTGATAGTGATAGTACCACTTTCTTGTGGTAATGTCGTTTAGATCATATTGGTGTAAAACGCATGAGGAAGCTCCATGCTGATGGAATTTTGGAGTCACTTGATTTTGAATCACTTGACACATGTACCATGGCTCATGGGCAAGATGACTAAAACGTCGTTCTCTAGAACAATGGAACGGGCAAGTGACTTGTTGGAAATCATACATACTGATGTGTGCAATCCAATGAATGTTGCAGCGCGCAGTGGATATTATTATTTTCTCACCTTTACCGATGACTTAAGTAGATATGGGTATATTTACTTAATTAAACACAAGTGTGAAGCGTTTGAAAAGTTCAAGCAATTTTAGAATGAAGTTGAGAATCATCGTAACTAGAAGATTAAATTACTATGATTTGATCGAGGAGGAGAATATTTGAGTTATGAGTTTGGCAGTCACTTAAGACAGTGTGGAATTGTTTCACAGTTGACACCGCCTCCAACACCACAGCATAATGGTGTGTCTGTTGGGGCACGTTGCATGGGAAACAAAAAAATTCCTACGCTTCACCAAGATCAATCTAGGAGATTAGCAACTATGAGAGGAGAGATTGGATCTACATACCCTTGTAGATCTCTAGGCGGAAGATTTAAAGAATGCGGTTGATGTAGTGGTACGTCTCCACGATCCAAATCGCAAGCCGTCTCACGAACTCCCGATCAAGTACCGAACGGACGGCACCTCCGCGTTCATCACATGTGCAGCTCGTTGAAGATCTCTGACTTCTTGATCCAGCAAGAGAGAGAGGAGAGGTAGACGAGTTCTCCGGCAGCGCGACATCGTTGCGGCTATAGTGGTGGAGCAATTCCAACAGGGCTTTGCCTAAGCATTGCTAAAAACCGATCTAGAGGAGAAAACGATCTAGAGGAGGAAGAGGGCAGAACTTGGCTATCAGCGTTAGGGCTGACCTCAAAATCCTCTAGTATATATAGGAGGGAGAGGAGAGGAGGCAGCCATGACCCTCCAAAAAGGAGGGCTTCGGCCGAAGGCAATAGGGGAGTGTCCACCTCTCACAAGGGAGGTGGATTCCAAGTGGGACTCCTTCCCAAACTTGGCCCCTACTCTATCTCCTTTTCCATGCGCATAGGTCCTCCTGGGTTGGCTTGCCCAGCCCACCAGGGGCTTGTGCGCCACCTCTAAGGCCCATGTGGCCCGTTGAGGTATGTGGGCCCCACTTGGTGGTCCCCGGAACCCATTCGTCACTCCCGATGCACTGCCGGAAATGCCCGAAACTTTTCCGGAGTTCAAATACCACTTTATCAATCTTTACCTCCAGACCATTCTAGAGCTCCTCGTGACATCCGGGATATCATCCGGGACTCCGAACAACCTTCAGTCACCACCATACATAACTCTATACTACCGAAACGTCACCAAACATTAAGTGTGCTGACCCTGCGGGTTCGAGAACTATATAGACATGACCGAGACACCTCTACGGTCAATAACCAATAGCGGGACCTGGATGCCCATAATTATTCCTACATATTCTACGGAGATCTTTATCGGTCTAACCTCTATGTCAAGGATTCAGTTAATCCCGTATGATGTTCCCTTTGTTCTTCGGTATGTTACTTGCCCGAGATTCGATCGCTGGTATCTACATAACTAGTTCAACCTCGTTACCGACAATTCTCTTTACTCGTTTCTGTAATTCAAGATCCCGTGGCTAACACTTAGTCACATTGCTTGCAAGGCTTATCGTGATGTTGTATTATCGAGTGGGCCCTGAGATACCTCTCCATCACATGGAGTAATAAATCCCAGTGTAGATCCATGCCAACCTAGCAGACACCCTCGGAGGTACCTATAGAGGACCTTATAGTCACCCAATTACATTCTGACACTTGATACACACAAGGCACTCCTCCAGTGTCCGTGAGTTACATGATCTCATGGTCATAGGAACATATACTTGACATGCAGAAAACTTTAGCAATAAACTGTCATGATCATATGCTATGTTTATAGTTTGGGTCTTGTCCATCAGATCATTCTCCTAATGATGTGATCATGTTATCAAATGACATCTCATGTCAATGGCTAGGAAACCTTGACCATATTTTATCAACGAGCTAGTTCACTAGAGGCACACTAGGGACAAAGTTTTGTCTATATATCCAGACATGCAATGTGTTTCCAATCAATACAATTATAGAATGGATAATAAAATATTATCATGAACAAGGAAATATAATAATAAACACTTTATTTATTGGCTCTAGGGCATATTTCCAACGGTCTCCCACTTGCACTAGAGTCAATAATTTAGTTCACATCACTATATGATTTACATTGTAATGAATCAAACGCCCATGCAGTTCTGGTATTGATAACGCCTAGCCCTTTGAAGAGGTTTAGTCAACGGGTCTGCAACATTCAAATTTGTGTGCACTTTGCAAATATTTATGTCCTTCTCCTCGATGTAATCATGGATGGAATTGAAGCGTCGCTTTATGTGTCTGGTCCTCTTATGAAACCTTGGTTCCTTGGCCAGAGGAATGGCACTAGTGTTGTCAAAGAACAGAGTCATTGGATTCAGTGCACTGGGCACTACTCCAAGATCTGTCATGAACTGCTTCATCTAGACACCTTCCTTCGCTGCCTGCGAGGGTGCCATGTACTCCGCTTCGCATGTAGAATCGGCTACCATGCTTTGCTTGGAACTGCACCAGCTTACCCCTCCCCCGTTGAGAATAAATACGTCTCCGGTTTGTGACTTAGAGTCATACAGATCAGTATCAAAGCTTGCATCGACGTAACCTTTATGACGAGCTCTTGATCACCTCCATAAACGAGAAACATTTCCTTAGTCCTTTTCAGGTACTTAAGCATATTCTTGACCGTCGTCGAGTGCTCCATTCTAGGATCACATTGAAACCTTCTGGCCATACTTATGGCAAGGCTGACATCGGGTCTTGTGCACAGCATTGCATACATGATAGAGCCTATGGATGAAGCATAGGGGATGACACTCATCTTCTCTCTATCTTCTACAATAACTAGGAATTGATTCTTACTCAACTTCACACCTTGTAACACACGCAAGAACCCCATCTTGGACTGACCCATTTTGAACTTCTTCAAAACTTTATCAAGGTATGTGCCTTGTGAAAGTGCTATCAAGCTTCTCGATCTATCTCTATAGATCTTAATGCCTCATATAAAAGTAGATTCTCCTAGGTCCTTAATTGAAAGACTTTTGTTCAAATATTCCTTCACGCTTTCCAGCATTTATATATTGTTTCCAATCAGCAATATGTCATCCACATATAATATTAGAAACGCTACAGAGCTCCCACTCGCTTCCTTGTAAATACAAGCTTCTCCATAAATTTGTATAAACCCAAACGCTTTGATAACCTCATCAAAGCACTTATTCCAACTCCGAGATGCTTGCATCAGTCCATAAATGGATCGCTAGAGTTTGTAAATTTTGTCAGCATTCTTTGGATCGACAAAACCTTCTGGTTGCATCATATACAACTCTTCCTCAAGGAAACCGTTGAGGAACGCTGTTTTGACATCCGTCTGCCAAATTTCATAGTCGAAATATGCAACAATTGCTAACATGATTCTGACGGACTTAAACATCACTACGGGTGAAAAGATCTCATCATAGTCAACTCCTTGAACTTGTGAAAAACCCTTTGCCACAAGTTGAGCGTTATAGACAGTGACATTACCGTCCGCGTCCGTCTTCTTCTTAAAGATCCATTTATTCTGAATGGCATTTCGCCCTTGAGGTAATACTTCCAAGGTCCATACTTTGTTTTAATACATGGATCCCATCTCGGAATTCATGGCATCTAACCATTTCTCGGAATCTGGGCCCATCATCGCTCCTCCATAGCTCGTAGGTTCATCATTGTCCAACAACATGACCTCTAAGACAGGGTTGCCATACCACTTAGGAGCACTACGTGCCCTTGTCGACCGACGAGGTTCAATAGTAACTTGATCCGTAGCTGCATGATCATCATCATTAACTTCCTCTTCAACTATCGTAGGCTCCACATAAACATCTTTCTACGTTGCACTACTCTCTGGTTGAAGTAAAGGTTCAATAAACTCATCAAGGTCTATTTTCGTCCCACTCAATTCTTTCAAGAGAAACTCTTTCTCAAGAAATCTTCTGTTCTTAGCGACAAACACTTTGCCTTCAAATTTGAGATAGAAGGTATACCCAACTGTCTCTTTCGGTTATCCTATGAAGATGCATTTCTCCGCTTTGGGTTCCAGCTTTCCAGGCTGAAGCTTTTTGACATAAGCATCACATCCCCAAACTTTAAGAAATGACAACTTTGGCCTCTTGCCAAACCACAATTCATATGGTGTCGTCTCAATGGATTTTTATGGTGCCCTATTTAAAGTGAATGCAGGTGTCTCTAATGCATAACCCCAAAACAATAGTGGCAAATCGGCAAGAGACATCATAGAACGCACCATATATAATAAGGTTCGATTACGACGTTCGAACACACCATTACACTGCAGTGTTCCAGGCGGTCTCAATTGTGAAACAATTCCACATTGTCTTAAGTGACTGCCAAACTCATAACATGGATATTCACCTCTTTGATCAGATCGTAGGAATTTAATCTTCTTGTTATGATGATTCTGAACTTCACTTTGAAATTTCTTGAACTTTTCAAACGTATCAGACTTGTGTTTCATTAAGTAAATATACCCATATCTACTTAACTTATCATTGAAGGTGAGAAAATAACGATATCCACCGCGCACCTCAATGTTCATTGGACCGCACACATCAGTATGTATGATTTCCAACAAATCACTCGCCCGTTCGATTGTTCCAGAGAACGGCACTTTAGTCATCTTGCCCATGAGGCATGGTTCACATGTGTCAAGTGACTCCAAAATTCCATCACCATGAAGCTTGCTCATGCGTTTCACACCAATATGACCCAATCGGCTGTGCCACGAGAAAGTGGTACTACCATCATCAACTCTACATCTTTTGGCATCAATGTTATGAACATGTGTATCATCACTATCAAGATTCAATATGAATAAACCCCTCACATTGGGTACATGACCATAAAAGATATTACTCACATAAATAGAACAACCATTATTCTCTGACTTAAATGATTAACCATCTCGCAATAAACAAGATCCAGATATAATGTTCATGCTTAACAAAGGCACTAAATAATAATTATTCAGGTTCATCACTAATCCCGATGGTAATCGAAGAGAGAGCATGCCGATGACGATCACATAAACCTTGGAACCATTTCCCATGCGCATCATCACTCCATCCTTCGTTAGCCTTTGTCTATTCTGTAGTTCCTGTTTTGAGTTGCAAATGTGAGCAACCAAACCGGTATCAAATACCCAGGCACTAGAACGAGAGCTAGTAAGGTACACATCAATAACATGTATATCATATATACCTTGTTTGTTGTTGGCCGCCTTCTTGTTAGCCAGATACTTGGGGCAGTTTCGCTTTCAGTTACCAGCTCCCTTGAAATGAAAGCACTCAATTTCAGGCTTGGGTCCAGCCTTGGGCTTCTTCATAGGAGGGGCAACTGTTTTGCCACTCTTCTTGTAGTTACCCTTCTTGCCCTTGCCATTCTTCTTGAAACTAGTGGTTTTATTGACCATCAACACTTGATGTTCTTTCTGGATTTCAGACTCAGCGACTTTTAGCATCGCAAACAGCTCGACGACTGACTCGTTAATCCCGTGCATGTTATAGTTCAACACGAAGCTCTTGTAGCTAGGTGGCAGTGATTAAAGAACTATGTATTTGATCGCCTCCGGAGGAAGAGGCATCTCTAACTCTGCCATACGAGTCAAATACCTAGAAATTCTGAGTATATGTTCACTTATAGACCCGTTCTCCTCCATTTTGCAAGCATAGAACTTATCGGAGGTATCATACCTTAAAGACAAACCCCAACTCCTGGAACATCTCATATGCTCCATGACGTTAAAAATGTCTTTGAAGTCCCGGTACTAAGCCATACAATATTGCACACTGAACTATTGAGTAATCTCCAGAACGTGCCTCCCAAGCGTTCTTAACGTCTTCGGATGACAAGTCTGTGGGTTGGTTACCAAGTGGTGCATCAAGGACATATGCCTTCTGGGAAGCCATGAGGATAATCCTCAGGTTACGGGCCCAATCGACAAAGTTACTTCCATCATGTTTCAAGTTAGCTTTCTCTAGGAACACAATAAAATTCAGGGGTGCTATTGCGCGAGCCATTGATCTACAACATGAATATGCAAAGGTTACTTAGACTATTGCTCAAGATAATGAGTTTTGTTAATCAAATTACTAAAGCTCCCACTCAAATTGACATCCCTCAGGTCATTTGAGTGATACATGATCCATATACACCAACTCAAGTCCGATCATCACGTGAGTTAAGGTGGTTTCAATGGTGAACATCATCATGTTGATCATATCTACTATATGACTAATGCTCGACCTTTCGGTCTCTTGTGTTTCGAGGCCATGCCTGTATATGCTAGGCTCGTCAAGTTTAACCTGAGTGTTATGCATGTGCAACACTGGCTTACACCCGCTTTATGCAAACGTAGAGTCTATCACAGCCAATCATCGCTTGGTGTCTCAACACGTCGAACTTTCATCTTGAAATTTAAGTGAGGGATCACCTTATAATCTACCGTCATCCTATGCAAAATAAGGTGCACAAAAGGATTAACGTCACATGCAATTCATAAGTGACATGATATGGCCATGAACTTGCGCTTTTTATCTCCATCTAGAAAGCACCAGGATGATCTCCATCGTCACCGGCATGACACCATGATCTCCATCATCTTGATCTCCATCAACGTGTCGCCATCGGGTTTGTCGCGCCCACCATGCTTCTACTACTATTGCTACCGTTTAGCGATAAAGTAAAGCATTACATAGCACTTAAAGATTGACACGCAGGTCACACAATAATCAAAGACAACCCTATGGCTCCTGCCAGTTGCCGTACTAATCGACATGCAACTAGTGATATTCTATACAAAAACATGATCATCTCATACATCACATATATAACATCATGAAATTGGCCATATCACATCACAACTTACCCTGCAAAAACAAGTTAGACGTCCTCTAATTGTTGTTGCATGTTTTACGTGGCTGGTATGGGTATCTAGCAAGAACGATTCTTACCTATGCAAAAAACCACAAAGGTGATATGAAGATTGCTTTCAACCTTCTACAAGGACCGCCTCAATCAAATCCGATGCAACTAAAGTGGGAGAAATAGACACCCGCCAACCATCTTTATGCGACGAAGTCACATGTCAGTCGATGGAACATGGTCTCTCGTAAGCATACGAGTAAAGTCGATTCGAGCCGCTTCATCCCACAATACCGCTGAACCAAGAAAAGACTAAGGAAGGAAGCAATCTGAATATCAACGCCCACAAACTCTTTGTGTTCTACTCAAGATGTCATCTACTCATAGACCTAGATCATGATGCCACTGTTGGGGAACGTTGCATGGGAAACAAAAAAATTCCTACGCTTCACCAAGATCAATCTAGGAGATGAGCATCTATGAGAGGAGAGATTGGATCTACATACCCTTGTAGGTCACTAAGCGGAAGCATTGAAGAGCGCGGTTGATGTAGTGCTACGTCTGCGCGATCCAAATCGCAAGCCTTCCCACGAACTCCAGATCAAGTACCGAACGGACGACACCTCTGTGTTTAGCACACGTGCAGCTTGGTGAAGATCTCCGCCTTCTTGATCCAGTAAGAGAGAGAGAGAGACGAGAGGTAGACAAGTTCTCCGGCAGCGCGACGGTGTTGCGGTGATGGTGGTGGAGCAATTCCAGCAGGACTTCACCTAAGCTCTTCTGATAACCGATCTAGAGGAGAAAACGATCTAGAGGAAGAAGAGGGCAGCACTTGGAAATTAGGGTTAGGGCTGCCCTGAAATCCTCTAGTATATATAGGAGGGAGAGGAGAGGAGGCAGCCTTGCCCCTCCAACAAGGACTTTGGCCGAAGGCAATAGGGGAGAGTCCACCTCCCACAAGGGAGGTGGATTCCATGTGGGACTCCTTCCCAAACTTGGCCCCTACTCTATCTCCTTTTCCATGCACATAGGGCCTCTTGGGATGGCTTGCCCAGACCACCAGGGGCTGGTGCGGCACCTCTAAGACCCATGTGGCCCCTTGGGGTATATGGAACCCACTTGGTGGTCCCCGGAACCCATACGTCACTCCCGATACACTACCGGAAATTCCCAAAACTATTCCGGAGTACAAATACCACTTTCCGATGTATCAACTTTTACCTTCGGAGCTCCTCGTGATGTCCGGGATCTCATCCGGGACTCCGAACAACCTTTGGTCACCACTATACATAACTCTATACTATCGAAACTTCACCGAACCTTAAGTGTGCAGACTCTACGGGTTCGAGAACTATGTAGACATGACCGAGACACCTCTACGGTCAATAACCAATGGTGGGACCTGGATGCCCATATTGATTCCTACATATTCTACGAAGATCTTTATCGGTCGAACCTCTATGTCAAGGATTCATTTAATCCCGTATGATGTTCCCTTTGTTCTTCGGTATGTTACTTGCCCGAGATTCGATCGTCGGTATCTCCATACCTAGTTCAACCTCGTTACCAGCAAGTATTTTTACTCGTTTCCATAATACAAGATCCCGTGGATAACACTTAGTCTCATTTCTTGCAAGGCTTATCGTGATGTTGTATTACCGAGTGGCCCTAAGATACCTCTGTGTCACACGGAGTAACAAATCCCAGTGTTGATCCATGCCAACCCAGCAGACACCCTCGGAAATACCTGTAGAGCACCTTTATAGTCACCCAGTTACATTGTGACGTTTGATACACACAAGGCACTCCTCTGGTGTTCGTGAGTTACATGATATCATGGTCATAGGAACATATACTTGACATGCAGAAAACTGTAGCAATAAACTGACACGATCATATGCTACATTTATAGTTTGGGTCTTGTCCATCACATCATTCTCCTAATGATGTGATCCCGTCATCAAATAACATATCATGTCAATGGCTAGAAAACCCTGACCATCTTTGATCAACAAGCTAGTTCACTAGAGGCACACTAGGGGCAAAGTGTTGTCTATATATCCACACATGCAATGTGTTTCCAATCAATACAATTATAGCATGGATAATAAACAATTATCATGAACAAGGAAATATAACAATAAACACTTTATTTATTGCCTCTAGGGCATATTTCCAACAATGTCCGAACATCGTAATCCAATCTTATTAGATATGATACGTTCTATGATGTCCCTTGCCGATTTGCCACTATCGTTTTGGGGTTATGCATTAAAGACACATGCATTCACTTTAAATAGGCACCATCGAAATCCGTTGAGATGACACCATATGAACTGTGGTTTGGCAAAAGGCCAAAGTTGTCATTTCTTAAAGTCTGGGGATGTGAAGCTTATGTCAAAAAGCTTCAGCCTGAAAAGCTGGAACCCAAAGCAGAGAAATGTGTCTTCATAGGATACCCGAAAGAAACAGTTGGGTATACCTTCTATCTCAGATCCGAAGGCAATGTGTTTGTCGCTAAGAATGGAATGTTTCTTGAGAAAGAGTTTCTCTTGAAAGAGTTGAGTGGGAGGAAAATAGAGCTTGATGAGGTTATTGAACCTTTACTTGAACCAAAGAGTAGCGCAGCACAAAAAGATGTTTTTGTGGAGCCTACGAAAGTTGAACTGGCAGTTAATGATGATGATCATGAATCTTCAGATCAAGTTGCTATCAAACCTCGTAGGTCGACAAGGGCGCGTACTACTCCTGAGTGGTACAGGAACCCTGTCTTGGAGGTCATGTTGTTGGACAACAATGAACCTACGAGCTATGGAGGAGCGATGATGGGCCCAGATTCTGAGAAATGGTTAGAGGCCGTGAAATCCGAGATGGGATCCATGTATGAAAACAAAGTTTGGACTTTGGAAGTATTACCTGAAGGGCGAAAGGCCATTCAAAATAAATGGATCTTTAAGAAGAAGACAGACGCATATGGTAATGTCAATGTCTATAAAGCTTGACTTGTGGCAAATGGTTTTTCACAAGTTCAAGGAGTTGACTACGACGAAACCTTCTCACCCATAGTGATGCTTAAGTCCGTCAAAATCATGTTAGCAATAGCTGCATATTTCGACTATGAAATTTGGTAGATGGATGTGAAAACAGCGTTCCTTCACGGTTTCCTTGAGGAATAGTTGTATATGATGCAACCGGAAGGTTTTGTCGATCCAGAGAATGCTCACAAGGTTTGCAAACTCCAGCAATCCATTTATGGACTGGTGCAAGCATCTCGGAGTTGGAATAAGCGCTTTGATGAGGTGATCAAACCGTTTGGGTTTATACAAGTTTACGGAGAATCTTGTATTTACAAGAAAGTGAGTGGAGCTCTATAGTGTTTCTAATATTACATGTGGATGACATATTGCTGATTGGAAACAATGTAGAAATGCTAGAAAGCATGAAGGAATATTTGAAGAAGAGTTTTTCAATGAAGGACCTATGAGAAGTTGCTTTCATATTAGGCATTATGATCTATAGAGATAGATCGAGACGCTTGATAGCACTTTCACAAGGCACGTACCTTGATAAAGTTTTGAAGAAGTTCAAAATGGGTCAGTCCAAGAAGGGGTTCTTTCCTATGTTACAAGGTGTGAAGTTGAGTAAGACTCAATGCCTAGTGACTGCAGAAGATAGAGAGAATATGAGTGTCCTCCCCTATGCTTCAGCCATAGGCTCTATCATGTATGCAATGCTGTGCACAAGACCCGATGTCAGCCTTGCCATATGTATGGCCGGAAGGTTTCAAAGTGATCCTAGAATGGAGCACAGGACGGCGGTCAATAATATCCTTAAGTACCTAAAAAGGACTAAGGAAATGTTTCTCGTTTATGGAGGTGATCAAGAGCTCGTCGTAAAGGGTTACATAGATGCAAGCTTTGACACTGATCCAGATGACTCTAAGTCGCAAACCGGATATGTATTTATTCTCAACAGGGGAGCGGTAAGTTTGTTGCAGTTCTAAGCAAAGCGTGGTTGCCAATTCTACATGCGAAGCGTAGTACATCGCAGCCTCGGAGGCAGCAAAGGAAGGTGTCTGGATGAAGCAGTTCATGACAGATCTTGGAGTAGTGCCGAGTGCACTGGATCCAATGACTCTGTTCTGTGACAACACTGGTGCCATTGCTGTGGCGAAGGAACCAAGGTTTCACAATAGGACCAGACACATAAAGCGACGCTTCAATTCCATCCGCGACTACACCAAGGGGAAGGACATATATACTTGCAAAGTGCACAGGGATCTGAATGTTGCAGACCTGTTGACTAAACCTCTCCCAAGGGCTAAACATGATCAACACCAGAACTACACGGGTGTTCGATTCATTACAATGTAAATCACATAGTGATGTGAACTAGATTATTGACTCTAGTGTAAGTGGGAGACTATTGCAAATATGCCATAGAGGCAATAAATAAAGTGTTTATTATTATATTTCCTTGTTCATGATAATTGTTTATTATCCATGCTATAATTGTATTGATTGGAAAAACATTGCATGTGTGGATATATAGGCAAGACCTTGTACCTAGTGTGCCTCTAATAGACTAGATTTTTGATCAAAGATGGTCAAGGTTTCCTAGCCATTGTCGTGAGATGTCATTTGATAACGGGATCACATAATTAGGAGAATGATGGGATGGGCAAGACCCAAACTATAAACGTAGCATATGATCGTGGCAGTTTACTGCTACAGTTTTCTGCATGTCAAGTATATGTTCCTATGACCATGAGATCATGTAACTCACGGACACCGGAGGAGTACCTTGTGTGTATCAAATGTCACAACGTAACTAGGTGACTATAAAGGTGCTCTACAGGTATCTCCGAGGGTGTGTGTTGGGTTGGCATGGATCAACACTTGGATTTGTTACTGCATGTGAGATACTTGCCAGTAAAGATACTGTTAGGTTGGCACGGAAACGAGTAAAGATACTTGCCAGTAACGAGGTTGCACTAGGTATGGAGATACCGACGATCCAATCTCGGGCAGGTAACATACTGAAGAACAAAGGGAACATCATACGGGATTAACTGAAGCCTTGACATAGAGGTTCGACCGGTAAAGATCTTCATAGAATATGTAGGAATAAATATGGGTATCCAGGTCCCGCTATTGGTTATTGACCATAGAGGTGTCTCGGTCATGTCTACATAGTTCTCGAACCCGCACGGTCTGCACACTTAATCTTGGTGACGTTTCGGTTGTATAGATTTATGCGTGGTGGTGACCGAAGGTTGTTCGGAGTCCCGGATGATATCCCGGACGTCACTAGGAGCTCCGGAATGGTCCGTAGGTAGAGATTGATATATAGGAAGTCCTGTTTTGGTCACCAAAAAGTATCGGGCTCATCTGTAGTGTACCAAGAGTTCCGGGAGGGTACCGGGGGACCATCGGGAGGGGTATTTCGACCCAAGAAGCTACATGGGTCTGTGGGAGGATGAATACTAGCCCTTAATGGGGTGGCCGAAGTCCCACATAGGGCCCATGCGGATGGGAAGGAAATTCCAAGTGGAAAAGGTGGAAAAAGGATAATATAAGGAAGGAGTCCTAATACGACTTGGAGTGGAGGAGTAGGACTCCTCCCTCCACTTTGGCCGAAGCCAAAAGGGCTGTCGCTTGCGGCCAATCCTCCTCCTCTCCTCCTCCTATATATACTAGAGGTTTTAGGGTTTTTGCACATAGATTTTCAGCCACATGCCGCCCTCTCCTCTAGTCCGTAGTTTCTCCTCTAGATCGGTTTCTGTAGTGCATAGGCGAAGCCCTACTGGAATTACTCCACCACCATCGCTGCAACGCCATCGCGCTGCGGGAGAACTCATCTACCTCTCCGCTCCCTCTTGCTGGATTAATAAGATGGAGATCGTCATCAAGCCATATGTGTGCTGAACGCGAAGGTGTCGTTCGATCGGTGCTAGATTGGGACGGATCGTGATTGGATCGCGAAGACATGCGACTACATCAACCTCGTTTCTTAACGCTTCCAGCTTAGCAATCTGCAAGGGTATCTAGATCCACTCTCCCCTAATGTAGATGCTCATCTCCTAGATTGATCTTGGTGAAGCGTAGGAAATTTTTTTTCCCATGCAACGTTCCCCAACATATACTTTTTATACGTGAAGTCGTCACTCCCCATATGTACTCTTTGCTTTTATTCTACACTTCTTTCTACTTCATCTTGCTCAAGATTAAAATCATACCAAGCAAGGCTCTCAACTCAAAAGCACTTTTCATTATATAATGCACGGACTTGCTTACATGTGGGAATCATGAAGCAAAGACTCAAAGCCAGATCACACGAATACTTTATACCACTAGATCAAGATATAACCAAAAGGACTGAACTAAGAAAAGATGATGAAAATAAAAATAAAAATAAAAAGAAATATGTGGTGATGATACAATGTCGGGGTATCTCCCCCAAGCTTGGAACAAGCCAAGGGGAGTGCCCATACCCATGTGTTTAGTTGTCTGGCTTTGGAGGTGATGGTTCTATATGCTTGGCAATTTTGCCCTTCAGAATACGATTCTCCTCCTCAAGCTTGTTATTTTTTTGTCTGAGATCCATTATTTCCTTGTAAAGTTTTTCAACAATAGCTAGAGCTCCTTTAACCCATGGATGTTTCATTGCTACGGGGGAAGAAGCAATACTCCTCTTCATATTTTCAAAAGTAAGAAATTTAGCATTGGAAGGGATAATCGAATTTGGAATTACTGAGCTCTGAAGTTCTTCCAGCATGGCTCCAGGTTGTGAATGAGAAGTAACTTCTTGGTCCTCCTCCATGGCATCTATCCTTTTCAAATCAGCCTCCATTGCTTCCTCCGTAGCTGGCCCGAAGGAGTTCTCCTCGACCGACTCTTGCAAAGACATCTTTCCCTAAAAATGCAGCAGAGACAACTCAAAAAGAAAATGGGAGGTATTGTCGTGATACGAGAAGCAAAACCTTCAGGAGATTATATAATGAATTTTTACCTGCCTGAAGGAGTATGCCACAAGAAAACGGAGTCCGGGTGGTGCAGGAGGTGGCCACAAGCCCTAGGGGCGCGGCCAGGGGGTGGCCACGCCGAGCAGGCTTGTCGCCTCCTCATGCACTATTCGGACTACATTAAATTTTCCTAATTTTTTAAATATTCCAAAGCAGATGAAAATTTCCATAGAAAAAGTTTTGGAATCTTTTTACTTACTGTACCACGTACCTATTCCTTTTCGGAGTCTCAAACGTTCTGGTAAGTCTCCCTAATGTACTCCTCCGGGGTTATGGTATTGATGATATTGGTTTCAACATTTATGGGAGTACCTGAGATATAATGTTTGATTCTTTAACCGTCCACCACCTTCTTGTTTGTGCCTTCGGTGCTGTTAATCTTGATGGCACCAGAACGGTATACTTCTTCGAAGACGTAAGGACCTTCCCATTTGGAGAGAAGTTTTCCTGCAAACAATCTTAAACGAGAATTGTATAGCAAGACATGATCACCTACATTAAATTCACACTTATGTATCCTTCTATCATGCCATCTCTTAACCTTCTCTTTAAAGAACTTAGGATTCTCATAGGCTTGGGTTCTCCAATCATCAAGTGAGCTAATGTCAAATAA
Source organism: Hordeum marinum (assembly GCA_022496015.1). Taxonomy (NCBI): domain Eukaryota; kingdom Viridiplantae; phylum Streptophyta; class Magnoliopsida; order Poales; family Poaceae; genus Hordeum; species Hordeum marinum. Next base: position 195,039,617 of record CM039677.1, read on the forward strand.
CCTCTTCTCCCCAGCAAGTTTGAAATCGTAATTGAGCTCTTTGATTGCCCACTAAGCCTTATGTTCTAGCTCTAGAGGTAAGTGACATGCTTTAACATAAACCATCTTATATGGAGACGTACCCATAGGAATTTTTGTAAGCAGTTCTAGAAGCCCACAATGCATCGTCAAGCTTCTTAGACCAATTCTTCCTAGATCTATTATCAGTCTTTTGCAAAATCAATTTGATCTCTCTATTACTAAATTCTACTTGACCACTAGACTGAGGATGATAAGGAGATGCAACTCTATGATTAACATCATATTTAGCAAGCAATTTACAGAAAGCACCATGAATAAAATGTGAACCACCATCAGTCATCAAATATTTAGGGACTCCAAATCTGGGGGAAATAACTTATTTAAGCAATTTAATAGAAGTGTTATTATCAGCGATACTAGTTGGAATAGCTTCTACCCACTTGGTGACATAATCAACAGCAACTAAATAGGAGTATACACGTTAGGTGGTGGAAAAGGGCCCATATAATCAAAGTCCCAAACATCAAATGGTTCGATAACAAGAGATTAATTCGTAGGCATTTCCTAACATCTACTGAGATTACCAATTCTTTGACATTCATCATACGATAAGACAAACTTACGAGCATCCTTGAAGAGAGTAGGCCAATAAAACCCAGATTGTAGTACCTTGTGCGCAGTTCTATCTCCAGCGTGATGTCCTCCATAGGCTTCAGAGTGACACTTGCATAAGATATGTTCCTCTTCATGCTCAGGTGCACAATGTCTAATAATACCATCTACTCCTTCTTTATAAAGATGTGGGTCATCCCAAAAGTAATGCCTTAAATCATAGAAGAACTTTTTCTTTTGTTGGTATGTGAAACTAGGAGGTATAAATTTAGCAACAATGTAATTGGCATAATCAGCATACCAAGGATCATTATGTGAAGTATTCACGACAGCTAATTGTTGATCAGGAATGCTATCATCAATAGGTAGTGGGTCATCAAGAACATTTTCTAACCTAGACAAGTTATCTATCACAGGGTTATCAGCACCCTTTCTATCAATGATATGCAAATCAAATTCTTGTAGCAGAAGGACCCACCTAATAAGTCTAGGTTTAGCATCTTTCTTCTCCATAAGGTATTTAATAGCAGCATGATCGGTGTGAAGAGTTACTTTGGAATCAACAATAAAAGGTATAAACTTATCACAAGCAAACACAACCTCTAGAAATTCATTTTCAGTAGTAGCACAGTCTCTTTCAGCATTGTCTGGAGTTCTACTAGCATAATGGATAACATTTAATTTCTTATCGACTCTTTGTCCTAGAACAACACCAACAGCATAATCACTAGCATCACACATAATTTCAAAATGTATGTTCCAGTTGGGTGGTTGAAAACATGTGAAGTAATCAAGGCATTCTTAAGAATTTCAAAGGCTTCTAAGCAATCATCATAAAAAACAAACGAAACGTCTTTTTGCAAAAGGTTTGTGAGAGGCCTAGAAATCTTAGAGAAATCTTTGATAAACCTCCTATCGAAACCAGCATGACCAAGGAAACTTCTTATACCTTTGATATCCGTAGGGCATGACATTTTTTCAATAGCATCGACTTTAGCTTTATCAACTTCAATACCTCTTTCGGAGATCTTGTGCCCCAGGACAATGCCTTCATTAACCATAAAGTGGCACTTTTCCAGATTCAAGACAGGATTAGTTTCTTCACATCTCTGCAAAACTCGATCAAGGTTGCTCATACAATCATCAAATGAAGTTCCATCAACGGAAAAATCATCCATGAAAACCTCAAGAATATTTTCACAAAAGTCAGAGAATATAGCCATCATACATCTTTCAAAGGTAGCAGGTGCATTACATAAACCAAAAGGCATACGTCTATAAGCAAAGGTACTAAAAGGGCAAGTAAAAGTGGTTTTTTCTTGATCTTGGCTTGATACAAGTATTTCAGAGAAACCAGAGTAACCATCTAGAAAGAAAAAATGAGTATGTTTGGATAATCTTTCTAGCATTTGATTAATAAAAGGTAAAGGGTAATGATCTTTCTGAGTAGCTTTATTTAATTTCCTAAAATAAATTACCATTCTATAACCTGTAACAATTATTTGCGGGATTAATTCATTTTTATCATTAGGAACAACTTTAATACCTCCCTTCTTAGGGACACAATGGACGGGACTAACCCATCTACTATCAGCAATAGGATAAATTATACCTGCCTCTAGAAGCTTTAGTACTTCTTTTCTTACCACTTCTTTCATCTTAGGGTTCAATAGTCATTGGTGATCAATAACTGGTTTGGCATCAGGCTCCATATTAATTTTATACTGGCATAGAGTGGGACTAATGCCCTTAAGATCATCAAGAGTATAACCCATAGCAGCACGATGCTTCCTCAGAGTTTTCAATAATATCTTTTCTTCATGCTCTTAAAGGTTAGCACTAATAATAACAAGATATATCTCTTTTTCATCAAGATAAGCATATTTCAACGTATTGGGTAATTGCTTGAGCTCGAACATGGGATCACCCTTGGGTAGAGGAGGATCCCCAAGTATTTCAACAGGTAAGTTATGTTTCAAAATAGGCTGCTACTCAAACAATGTTTCATCTATTTCATTCCTCTCATTCATATGCATATCATTTTCATTGTCTACCAAATATTGTTCGAAGGGATCAATAGGAGGCACAACAATAAAAGCGAGACCAATAATTTCATCTTTACTAGACAATTCCTTGTCATGGGGTTGTCTACAAAATTTATAGAAATTAAATTGATGAGACACATCCCCAAAGCTCACAGTAACTACTTCCTTCTCACAATCAATCTTATCATTAATAGTATTCAAGGAGGGTCTGCCAAACATAATGGGACAAAAATTATCTTGTAGGGAACCAAGAACAAGAAAATCAGTAGGATACTTTACTTTCCCACACAAGACTTCAACATCTCTAACAATCCCCATTGGTGCAATAGTGTCTCTACTAGCAAGCTTAATAGTAACATCAATATCCTCTAGTTCAACTGCTGCAATATCATGCATGATTTCTTCGTATAGAATAGCGAATTGCACTTACGCTAGCACCCATATCACATAAGCCATGATAACAATGATCTCCTATTTTAACAGAAACAACAGACATGCCAACAAGTATTCTATGTTTGTGCTTAGTATCAGGTCTAGCAATTCTAGCAGCTTCATCACAGAAATGAATAACATGCCCATCGATATTATCAACCAAGAGATATTTAACCATACCAATACTAGGTTCAACTTTAATAAAACTCTTATGAACCATAGTTGAAGCTTTAGCATGTTCCTTTATCCTAACAGGGAAAGGTGGTTTCTCGATGTAAGTAGTAGGGATAACAGGATCAGCATTGTAAGTAATAATTTTTTCTTGAACTTTAATAGGTTTCACTACTTTCACTTCAATGGGAGGACGATATTTAAATCACTTCTCCTTAGGGAGATCAACATGAGTAGCAAAAGATTCACAGAAAGAAGCTACTATCTCAGAGTCAAGTCCATATTCAGTGCTAAATTCACGAAAAGCATTCGTGTCCATGAAGGATTTAACACAATCAAACTTAACATTTATACATGACTCCTTACCTTCATCGACATACCAATCTTCAGAGTTGCATTTAATTCTTTCCAATAAATTCCATTTGAATTCAATATCGTTCTTCATAAAAGAACCAGCAAAAGAAGTATCGAGCATGGATTGATCATGATGAGAAAGCCGAGCATAAAAATTCTGAATAATAAGTTCTGTCGAGAGCTCATGATTGGGGCATGAATATACAATTGACTTAAGCCTCCTCCAAGCTTGAGCGGTTCTTTATCCTTCATGAGGCCAAAAATTATAAATATAATTCCGATAACGATGAACTAGATGCATAGGATAGAACTTCTGATGAAATTCCATTTTCAACTGGTTGTAGCTCCATGATCCAATATCATCACATAGCCTATACCATGTCAATGCCTTCTCCTTCAAAGATAAAGGGAAGACCTTCTTCTTGATGTGATCCTCGGGCAGACCTGCAAGCTTAAATAATTCACAAACTTCATCCACATAGATTAGATGCAAATCAGGATGTAGTGTTCCATCTCCCCCATAAGGATTAGCTACCAGTTTCTCAATCAGACCCAAAAGGATTTCATAATAAATATTTTAAGTAGGTTTAGTAGGTTGAGGGAAAACTATTTGTGTTTTTGGTCGAGGTGAAGATACCCCGAACAAGCCCCTCAAAGTATTACTTTCCATTGTAACAAGTGACAGTAAATTTCAGCACACTATATAAATTTTTCCTTACCAAGTTCCACACACCAAAGGCGCTTCACTCCCCGGAAACGGTGCGAGAAAAGAGTCTTGATGACCCACAAGTATAGGAGATAGATCATAGTCCTTTCGATAAGTAAGAGTGTCAAACCCAATGAGGAGCAGACGGAAATGACAAGCGGTTCTTAGTAAGGTCTTCGCTGCAAGCAGTGAAGTTATTGGTAATACATAGTTTTGTGATAATATAATTCGTAATGGGTAGCAAGTAAAAATCGTAAAAAAGGTGCAGCAAGGTGGCCCAATCCTTTTTATAGCAAAGGACAAGCCTGGACAAACTCTTATATAAAGAAAAGCGCTCCTGAGGACACATGGGAATTTATGTCAAGCTAGTTTTCATCATGGTCATTTTATTCGCGTTCGCTACTTTGATAATTTGATATGTGGGTGGACCAGTGCTTGGGTGCTACCCTTACTTGGACAAGCCTCCAACTTATGATTAACCCTCCCGCAAGCATCCACAACTACGAAAGAAGAATTAAGATAAATCTAACCATAGCATGAAATGTGTGGATCCAAATCAACCCCTTACGAAGCAACACATAAACTAGGGTTTAAGCTTCTGTCACTCTAGCAACCCATCATAGACTTATTACTTCCCAATGGCTTCCTCTAGGCCCAAACAATGGTGAAGTGTTATGTAGTCGACGTTCACATAACACCACTAGAGGAGAGGCAACATACATCTCATCAAAATATCAAACGAATACCAAATTCACATGATTACTTATAACAAGACTTATCCCATGTCCTAAGGAACAAACGTAACTACTCACAAAACATATTCATGTACATAATCAGAGGAGTATAATTGGTGATCAAGGATCTGAACATATAATCTTCCACCAAGTAAAGCAACTAGCATCAACTACAAGGAGTAATCAACACTAGTAGCAACGCACAGGTACGAGTCTAAGGTTTTGACACAAAGATCGGATACAAGAGATGAACTAGGGTTTGTAGAGGAGATGGTGCTAGTGAAGATATTGATGGAGATTGACCCCCTCTCGATGAGAGGATCGTTGGTGATGACGAGGGCTTCGATTTCCCCCTCCTTTTCCAGTCCAGAATTCCAGCTACCGGCATTCTCCCTCTTCAGGAAAACCTTGTAAAATAAGAGAGAAAAGGCATAAGTATTGTACCAAAATGTGTAATAACATCCCATAATGCAATAAATACCAATATAAAATCATGATGAAAAATGGACATATCACCAGGCATCGAAGAGCAAGACTATGGTGAAGAGTTCGTTGATGACGAACATGCGAACTAGGACGCTTCCCACTCAGAATGCCTATAGGTTTAACGCAGATGGCATGGGTTCATGCTTTCGATCAAGATTTATGCTGCTTTTTATGTTAAATGTTTGGCCCTTGCAGCCCTATCTATTTAAGACTTGGCCTAGTTGGACTTTATTTGTGTAAGACGTTATATAAGGATGTAAGACTCCTGTATTCCAGTTTCTATGTGTTCAATGAGCATTGATCTCTGGGATCACTATGCACATCCATTCGGAGACCATGAATTATGAGTCGGGGTCCCCAGACTGTACCAACTCATGAACAAGATGACCAATTTTGAGTGGACCGACCAAGAGGACGAAGCACTCCGCAACCTCAAACACGCCCTCTCCAACGTGCCCGTCTTAGTCGCGTCGGCTAAGAAGGAGCACATGGTCGCATACATAGCGGAAACCACGTGTGTGGTCAGCGTCGTCCTGGTTGTGCAGGAGCCTGAGGAAGGAAGGGCGCTGCCCGTTCAGCGCCCCGTCTACTACCAGAGCGAGGTCCTCTCCACCTCCAAGCTAAACTACGCCACTACAAGAAGATGTGCTACGACATATACCTTGCTGCGAAGAAAGTGAAGTATTGCTGCCAGGAGCAAACCATCACCATGGTGAGTACGATGCCGCTCGCCGAGATCATGGGCGGCCGGGACGCAACTGGCGAGATTGCCAAATGGGCCATTGCGCTGGCCGAACACGGCATCCAGTACGAGCCCCGCACGGCCACCAAATCGCAGGTGGTGGCCGATTTCCTTGTCGACTGGGCCGATACCCAGTTTGGGCCACCACTTCCAGACTCCATGCACTGGTGCATACATTTTGACGACTCGAATATGCGGACCGGCTTGGGATCCAGCATCATCTTATCGTCCTCGAAGGGGGACCGGCTCAATATGCACTCCAGATCCACTTCGCCGCCTCCAACAACGTGGCCGAGTACAAGGCAATCATCGACAGCCTTCGGCTTGCCAAGGAAATGGGAATCCGATGCATCTGTGTTTTGGCGACTCGGACCTAGTGGTGCAGCAAGTCTCTGGCGAATGGGATGCCAGAGCTTCCAACATCGCCAGCTACCGCTTCCTCGTCCAACAGCTCACTGGCTCCTTCGAGTGTTGTGAGTTCCACCACGTCCCGTGGGCGGACAATGAGGTGGCGGATGATTTGAAAAAATCGGCTCCACCCACCAAGCCATCCCAGTCGGCGTCTCCCTCGAGCAATTGCACAAGCGATCAATCAAGCCTTCCTCCAAGTTGGAATAATCTTTGTGCCCGCGGACCCTGTCGGCTCCTCCTGAGGCCCGGGGGATCCGCCGACTCCTCCCGTCCTGCCACCTCTGGCTGGCTCTTATCCCATAGCCGTCATGATGACGGTAGATGCGCCCTCCACCAACTTGGTCCCAAGGACTAATGAACTGGCCCCGGGGGTGCGGACTGCAAGGCCCGAGGGCTCTGGCTGCCCCCGGTCCCAAGCTCGATCCATAGTCGGCTCCTGTCACAACACCAACATGGGTGAGGGACTCCTGGTTTAAGGGGTCCTCGTGAGGCCGACGTGTTTCTTATGGTCCGAAATGTATGGGCTGCTTGGCAAGCATTGGATCGATCGAATGCCCAGTCTCCAGGAAGGAAGCTTCACGAATCGTGGCGTGTCTTCCATGTTTGGAGTAGTGAATAGGCATGTTTATCCCCTCGACGTGTAACCAACTATATGTAAACCCTAGGTAGCCTCGTGGTCTATATAAGCCGAAGGGTTTGAGGTTGTACACAGACAACAACTATTCTAGGGTTTAGCTATTTGATCTCGAGGTAGATCGACTCTGTAACCTACATATCATAAATACAATCAAGCAGGACATAGGGTATTACCTCCATAGGAGGCCCCGAACCTGGGTAAGCATCTTCTCCTTCGTCTGTTGTTACCATTGATTCTAGACTCAGAGCTCCGGACCCCCTACCTGAGATCCACCGGTTTTGACACGGACATTGGTGCTCTCATTGAGAGTTCCACTATGACCACCAAAGGAATTGATGGTTCGCGTTGTCATCAACAAAGAGGTCCACAACATGGACACCTCTGTCCCTGGACAGATCTTTGCTTTTGGCAGCATTGTGTTGCACACTGACTCGACCGGCCATCTAGGCTGGGTTGGGAGCTTCTCCCCTAATCAAGAGGTCAGATTCGGGAACCTAGAGTTCTCTATGGACTCTCGGGGTGATCTTTCGCTAACCGGGCTCGCAGTCTCACCTGCCACGCCCGAAGACCCCGAGGTTTTAACCTTGGATCCCTCTTTCAGTCACGTCCACGGGATATTTCCCAGCAATGACTTAACTCTCTGTACGGATCCGGCCATAGTGCTAGATGACCGGATAGTCGTTCCTGCCAAACACTGCTCTAGCACGGACACAACGGAGGTCGACTATGAAAGCTTCGAGCAGGTTGACCTGATCGATTTCTCGATACTCAGTGAGGCCCTAGATCGGATCTCGTCGATGAAGATTACTAGCGACCCAACCCCGATCCATGCTCAGATTAGTCTCATGGTAGGCCAGGACGAATTTTTTGTCCCACCCACCACTCACTTGATAGCCATAGTCGAAGATTTAACCAACATGTTTGACTATGCCTCCAAAGAGGTAGAATACATGGATGAGTAAGATTGCGCTCCCACCCCACTTAACACCGGGCGATGGGCCGCCACATCCACATACGACGTCTACATGGTGGACACTCTAGCTGCTAATGGAGAGAACACGCCTAAAAACGATGGCGACCAGTCAGGTGAAGTGCCGTCAAGGCACCGGAAACTACATAAATAGTCAAAAGGCAAAGAGGGAAGGAAAGCTATCATCGGCACCGGGGACGGAGATACCCTAGAAGACCTCAGTGATCCTGATATCCCCGAACACCCGTTAGATGGTCAGGAGAGGCCTGAAGACCAGCGCAACCCCGACGACCTAAACAATTCCGGGGACGATATTTACCTCCCCCGTGTCGAGGAGGAGGACATCTCGGAAGCCAATGACTTCGACATTCTCGATAACCATGAAGATCAGGAACTATTCAGGCAACAGCTTATAGCCACATCCCGCAGGCTGAAAACAAAAGAGCGACAACTCAAAGCCAAACAAGATAACCTCAATGATCGGTAGACAAGAGTCCTCGTAGTTGAGGAAGGATACGGTACCGGTCTATCGAACCAACCTAAGAGCTATCCACACAGAAGGCTGCTGCCGCAATTCGATGACGAGCTCACTGATACGCCGTCTCCCAAACATACCCCATACGATAAGCCAGACTGTCCCCCTCGAGGGCACGACAGAATGGATGACTACACCGGTTATAGGCCGGCGATATCCCGAAGACGAGGCAAAGAGCCAATAGAGCCTGATGACAGGTTCGACCTGCGACATGACATGGACCGTAGGGCAGGTCGCACAAGATCCATCTACGGATCCATAGGGTACTCAGCCGCTCAATGGGACAGGTACCAACCCTGGCTCGACTTCAACAATATAGGATGGTAATAAAACCGGGCTAGAGCAAACGCCGATCACCGGCGCGACATAGCTCGAGTTGGATGCGCCACCCACCCACTATGCTTCACGGACGAGGTGATGCAGCTTCAGTTCCTGGAGGCGTTTAAACCCATAAACATAGAGCAGTACGGTGGGAAAAATGACCCAACCGTATGGATTGAGGATTTCCTCCTCCACATCCACATGGCACGAGGAGATAACCTCCACGCCATCAAATATCTACCTCTAAAACTTAAGTGGCCAGCTCGGTTGAACAACCTTCCCGAAAACTCCATAGGATACTGAGAAGACCTAGAGGATGCATTCCGATCTAACTTCCATGACACCTATGTTCGGCCGCCGGACTCCTCCGATTTGAGCAACGTCGTCCAGAAGCCAAGAGAGTCCACGCGGCAATTCTGGTATCGGTTCTTGACCAAGAAAACCAGATTGTCGACTGCCCGGACACCGAGGCAATAGCATTCTTTCGTCAAAATATTCAGGATGAATGGTTGGCCCGCCAGCTCAGCCAGGATAAACCTCGAACAATGTCCGCCCTTACATCCCTCATGACCCACTTTTGCGCGGGCGAGGATAATTGGCTTGCAAGACGGAGCCACAACCCCGGAGACCCCGGAATCTCCAAAGTATGGGACGAAAATGGGAAACCAAAGCGCAATAAGAATAAGTGTCGGCACAACAATAGTGATGTCGATGACACGACTGTTAATGCCGGCTTCTGCAATTCCCAACCTGGGCAGCGAAAGATGCCTCCTAAAGGCAATCATGACGGACCCACCCCACTAGAGAAGATCATGGAAAGGCCCTGTCAAATCCAAGACACTCAAAAGAAGCCCGCCAACCACACCAACCGTAACTCTTAGGTATTCAAACAGGTCAGAAAACTCACATCTGAGGACCAAGGCAAGAGCCCACACAGCGAGGACGAGGATGAGCCTCGGGGTCCGATTGCTGGCGGACAAAAGAAGTTCCCCCAGAGGTGAAGATAGTAAATATGATATACACCACCCATATACCCACCAAGGAGAGGAAGCGTGCCCTTCGGGAGGTATAACCTGTTGCCCCGAAGTATAACCCATGGTCGGCATACCCGATCACCTTTGATCGACGTGACCAGCTGACCAGTATACGTCATGGAGGTTCAGCCGCCCTCATCCTAGACCCCATTATAGACAGGTATCACCTCACTAAAGTCCTCGTGGACGGAGGAAGTAGCCTAAATATGATTTAATCAGATACAGTGAAAAATATGGGTATAGATCCATCAAGGATCAAACCCAGCAACACTACCTTTAAAGGAGTGATCCCAGGCGTCGAAGCCCGGTGCACGGGCTCCCTAAGCCTGAAAGTAGTGTTCGACTCGCCCGATAACTTTCGAAACGAAGACTTGATCTTCGACATTGTGCATTTCCACCGCGGCTATCACGCCCCGCTCGGTCGTACAGCATTTGCTCGCTTTAATGTCGTCCCAGACTATGCATACCTCAAGCTCAAGATGCCCGGCCCCAAGGGGGTCATCACCATCAACGGCAACACAGAGGGCTCCCTCTGAACTGAGGAACATGTGTTGGCCCTAGCGTCTGAATTCCCATACAATGATGTTTGGAAAACGCCGGCACCTGTCGTCAATGACCGGAAGGTTTCGAAGCAAGCTCGGCTTCAACCCAAACTCTCAGAACCTTCTCCTCCCCATAAATAGGGACTCACCCCCATCACACAAACCTAGGACCAGCGAAGTATGTGCCAAGGAGGCACAACTTCGCGCTCAAAATTCCTTGGGCGGTGGTGGGGAAAAATAGGGTAAATGTCCGGCTGGACCGAACTACTACCATCAAAGGTCTTCGGACACACTACACGCACCATCAAGGGACTACTAAAGGCGTAAAGCTCATCCATACTTTGGTGGCTTCTCAAGACCTTGTTTTCAAGATCCGTTCGCCGAATGGTATCACCCATTGAGGTGCACTACTCCCTAGGAGGCGCAGGAGTAGACAAGCGACAGGGCACATCGAGGATGTAAGGTCACCAATCGAAGACCCTTGGTACAACAACTCCTGTAAAATTTCTTTTTTTCGAATACATGTAATCAGTTGCTTCGGCAATTCGAGCAATAAGAGTCATTGAGAAAAATAAAATATCATTATACATGGTTGTCTCGTTGTCCCTTTTTGGCACATATTCTATTTTCTCCCTCTTCACGCGAAACTGTTCGATATATTGCGACGCAACCGGCTAATAAACTGGGGGCTCGAGCTTAAAAAATATCGCCTTATGCACAATTAATTACGCGTTCGGCGTCCTCTAATTTGCTTTATATGCATTGGTTCCGAACTATGTCTTGGGTCAATAGTTGGGTTGCCCGGCTCCTGTGCTTGCCCCTTTACGTTCCACACGTTCGGCTAAAAGGGCAAAGATAGAACCTGTGCGATTGTGTTTCCGGCTAGCCTGGTCAAACGCCTCAGAGGAGAAAGCCGAAAACTGACTACCATGGTATACGAGAACAGGTCTGTGAATCTGAGCATAAGTGTTATACTCAAGACCTCGTCAGAGGTCATTCCGTGTCTTGCGATGGGTTAGGTATTTGTACAAACCATTTGATATCGGCCTTAGGAGCGGTTCATCCGAACATGACAAGTCACAGGGGGCTAGTCACCAGCCCCCACAGTCCTTTTCGTGCCCCGACGGCTAAGTGAAAGCAATAAAGCATTATGGTCTGATTGCCTGGTCTGCCGCACACTACCGCCTTCGGATACCGATAGCTCGGCTAAGGGTTATAGTGCGTAACTAGAGACACCCCACATACGTAGTATCTACATGGGAGATGAAGCCAACGACTCATAGCTTTCACTTTAAACGGCCACACAGGAGTTATAAAGGAATGTAAAACATTAAAAACATGATAAACCATGCATAACAAATATACAAGCATTCAAAGGACTTCAAACATATTACAACGCACTCAATCGTACATGTTCTGTTTCGAACATTGTGACTCTATCGCTCGAGCACCCTCCATTACTCCGGAGAAGTATAGCTTGGGGCGCCTATACTCCTTTCCAGGAGGCGGATGGGCGGTGGCTATCTTGATCGGGTCAAGCCCCGGCCAGTGCAGCTTGTCCTTTGCCTTAGCGCAGCGATCTCGAACAAGGCGTCGCTCAGCTTCTACACCAAGCCGAAGTAGCTTCCTGGCAGTGGCTCATTGGGCTATAGCCGGATACAAAGATCCTTCATGGCCAGCTCCGCCATCCGATGTAGCTCCATCAGCTGCTTCCGCTTGTCAACGAGAAGAGAAGAGCGTTCGGAGGCTTCGAATTGTGCCCAAAACAACCGAGCTTCATCTCCCTCTCCTCGGGAAGCATAGAACTGATTCGCGTCCGATATGCTCTTCTAGAGGTCGGAGCAGACGCTTGAGGAACGCCATACTTGGGTAAGCAACTTGAAATTGCTATGCCCGAAGACACAATCTAAAAAGTACGGCTTACCATCCGTTATAACCTTTGCTTGGTGGAGTTGCATCTCAAAGAACCTCCTATCCACACGCTCCATTTGGAGATCATTTTTCAGGGTGGATAGTTCGGCGGCTTGCTCCTTGCCTTTCTGCTCAAGGACCTCGCACTTTTGCCCGGCGTCCTTGAGCTCCTGTTGGATCTCCACCACCCGAGCCTCGTGCTTGTCGTTGGTGGCTCTTAAGGCGGAAAGTGCAGTAGCCGCTTGTTTGGCTGCCGCCCTCTCGACCGCAGCCTCCTGCTTCGCATTCTGCAGCTCGTCCTTGAGCTTCTCCATTTCCTTCGCCGAGGCCATGTAAGCATCAACAATATGAATACAACATCGAGTTTACGATGACGAAATTTTTGGATATTGAGTCAGGCTTACCTTGTGCCTCATCGAATCTCTTCTGAAGAGCATCAAGCTCGTCTTCAGAGCTTTTGAGCTTCCGATTCAACTCGTCTAGCTTGGCGGCATTCACAGCCGCCACTGACGATGAAGCCTGTAAAAAAATACCTATCAGGTTACATGGGTTCAAAACGTCCGAACTGTCATCAATTTGATCCAATGTCCGGTCCTCTTAAAGGTTGTCAAAACATTTCGAACATATATAGTCGTGTACATAGTTCGGATAATTATCTATGATTTATCCCTTGGAGAGTTTTCCAAACTCACATAGGGCCTGGTGGCTGCCATCTACATAATGATAACACCAGGAAATTAATATTTCACAAATGAAGCGTTACGTGGCTCACCTAAAAGCCCGTCATGAGACCGTTGAAGGCCTCCTTCAGTCCGTTGTTAATAGACTGAAAGCTCTGCAACACTGCACCCATAGGGTGCGGTGCTCCTAAGAGAGGAAGGCACTCGATAGAGCCTCCCCCATAACCAGCCACCCGTTGGTCGGTGTGTGGGTGGTGATCGGATAACCCAATCGCCAGCCGGGGATTGGACCGGTGCCTCCAGAGGCATGGCGCGCTCTGGAGATGTCCTCGGAGGGGACTGAACGTCCCCTCGTCCGGTACCCTCGGTGTCCGGGTGGGGCTCTTCCCCCCGGTCTTCGGTGGCCGAGGTGTAGACTCGACCATGACGTCGTCGCCCTCACCACTGGTGCCCGGCTCCGCAGGAGTCTATTGGGATGACACCTCTGTGGCATCCTTTGCGGCGCCCGAAGGAGTGGGATGTGATGCAGTCCCACTCTCCGCTAGTTCGGCGGGCATGGTCTCCCTGTCTGAAACCTGTTCGGTGGGGAGAACGCGAGGTGGTCTGCAAAATCGATAAGCGCTCACATGTTAATAACATTTCAAACTTATCGTTAATAACCAAGCAAGTCTTCAGATCCTTACCTTTGACTTGGGGGCTGGACCCTAAGGTTCCTTTGTGGAACCCTCTCGAAGTCATCGGACTCGGTATCCGAGTCCGAACTATCGTCAAACAGAATTACCTGTGTTCGACATGCTTTCTTCGGGGCAGGAGGGGGTACCTCCTCTGTGGCATACGATGATGCCGCCCTCTTTCTTGCGAGGGGGGAATTGCCTTCCCCTCGTCCTCATGTTATTCCTCCTGATTGGAGGAGGCATGGGTTTCCCTGGACACAACGTCCGGCAAGTCCCTTATACGCAGGCTTTCTCGGACTGGTTCTGCTTCTTCTTCTCCTTCTTTGCTAGCGCCTCATAAGGCGCCTCGACAAGCATCTCCAACAATAGCCTGGACCTGATGTCTTCGGGCTGAGGCACCGGGTATTCGATGCTCGTGTCCTTGCTCAGCCATTTCTACAAAAGTGGTCGGAGAGGTGCTTAGATTTTCTTTAGGAAAAATAAAGCCGATCAAACAAAACTATGTTATACCTCGGTAGGAGGCTTATCGGCATGTAGACCCCGATCCTTCTCCTCGGCTGGCCAGCCCTTCTGTGCCTTGAATAGCGCCTTCCATAGCTTCTCCCGAGTAGTTCGTAAGAGCTGACAAATAGTAGGCTCGTTGTCGAGCCAATAAGCCCACATGGGATAGTTCCAGCGCTGGCATGGGAGAATGCGCTGCCAGAGCATAATCTGGACCACATTGGCTAGTGCAATGTCGTTTTTGATCATGAAGTTGATGCGTTTCTGCAGATTGTCCACCTCCATGTCCGACCCCCAATCGAGGCCCTTTCATAGACATGAAGTCCGTCTGATGGGGGGACCGGATCTGAATTCGGCCAGAGCAGCCCGGCCTTCCTCTCTTGGCTCGGTGATGTAAAACCACTCTTTCTGCCATATTTTGATGGTGTCGATGAAGGTACGGATGGCCACCTGACGCGGGGGAGTTTGCCGATTACAGCCTCGCTGCAGTCTACGTGTTCGCCTACGACACACTTAGGCTTGATATTAAATACCTTGAGCCAAAGTCCAAAGTGTGGCTCGACTCACAAGAAGGCCTCACAAACGATGATGAAGGCCGATATGTGCATCAAGGAGTTCGGCGAGAGGTCATGGAAGTCGATGCCCTAGAAGAACAATAACCCCTGACGAAGGGATGGAGCGGGAAGCTCAATCCCCAAATGAAGTGGGGGATGAAGACCACCATCTCGCATGGCTTGGGTATGGGGTTCACCTCGTCCTTCTCTAGCATGCGGTGGCTGATGTTGGCGGGGAGGTAGCCGCCGTCCCTGAGGTCCTCGATGTCCCGGTTGGTGACCGTGGAAGCCTCCCACTTGTTGTTGGAGCCAGAACCAGCCATGGATGAGATCAGAGGGAGGAGTTGTGGAAAATCTAGATCTGTGCTCTGAAAGCTCAGGAGATTGGGGAAGCAGAGGGTGCAAATGGTAAGCATGTTTAGGCCTTGGGGTTTTCTTTCCCTTTTATGTGGCTTATCACTGTTCGGCCTCCCTTTAATGCGACATGTATCGCTCCGCTTCCAAGATGTGTGTGTCGTTATGCGTGCATGATTAAACATATCTGTTCATTGATGGATCGTGTTGATGAAAATAGCCTCGAACTACGGTTTGAGCTTTTGCAACTGGTCCAACGGTCGTGGTGGGCCGCGAGCTTTCGTCAGAAAAGTTGTTAGGGAACTCTGTTTGCTCCTTGACGCTTGGCCTTTGGGGCTAAGTTATTCACGTTGTTGGATGAGACTCTAATTGGAAAATTACAGGTCATCAGAGGCTGAACTAAACTCGGAGGGTGGAACTCACCTCACAAAGCCGAAGACTCTGATTATAAGAAGCAGCGGGAGCTAAGACTCTTGGTGTTGGAGGCAATTTCAGGGGCTACTAAGGGAGTCCTGGTTTAAGGTGTCCTCGGGAGGCCGACATGTTTCTTATGGGCCGGACTATATGGGCTGCTTGCCGATCTTTGGATCAATCGAAGGCCCTGTCTCTAGGAAGGAAGCCCCGAGAATTGTGACATGTATTCCACGTTTGGAGTAGTGAATAGGCATGTTTATCCCTTTGATGTGTAACCGACTATATGTAAACCCTAGGTACCCTCGGGGACTATATAAGTCGGAGGGTTTTAGGTTGTACAAAGACAACAACTCATCTAGGGTTTAGCTATTTGATCTCGAGGTAGATCGACTTTGTAACAAACATATCATCAATACAATCAAGCAGGACGTAGGGTGTTACCTCCGTAGGAGGGACCAACCTAGCTAAACATCGTCTCCTTCGTCTCCTCTTACCATCGATTCTTGTCTCACAGCTTAGGACCCCCTACCCGAGATCCGCCGGTTTGGACACCAACAATGGGCCAGCCCATCTTAGGCCTCCTCGTGCATGGCAGTCTCCCTCCTAGTGAGGCCCTGACCCGGCAGATCCAGCGCCGGCCCCCTACGTACACTGATGCGTCTCCAACAAATCTATAACTTTTTATTGTTCCATGCTATTATATTATATGTTTTGGTTGTTTTATATGCATTAATATGCTATTTCATATTATTTTTGGGACTAAACTATTAACCTAGATCCAAGTGCCAATTTCTATTTTCCCCTGTTTTTGAGTTTAACAGAAAAGGAATATCAAATGGAGTCCAACCGGAATAAAACTTTCGCGATGATTTTTCTTGGACCAGAAGACATCTAGAAGATCTAGAGAGGAGGTTAGAAGACCTAGCAGCAGACGACAAGCCGTCAGGACACTCCCTAGGGGGGCGCCGCCTGGCTTGTGGGTCCCCTGGAGGCCTTCTAACCCTAACTATTCACCTATATATTCCCAAACCATCACAGAGAGCCACAAAAATAGTTTTCCGCCACTGCCACCTTCTGTTCCAATGATATCCCATCTTGGGGCCTTATCTCGTAATCTGCCGGAGGGGGATTCGATCATAGAGGGCTTCTACATCAACTACATTGCTCCTCCGATGAAGCGTTAGTAGTCCACCTCAGACCTACGGGTCCATAGCTAGTAGGTAGATGGATTTTTCACTCTCTCCAATCCTCAATACCATTTTCTCCTCGATGTTCTTGGAGATCTAGCCGATGTAATCATCTTTTGCAGTGTGTTTGTCGAGATATGATGAATTGCGGATTTATGATCAGATTATCTTTGAATATTATTTGAATCTTCTCTGAATTCTTATATGCATGATTTCATATCTTTGTATTTCTCTTCGAGTTATTGGTTTCGTTTAACCAACTAGATCAGTAGTTCTTGCAATGGGAGAGGTGCTTAGTTTTGGGTTCAATCTTGCGTTGTCCTCAACCAATGACAAAGTAGGGGTAGCGAGGCACGTATTTTTATTGTTGCCATCAAGGATAAAAATGTGGGGTTTTGATCATATTGCTTGATTTTATCCCTCTACATCATGTCGTCTTACTTAAGGCGTTACTCTATTATTTATGAACTTAATACTCTAGATGCTGGCAGGAGTCGGTCGATGTGTGGAGTAATAGTAGTAGATGCAGAATCGGTTTGGTCTACTTGACATGGACGTCAACACAATATGCATAATCATTGCCTTGGATATTGTCAGAACTTTCGAATTTTCTATCAATTGCGCGACAGTAATTTGTTCACCCACTGTATTATTTTCCTTCAAGAGAGAATCCTCTAGTGAAACCTATGGCCTCCGGGTCTATTTTCCATTATATATTTTCAAATATATGAACCAAAAATACCAAAAATACCTTGCTGCAATTTTATTTACTTTTATTAATCTTTTATATCTATCTCTATCAGATCTCATCCTCGCAAGTGATTGTGAAGGGATTGCCAATCCCTTTATAGTGTTGGGTGCAAGCCTTTGATTGTTTGTGTAGATGCATAGATGCATAGATGCATATATTGGGGACTTGCTTGTACCTCCTACCGGATTGATACCTTGGTTCTCAAAACTAAGGGAAATATTTATCTCTACTTTTCTGCATCACCCTTTATTCTTCAAGGGAAAACCAATGCAAGCTCAAGAAGTGTTAGGAAGAATTTCTGGCGCCGTTGCCAGGGAGGATAAATAGCAAGTCAAGACAACAACTCCCTAGTCAACTCGTCAATTTTTGGCACTATTGCCGGGGAGGTCTACATCAAGCCTACCAAGTACCTATCATCTCTTGCATTCACATTATGTGCCATTTGCCTCTTGTTTGACCTCTCCCCCACTTCTAAAACAATTTTCAGAAAAAAAACAAAAAGATTTTCCTTTTTATTCGCCCTTCTTCAGTTCGTCTTTTCGTTTGCTTTTTGTTTGCTCGTGTGCTAGTTCACTTGATTCGTTTTCATGGCTAGTTCTTCCACCATTACTAGTACTCCCGAGAGTGAGGTTCTTAATTTTAAGCAAAGGGAGGGAGAAAATTGAAAAGATGCTTGGTATAGAATTTGCAATGCTCAAAATAGATCTACTCGTAAGCAATCTACTACTGTCCTTCTTCGCAATTTTAATGTGGGCATAACCCCTTGGAATAGATATGTTCTAGGTACCATCACTGGGGGACATTTCTTGGGGAGTCACACCTTTGGTTCTTATAATACTATGATAGAATTGGTAAGCTCACCCAGTGAAAGAATTGGTAACCTCACACCTTTGATTCTCATGGTTAATGAAACAATTTTAACTTTGGAACATGTGATGCAAAGGCTTCATATTATTGAAAGTAAAGTAGCTACCATAGAGAGCATTGAAAACTTAGATAAAAAGATTCATAATCAAATTACTCAATATGGATCTAAGGTAGGAGTTACTTTAAAAAACCTAAGGGAGAAAGAACCCATAGTTAATGAAAAGATAGACCAGGATTCCACTAGAATTGGCAAGCTAGAATATATTACTACCAACTTGGGTTCCGCGTTTGCCTCTGTTAAAACCACTCCAATTTTCCTCCGACTAAGACTACCAAGTCGATTTATGTTCCTAAAAATAAGGGTGAATCCTCTTGTAAATTAGATCAAGATCTTAAGATGATAAGTACTCACCCTAACTTTATTAATATTGTCCGGGAACCAATTGCTACAAGTAAATTTCTTAATTTGTTTCCTAGGAGTATGATTATTGATAAAACCAAAGAATATCAAAGGATTTATAAGTGTGCAATTTAGGAGTTACATACCAAAGATGATATTACTTAGATCTATTGCATTATGCCTAGCTAGGGGTGTTAAACAATATCGCTTGTTGGGAGGCAACCCAATTTTATTTTTATGTTTTTTGTTTTGTTTCTGTTAATGAATAAATTACACATTATTACCTCTGTATTGATTTTTTTAGTGTTTTAATTATTGTTTTAATTAGTGTTTGTGGCAAGTAATACCTTTGGGATGGTCTACAGTGATAGTTGATTTGATCTTGCCGAAAAACAAAAACTTTGACGCCCAGTCCAGGAATTTTATAAATTTACAAAAGCGTCGACTGGATCTGAATGTTTTACAAAAGATTGATATACAAATTTCTGAGATTTTATATTTTTTTAGAATGTTTAGAGTTACATAAGTATTCGAAGTTTATAGATTGCAACAGACTGTTCTGTTTTAGACAGATTCTGATTTCTACGTGTTGTTTGCTTATTCTGATGAAACTATGGGTAGTAGCAGGGGGTATGAACCATGGGGAAGTTGGAATACAGTAGATATTAAAGAAATATAATTAAATAATGAGTTCACAACAGTACATAAAGTGGTGATTGTATTTTCTTATAGTAACAGATCTCACGAGTTTTCTACTGAGTTTTGTGTTGTGAAGTTTTCAAGTTTTGCGTAAAGATTTGATGGACTATGGAATATGGAGTGGAAAGAGCCTAATCATGGGGATTACCAAGGCACCCCAAGGTAATATTCAAGTACAAATAAGATCCTGAGCTTGGGGATGCCCCTGAAGGCATCCCCTCTTTTGTCTTCAATCCATCGGTAAATTTACTTGAGGCTATAATTATATTCATCACATGATATGTGTTTTGCTTGGAGCGTCTTATATGAAATGAGTCTTTAATTTTTAGTTTGCCACAATCATCCTTGATGTACACACTTTTTAAGAGAGACACGCATGAATTGTGAATTTATTAGAATACTCTAGGTGCTTCACTTATATCTTTTGAGCTAGGCAATATGCTCTAGTCCTTCACTTATATCTTTGTAGAGCATGGTGGTGGATTTATTTTATAGAAATTATTGAACTCTCTTGCTTCACTTATATTATTTTGATAGTCTATAAACAGCATGGTAATTTTTTTAGGTTATTAATTTCGTCCTAATATGATTGTCATCCAAGAGATTTATAATGAAAACTTTGATATAAAAGTGCATTGAATACTATGAGAAGTTTGATTCCTTGTGATTGTTTTGAGATATAAAGATTATAATATTAGAGACATGCTCGTGAGTAATTGTGGATTGGTCGAAATACTTGTGTTAAAGTTTGTTATTCCCGTAGCATGCACGTATGGTGAACCATTATGTGATGAAGTTCGAGCTTGATTTATTTAATGATTGCCTTTCTTTGTGTGAAGGTCGGGGTCGCGCGATGGTTAACTCCTACCAACCCTTCCCCTATGAGAATGCATGTACTACTTTGTTTTGATGACTAATATACTTTTCCAATAAGTTGTGAGTTCTTTATGACTAATGTTGAGTCCATGGATTATACGCACTCTCACCCTTCCACGTTTGCTAGCCTCTCTAGTACCACGCAACTTTTGCCGGTGCATTAAACTCCCTTCCTCAAATCAGCCACCATACACCCTCCTCAAAACAGCCACCATATACCTTCCTCAAAACAGCCACCATACCTACCTATTATGGCGTTTCCATAGCCATTCTGAGATATATTCCCATGCAACTTCCACTGTTCCATTTATTATGACACGCACCATCATTGTCATATTGCTTAGCATGATCGTACGATAGTTAGCATGATGATGTCATTGCTACTCTAGATCATTGCATATCCCAGTACATCATTGGAGGCATTCATATAGAATCATATCTTGTTCTAGTATCAAGTTATAAATTTTGAGTTGTATGTAAATAAAAGTGTGATGATCATCATTATAGAGCATTGTTCCATGTGAGGAAAGGATGATGGAAACTATGATCCCCCACAAGTTGGGATGAGTCTCCGGATTTCATAAAAAGGGAGGCAAAAGAACCCCACCGAAAGAAAAAAAGATAAAATAAAAAATGAGAGAAAAGAGAGAAGGGTTAATGCTATTATCCTTTTCCACACTTGTGCTTCAAAGTAGCACCATGATCTTCATGATAGAGAGTCTCCTACATTGACACTTTCATATACTAGTGGGATTTTTTCATTATATAACTTGGCTCATATATTTTAATGATGGGCTTCCTCAAATTGCCCTAGGTCTTACTGAGCAAGCAAGTTGGATGCACACCTACTTAGTTTCTTTTTGAGCTTTCATACATTTATAGATCTAGTGCATCCGTTGCATGGAAATCCGTACTCACTCACATTGATATCTATTCATGGGCATCTTCATAGCCCGTTGATACCCCTTGTTGATGTGATACTATCTCCTTCTTTTGTCTTCTACACAACCACCATATTCTATTCCACCTATAGTGCTATGTCCATGGCTCACGCTCATGTATTGTGTAAGAGTTCAAAAAGTTTGAAAATACTAAAGTATGAAACAATTGCTTGGCTTAAACCAGGGTTGTGCATGATTTAATAATTTGTGTGATGAAGATGGAGCATAGTCAGACTATATGATTTTGCAGGGATAGCTTTCTTTGGCCATGTTATTTTGAGAAGACACAATTACTTTATTAGTATGCTTGAAGTACTATTGTTTTTATGTCAACATTAAACTTTTGTTTTGAATCTTATGGATCTAAATATTCATGCCACAATAAAGAAAATTACATGGATAAATATGTTAGGTAGCATTCCACATCAAAAATTCGGTTTTTTATCATTTACCTACTCGAGGACGAGCAGGAATTAAGCTTGGGGATGCTTGATACGTCTCCAACGTATCTATTGTTCCATGCTATTATATGATCTCTTTTGGATGTTTTATACGCATTAATATGCTATTTTATATTATTTTTGGGACTAACCTA
The DNA here is from genome assembly GCA_022496015.1 of Hordeum marinum. Taxonomy (NCBI): domain Eukaryota; kingdom Viridiplantae; phylum Streptophyta; class Magnoliopsida; order Poales; family Poaceae; genus Hordeum; species Hordeum marinum. The sequence continues at coordinate 195,061,774 of CM039677.1, forward strand.
TTAACCTTGAGCCAGTACCAGTTTCACTTTTTTCCCTATTTTTGAGTTTTACAGAAAATGAATATCAAACAGAGTCCAGACGGAATAAAACTTACACGATGATTATTCTTGGACCAGAAAACATCTAGAAGATCTCGAGAGGAGGTTAGAAGACCTGACAGAAGATGATAAGCCGCCGGGGTGCTCCCTAAGGGGTGGGGGTGCCCCATGGCTTGTGGGTCCCCTGGAGGCCTTCTAACCCTAACTCTTCACCTACGTATTCCCATATATTCCCAAACCATCAGAGGGATCCACGAAAATACTTCTCCGCCGCCGCAACCTTTTGTTCCCTTGAGATCCCATCTTGGGGCCTTTTCTGGTAACCTGCCGGAGGGGGATTCGATCACGGAGGGCTTCTACATCAACTCCATTGCACCTCCTATGAAGCGTGAGTAGTCTACCTTAGACCTACGGGTCCATAGCTAGTAGCTATATGGCTTTTTTTCTCCTATCCTCAATATCATGTTCTCCTTGATGTTCTTGGAGATCTATCTGATGTAATGTTCTTTTGCGGTGTGTTTGTCAAGATCCGATGAATTGTGGGCTTATGATCAGACTATCTATGAATATTATTTGAATCTTCTTCGAATTCTTATATGAATGGTTTCATATTTATGTATTTCTATTCAATTTATTGCTTTGGTTTGGCCAACTAGATCGGTAGTTCTTGCAATGGGAGAGGTGCTTAGTTTTGGGTTCAATCTTACGGTGTCCTCACCTAGTGACAAAGTAGGGGTAGCGAGGAACGTATTTTGTATTGTTTCCATCAAGGATAAAAAGGTGGGGTTTTCATCATATTGCTTGAGTTTATCCCTCTACATCATGTCATATTACTTAAGTCGTTACTCTGTTCTTTATGAACTTAATATTGTGGATGTAGGTTGGAGTCTGTCAATGCGTGGAGTAATAGTAGTAGATGCCAAATCGTTTCGGTCTACTTGACATGGACGTGATGCCTATATGCAGAATTATATCCTTAGATATCGGCATAACTTTGCGCTTTTCTATCAATTGCTCGACAGTAATTTCTTCACCCACCGTATTATTTCCTTCAAGAGAGAAGCCTCTCGTGAAACATATGGCACCCGAGTCTATTCTCCATTATATATATTTAGATCAATAAACCAAAAAAACCAAAAATACCTTGCTTCAATTTTATTTACTTTTATTTAGTCTTAATTTTATTAATATTTTATATCTATCTCTATCATATCTCATCCTTGCAAGTGACCGCGAAGGGACTGACAACCCCTTTATAGCGTTGGGTGCAAGTGCTTGATTGTTTGTGCATGTGCATAGATTCAGGCCTTGCTTGTACCTCCTACTGGATTGATACCTTGGTTCTCAAAACTGAAGGAAATACTTATCTCTACTTTGCTGCATCACCCTTTCCTCTTCAAGGGAAAAACCAATGCAAACATAAGAACTAGCATACGCCATCATCAAACACTAGCTGGTTTGGCGCGGCACGACCGGCGTCTTCGAGCGTTGCGTCGATTGGAGAAAGGGCAGGTGATCCTCTGAGACATTCACCAGGGCTAGTGCAGGCATGACGCCACTTCAAGAACCCTGGTGGCCAAGGCGTTCCGCCATGGTTTTTAATGGCCAACTACCTTGGAAGAGGCAACACAGCTGGTCGACAAGTTCGAGGGCTACTAGTGCTTCTACACGCGGAGCCACCTGCCGGCTACAAACCTCAAAACCATCCCCCTCTCATGGACTTTCGTCATTTGGGGGCTCGACATGGTGGGGCCATTCAACACCGCTTGAGGCGGCATGAGGCATCTGCCGGTAGCCGTTGACAAGTTGACCAAGTGGATCGAGGCAAGACCCATCAAGAAGTTGGACGACCCCTCGGCCGTTCGGTTCGTCAAAGATATCACGATCCGATAGTGAGTCCTCCACAACATCATCACCAACAATGACACTAACTTTTCCAAAGGCGCAATGGCGTTCTTCTACTCCAAGGAGGGCATCCGGCTCGACCTCGTGTCAGTGGCCTACCCATAGTCGAACGGCCAGGCGGAGAGGGCAAACGGCCTGATCCTGGCCGGCATCAAGCCCCGGCTCATGGTGCCACTCATGCATTAAGCCGGTTGCTGGATCGAAGAGTTGTCGGCCGTCCTGTGGAGCCTCAGAACCACGCCCAACCGCTCAAACAACTTCACCCCTTTCTTCCTCATGTACGGATCTGAGGCGGTCATCCCCAAAGACATTGAGCTCGACTAGCCTCACGTCACTCTGTACGTAGAGGGGGATGCAAGAGAAGAAAGAGAAGAAAACAATGACCTACTCAAAGAGGCACATGAGTTGGCCCTGAGCCGGATGGCCATCTACAAGCGAAAGCTCCGACACTACCACAACAACCGTATCCGGCCCCTTTCCTTCCGTGAAGGAGACCTAGTGCTCACTCAGATCTAGCGAACCACCGGCTAGCACAAGTTGTCCTCAGCAAGGTGTTGCACAACAACGCGTACTATCTAATAGACACCCAGAAGTCACAAAAGGACAAGAGAGACGCCTCAGGTGAGGAGATGGAGCGCCCGTGGAATGCGGCGCTCCTTCATCCGTTTTACTACTAAAACAACCAGTGCATGTATGTATCCCCAACCCTTTTGGGCCTAATGAATGTAGTGGGTGTCCCAAGCCAGCACTTGGGGCATGCCTTTGGAATTACTTCAAAGCATATCGCTCCTCAAGCAGGCTCCTAGGTCCGGCTCCCCGGTGTCGGTGCCAAAACCGGTGGATCTCGGGTAGGGGGTCCCGAGCTGTGAGACTAGGATAGATGGTAACAAGGGACGAAGGAGACGATGTTTAACTCGGTTCGAGACCTCCTATGGAGGTAAAACCCTACGTCCTGCTCGATTGTATTGATGGTATGAAGGTTACAGAGTTGATCTACCTCGAGATCGAATAGCTAGAACCGCAGATGAGTTTCTCTGCCCTATAATCTAAAACCCTCCCAGATTATATAGACATTGGGGGCACTAGGGTTTACACATGGTAGGTATCCTACCGAGGATGGAGATGTCGATTTCCTCATGTTGACTTGGAGTGCATGTCACACCTTCGAGACTACCTTCTAGAATGTGGGATCTCAATGTATCCAGCCATTCCTGCGACAATCATAGAACGCCCCACCAAGCTGGCCTATTAGGATATAGGCCTACGGCTCGAGGAGCCCTTAGTCTAGGACTCCCTCAGTAGCCCCCAAACTAGCCCCCAACGCCAAGGGACTCAGCTCTGACTTCTCCACATGATTAGAGTCTTCGGCATGCAGGGTGAGATCTTCTTCCCATTTAATGATCGGTTGAGACTAGTTTCGCCTTCGATGACACGTAATTTTTCCGATCTTATGGTCATCCAAACACCGAGAATTGCTTAGTCCCGAAGGCCAAATGTCAAAGCGTAAATAGTGTTTTCTGACAACCCTCCTAACGAAGGGTCGCGGCCCACCACGACCATTGAACCAGTTATGAAAACTCGATTTGCGGTTCGAGGCCGTTTTTACATGAGCTCGATTCATAAATGCATTGATCGTGCTCCGTTTCACATGGGATACAATTAATCATATCAAGTTTCTTTACGTGTGTATAATGCACACACATCTTGGGAAGCGAGGGGATTTGCAGCGCAGTAAAGGGAGGCTAATCGGCGTCACACCTCATAAAAGGGAGAAAACCCTCAAGGCATATTCACGCTTCCCCTTCGCATCCTCTGCCTCCTCAATCTCCCTAAGCTTCAAGAGCCCAGATCAAGTTCCTCCTCGACCTGTCCTCCGAGATTATCCATGGAAAGTTCTGGCTCCAATGGCAAGTGGGAGGCCTCCACAGTCACCGACCAGGACATTCGGGACCTAAAGAAGGTCGGCTACCTCCTCGCGAACGTCTATCTCCGCGTCGTAGAGAAGAACCAGGTGGTTCCCTCCCCTAAGCCCGGTGAGAGGGTGGTGTTTGTCCCCCACTTCATCAGGGGACTAAGATTTCTGCTCCATCCATTTGTTAGGGGTCTCATGTTATTCTACAGACTGGCCTTCCACGACCTCCCCCCAAGCTCCTTCATGTACATATCGGCAATTATCATTGTCTGTGAGGCCTTCCTGCGGGTCGAACCGCACTTCGGCCTATGGCTCAAGGTCTTCAATGTCAAGCCGAAGACTGTCATGGGCGAGCACGCGGACTGCGGAGGGGCAACAATCAACAAGCTCCCTCGTGTCTAGATGGCCGACTGGCACCTTCATCGACACCATCAAGATCTGGCAAAAGGAGTGGCTTGATATCACCGAGCCGAGGGAAGAAAGCCAGGTTGCTCGAGTCGAATTTAGATCCGGACCCCCCACAAGATTGACCTCATGGCACCGGAAGTGTCTCTTCTGGGCGTCATATGCAGAGGTGGACAAGCTGTAGATGCACATCTCCATAATGGTCAATGCCAAGATCGAGCTGGTTAACGTGGTCCAGATCATGCTTCGACGTCGTATCCTCCCCTGCCAACGCAGGGACTCCCCCATGTGGTCTTATCAGCTTGATAATGAGGCTACCATACGCAAGCTCTTCCACACTACTCCTGAGAAGTTGTGGAAGGCCTTGTTCAAGCCCCAAAAGAGTTGGCTGACCGAGAAGGAGGATTCGAGCCTAAGCGTCGATAACCCTCCTACCCAGGTACGATATAATCTTAATTGAATGGCCCCATTTTGTTGGCAGAAAGGGCTAAACACCTTTCCCCTTGTTTTTGCAGAAATGGTTGAGCAAGGCCGAGGGAATTAACTGCCCGGCACCACAGCCCGAAGACCCTAGGTCGGAGCTCTTGTTGGCAAAAAGGGCTAAACACCTTTCCCCTTGTTTTGTAGTCGTTAACTCCTACGGCGCCGAAGAAGGAGAAGAATAAGAATAAGGTCAGAGAAGGTCCCCGCATAAAGGACTAGCCGGATGCTGCATTCGAGGAAACCCATGCCTCCTCCAACCAGGAGGAAGAGCATGAGGACGAGGAGGAGGGTGACTGCCCCTCACAAGAAAGAGGGCACATTGATGAGCTACCTCCTCCTGCCCTAAAGAGGGCACGTCGGCTGAGGTTGGTCCTGCCCGACGACAGCTCGGACTCGGACGCCAAGTCCAAGGATTTCGAGAAGGTTCCTCAAAGGAACTTAAGGGTCAAGCCCCCAGCTCGAAGGTAAGAATCTGAAGACTCCCTGACCTATTTATGCCATGTTTTTAATGTTATTAATGTGTGAGCGCCTATTGATCTACATCACACCACGTGTTCTCCTCACTGACCATGTTTTGGTTGGGGAGTCTCCATCCGCTAAGCTGGCAGAGAGTGGGATCGCGTCGCATCCCACGCCTTTAGGGGCTGCGAAGGATGCTGCAAGGGTGTCTTCCTGCTAGGCTCCTTTGGAGCCAAACATAGGCGGTGGGGGTGACAATATCATTGTCGAGGTTAATGCCTCGGCCGCCGAAGACACGGAGGAGGATCCCCTCCCGACCACTGAGGAGACCCGACAAAAGGATGTCCAGTACCCTCTGAGGTCATCTCCGGAGCACACCACGCCTCCGAAACTACCGGTTCAATCCCCTGTTAGAGATCGGGCTAACTGATCATCACCGGCGCCACCGATGACTAGGTGGCCGGTCATGGAGGAGGCTCTATCGAGTCCTTCCATCTCCAAGGATCACCGCACCCTTATGGGTGCGGTTTTGAGAGGCATTCATTCCATTTATTGCGGACTGAAGGAGGACTTCAATGGTCTGTTGACGGGCATCCAGCTGAGCCACGTAATGTTGTTTTCCTGAAATTTTAATTTATTAGGTTTGTGCTTATAGTTATAGATAGCAGCCCCCGAGCCTTGGGTGAGTTTAGAAAACTCACCCGAAGGTCAAACACAAATAAGTGACCAAATAATGTACGAGACCTTATTCATCCCATAATGTTCTAACAACCCTTAAGAGGACCGAACATAGTGTCATGTTCTTGATAGTTCGAGGGTTTGAACCCAGATAAACTGATACATCTGTGTTGTTTGTAGGCCTCGTCATCAGCAGCAGCTATTAATACCACATAGCTTGACGAGCTAAATTGGAAGCTCAAGAGCTCCGAAGAGGAGCTTGATGCTCTGAACAAGAGGTTCGATGAGGTGTAAGGTAAGACTACTTGTAATATCTGAGCTTTTCATCATTAGTGATTCACACTGTTGACTTAGTATAATTATATGTTTATTGCTTAATCAGCCTCAGCGAAGGAGGTCGAGAAGCTCAAGGCCGAGCTGCAACAGATGAAGCAAGAGGCCACGAACGAGAAGGCAGTAGCCGAACAGGCAGCAGCCATGCTCCCCACCTTGAAAACCGTGAGCGCTAAGCATGAAGCCTGGGTGGAGGAGGTTCAATGGGAGCTCAAGGATGCCAGCCTCAAGTGCGAGGCCCTTGAGCAGATTGGGAAGAAGCAAGCCACCGAGCTATCCAATCTCAAGTCCGATCTCCAAAAGGAGCGGGTGGATCGGCGGTACTTTGAAGAACAGATCTGCCAAGCCAAGGCTATCACAGATGGTAAGCCGTATTTACAATAGTGTGCCTTTGGTGATAGCAGATTCACATTGCTCACCCAGGTGTGGCATTCCTCAAGCACCTATTCGGACCTCAAGAAGAGTGTAGCAGACGCAAACTAGTTCTACGCTGCGCGAGAAGAAGGAGATGAGGCTCGGCTCCTGAGCGCTCTCCTCTTCTGATCGAGCAGATGAAGCAGCCGATGGAGCTACACAGGATGGCAGCTCCGGCCATGAAGGATCTTTGCATCCAGCTATGGCTCGACGATCCATTACCGAGCAGCAACTTCGGTCTTGTGCGGAAGCTAAGCGGTGCTGCACCTTGGATTGACGCGTTAAAGCATTCTGCCTACATCAAGGGAGCGTAGATGGCCTTTGCAAGGACCAAGGTGCACTGGCCGGGGCTTGATCTGACCAAGATGGCTACCACACCCCCCGCCCCGTGGAAAGGAGTACAGGTGCCCCGAGCGGTATGTCTCCGCGGTTATGGAGGGTGCTCGGGCGATAGATGCTCAATGTTCGAAGGACAAATTTTATGAATGAGCGTGTTGTAATGTGTCCAAAGGCTTTTTAATGCTTAATGATTATTTTGCATGGCTTATCATGTATTTTAAGTTTTGCATTCTCTATGACTCCCATGTGGCCATTTGATTTGAAAGTTGCGAGTCGTGGGCTTCGGCCCCACGTAGATACTACGCGGGGTGTCTTAGCCTTCACACTTTGACCCTTAGCCGAGGTATCGGTGCCCGAAGGCGGTAGTGTGAAGGGGACAAGGCAATCAGACTATGACTCTTTATTGCTTTCACTTAGCCGTAGGAGCATGAAAAAGGAATGCGGGGGCTGATGACTAGCCTATAGTGATTTGTAATGTTCGGATGAACCGTGGCTAGAGCCAGCAACACATGGTTTGTACGAGTATGAAACCCATCATATGACACGGAATAACCTCTAACAAAATTTTTAGTATAACACTTATGCTCGGATTCACAGATGGGTTCTCCCGTACTATGGCAGTCAGTTTTCGGCTTTGTCCCCTAAGGTTTTTGACCTGGCTAGCTTGAAACACAATCGTAGTGGTCTCCCTTTGCCCTTTTAGCGAAATGAGCGGAACATAAAGGAGCAAACATAGGAGCCGGGAAACCCTACTATTGACCCAAGACATAGTTCAGAACCAATGGATATAAAGTGAACTCTGAGATGTTGAGCACACGATCGGTTGCTCTTAGGGTGACATTTTAAATTCGAGCCCCTAGTCTATTAGCTGGTTGCATCGTAATGTGTACTGAACAGTTTTGCAAGAAGCGTTGAGGAGGGAAGAAATAGAGTATGTACCAAAAAAGACAGCAAAGCAGCAATGCATAATGGTTTTAAATTTGCTCGATAATTCTTATTACTCAAATTGCCTAAGCCACTGTTTACAGGTACTTGAAGTTTAAATATAAAGTTTACAGGAGGGGTTGTACCAGGGGTCTTCAATGGGTGGCTTGACGTCCTTGATATGCCATGTCGCCCGTCCACTCCTGTGCCTCCTAGGAAGTTGCATTCCTTTATGGGTGATGCTGTTGCAGAGCGGACCTTGGAACAAAAGCCTTGAGAAGTCGCCGAAGCATGGATAAACTTTATGCTTTAGCAGGTCCTTGATGGTACCTATAGTATATCCGAAGACGTGTATTGGTAGTAGTTTGGTCCAGCCGAACACTTACGCTTTTGATGGTTGTTCCCCACAACTGCCCATGGAATATTGAGTGCAAAGTTGTGCCTTCTTGACACGTTTTTTGCTGGCATTAGGGCTGTGCAATAGGGAGTGTGTCCCTATTTCTGGGATGAAGAAGGTTCTGGGAGTTCGGGCTGAAACCATGCTCGCTTGTCAACTTTACGTTCCTTTAGGGCGGATTGCGGCGTTTGCCAATCACCATCAAAATGGAATTCGGCCACCAGGTCCAATGCATGTTCCTCAGTTCGGAGGGAGCGCTCTGTGTTGTTGTTTGTAGTAATGACCCCCTTAGTCCTGGGCATCTTGAGCTTGAGGTATGCGTAGTGTGGGATGGCATTAAAGCGAGCGAATGTTGTACGGCCTAACAGGGAGTGATAACCGCTGTGGAAAGGTACAATTCAAAGATAAATTCCTTGCTTCAGAAGTTACCGGGTGAACCGAACCCTACTTCGAGGCTCACAGAGCCCGTGCACCGGGCTTCGATGCCTAGGATCACTCCTTTTAAAGGTAGTGTTGCTAGGTTTGATCCTTGATGGATCTATACCCATCTTTTTCACCGTGTCTGAGTAAATCAGATTAAGGCTACTTCCTCCATCCATTAAGACTTTAGTGAGGTGATACCATCTATAATGGGGTCTAGGACGTGGGCGGCTGAACCCCCATGACGGATACTGGTCGGGTGGTCGCGTCGATCGAAGGTGATCGGGTACGCCGACCATGGGTTATACTTTGGGGATACATGCTCTATGGCATAGACCTCTCGAAGGGCGCGCTTCCTCTCATTTTCGGTATGTGAGTGGCGTATATCATATTCATAGGTTTTACCTCTGGAGGGAACTACTTTTATCTGTCACTAATCGGACCATGGGGCTCATCATCGTCCTTGCTGCGTGGGCCCTTGCCTTGCTCCTCGGCTGCGAGTTTGTCGGCCTGTTTGAACACCCAACAGTTAGGGTTGGTGTGGTTGGCAGGCTTGTCTTGAGTGCCATGGATCTGGCAAGGCCTCTCCATGATTATATCCAGCGGGGTAGGTCCATCGCGATTGCCTCTAGGAGGCTTCTTCCACTGCCTGGGTCGGGAATTACAGAAGCCGTTGTTAACGGTTGTGTCATCGGCATCACTATTGTTGTGCCAACGCTTATTTTTGTTGCGTCTTGGTTTCCTGTTTGCGTCCCGAACTTCGAAGGTTTCGGGGTCTTCGGGATGGTGGCTCCATCTTGCTAGCCAGGTATCCTCGCCCGCACAAAAGTGGGTCATGAGTGATGTAAGGGCGGACATTGTCCTAGGTTTATCCTGATCGAGCTGGCGAGCCAGCCATTCATCCCGAATATTGTGCCTGAAGGAGGCTATTGCCTCGGCATCCGGGCAATCAACGATCTGGTTTTTCTTGGCCACGAACCGATTCCAGAATTGACGAGTGGACTCTCCTGCCTTCTGGACGACGTTGCTTAGGTCAGAGGAGTCCGGTGGCCGTACATAGATGCCTTGGAAGTTAGATCGGTATGCATCCTATAGATCCTCCCAGCACTCGATGGAATTTTTAGGGAGGCTGTTTAACCAGTGCCGAGCTAGCCCCTTAAGTTTTAGGGGTAGGTACTTGATGGCGTGTAGATCATCTCCTCGCGCCTTGTGGATGTGGAGGAGGAAACCGTCGATCCATACCGTTGGGTCAGTTGTTCCGTCATATTGCTTTACGTTCACGGGTTTAAAAACTTCCGGGAACTAATGCTACATCACCTCGTTGGTAAAACATAGTGGGTGAGCGGCACCTCTAACCAGGGCTATGTCACACTAGTAGTCAGCGTCTGTTCTGGCTCGGTTCCGTTCCCGACCTCTATTGTTGCGGTCGAGCCAAGGCCAATGCCCATCACGTCTATCGGTGGAGTACCCTCTGGATCCGTAGATGGATCTCGTACAACCTGTTCTATAGTCCAGGTCATGTCGTAGGTCAAACCTGTCATCGGGCTCTATTGTCTCCTTTTCCCTTCTACGGGGTACCGTTGGCCTATAGCCGGTGTCGTTAGCCGTCCTATCTCGTCCTCAGGGAGGGCGGTCAGGCCGGTCGTATGGAGTGTGTTTGGGAGATGGTGTATCAGTAAGCTCGTCATCGAATTGTGGCAACAGCCATCTGCATTGATCAAGGTTGTCAGAATCACGATTCTGAATCGGATCGGAGCTTCGATAGCAGGATCACAAATCATAGAATCTTCACTACCAGGATCGTAAAAACGTATATTATATGAACAAAAATCGTAGAATCAGAAGGGTTAGTTTGGATCATAAAGTCGTAGAATCGTACTACAGAATCGTGATTCTGACAACCTTGGCGTTGATAGCTCTTGGGTTGGTCCAATAGACCGGTACCGTATCCTTCCTCATCTGATAGGATCCTCGTCCATCTATCGTTGAGGTTGTCTTGTTCGGCCTTAAGCTGCCATTTTTTGCCTTCAAGCTTCGGGCCGTGGCTATAAGTTGTTGCCTGAACTATTCCTGGTCTTCAAGGTTTTCGGGGATGGCGAAGTCTTAGGCTTTGGGGCTGTCCTCCTCCTTGACAGCGGGGGGGTGGGTTATTTTCGTCCTCGGAATAGTTTGGATCATCGAGGTTGCACTGACCTTCCGGCCTATCCTGGTCCTCTAGCGGATGTTTGGGGATATTAGGATCGCCAAGGTCTCCCTAGGTATCTCCTTCCCCAGTGCCAGTGATAGCTTCTCTTCCCTTTTTTAGCCATTGATCATTTGCACGGCTTCTGGCACTGTCGTCGGAACGAGCCTGACAGTAGATGGTAGGGGTACGAAAGGAGAGCGCAGAGTCCTAGCTACGGCGAGGATGTACACACGGATGTATGACTTCAGGCCCCTCTCATGGAGGTAACATCCCTACGTCTCAGTGCTCGGGAGCTTATGTCATGTGGAATATAGAGATTATAATGGTTGCGAACCCTTGTGCAGGAGGGGAGGGGCAGCTTATATAGAGTTCGCTGCCCCTCATAATTACCCAGCATCTAAGGGTCCGGTCGTGGGGTTAAAGTCTGCCGTTACTGGTAACGTACGTAATAAAGCTACTAATGACAATTGAACCAATGTCTGCCCGTTGGGCTCTTGATGATGGCTCCTGGTCTTCTGGCGTCGAGTGAAAGCGAGGTCTTCCGAGTCAAATGCGACTGCCGAGTGAAGTAAGGAGTCTCCGAGTGGATTTCTGTCGAGTGGCTTTGAATGTCTCCAGGAATCCACTCGGAAGTTCATGCTTGATCTTCAAGTCCTCCCATGTAGTGTCCTTAGGTAGGGTATGTAGGCCTTGCTTAGGACCCTACCCTAGGTACATATCCTCGTCATTAGCCCCTGAATGGATCGGGGTTTGAGTGGTGAAATGAGGTATCAATGTCAGCCTTGAGTTAGGGCATCAAATCCTTCGAATGATATTTGGTGTTTCAATGGAACTTGCGTCGGCTGAACTCTGAGTATTAATATCCATTCAGGATCAGCGCGCAAAATCTTCCGAATGATATTCGGGACTTCAATGAAGCTTGCGACATTTGAATTCTTCTCCGTTCGCCCGGATCCATTCATCCTTAAAAGTGCCCGAGTGGATGTTCAATACCTATTTTGCTTCGAGTGAACTGAAAGTATCTTGGGAGGCGATGGGTCAGTCTGACAGGCCTGGATTTTGCGGGATACGAAAATTTAGGAAGCACGCGCGTGCTGATGACGCCATGATTAGGGCAAGTGGAGGCACGACGCCTCGATTCTCGCGCCGGTCATATCGCCACGTACTGGGCGTCATCAGTGGTTGGCGTGCGCGATGATCTCGCGGGCCCACTTGTCAGTGGGACAATCGGCAGAGTATAAAGCCTCACACACCGTGGTTTGCACAGTACGTCCACCCATTCTTCCTCTCTTCCTCCGCCTCCCCTGCCTCCAGCACCCCATCTTCTTCTTCTCCTCCGGAGAGAGCCGCCGCCGAAATGACGAAAGGTACCATGGAGGAACTGGAGCAAGCTAATAAGGGGGCGACGAAGCTGAAGGGCAAGAAGCCCTTGACTGTTCGGTTCACCATGCCGGTGGGATGGATGCAGGGGGACTTTGTCTTCTTAGTAGTCACTCGTGCAGACATGGAGGGCCTTGTCATCGATGGGCTTGTGGCGGACAACACCTGGATGCTGCCAGGGGAAGAACACGAGCCGGAGCCGCGCGACAGGGAGCAGATCCTCCTTCTCTCCCACATTGAAAGAGGTTTCTCCATGCCACCCCAGCCATTCTTTAGGGGATTCCTGAATTTCTTCGGTGCCCAACTACATCACCCCTCGCCGAATACCATTGCATATTTGTCTGCCTTTGTCACTTTGTGCGAGTGTTTACTGGGCTGCTCTCCTCATTGGGGGCTGTTCAAGCACCTCTTTATGGTCAGATCCCAGACCGTGAAGAAAGCTCTCCCCGCTGATGGGAAGACTCATGTGCTTCAGCTGTTGGAGGTTTAGGAGTTCAGAAAAGAGCCCATAGTTCCTTCCCTGGCATGACTTTTCCTGAGTCTGTCAGAGGCTAGCAGTCGACCTGGTTCTACTACAAAGATGCAGCACCGCCCAATATGTCGACTAGCCTTCCCCCTATACACCTGACCGTCCAGCTGTCCCCAAATCTCTTAGGGTGACCGAAGAGGAGCATGTCCAAGTGGGTATCTTAGTTGAAGCGGTGGTGCACCTGATCCGGGGTGGAGTGATTAGTATGGATCTATTGGAGACGTTTCCCGGTCGACGTATTCAGCCGCTTCAAGCCAGAGACCACACGGTGTGGCACTACGCGGGCCCTGGAGACTCGACCAGGACGCATCCAGAAGAGGTTCAACAAAAAACTGTCAAGGAGTGGCTTCGCAACATCACTGGAGCCTGCGATAATCCTTTGGGAGCCAAGAGGATCCGACCTTACTCGGCCGAAAACCCGCCGAAGAATCTAGTGAATTGTGTGGTGTCGACTAATGTGTTTGCATTATCGAGTGATACATTGACTTATAAACTGACTTCCTCACTTGAATCATGCAGGAGTGTACGAACATACACTCGGTTGTTCCCAACGGGAACCATGCTGAGGATGGCGTGGTGAGCGAGGGTGGCAGCGTGGATGGCGACGGTCCCTCTGAATCCGAAGATGAATACATGGACTCCAACAAAGAGGAATAAGTCGAGTCACCTCCCCGGCGCGAAGGCCGCACCAAGTCCCGTCAGGACTCGACAGCTGTTGAGGACAGGGCTCTAGGCCCTAGCGAGAAGAACCCGAAGCGGAGTCGCCCTTCAACTATTGAGTCGAGTGAGAGGCTGGCCAAGCAGCCCAAGGAAGTCACAACCAAAACTCGCAAGGCTTTGCCTCGCATGAGGATGGCCATACCTTTCGTCTTCACGTAAGTATTTATTTCCGAATTATTTCTGTCGATGGAAGTCTTGAGTTGTATCCGACCGAATGTTGTTCAATCCGTCAGAGTTGCTATGTTTGTAACCTCGCCTCATCGAGACGGAGGGGAGGCGATGGATATTGACACTGCTAATGCAGCCACTTCTCATAGAGGTTAGTAAGTTGTTGATTTATCCGAACGGGACTCGACACAGGCAAATGTTAACATTGTCGGTTGTTGTTGAAGAGGTCATTTATGTGGAAGACGACGAGGAGCACCTGGACACTTCGTGCACTCGCATCCGAAGAGCTTCATCAGTGCAGGTGCCTCAGCGCTTGACTGCACAGTCCTCCCAGGGGATAGGCGACTCGACACAACTCAGAGCTGAATCCGCAACACCTTTGTCGCATGCTCCTCCAGCTGTCTCGACCGTTGTGACGTCAACTCCAACTGGACCCACTCAGACTGCCTCAGCTGCTCCAGCAACTACATTGATCCCGCCTCAGACGGCCTTCTCTCTGCATCGCGTTCTGGAAGATCAGACCAGAGCTGCGAAGGAGGCCATGATCCAAGCGGAGCAGATCATGCTGAGAACCAAGGAGGCGTACGAGGCCAGCAAGTTGGTTATGACGTCAGCGCAGCCCTCCGCACTAGTGTCCGAGTAAGTTCGATTGTAAGTACATTTCCAATTGAATCCCTGTCTTTCTTGGCTACTATACACCTACAGGGTGATTATTATAGAACGTTTGAAATTTCTCCACTCGAATAGATCGGATCTTAGTCGAGTAGGATTGGGATCGATAGTACGCGTGGTACTAGAGTCACTCGACATGTCGAGTGTTTTTTTTCTGACGAGTTACTTGATGGATCGAGAGTTAACCATCTCAGTGGGGGCACTCTTAGTGCACCCACTAGGTGAAGTCCCCGAGACCGCTGTCGAGTGCTTGCATCGTCAGGGGTCTTAGATCTTGCCGTACCCACCACTCCGCAGTTACTCTGTAGGTTTCATGGGTATTATTGACAAACCATGATAGGACGCTGCATAAGGATAGACTGCACTTCTCAGAGTGATGGATATTCCAATGATGGATGTTTTTGCTGCTCGACTGATCAAGAATTGGCAGATCCATTGGGGGCATGCTAAGTGCACCCACTGGGTGTAGTCCCCGAGACCGCTACCGAGTGCTTGCACTGGCGGGGGGCTTAGAGTTTATTGTATACAGGATACATTTTGCCTTGGATCGCGCCACTCCGTAGCTACCTTGCAGGTTTCATGGATATTATTTACAAACCATGATATGACGCTGCATAAGGATAGATTGAACTTCATAGAGCAGGGAGGCATGTCACTGACGGGTCGAGTGTTCTGACAAGGCTGACCTTGTCGAATGTTTTAATAACCAGTGGGGGCACGCTAAGTGCACCCACGGGTGTAGTCCCCAAGGCTACTGTTAATCGGAGACGATAAGCAGTAGGCTTGAAAACTTGTCGGACGCGTGGTACTAGAGCCACTCGACATGTCGAGTGTTTTTTTCTGACGAGTTACTCGACGGATCGAGAGTTGACCGTCTCAGTGGGGGCACTCTTAGTACACCCACTAGATGTAGTCCCCAAGACCGATGTCGAGCGCTAGCATTGGTAGGGGTCTTAATAGAGACAGCTTTGCATTTGTTTACGGCACATGGAGCGCTAGGGTCACTCGACATGTCGACTGGACTTTTTTATTGAATTCCTCTTAGGTTGTTCCAAGGTTGTAAGATAGTCATCCGCCGGTGTTCATAACTCAGTCGACTGTCCCAGGCACCACTTGCCGATTGAATTCCTGTTTTTGTTGGTTCTAGAGGGCTTGCGAACTTGGGACGCAGTACAAGGACGTGGAGGATGAAAGGAATCGGCTGCGAGTGGATCTGGAGGTCTCCAACAATGCTCTGGAGCGAGCGCGTGCTGAGATGAAGTCTTTGGGAGGTACTTACTACTGACTTTCCGCATTCCCCTCTTCACTCTTCATGTTTTGAACTCAGTGCTCTCACTCGAACAGACGTACGCAATGAAAACCACCGACTCCAAGTGTGACTCAACAATGTTGTTTCTTTAGATTCCATGAAGAAGGCGCTGGAGGAGAAGGACAGGCACTTGCCGACGCCCAACGAGTGGCCAGGGACAAGACTGAAGCTGTAGATCGGAAGCTGGCGGCCGCCAAGAAGCTGGAGGAGGAGAACACCAAGCTGAAGCAGGAGCGTGCAGACCTTGTCAAAAAGGACGAGCAGGTGACCAAAAGGAGCAATGGCCTGGAGAAGTATTTGGGCGAATTCTCGAGGAAGATTTATATTCTGCTCGACGGTGAGTGTTTCTTGTCGACTGAGGTTTGTAAAATCTTTGAGGGTCGCAATTCACCGATTCTCCTCCCATTCCCCATTCTTCAACAGAATTCTGCCAAGACTTTGAGAAGGAGACAGAAGAGGTTGAGCCCAATCTGGATCCTACCAAGTCACCAGTTGCCGATGCAGTGGCCATGAACATGTTGAGACTCAACTTCTGGCTCCAAGGCGTCCGGGCATACATTGCCTGACTGAAATCTACAATGGAGAGAATTGACAAGGAGCTATGGCCCGAGGACACCCTTCAGCTCAACCTCAACTCTATAATGGTTCGCCTGAATGAACTTCCCAGCCGAGTGCAAGCCTGGAAGAAATCTGCTGCTCGCTGCGGGGCCGACATGGTGTTATCACTTGTCAGGGTCCATTGGAGGGACGTGAGGGAGGAGAAGCTAAAGGAGCTGCAGGTGGTAAACACGAAGAAACTCCAGTTTGCGGACTTCATGGAAACCTTCATTGAGGCAGCCACCAGAATCGCCGACGGCATCGACTTGGACACTTTTGTCGAGCCTGCCAGCCCGTCACCCATTTAGAAAACTTGGTCTTTGGAAGAAACACATATATTTGCCTCGGTATGCCGAGTGGAATTGTATCCCTTTAAAACTTCATTCAGGCCTTAGGCCTGAGCACATTTGTGTCCGTATGAAACATTTATGCGTGGTTTACCCTTTGGATTTTATTCGTAGTTGGCTTTCTATCGTTTGTTCGACTGAGTTTGTTTTGAACTTAGGCAAAGTGTGTTCCCAGCTAAGCCCCCGAGTGTGAGGATTTCTCATCACTTGGAGTATTTTTGAACTTAGGCAAATGTCGATTCGCAGCTAAGTGGTCGATTGAATGGATTACTATCCATCCGACGAGGTTTTTAACTTAGGCGAAACGTGTTTCGCAGCTAAGCCCCCGAGTGTGAGGATTTCTCATCACTCGGAGTATTTTCGAACTTAGGCGAATGTCGATTCGCCGCTAAGTTGTCGAGTGAATGGATTACTATCCACCCGACGAGGTTTTTAACTTAGGCGAAACGTGTTTTGCAACTAAGCCCCCGGGTATGAGGATTGCTCATCACTCGGAGTATTTTCGAACTTAGGCGAATGTCGATTCGCAGCTAAGTTGTCGAGTGAATGGATTACTATCCACCCGATGAGGTTTTTAACTTAGGCAAAACGTTTTTCACAGCTACACCCCCGAGTGTGAGGATTGCTCATCACTCGGAGTATCTTCGAACTTAGGCGAATGTCGATTTGCAGCTAAGTTGTCGAGTGAATGGATTACTATCCACCCGACGAGGTTTTTAACTTTGGCAAAACGTGTTTCACAGCTAAGCCTGCAAGTGTGAGGATTGCTCATCACTCGGAGTATCTTTGAACCTATGCGAAGACGGATTCGCAAATAGGTCATCCAGTGAATGGACTGCTATCCACCCGACAGGGCTTTTAACTTAGGCGAAACATGTTCACAGCTAAGCCCCTAAGTGTGAGGATTGCTCATCACTCGGAATATCTTTGAACCTAAGCGAAGACGGATTCGCAAATAGGCCGTCGAGTGAATGGACGGCTATCCACCCGACAGGGTTTTTAACCTAGGCGAAACATGTTCGTAGCTAAGCCCCCGAGTGTGAGGATTGCTCATCACTCGGACTATTCCCAAGAATGTAATTGTACGATTGGAACTGATGATATATATTGCAGAAATGTGAATTGCATTGATGAAGTATTCTTATTACATCAGAAGATTCTTGTCTCAAGTATAAAAATGCCGGAGCAGATCTGCATTCCAGGCTCGTGGCTCGTCTATCCGCTTCATGAGATTGTATAGGTGATAGGCTCCATTGTTTAGCACCTTAGTGACGACGAAAGGACCTTCCCAAGCAGGAGAAAGCTTGTGAGGTCGGTGTTGATTCACTCGAAGCACCAAATCTTCCTTATGAAACAACCAAATCTTGGCATTCTTCTCATGGAAGCGCCGAAGGTCCTACTGATAGGCAGTAGTCCGGATCAGAGCCATCTCTCGTTCCTCCTCTAGAAGATCTACACCGTCCTATCTGGCCTGTTCAGCTTGAGCCTCAGATATAGCTCCACTCGAGGAGAATTATGGGCCAAGTCACTCAGCAATATGGCTTCAGCACCATAGACAAGGAAGAAAGGAGTTCGTCCAGTCGACCGATTAGGTGTTGTCTTAGACACCACAAAATAGATGGCAGCTCAGTTACCCAGGCTTCGGTGGTATGATCCAAATCGCGCATGAGACGAGGCTTCAGACCTTGTAGGATGAGACCATTTGCCTGCTCGACTTGCCCATTGGTTTGAGGATGTGCAACAGATGCATAATCCACTCGGGTGTCTTGGGAGTTACAGAAGTTCCTGAATTCTTCCGAGTCAAAATTAGTGCCGTTGTCCGTGATGATGCTATGTGGAATGCCGTATCGATAAATTATCTATCTCATGAACATGACCGCCGTACGGGAGTTCAGCTTCTTGATTGGCTTGGCTTCTATCCACTTGGTGAATTTGTCGACTTCTACCAACAAGTGAGTGAATCCTCCTTTTCCGGGTCGAAAGGGGCCAACCATTTCGAGCCCCCAAACCACAAAAGCCCAGGCAAGAGGAATTTTCTTCAGAGAGGACACCGGCTTGTGTGACAAGTTCGCATAGAACTGGCAACCATCGCAGTGATCAACAATGTCTTTAGCCATCTCATTACCTCGTGGCCAGTAAAAACTAGCTCGGTATGCTTTCGCGATGATCGTCCTTGAGGACGCATGGTGACCACAAGTTCCCGAGTGAAACTCTTCTAGAAACATTCGACCTTCCTCGGGGGAAATGCAGCACTGGGTAACACCAGTCGCACTCTCTCTGAACAGCTGGTCTCCCATCACAGTGAAAGCCTTGGACCTGTGCGCAATCTGTCGAGCCTCTGTTTCATCTTCGGGGAGCTCTTGTCTGAGGATATAAACAATGTAAGGCACAGTCCAGTTGGGAGTGATAACCAGAATCTCCATGACTAGGTCAATCACTGCAGAGACGTCGACTTTTGTCAGGTCAGTGGAACTCAAAGCTTGTGGGGGCTCTTCGGTGAAGGGATCTTCTTGAACCGAAGGAGTGTGCAAGTGCTCCAAGAACACACCACTAGGGGCAGGCTGTCGAGTGGAACCAATCTTGGATAGCTCTTCGACCGCTTGATTTTTCAGTTGGGGAATGTGATGAAGTTCCAGGCCTTCAAATTTCTTCTCCAACTTCCGGACTGCATTGCAGTATCCAGTCATAGCAGGGTTTCGAACATCCCACTCTTTCATCACTTGATTCACCACCAAATCTGAGTCGCCATAAACCATCAGGCGCTTGACGCCGAGTGAGATAGCCATGCGCAACCCATACAAAAGTGCTTCATACTCTGCCTCATTGTTGGAGGAATAAAAGTGAATTTGCAAGACATAGCTGAGCTTGTCACCCCTGGGAGATATCAAGACAACACCAGCACCGGACCCATTCAACATTTTGGAGCCTTCGAAGAACATTATCCAATGCGTCGAGTGAACTTGTATAGGTTGTTGCTGCTCAATCCACTCGGCCATGAAATCTGCCAATGCTTGGGACTTAATTGCTTTTTTGGCTTCGAATCTGATGTCAAAGTGTCCAAGCTCAATTGCCCACTTAGCCACTCGACCTGATGCATCTCGATTATTGAAAATTTCGGATAGAGGAACATCACTGACAAATGAAATTGAGTGTTCTTGGAAATAATGCACCACCTTCTTCGCTGATAGGTAAATACCATAAACGAGCTTCTGATAGTGTGGATATCTCTGCTTTGAGGGGGACAATACTTCCGAGACATAATAAACTGGCATCTGGACTTTATAAGTGATGTATAGGAGGAAAGGCTCTTTGCTGGCAGGAGCGGCAAGCACTGGCTAGGTGGAGAGCAGGGCTTTGAGCTCAACAAATGCTGCTTCAGCTTTGGGAGTCCAGCCGAATGTGTCGGACTTCTTCATCAATTGATATAAAGGCAGAGCCTTCTCACCAATACGAGAAATGAATCGACTCAATGCTGCCAAGCAACTTGTAAGCTTCTGAACATCGTGCACTCGCACCGGAGTCTTCATACGGGTGATGGCGCTAATTTTCTCAGGGTTGACATCAATACCTCACTCGGAAATGAGAAAACCGAGCAACTTGCCGCCAGGGACACCGAAAGTGCATTTGGCCGGATTTAGTTTTATGTCGAATCGCCTCAGATTGGCGAATGTCTCGGCCTAGTCAGCCAGCAGGTCGGAACCTTTGCGGGACTTGACCACTATATCGTCCATGTATGCCTCGACATTCTGAGGGATCTGGTTGAGTAAACATTTCTGAATCATGCGCATAAAAGTAGCGCCGGCATTCTTGAGACCAAAAGGCATGGTGATGTAACAAAAACACCCGAATGGGGTGATGAAGGCTGTCTTTATTTCGTCCAGGCCATACAAACGGATCTGATGGTACCCGGAATAAGAATCCAAAAACGATAAACACTCACACCCCGCTGTCGAGTCAACAATTTGATCTATGCGGGGGAGTGGAAAATGATCTTTTGGGCACACCTTGTTGAGATGTTTGAAGTCAATGCACATGCGCAACGACTTATCTTTCTTTGGCACCATCACAACATTCGAGAGCCACTCCGAGTGGTAAATCTCCCAAATGAACTTGGCTTGCAAGAGACGGGCCACTTCTTCTCCGATTGCCTTGCGCTTCTCCACTACTGAGCGATGCAAATGCTCCCTGACGGGTTTGGCTTTCGGATCCACTCGCAGACGATGCCCAGCCAGCTCCCTGGGAATCCCCGGCATGTCAGCATGCTTCCATGCAAAGATATCCCAGTTCTTACGGAGGAATTGGATGACCTCGGCTTCCTATTTACTATCGAGTGTTGTTGAGATATTCGTCGGGGCAGCAGTTGGATCCGTTTGGTGGATGTGTACCTTCTTCACTTCCCCTGCCGACTGAAATGCTGACTTGGAAGCCGGCTTCTTTGCACGGAGCAAATCGGTAGGGTCGGTGGTTTTCTTGTACTCCTCCAACTCTACCACAGCCATCTGGTGATCGGCGATCTTGGAACCTTAATGGAGGCATTCTTCAGCCCGTTGTCGATTGCCCGTGACCCTGATCACGCCCTTAGGGCCTGACATTTTCAACTTGAGATACACATAACATGGTCGGGCCATGAAACGTGCATAAGCGGGTCGACCCAGAATGGCGTGGTAAGCACTCTTGAAATCCACGACTTCAAATTTCAACTTTTCTTTTCGAAATTTTTTGTCATCCCAGAATGCCACATCCAATGCTATCTGGCCGAGTGACTTGGCCTTATTTCCTATGATGACCCTTTGAAACTGCATGCTGCTCTCATTTAGATGGGACATCGGAATGCCCATCCCTTTCAGGGTTTCTGCATAAAGAATGTTCGGGCCGCTGCCGCCGTCCATGAGGACCTTTCTAAGTCGAGTCCCCTGCACCATCGGATCAACTACTAGAGCCTGTCGACCGGGAGTGTCCACATGAACAGGATGGTCTGTCTAGTCGAACGTGATAGCATATTGGGACCATCTAAGGTAGGTGGGGTATCGGGCACAACCATGTTGATTTCTCTATTGATGACTTTCAGACGGCTCTTGCTCTCGACATCAGCAAAGATTACCAGTGTAGCAGTGACATCCGGGAATGTTTCCTTTTCCTCATCTTCATCTCCCTTCTCAGGAGATTTATCACTCGGCTAGTCTCCCTTGAATTGCTGGATAAGGGTCCGACACTGTCGTGTGGTGTGCTTGGGCAAAATCAGATTGCCTTCCGCATCTTTCCTCGTGTGTATTACACACGCCTGATCCATGATATTAGTTCCTAACTGATTTTTCCCTTTCTTGGGGGCATACTGTGCTTTATCTTTGCCCTTGTTCTTTGGCTGAGTCGCCAGTGCTGCCGCTTCTGCCTGAACCGGATCTTCAGCCTTCCACTTCTGTTTCCGATTGTTGCTACCGCCAGCCTCATTGACGATTTCCTTTCCCTTCCCGCTACGGAGGTGGTCTTCTTCCTTGCCATTGGCATACCGAGTGGAAATTTCCATCGTCTTGCCGAGTGAAATATCACCCGTTCGCCCAAACTTCAGGTAAAGTTCTCTGTATCTCACACCGGCCTTGAATGCACAAACAACCTGATGTTTCGACACATTCTCTACTGTATGATGCAGAGTGGACCATCGCTAAATATAATCCCTTAAAGTTTCATTGGGCTTCTGGACATAGTGTTGTAGGTCGACCAGACCTGTCGGATGCTTGCAAGTGCCCTCAAAGGATCGGACAAACACTCGGGCAAGATCCTCCTAGCAATGTATACTGGAAGGAGCCAGGTGATTCAACCAAGCTCGAGCTGAACCATCCAACATCAGGGACAGGTGCTTCATTGCAACATTGTCATTTCCGCTGCCAATTTGCATAGCCATTCGGTAATCATATAACCAAGTCTCCGGCTTTGATTCGCCAGAAAACTTCCCAATTCCCGCCGCCAACCTGAAGTTGGGGGGAATCTCCGCAGAACGTATGGGTCTGCTGAAACATTCAAGACTAGAAACCATGACCGAGATACCACTCGGAAAATCTCTATCGTATCCTTCCATGTTGGCTCTGCCCCTGTCAATCCGCTTCTAAACAAGGAGGGCGCGGGCGTCAAAGCCCGCCTTCCGCTCATCACCAAAGG
The DNA here is from genome assembly GCA_022496015.1 of Hordeum marinum. Lineage (NCBI taxonomy): Eukaryota > Viridiplantae > Streptophyta > Magnoliopsida > Poales > Poaceae > Hordeum > Hordeum marinum. The sequence continues at coordinate 195,084,542 of CM039677.1, forward strand.
AGCGCCTTTCGTCCTGGCGCCGGGGCGCATACAGACCACTCCGCAGAGGAGTGGGCACTCGACGATGGTCTTCGCGGTCAAACTAATCTCTGTCTTGCCCTTAACGGAAACTGCCGCCCCGACAGCGCAAGGGCGATCCAGGGATGTGTGCCGACTGAACGGTCTCTGCCCTAGGTGAATTGTTGTGTATCCTATTGCGGGACTGAGAAACTATTGAATCTGACGCTGCGCTGCATCTAACAGTGCTCTGATCTAAATCAACCCTCTTCCAGCCTCCGACCGGGATGGCTGAATGGAATCTGCTATCCTAGCAGCAACAACAACATTTAACACAGGAGTTCGATATACCTCAACGTCGTCATGACATCTAGTCGGAAACAGCTGTCGCTGACGTTGACTGGGGCGTGGTGGGCACTAGCGAGTGCGCTTGTCAAGTTCTGCCTGGAGTTCTTCTAGACGAATGCGCTTGGCCTCCAAAGCTTGGGCCTCGGCAGTCGTGCCGATGATGGGAGTATGAAGAACCTCCTCCTTGTGGTGTGGCTGCTCTTTCGACGGACCTCCAGCCTTGTGCCTGCCACGGCCAAAGCAAGGCGGTGAACTCTGATGAGTGCCCGCCATCAAGACCTTTCGTTGCGGGATCGCAGCTTTCGCACTCAGAAGGCACGTCAGACGGATCGGACTCCGACTCGAACATGCCGTGATGGGACTCGGCGGGCTCGAGTGCTACAATCTATGGAGAAGTTTGACACTCCACTAAGTGTTTGACCCATCCCTGATGTCGTGAGTGGTCAGACCGCTTGCGACCGCGAACAACAAGGGGAGTTGATGAATAAGGAGTCAAAGGTTGACGCAGCAACACGCCGCAGGAACTCACGCGGAAGTGCGCGGCCCCATGGACCGGGAGCGCCTTGGCATCAAGAGGCGCTTCTTGGAGCAATGCCGAATCGTCACGATGAAGGTGAGCGCTCCAAAATGGATCTCGTGGCCTGGAGCAAAAATACCGCCGGAAGACATGTCGAAGGATGAAAAATGCAACCTCACCGGAAGTCGCTTAGACGCCTGCCCCATGGTGGGTGCCAACTGTCGTGGGAACGAACCTGACAGTAGATGGTAGGGGTACGAAAGGAGAGGCAAGAGTCCTAGCTACGGCAAGGATGTACACACGAATGTATGAGTTCAGGCCCCTCTCATGGAGGTAACAGCCCTATGTCTCAGTTCTCGGGAGCTTATGTCGTGTGGAATATAGAGATTACAATGGTTGTGAACCCTTGTGCAAGAGGGGAGGGGCGTCTTATATAGAGTTCGCTGCCCCTCATAATTACCCAACATCTAAGGGTCCGATCGTGGGGTTTGTCTATCGTCACTGGTAACGTACATAATAAAAGCTACTAATGACAATTGAACCAACATCTGCCTGTTGGGCTCTTGACGATGGCTCCTGGTCTTCTAGCGTCAAGTGAAAGCGACGTCCTCCGAGTGACACGCGACTGCCGAGTGAAGGAAGGAGTCTCCGAGTGGTATCTGTCCAGTGGCTTTGAATGTCTCAGGGAATCCACTCGGAAGTTCATGCTTGATCTTCAAGTCCTCCCATGTAGTGTCCTTAGGTAGGGTATGTAGGCCTTGCTTAGGACCCTACCCTAGGTACATATCCTCGTCAGGCACCTTGACGGCGCTTCACCCGATTTTTCGCCATTGTTCTTGGGTCCCTAGTCTTGCTTTCGTGGATTGCCTCTTGGGGAGGTGAGGTGGATAAACTAGTATAGTGGTTTCGAGCCTCGCGAGGGAGATCTAGTGGTGTTCTTGGCTCTCTCTCCCTTGTCTTGTGGTTCGATGGGTGGTTCCCCTGGGATGGTGTCGGAGCGTTGATCGGGAATCTCCTCGAGGGCCTTGTGTGGCCCAGCCTCCTGAGGCCGCGCCGGAGTTACAGTTGCCGCAGGTGGCCCGCGTTACTTGTGTCTTTGTGCCCCCCAGGCAATCACTCCTGAAGCCCCGGGGCTCGGCTCGGCGTTGCTTGCTCGCGAGGGCGCAGTTTGCGCCATGCCCCACGGGCCCAAGGATGTAGTCCCTCTTTCTCCTACTCCCGTTGTCCAGGCTTGATGCTTCGTCGGGGAAAGCCCCCAAGCCCGGCTCGGGTAGGACGCCCGGGGCTTTCCCTACTCTTGAGGCTATTGGCGCCTATGGCAGGCGCCTGATGCGGGTTCGTGTCCCTAGGTACGATGTAGCATGGTACATAGGGCTCCACATCAGGGCTCGGTTCTCCTCCTAAGCCGTCCTGCAGGACATCAGGGATGGATCCTCCAGGTGGCAGCGGGGCGCTGGCCTACGTGCGCAGCCCCCAGACCCTCCTACGTCAAGCCTCGGAGCAAAGTTTCTTATCTCTGCCACCATCGTTGGGTGAGCCGTGCATCTCCTGACCTGGATTGCTTCCTTGGTGATCCGACGCACCTTTGTCGTTGTTGCTTGTTTGTCTGGACACCTGCACCGCTTGCTCCCTGCGCAGGATGGCGCGCTCCCGCCTGGTCAATCCAGGCTGTTGAACATCCACTCGGTCATGGAGGCGCATGTTGGTGCGCGCATGGGGCACCTGGTTGTTTCCCTTGCGTGCTCGGTTGTCATGGCCAGGCTGTGCCCCGAAGTTGGTCACTGTAATTCGAAGGAGAAGCAGCACGGCGTGCGGCAGGCCCCGCTCGGCCTCGCCTAGGGCTGGAGGGGATGCACTGTTAGCGTGTTGAGGGACAAGCGTAGCGAACAAGTCCCCAACATCTGAAGAAGGGTGAGGAGCCACGGCCCACCACGCGACGGCGATCAGCTCCGTGAAGTGGTCGGCCCACGCGTCGAAGCCCGATGCGTCGGGCGGTGGCGGAGCATCTCGCTTGCCAGCACCAGTGCATCATGGGCGTCCAGGTCCCCCACGTAGCCGTGGTGTGACGCCGATGCTGAAGGCGCCGCCCTCCCGCTATGTGTTTGGCCGGCCCAAGGAGTGGCAACGGCGGAGGCGATACTGGCGGCTTGACACTGTCCGCCCATCACTATGCCGGTAGGGCGTGGGTCTCCAACGACAGTCGTGGGATCGATGGAAGCTGATCTGCCGCGGCTGGGGGAAGCTTGTTGGGTGCTAGCCATCGGAGCGGTAGAGTGGGGGAAGAGCGAAGCTTGAAGAAGACTCCAACACGCTCCCTACTTGGCGCCCCAAATGTCGGATTTCGGGCTCCGCAAACCCTCAAGGTTCGAACACAGGAGCATGTGCAAAGTTCCCCTGCAGTTTCGCCCCTACTTAGCTGACTATTCGATGGTTTCTAAGGCGAACTAGCATGATGAAGAGGAAGAAGATGAACACGATGGTTTACCCAGGTTCGGGCCGCTGGGAAGCATAATACCCTACTCCTGCTTTGGTGGATTGCCTCTTTGGGAGGTGAGGTGGCTGAACTAGTACAGTGGTTTCGAGCCTCGCGAGGGAGCTCTAGTGGTGTTCTTGACTCTCTCCCTTGTCTTGTGGTTCGACGGGTGGTTCCTCTTGGATGGTGTCGGCGTATTGTCCCCCTCTATGGTATGGCCTCACCTCTATATATAGCAGTGGCCCGGGTCCTCTTCCCTTATCGCAATGGCGGGAATGGATCCCACTGCGGTCAAATTTCAAGGGGGCCAGGAGTACATCCCCGCCATGTCCAAAGGTGGTCTTCACGTCCAAAGTAGTTGTCGATGATGCAGAGATGGGCTCAGCGATGACATCTGCCCTGTGGGGGTCGCGGTCATGGTGTTGTTGCGCTAGAATGGAAACCTTTGGGAGGCACTTTGGGAACCCGCATACGTCCCTACCCCCTTTGCACCAAAGGAGAAACTGCACCGCCTGGCACGCTGGTGCCCGCTTGTCCTTCATTGCAATATCCTTGACTCCTGAGGCCGGGTTCTACATAGAGATATTCGCTGCTCTGGAGGAGGACTAAGGAGGACCATCCTTTCTGGTCTTGGTGCTGCTCTTCCTCGTGAGCCTGGGGTCCTCCCGAGGCCTTGTCTTGAGTGGAGTCATGCCAGGCCGTGCTCGGATGACAAGGTGGGCCATGCCCTGGGCCGCAGGCAGGCAGGTCTGGGTACCGCTGTTCCCAGAACGCCGACAATGACAACGTGAGCCATCGATTCCTTTGGTGATCATAGTGTAAGTCTCAATGAAAGCACCAATGTCAGTGTCAAAATCCTCGGATCTCGATTAGGGGGTCCCAAGCTGTGAGACTAGGATTGATGGTAAGAAGGGACGAAGGAGACGATGTTTACCCAGGTTCGGGCCCTCCTATGAAGGTAAAACCCTACATCTTGCTCAATTATATTGATGATACGAATGTTACAGAGTTGCTCTACCTCGAGATCGAATAGCTAGAACCCTAGATGAGTTTCTCTGCCCTATAATCTAAAACCGTCCCGGTTTATATAGACACCGAGGGGTACTAGGGTTTACACATGGTAGGTCTCCTACCAAGGATGGAGATGTCGATTTCCTCATCTTGACTTGCTGTAACAGCCCGGGACCGACGCTCAAGAAGATTCCCCTTTTGCCCCGTTGTCATCGTGTGATTCGTTTGGTTGTCGCATTCATCATCACATCATTCGCATCATCCGCATTGCATCGGCACTCCGTTGCCGTCATGTTTTCAAAACTTGCATCCGCTATTAGTTGTCGGTTCTCCCCGTTGACCATCTTGAGTCCAACCACACATGCACGCGTCGCCGTATCATCAACATAAATGTTTTAAAAGCGCGTAAAAAATATTATCGGAATGGGTCAGAAGTTGGTGAGTGGTCTTGTTTTATTGTAGGTAGACCGCCTGCTGAATTTCATCGCACATAGGAGATCGTTTGATACCCCATCAGATAAATATATAGCGGCACTATAGCCGGTCAAATCATCGGACGTTTTTCATATATTAAACCCTGTTGTCGGGTTGCCCACGTTTTCCCACTCTTCTTTGCCTATCCCCTCTGCACAGTGCACAGAACCCTCGTGTTTGTTCGATAGCTTCCCCGGACCAGAATTGCCGAGTCATGACCGTTGGATCCAGATCAACCCCATAAAACACGAAACCGTCATCGATTTGTCATTTAGACGCCCTAACCTATTTTTCCCGACCATCCGATCGAAATCCAAGGGTCCAAATAGTCCCACTTTTGACCACCTACTATTTATATCCGGGCAAACCCTAGGTTCCATCCCATCCTATCCTAGTTCCATCCGCCGTCGCCGCACTCTGGTCTCTCTCAGGATCCCCACCAATCCACCTGCTTCCTCCCTCATTTTCAGCGCCTAGCCAATCCTCTGCTTCCAACGGCCGCCTCCCACCTCGGGATCTTCTCCCGATCCAGCCTACCCAACCAACGAGCTCCTCCCGATCCATTCCACCGCTGGTGTCCGATGACCATAGCAGCCGTAGCCCCATGCGCAAGCACCTCCAGTTCCCGTGCTCCCGCCGCAATGCCCGAGCGCCTCTCCATAAGCCTCCCGCTCCTCTCGCGCTGGACGTGCCCAGCAGCCCTGCGAGCCACCTGCTGCCTCCTTGTTGGCGCCCCGACCTCTAGCCCTCTCGTCGCATCTGGCTGACAGGCGAGCCGCCGGAGCAGCAGCCCCGTGACATCAGGTCCTCCCTGCTGGTCTTCGTTCGGCCTCTCTCCCTTCAATCTCTCTTTCTTCCCCGTAACCTCTCCTCCTTCTCCTTTAGTTTGCATGACCCATGTTGCCATGGACGCCGCCGTTCGTGAAGCTCGTCACCGGCACCTCTCCGCCTCAGGTCCGGGTGGGCTCGACCAGATCAACCCATTTTCGCCATCCCAGCCTTGTCGGAGCCCCCGCATCCCCATTACCTAAGCCTCCTGCCGCGATGGATGCCAGGAGAAGCTCCTCTGCTTCCTGAGTTGGCAACGCCCCACGCCAACGCACACTCGGAGCGCCGCTGAACCGCACCTGGCCTCACCAGCCTCGGCCAGCCCCGTGAGCATTGCCCAAGCCAGGGCCAGTAGCGGTTGCGGTCCACAAGAGCCACCTCAAGCGCACCGACATGGACCTAGCCCACTAGGTGAGCAACGCCAATGCCCCGCCCTATGAACCAGATTGTTATGCTGCACCCATGTGACCCTCTTGGGCTAGCTAGTTTAGGCCCGTGAATGTTTTTTTCTGCTGTGCGATTTTGTTAATTAAACCTGGACATGTATATTATAAAATGACTTTATTTTGCATTGCTCATAACTAAATAATTGCGCATCATATGTAAAAACTTTATATAGGTAAAATGACTACAATTTCGTGTAGATTCACAATTTCCAACTCTTATATGTGATAAAAATGTTTAACTTCGTTGGTTACATTAATTTGCGTAATGTCAGGCTAAAATGATTTATTTTATAACTATTAATCTGTAACTCCGATGCAAATGTTTTATATATGTAACTTGCCTATAAAAAAGGTGTAGAATAACATGGTGCACTTTATATTGTTGTTTAACAACTATAAAATATGTTTAGGAGAAATCTGGACCGAAATCACAATATGCATATGGGATCACATCGGAAATGTTATATGTTACTTTCGGCCTCAAGATGCCTAGATAGAGTAGTTTATTTATGCTTCACCTCTTTCCATGTACCAACATTTAATATTGCCGTGTACCTAATGAGAATGAACTAAGTAATTCAAATGCTGAGTTTCGTCAATATGCAACTCGTTGCATATTGAGCCTCACTTAATGTGTAGGAGTTGATTGATGTGCTTTGCCATGCCTTGCATATTTAAATGAACATGCATCATATTTTTTGCGCGACATGTCATGCACATATTGTGGTGTATCATGTGTTGATTGTTGTTTCCGGATTGCCTCTTCTCGATAGAGTTCCGAAAGCATTCGAAGTGTGAGGTTTCGTTCGTCTACGTCCCAGATCGTCTTCTTCACGGACTCGTTCTTCCTCCAAGCGGGATCTCGGGCAAGACGATACATTTCCCTTGATACCATTACTATCATTGCTATGCTAGTTGTCTCGCTTTTATCGTTATTTTTCGTTACCTACCACTTGTTTGTCAAGCCTCCCAACATTGCCATTATAAGCCTCTAACCCCTTCACATCCTAGCAAACCTTTGTTTGGCTATGTTACCGCTTGCTCAGCCCTTCTTATAGAGTTTCTAGCTACATGTGCAATTGCTTCCATGTGTCAACATGAAATTCTTTTGTTATTGCAATATTATTGCTATTTAATTTAATGCACATATATACTTGGTAAAGGGTGGAAGGCTTGGCATTTTACTCGGTGTTTTGTTCCAACTTTGCCGCCATAGTTACTTGTATACCAGTGTTATGTTCCATAATCAAGCCCTCCTAACATGCTCTGGGTTGTTATGGAGACCCGCTTGATTTTTGTTTTAGAATAAAACTTGTCTGGCAAGGCCCAACATTGGTACTATACTTTCCCAACATTATAATACTAAACACCGTTATTAAAGCATAGGGTGTCATGAACCCGAGGAGTAGTTCAACATAATACAGGGAGGGCCAGTGCTGATGGTGCTGGTCCTAAACAGAGTCATGTGCATGGCCAACCCGGGGCAACTCGAGAGATTTCTATCAGGCCTTTGTACGATGTGCTCATCCGGTTGTGCCCTGAGAAAAAGATACGCGACTCCTATCGGGATTGTCGGCACGTCGGGCGGCCTTGCTAGATTTGTTTTACCTTTCTCGAACGTCTTGCGCGTGGGATTTCGACGACACTTTGGGCTATCTCAAAGTTGAGATTTTCTGTCGGGATTCCGCAAACACTACCGGTGATTCCGCGGTTGAGGAATTCCAATGCGGCGTGTGGTTAATTTGTGATGGATTAGTTGGAGCACCCCCACAGGATTAATTCTTTCAAAAAGCCGTGCCCGCGGTTATGTGGCTACTTGGAAACTTTGTTTAACACCTGGTCATAGAAAACTTGAAGTAAACTCTAATAAAATACACCAACTGTGTGCGTAACCGTGACTGCCTCTTCTCATGAGTCCTTATCCGAGAGAGAACATGGTGGGGTTATGTTTGACGCGAGTAGGTTTCGGGATCACTTAGTGATCATTACTTGTTCATGTCCGTTATGCGTAGACCACCATACCTTACTTTCTGCATTCGTAAGTTAGCCACTCAAATAAATGCTTAGTTGCTTGCTACAACCTCACCACTTAACCATACCTCACCCATTAAGCTTGGCTAGTCTTGATACCCTTGGAAATGAGATTGATGAGTACCTGTGGGTCATAGATTACTACAACAACAGTTGCAGGTACAGGTAATGCGATCATTTGACGTGAGCACGATGCTTGTTTTGATTTGGAGTTCTTCTTCTTCATCGTCAATCTAGGATGGGTTCTAGGCAGAAGCCTGGGATAGCAAGTATGGATGTTATTTTATCATTTGATTTCGTGCATAGTCGGATCCTGCTCTTCTGTATGATGTTTGGAGATGTTGTTGTATTGATGTGATATTGATGTAGCTTGTGGCGAGTGTAAGCCAATTCCATATACTCATCTCTTCTATACATGTACCTGTAATGATATCCATTCTTGTGAAATGACGAGATGCGCTTCTATCCTTGTCCAGGCCCTCATGCCAAAATAAGGATAGGATCGCATCTTGGCATTACAAGTTGGTATCAGAGCATGTACCGACCTAGGAGCCCCCTTGCTTGATCGAACCTTGGTCGAGCCGAGTCTAGTAAAAAAACTATTTGGAGTCTAGTTATATATCGGAGAGTAGGTTTCCTTTATTCCTCTTCTATACTCTAGTGAGGAATTACGACTTAGGAATTTTAATTCTACTCCTCTTCTCGCTCAAATTTTTTAGGATCACGCAGATATTTTGGAATCTATATGATGGCGATGTGACGGAGTTGTGTACTTGATGTCTCCTGTTACCAAGGACTAGAGCTCTAGGGGATTCTTGACACATCGTTATCGTTCAATTTCCTAAGTATCTCAGGAGGGAGGATGTTCGAAATTACTTCAATACTTTTCGTGGCGAGATATGGCTGGAGTCCCCCAGTACCGGGGAGGCATCTGGGGTACTGCCATGTTTGGTATCGTTGTATTTTCGAGGGTCTGGGATAGATGGAGTGCCGAAGCCTCTGGTTATGTGTTAACGGATGGATACAGTTGGAGTGTAGGGCTTGTTAGTTGTGTCAGATATTTTGCCTCCCTGTATCCAAACACAAGATTGCATAACCAAAGATTTCGTAAGTTCTTAGGTGGGAAGTCAAGTAGGTACCTAGGATTATCTTTCCAACAAGTGCATAATGGGTATGTATTTGTTCTGGCTTGTTTCGTAAGCCTCGTCCTTTGTTGGTTTTTGAATATGGTAATTCGAGTTGCTCCGACATCAAGTTGTGATTTCATATCTTTTCTAAGTAGTGTTCTCATATTTTACGAGAATGCTAATCCTTTTGTTCAACTGGAGCTGTCATGAAATTCTTCTCAACCGGTGCACTTCTCTTCAAGATAATTCTATTCGCTTCAATATTTGCAAGATCAATCCCCATATTTCTTTTCGGAGTTCGTCTCATCTATTCCAAGCTGTCTTTGTTTCCCCCACCCTCCCACCCTTTTTCTTCAATGATTAAAATTCTTATTCAAGTGCCTTTGTTTTCATGAAATGCTTTTGCTATCTTTATTTGGTATCGTATCCGGTGATTCATTGTGAAGATGCTTAGTACTCAAGTTTATCATTTATTAGTATTCATATTTGTTTTCTTTTTTGGTGGATCCAAATCTAGTTCTCGATGTTCATCATATCATTTTCATTCTCTAATTGCTCTCCCATGTTGGAATTCTTATCCAAGCCTCTCTTGGTTGTCGTCTTTCTCTACTCTATCCGGAGTGTTGAAGATATCTTAGAAGTTTCGTGCTGCTATTCAATAATCCTTCCAGATTATTTCGAGGATTCTCACCTCATCAAGTTTTCATTGTATCGGTGCAATCTCTCTTTCTAAGCAATTGTTTCAACTGTGGTTTCCTTTTAGTGGGCCCATAACCCATAGGGTTTTCCACACGATCTTACCTGGCTCTTCTATTCTTTCTGGAGATGTCCGCAACTTCTTTTCAATATGATGTAAGAATGATTTTCATCAGTCATATTCCTTCTCCATGATAGCTTTGAATTAATTTCATCATTGGCTCAATCGTTCTTTATTCATTACTCCGGTGTATCTTAGTAATTCATGGTGTTGTTTCTTGCCATCATTCTCGTCTTTGAAGACCGAAGGAGTGGTTCTCTGAAATCTTTACTCAATCTCTTGAAGATTCATGGTTTCAGCTTCATGCTATCCTGTCAAATTGTTTTTGATAATGAGTAATCACTTCCATATCTATCAGGAGGATTTCAGAATCGTTTTCATTTCTTGATCCTCCGAAGGCCACCATTTCAGAAGATTTCTTCGTTCTTAGCTTTTAGCTTTCTTTCCCAAATTCTTCTGAATTGTTGTCCCTTCGTTCATCTCTCAATTATTCTGATGCCTTGTTGAAGCTTTATGCTAAGTGGATCATGATCTCTTCGTTCTCACGTATCTCCATTCATTCATGGGATCCTCATTCATTTGTGAATTCTCACTGGTGTATTGTTCAAGACTTCTCCAAGTTTGTGGTATATCTCTCTTTCCTATCTTTTCAAAAAGAATAAGTGGTATGCAAAATCCGTGGCTTGTCATAAATTTAACTTGATGAAGGATAAGCAAAACATAATTCTTATTCTTTTTCCTTGAGGTGATTTCAATCCTTCTTCCGGGGTGTTCATGGCATCAAATTCTTGGTTATAAGTTGTTCATCTTTTCTTTCTGGAGGTCCATGTTTTTCTCAAGCATCTCTTCGCGAAGCTGCATCTAAATCTTTGCAACATCATAATCTATTCTTTCCAACGACATTGTTTTGATCGTCCTTTCATCCCAGTCTTCGCCAAGAGGTCCTTCATGGTGGTTTGTTAAGGATGTAATTCTTCTCGAATTGTTCTTCAAGATTTCTTGTTGGAGGTGCTCAAGTGTTCTTTCTCTTGGATTTCTAAGTTCAATTCCTTCTCCATTATTAAATTCTTGATTATGAGGAGTCTCAAAGGAAAATTGTCAAGAATAAGATAAGTAAACCCATCTTGTCTTTGTTGGAGTGATCGTAGGTTGGATTTTACCTAAAGAATTTCCTAAGGTGTGTTGCTATCATGGTGTCATAAAAGATCCAACTTTTCTCCTCCTCTTCTTCATGAAAGAAGATTTTTCATCTCTTTTGCTCCCAAGCAATCCTTGTTTTGTCAATGGCTGGTTATCACCTCATTATTTTGAGATATTATCTATAAGCCCACATCAAGCATATTCTTTTCGTTGTTGATTCTCCATCAACTCCGTTCAACCTATGTGCCTCAAATTCAATGGTGGTAGAAGTTGTCATTTCCTTCTCCATTCTATTCTCTCCAAAACTCTAGTTTTTATTCTTTTGTTCCGAAGGCATTGTGGTGTTGCTATTTTCAACTCACATCTAGTTTGATTAAGATCATTTTCTTCCCTTGCTTGTCCATTAACCAGAGTGTTGTGAAATCTTTTCATGATCCTTCCGTCTTATGAAGTTTTGATTCTAATCCAACCGAAGTTTGGTGTCTCACTTTCAATTTCTTTCCATCATATCAATTTTGCATCTCTTTCCTACTAAACTGTTGCCCAAATTTCTTGTGAATTATTCCTTGTTCCTTGTTTCATCTTTCATCTCGTTAAAACCTTCAAACATCATTGGTTTCACTCTTTTGTTAGAGATGCAACTAAGTTTAGCTCTTGCTCTTTCTCTTCCCCTTCTCATTCTTAGATCTTGGCACGATATCTCTTGTAAGTGGAGGAGAGTTGTAACAGCCTGGGACCAACGCTCCAGAAGATTCCCCTTTTATCGCGTTGTCATCGTGTGATTCATTTGGTTGTCGCATTCATCATCGCATCATCATCCGCATCGCATCGGCACTTTGTTGCCATCATGTTTTCAAAACTTGCATCCGCTAGTAGTTGCCGGTTCTCCCCGTTGACCATTTTGAGTCCAACCACACACGCACATGCCGCAACATCATCAAAATAAGTGTTTTTAAAAGAGCATGATTTTTTTATCGGAAGTTGGCGAGCGGTCTTGTTTCATTGTAGGTAGACCGCCTGTCCAATTTCATCGCACATAGGAGATCGTTTGATACCCCATCGGATAAATATATAGCAACACTAGAGCCGGTCAAATCGTCGGATGTTTTTCATATATTAAACCCTGTTGTCGGGCTGCCCACATTTCCCACTCTTCTTTGCCTAGCCCTCTACACAATGCATAGAACCCTCGTGTGTGTCCGATAGCTTCCCCAAACCAAAATTGCTAAGTCGTGACCGTTGGATCCGGATCAACCCCGTAATACCCCAAACCATCATCGATTTGTCATTTGGACGCCCTAACCTATTTTTTCCGGACCATCCGATCGAAATCGAAGGGTCCAAATAGACCCACCTTTGACCACGTACTATTTATATCCGGGCAAACCCTAGGTTACGTCCCATCCTACCCTAGTTCCATGCATCGCGGCTGCACTCCGGTCTCCCTCGGGATCCCCACCAATCCACCTGCTTCCTCCCTCATTTTCAGCGCCTAGCCAATCCTCTGCTTGCACCGGTCGCCTCCCACCCGGTATATTCTCCCGATCCAGCCTACCCAACCAACGAGATCCTCCGGATCCATCCCACCGCCGATGTTCGATGACCCCAATAGTCATAGTTCCATGCGCAAGCACCTCCAGTACTCGTGCTCCCCTTGCAACGCCCAAGCTCCTCTCCAGAAGACTCCCACTCCTCTCGCGCTGGACGCGCTCAGCAGCCCCACGAGCCACCCGTTGCCTCCTTGCTGGCGCCCCAACCTCGAGCCCTCTCCTCGCATCTGGCCGACCAGCGAGCCGCTGGAGCACCAGCCCTGGGACATCAGGTCCTCCCCGCTTGTCCTCGTTCCTCCTCTCTCCCTTCAATCTCTCTTTCTTCCCCGTAACCTCTCCTTCTTCTCCTCTGGTTTGCAGGACCCATGATGCCATGGTTGCCGCCACCCGTGAAGCTCTTCACCGACGCCTCTCCACCTCAGGTCTGGGTGGGCTTGACTGGATCCACCCATTTTCGCCATCCCCAACCTTGATGGAGCCCCACGTCTCCATTACTTGAGCCTCCTGCCACCATGGATGCCAGGAGAAGCTCCTCTCCTTCCTGAGTTAGCAACGCCCCATGCCAGCGCACGCTTGGAGCGCAGCTGAACCGTACCTGGCCTTGCTAGCCTCGGCCAGCCCCACGAGCGTTGACCAAGCCACGGCCAGCAGCGGTTGCGGTCCACAAAAGCCACCTCAAGCTCACAGACATGGGCCTAGCCCACTAGGTGAGCAACGCCAATGTCCCGTCCTATGAACCAGATTGTTGTGCTGGGCCCATGTGCCCTTCTTGGGCTAGCTAGTTTAGGCTTGTGAATGTTTTTTTTCTGTTGTGCGATTTTGTCAATTAAACCTGGACATGTATATTACAAAATGCCTTTATTTTGCATTCCTCATAGCTAAATAACCGTGCATCATATGTAAAAACTTTATATAGGTAAAATGACTACAATTTCGTGTAGATTCACAATTTCCAACACTCACATGTGATAAAAATGTTTAACTTTGTTGGTTACATTAATTTGCGTAATGTCATGCTAAAATGATTTATTTCATAACTATTTATCTGTAACTCCTATGCAAATGATTTATATATGTAACTTGCCTAGAAAAAAAGGTGTAGAATAACATGGTACACTTTATATTGTTGTTTAACAACAATAAAACATGTTTAGGACAGATCTGGACCAAAATCACAATATGCATGTGGGGTCATTTCGGAAATCTTATATGTTGCTTTCGGCCTCATTCAACCTGCCTAGATAGAGTAGTTTATTTATGCTTCACCTATTTCCATGTACCAACATTTAATATTGTCGTGTACCTAACGAGAAAGGACTAAGTAATTCAAATGCGGAGTTTCGTCAATATACAACTCGTTGCATATTGAGCTTCACTTAATGTGTTGGAGTTGATTGATGTGCTTAGCCATTCCTTGCATATTTAAATGAGCATGTATCATATTTGTTTGCACATCATGTTATGGACATGTTGTGGTGTATCGTGTGTTGATTGTTGTTTCCAGATTGCCTCTTCTTGATAGAGTTCTGAAAGCATTCAGAGTGTGAAGATTCGTTCGTCTACGTCCCGAATCGTCTTCTTCATGGACTCGTTCTTCTTCCAAGCGGGACCTCAGGCAAGATAACACATTTCCTGGATACCACTAATATCATTGCTATGTGAGTTGTTCGCTTCCATCGTTATGTCTTGTTACCTTCCACTTATTTGTCAAGCCTCCCAACATTGCCATGATAAGCCTCTAACCCCTCCGCATCCCAGCAAACCTTTGTTTGGCTATGTTATCGCTTGCTCAGCCCTTCTTATAGCATTTCTAGCTGCAGGTGCAACATGGACATTCTTTTGTTATCGCAATATTATTGCAATTTAATTAATGCACATATGTACTTGGTAAAAGGTGGAAGGCTTGGCCTTTTGCCTGGTGTCACATCCCTAGCTAGATGTCATAGGACAGCATGGGTGTTGCATCATGTTTCATTTTTGCATCAACATGAAATGGGGATTAAAAGAAACCCCAAGCTCACATTGAATCAAAATAATTCAAGTTGGTGAAAATTCAACAAATCCAAAATGCCCTACCAAAATGTTCTCTATGTCTGATAAATATGGACATGATTATAACAGGGTCCATTTTAAATATTTGAACAACTGAAGCAATTTAAAAATAAATGATAAAGCTTCTGAAAATATCAAATAAAGCATTATCTTTATTTTAGTTTCCAAAATATCCTGAAACTTTTTAGATAAGTTTGAAATATTCAAACTTCAATATATAAAATATTTGGGATATTTTAAACTAGCATATGTACCTGAAAAGAAAATAAAACAAATGTCAGAAATAGGAAAACAGAAAAGAAAAATGAAGAAATTAAAGCAGAAAGGAAAAGGAAGGATGAACCAGGGCCGGCCCAGCTGGCCCAGCTCCATCGTCGTCCACCTAGCGGCCAGGAGGACGGGCGTGTGGTCGGAGCACGCGTGTGGGCGTGCCTCCATGTCGGCAGCTGCCTACCTGCTTCCCCTCGCCAGCGCGACGAGGATAAGTTTTGAGAGCCGTCCCCATCGCCCTCTCTCTCTCTCGCCCTCGCTCGCCTCTCCGCTCTCCACCTCCTCTGCTCCGCCATGGCCGCCGGTGCCTTAGCTTCGCCGTCGTACTTATAGCTGCTCCCCCTCGCTTCTTAGCCCTCCAATAGCTCTGCATCGTCGGCTTCTCCCTCCTCGCTGAGCCGTGCATCGCTAGGAGCCCCGAAGCGCCGTCCCCGAGCTCGTCTTCCTCCTCGGACCCAAAGCTTCGCCACCGTTAATCGCCGTCTCCGAGCCCTCCCCGAGCAAGCTCTCGACGGCTTCGACTCCATTGTGAGCTCCCGGCTCTTTCCCCTCTCCTTTCGGGCCTTTTCCCCCTCTGTAGGCCCTGATTGCGCCAGCTCCCGAATGACCTACAGCACGAGCTCATCGCCGGCGATGCTCCGGTGACCAGTTGGTCCATCAGAGGCCACCATCGAGCTCGTGGGGCTGCGTAGTGCTTGTAGGTGCCTAGTTCCCACCGTGTCTCGCTCTGGTTTGATGGGCCTGTGCTCGCCCGAGCTCCGGCAACCGCCGTGCTCATCGCTGGCGCTGACTCTGGCCATCCCAGCCCCTGGGAATGTTGGAAATATGCCATAGAGGCAATAAATAAAGTGTTTATTATTATATTTCCTTGTTCATGATAATTGTTTATTATCCATGCTATAATTGTATTAATTGGAAACATATTACATGTGCGGGTAAATAGACAACACTTTGTCCCTAGTATGCCTCTAGTGAACTAGCTCGTTTATCAAAGATGGTGAAGGTTTCCTAGCCATTGACATATGATGTCATTTGATAACGGGATCACATCATCAGGAGAATGATGTGATGGACAAGACCCAAACTACAAACGTAGCATATGATCGTGTCAATTTATTGCTACTGTTTTCTGCATGTCAAATATGTATTCCTATGACCATGAGATAATGCAACTCACGAACATCGGAGGAGTGCCGTGTGTGTATAAAATGTCGCAACGTAACTGGGTGACTATAGAGGTGCTCTACAGGTATCTCCGAGGGTGTTTGTTAAGTTGGCATGGATCAAGACTGGGATTTGTTACTCTGTGTGACAGAGAGGTATCTCAGGGCCCACTCGGTAATACAACATCACAATGAGCCTTGCAAGCAATGTGTCTAAGTGTTAGTAACAAGATCTTTTATTACGGAATGAGTAAAGAGACTTGCCAGTAACGAGGTTGAACTAGGTATGAAGATACCGATGATCGAATCTCAGGCAAGTAACATACGGAAGAACAAATGGAACATCATACGGGATTAACTGAATCCTTGACATAGAGGTTCGACCGATAAAGATCTTCGTAGAATATGTAGGAACCAATATGGGCATCCAGGTCCCGCTATTGTTTATTGACCGTAGAGGTGTCTCGGTCATGTCTACATAGTTCTCGAACCCGTAGGGTCTGCACACTTAAGGTTTGGTGCATTTCGGTAGTATAGAGTTATGTATGGTGGTGATCGAAGGTTGTTCAGAGTCCCAGATGAGATCCCGGACATCATGAGGCGCTCCGGAATGGTCCGGAGGTAAAGATTCATATATAGGAAGTCCTGTTTTGGTTGCCGGAAAAGTTTCGGGCTCATTGGTAGTGTACCGGGAGTGTGTGTAGTGTACCGGCAGACCACCGGGAGGGGTATTTCGACCCAAGAGGCTTCATGGGGAGAGTGAATACCAGCCCTTTGTGGGCTGGTGGAAGTCCCACACAAGGCCCAGCGTCTGGGAAGAAAAACCCAAAAGGAAAAAGTTGGAAAAAGGCATAAAAAGGCAAAATAAGGAAGGAGTCCTAATCCTACTAGGAGTGGAGGAGGTGGACTCCTCCCTCCTGGTTCGGCCGAGCCTCCTTGGCTTGGAAGCCAAGGCTGCCTCCTCTCCTCCTCTCCTCCTATATATACTAGAGGGTTTTACGGTTTTTGCACAAGATTTTCAGCCACGTGCAACCCTACCCTCTAGTCCATAGTTTCTCCTCTAGATCGGATTTCTGCAGTCCTTAGGTGAAGCCCTGCCGGAATAGCTCCACCACCATCGCCGGAGCGCCGTCACGCTGCCAGAGAACTCTTCTTCCTCTCTGCTCCTTCTTGCTGGATCCAGACGGCGGAGATCGTCACCAAGCTGTATGTGTGCTGAACGCGGAGGTGTCGTCCGTTCGGCGCTAGATCGGAAGGATTGTGATCAAATTCGTGGGACGGATCGTGATCAAGTTGGCAGGACGGATCATGATTGGATCGTGGGACGGATCGTGATTGGATCGCGGGGCGCATGGCGATTTGGATCATGAAGACGTTCGACTACACCAACCGCGTTTCTTAACGCTTCCCGCTTAGCGATCTACAAGGGTACGCAGATCCACTCTCCCTCTCGTAGATGCTCATCACCATGGATAGATCTGCGTGTGCGTAGGAAACTTTTTGTTTCCCATGCAACATTCCCCAATAGGGAACTGTCGGGCTCGATGTGCGCGAGCAAGCAGAGCTGTTTGGTGCCCTTCGCCATCCATTTGGTCGCTGGATGAGGAATCCTGACCCCCTCCACCGTCTCTGACGTCGCCGGCGGCTCAATGCCGGTGAGTCAACCAGTTTGATCACCAGGGGTTTGACCCCTGAGTCACTAGCAAGTGGGGCCAGGCCCTGTTAGTCAAATTTAGGTTAATAGCTTAATTAACCAAATTAATTAACCTAATTAGTCATTGACCAGTGGGTCCCGCCCTGTCAGGTTTGACCTGGCCTGGTCAGCCGACCAGCTGATGTCGTGGTGACATCAGGCTGACGCCATTAATCCTTTTCAAGTTTAAAAATAATTCCATAAATTATTTAAAACTTTAAAAATTCATATAAATTAATCTATAAATCAGATGAAAATAATATATGTATGAAAATTTATCAGAAAAATCCAATGAATCCAATGGTGCTATTATCATGCACGTTAGAGCAACCTATGTAGAAGAACATAGACATTTGCTAATAGGTTAAAATATGGAAATTGAAATGTAGAATGATTTTGAACCTGTATTCAAACTCACTTCAATTAACATGGACACTAGTTGCATTAGCTCATCCATACATGCTACCATGTCATGATCATGCATCATATTGTTGCACTTGCGTGTATTGATTGTTATTTGTGTGCATTGCGGTAGGCCCTACTTCTGAGGATACCCTCAAGTATTCCAATGAAGGAGAGAACCTTCTTGCTACCCAGAAAGGCAAGCAACCCCCTTGATCATTCCGATAACATCCCACTCTCTCGCTCCTGCCCTTTTTTTATTGCATTAGGACAAACGTTCACTTGTCTGTCATACATGATAGATGAACCTATTCTTATGCATGACCTGTCATTGTCACGGTAAATAGCTAAACCTTGCAACCTAGCATACCTGCTAGATGCTTGTGCCATGATGTGCTTAGCTTACTTTGCCTGCTTTGCTTGCGATGCTTAGAGTTGTGTCAGGTCTAATTCATCTGGGTGATGGACTGGAGTGAAACATTGTTGTTCCGATGTGATAATCTTATGATGAACCCGATTTGGTAAAGGTAGCGATGAGAGGCTATGTAGGAGTACATAGCAGGTTGTCTCATTGGGACCGTTCTTAGGAACTGAGTTCCGTGTTTGTGATCCAAGACTAGTTACTACCACACGTTGGGATACTTAATTGACCCTGTCAACTTATTAGTCGCTTAGTCCTTAGTCCAGGAGTTGCAAGTAGTTTCTGGTGTTTTTAGCATGCTGGAGGCCATGCGTAGCCCGGGCCGTAGGGGTGGGTTACGATGTTGTAGGCAGTGGAACGGTGTACCAAGGGCCACCCGAATGGTGGGCTTGGGAACCCTGTGCACTTCGTTTGGGGCCGTAGCGGAAACATCGGCCGGACATCCGTGCGGGTTCAGTCTCAATTAGGCGATAGCCTGGACTAGAGGTCTTATGTGATTGACGGTCGTGGACGACTCCCTCTCTGGGCTTCCGCTTGAAGGTTGCCGAGGTGCATGGTTTTATGAGCACACAACGATAAGTGGCGAGAGCATGTGCGAAGAAGTACACCCCTACAGGGTATGAAACTATTCGAATAGCCGCGTCCTCACATGTGGACTACTTGGATAACTTATGTTGTTCCTACATAATCAAATGGATACCCATAAAAATATCAAGACAAGTGTGAGTATCGTGGACGACACTCTCCTAGGAGAGGGAAGTGAATCCATGGTGGTGTGTTGTCATGGAGTTAGTGGACTCGTGTGCGATATCTAAGATTTAAACAAAGATTTAAAATTGTGTAGTATAGGTTAGCCAAGAGTCAAAGCTGACATTGCTGCATAAACTCCACCACCCCCCTTGTTGATACATGAGCATGAATAGACTAGGTCTGCTTGAAAGACTTGATGAGTACGTTTGTACTCATGTTTGCTTAATAAATGTTGCAGATGAGACCCAGGACCCATCAGGAGGGTTCTTTCTAGATGTCGACGATGCCGAATAGCTGGTGTCCCAGCTACGACCTATGCCCTATGACTTGAGTATCGGGTCATCTGACCCCTATCTGTAAGAACATATTATGCAAGGCTCGTCTGAGCCTCTTAAATAAAACTTGTTGTATGATTATGTTGTGATGCCATGGTTGTATCTATGCATATCAGGCATGTCATGCATACGTGTGACGTGCAACGGTATGTATGGGATCCGACACCTAGTTGTGTGCCTTTAGTAGTACTCTTTAAGGGAAACTTCCTCTTTGTGCTTCCACCGAGCCATGGTAGCTTGCTACTGCTCCGAACACATTGATTGACCGACATGTATCCTTCTTTGCTGCTGTGTCTTTCCATTCAGGGAAATGTCTCGCAGTGTAATGGAGTCCCTGTAGCCTGCTACGAGTCGTCTACGTGCAGTGATGGCATTTATGTCTCACGGCGTAATGGAGTCCTTGTAGCTTGCTATGACTCGTCTACACATGCTTGAGGCTGCCACCTGCATTGCTGGGTTACGTATGCTTGTTTCCGTATGGATGTGCCACTTGGGTTCTATGACTAGTCATGTCGGCCCAGGTTCTCTGTCGTTTGATTGCCAGCGACATGTTCACATACGTGAGCCAAAAGATGCAAACGGTCCTGGCTAAGGTAAGGCTGCAGCCATGGAACTTACCATGCGTGAGGCCGCAAAGTTATGTGATATGTTATAGTCTGGATTCATATGTCTTAGGATCGGGGTCCCGACACCTGGTGTTTTGTTCCACCTTTTCTGCCATAGTTACTTGTGTTTTGGTGTTATGTTCCATAATTGAGCACTCCTAACATGCTAGGGGTTGTTATGGGGAGCCCCTTGATTTTCGTTTTAGGATAAAACTTGTCTGACAAGGCCCAACATTGGTACTATATTTTCCCAACATTATAATATGGAACACCATTATTAAAGCATAGGGCATCATGAAAATGAGGAATAATTCAACATAATACAGGGAGGGCTAGTGCTGATGGTGCTGGTCCTAAACAGAGTCGTGTGTGTGGCCGACCCTGGGCCAATCGGGAGATTTCTATCAGGCCACTGTACACTATGCTCATCCAGTTGTGCCCTGAGAACGAGATACGTGGCTCCTATCGGGATTGTCGGCACGTCAGGTGGCCTTTCTGGATTTTTTTACCTTTCTCAAACATCTTGCGCGCGGGATTTTGATGACAATTCAGGCTATCTCGAAGTTGAGATTTCCCGTCAGGATTCTACAAATACTACGGGTGATTTTGTGGATGAGGAATTCCAACATGGCGTGTGGTTAATTTTTGATGGATTAGTTGGAGCACCCCTATAGGGTTAAATCTTTCAGAAAGCCGTGCCCGCGGTTATGTGGCAACTTGGAAACTTTGTTTAACACCCGGTCATAGCAAACTTGAAGTAAACTATAATAAAATACACCAACTGTGTGCGTAACCGTGACTCTCTCTTCTCGTGAGTCCTTATCCGAGAGAGAACACGGTGGGGTTATGTTTGACATAAGTAGGTGTTCAGGATTACTTAGTGATCATTACTAGTTCACGTCCGTTATGCGTAGACCATCATACCTTACTTTCTGTATTCGTAAGTTAGCCACTCAAATAAATGCTTAGTTGCTTGCTAAAGCCTCACCACTTAACCATACCTCACCTATTAAGCTTTGCTAGTCTTGATACCCTTGGAAATGAGATTGTTGAGTCCATGTGGCTCATAGATTACTACAACAAGATTTGTAGGTACAGGTAATGCGATGATTTGTCGTGAGTGTCACAACCCTAGATTATTGCCTGTAATTAGTTGCATTGTAATCATTCATGTCATCATGTTTATTGTTTTGCTAAAAGTGAATTGAGGGAATTTATCAAATCCTCATAAATCATATAAAAAAATAAATGATCAACTTCAACATTTTCAAATGTGTCCAAGAAAATGTTCCTGCTAAACTCATAAATTATTGCCAAGGGTTAAAATTCAAACCAATAATTCTGGGATAGCATAAGCATTTATTTGGTGGCATTCGATTTAACTCATAGCGTTTTGAATTGGATTTATATCTAGTATCAAAGAAATATAAGTCCAATAATTCTGAATCT
Organism: Hordeum marinum; assembly: GCA_022496015.1. Lineage (NCBI taxonomy): Eukaryota > Viridiplantae > Streptophyta > Magnoliopsida > Poales > Poaceae > Hordeum > Hordeum marinum. Next base: position 195,106,381 of record CM039677.1, read on the forward strand.
TTTTGTGGGGCCCTACATTAATTCGTATGGCGTCCATAAAATTTTCAGGATTTATCCAAAATGATCTAGTATTTTTCTAGATCAAAACAAAGAAGAATTAAATAGAAAAGAAAACAGGAAATAGGAAAGTTCTTATCTGGGCCAACTTACCTGACCAGGAGAACCGACCCAGCCCACCTGGCAATTGCTAGTCGTCTTCAACCTCTGCCTACTGGCAGAGGCGAGATAGGGCACGGCGTCGCGTGAGGACGCCACACCTCCTGCCTGCCTGGCTCTCCCGAGCTAGCGCGACGACGGGGGTGAGGACCCCAGCATCGCCCGGATCGAGCCGACCCTCTTATTCTTCCTCTCCCTCTCTGCTCTCTCCCCCTTGCCGCCTGAAAGCCGCCGGCCACCACGGATCCTCGCCGCTGATTCGACAGCGCCTACGCATCCCTGAGGCCACCAAGCGCCCCATCTGACTCCCCGTGAGCTCGCGTTCTTTTTTTCCCCTCTCCCCGTGGTCCTCCCCGTCCCCTAGTTGGCCTCCCCGCCATGGCCGAATTCCGCCGCCGCAAGGACAGACACCGGCAACGCCCGGTGACCATTTGGTCACCCGGAGGCACCCAATGGCTTCGCGGGGACTTGTAGACGCTGTTGCCGCTGCTTATCCGCCGCCTCGCATAGCGCTTGCACGCGCCCGAGCTAGCCCGAGCTTCGGCCGCCACAAAGGTCGTCGTGGTCGTCATCTCCGGCCACCCCGCGACCTCCCCTGTGCTCTACTGCATGCACACGAGCCTGAGCATCTCGAAGGTGGCCTCTGCAGCTTGAATGACGACCGGAGGGCCATTTCCGAGCCGCTCTGTCGTCTCGGACCTCGTCGGCGTTGAGCCACCGGCGGGTCTGACCCCTTTGGCTGGTTTGACCCCCCCTAGGGACGTTGATAGGTGGGCCCAGCCCCTGTTTAAACTTTAGGTTAGATTAAAAGAAATAATTTGTTTAATTAACTTAATTAGCCACTGACTAGAGGGCCCAGCCCCTTAATGAATTTATTTAGGACTTAATTAATATTAATTATACCCTATGTCACCGACATGCGGGCCCCGCACGTCAGGTTTGACCTGCACCAAGTCAGCTGACCTACTGACATCATCCTGACATCAGGTTGACGCCGTAATCCGTTTTTATAATACAAATAATTCAGGAAATTCCAAAAAATGTCTAAAACTTCTAAAAATCATAGAAAATAACCTGTAAATCAGATGAAAATAATTTATATATGAAAAATGATCAGAAAAATCCAATGAATCTGTTTATGCCATGAACATGCATGTTTGAACAAGTTAACATCACCAAGTAGGACATTTTATGATTAGGGAAATATATGAAATATCATTTGGAGTTGGAATTCAAACTTTACTGCACAACCACACGCCATTATGGGCTCTGGCTTGGTTGGACATTGTGGTGACTCTGGACAGCCGGTGCTACGAGATGTAGAAGAATGGTAGGAATGGATGGGCACCGACAGAGTCTCAAAGGAACCCCTTGAAAGACCATGTTTTGGCCATCCGATTCTCAAACACCCTGATGTGCGAGGAATTCAACGGAGGCGATCAAATCTTGTGGGGAATGTGTGCAAAACTCCGCAAAGTACTCAAACCTAATCGATTAGCCGTGTCCATGGTCATGGACAAATTGAGCCAAAGGAACTGAAAATATCTGGAACTCTCAACACAAATAATTATAATGGTGAGGGTATTATTATTAACTTGGGTATGAGAATTGGTTGGTGGAACCATCTCATTAAACAACCAACATTGTAGTAATAATTTCTGCTTTTGCCCCCTCTCTTCTTGTAGGAAAACTTTGCTTTACGCAAAACATAAAGCCCCACCTGCCATATAGGCATATAGTATAGATGATCATTTCTTTCACCCCCTTTTTTGTGAATTGCTGACATATTCAAAATGCTGACCTACACGGCTGCAACGTCTCATGTTGTAGATACTCTTCTACGACGAGTAAAAGTACGATTCAGGGTTACGGTCTGCACTCAACCTGCCGTTAGTGTTATTGGGACTCCACTCCAGTTGTGTGCTTCCGCTAAGATTTTCGAGGTATATATCAGTTTTACGTTATTTACATGTGATTGCACTTTGATATATACATTGATGTACTATGTGTGCCAGCATACTGATCTAGGGATGGTACAGAACACACAGAGGTTTGACTCATTTTGAGTCGGGTCGCTACAGAAATGGTATCAGAGCACATGTTTTTTTGACCAACTACTGTAGGGGAGAGCACCCCACAGCCTTTTCTTTTATTGCATATAATAGATTACAAGGCAATATCTAATCTCTAAAGTTACAGAGTTAGTGCATTAGAAAGACTAACCTAAACTCATGGAGGTAAAAAGGAGACCCACCTTAGAAGGCCATCCGTATTGCTAGCCTTAATTCTATGAGCTAACAAGGATATATCAGTAACAAAAGTTGCCTTCCATCTCCTGAATATTGGTCGTTTATTCCTGAAAACCCTATCATTTATGATGATCCAGATATTCCAGCAGGCAAGGAAGACAATTTCAGTGAAGAAAGGTTGATTAAAATATCTTTTGTCTGCAATTACAATTTCCCCCATGGATGCACCCTACCATTGTATTTGTAGGTAATTCCAAACCCTGGTGCTAAACAAGCAGTTGAAGAAGAGATGGTCCCGGTCCTCTTTAACTCTGGCATGACAGAGAACGCAGAGATTGGATTCTGATACTTTCTAGTGTCTGTGCTGAAGCATATCTTGAATATTCAGTCTGTCCATAACAAGCATCCATGCAAACACCTTGATTTTCATGGTGCAGCAACTTTTCAAGATCCAATTGAGAAGGGGGTTTGAAACAATGGGCTGGTGGACATGCAAATAGAATTTCTTGGCTGAGTATCCCTTACCATCAGCTGCCCACAACCAAATATCTTTCATGGATTGGTCCGTTGGCAATTGCTGTAGGAGGCCCTTAAGGGTCTTCACTTCCTAGAAAGCTCTTTCAGAGAGCGGCAGATGGAACAACCTAGTCATTTGATTGGCATCAAAGGCAGTAAAGACTTCATCAGCTGTGGAGAAGTTATCAATGGCAAAGGAAAACAACCTTTGGAATCTATGTGCTAGGGGTGTATCTGAACATCCAACCATCCAGGAATCAGACCAGAAAAGAAATGTGTATCCCTTATTTGGTGTGATGGAGGTGACAACTCTGTAATTGTCCATCGTCTTACAAATATCCTGCCACCAAAAAGAACCACACAAAGATGTTCCTTGAGGAATTCTGCCATGGTAGTATGTACTCCATATCAGATTGACCCAAGGCACATCAGTCTTGTTAAAAAACTTATCAGCATGTTTAAGGAGTAAAGCATCATTCTGAACTTATAGATTCAAAATACCAAGGCCTCCTTTCTTTTTAGGTCAGCAAAACAAATTCTAGGCAGCAAGTGCAGGAGCTTGGTCCTGACCATTTCTTCTCCAAAGACACTGCCATTGTAATCTCTCCAACTGCTCCATTATTCCTGGGGGGATATCCAAACTACATAGATACAATATAGGTACTGAGGATAGAGTAGAGTTTAGATATTGAAGTCTTCCCCCTTGAGCCAAGAAGGAGGAGCTGGCAGAGAGTCTCCTTTCCATATTGTCCACCAATGGCATCAAATCTGCAATCTTTGGCCTAGTGATGCCAACAGGTAGACCTAGGTATGTGAAGGTCAAAGTACCAACTTTGCAACCCATAGAGCTAGCTAGACTCTGCAGGTCATCCTGAGATACATTAACTAGCAACATAGCAGATTTATAGTAGTTGATATGGAGCCCAGTGGACTGGGAGAACATGAGAAGCATTCCTTTTAATTCCATCAATTGAGACTCCTCAGTAGGCATAATAATAAGGGTGTCATTAGCATACTGAACAATGGGAAAGTCTGTATCATGACAAGGGATTGGCAGCCTGATCTTACCGGCCATCAGCAAATCATTAACCAATGTTTGAAGGAAATCTGCTGCAATAGCAAAGAGAAGAGGAGACATAGGATCTCCCTGTCTGACACCCTTTTTACATTGAAATTTTCTACTACGAACTCCATTGAGCAACAGTGAGGATGATCCAGAGGAAAGGAATTGTTGGACCCAAAGAATCCATTTATTATAGAATCATTTTTCCCTGAGTACCTGAAAGATGAATTCATGTTCAATGGAGTCAAAAGCTTTTTCAAAATCAAGCTTGATAATAACAATTGGTCTTCTGGATTGGTGGCACTGGTGCAGGTATTCCAAAGTCCAACCAATACAGTCCTGAATTGTCCTTGATTTAATGAAGCCATATTGGTTCCTATGAATGCACTTCATAATGCGCGGCTAGAGCCGGTTGGCCGTCATCTTGGAGAGAAACTTCAACCCCATACTAGTTAAAGAAATGGGCCTGAAATCCCCAACTTGCTCAGGGGAGCCCTTCTTGGGTACCAAGGTGATGTAAGAAGAATTCATATTTTCAAGTCTAGCGTGTCCAACATGGAATTCAGTGGCAAGAGTATATAAGTCCTCACAGATGATATGCCAGCATTTTTAAAAAAACAACACATTGAAACCATCAGGGCCTGGCGCTTTGTCAATGGGCATTTCCTTGACTGTCCTGTCCATTTCCTCCTTAGTGAAAGGCAGTGTCGGATCATCCAACCCATCCACCGTGTGTAACAGTGATTGCAGATCAAAAACAAGATTGATTCCATGTGACTGACCCATCCTGGCTTTATAAGCTGACCAGAAACATCCGGCAATTTGTGCATGATCAGAAGTCGTAGTTCCATCGTCAAGCCTCAAGGAGGAAATATAATTTCTCCTGAATCTCTCTATGGCCATGGCATGAAAAAACCTAGTGTTCTCCTCCCCTACTTTGACAGACCGAATGGTGGCTCTCTTTTTCCAGTAGAGAAACTGCAAATGGAGTAAGTGTTTCAAGTGTAACTTAACAATCACTCTGAAATTAGCTTCAAGCCTAAAGAGTGGTTTGATCTCTTCCAGATTGTCTAGGGACAAAATCACATGATTGCAATTGCCAATCAGATGTTTGATTCTTGAGAGTCCAGTCTGCCATTTCTTAAGTGCCTGCCTCAAAACCTTAAATTTGTCCATGATGATGGCAGTGATGTGCCCTTTCTTAGAGGGTACTTTCCATGACTTCTCCACACACTCCAGGAAACGAGAAAGCTCAACCCAGTAATTTTCAAATCAGAAAAGAGTGCTTTTGGGAATGGCTGTGTTGATAGACACCACACATGGGACATGATCTGATGCAGTTCTGGCCAAGGGAAACACCTGTGTTAGAGGATAACAAGAAATCCAATTGGCAGAAGTAAAAAACCAATCCAATTGTTCAAGGAGGGGTGAGTTCTGCTTGTTTGACCATGTATAGGATCTGCCCTTAAGGGGTAACTCTAATAAACCTAGGTGACCTATGATCTCATTAAAGATGAAAATATCATTTATATCTGCACCATGCTTGTTCCTGTTAGAGGTGGATCGAATGAAATTGAAATCCCCTAGCAACAACCAATTTTCATCAACAGGTATGATCAGGTTGTATAGTCAACTGACAAAGAGGTCTCTGTCATTCCCTTGGCATGGTCCATACACATTAACCAAGGTCCATTTCTCATTATTGTGCTTGGAAGTAAAAGCGATGATGAGACCAAATCTCTGAGTGTCCTGGAGCACACCATTTAGAACCGATGAATTCCATAGAACAATCAAACCCCGAGAGGCTCCAAGAGATGGACTGTACGCGAAACGATCAAATCGCTTAGGGAAAAAACTCCTAATAATGCGGTGATCAATGTGTTGCATTTTAGTTTCTTGTAGGCAAACTACAGCGGCTGAACTTTCATCAATCTTATTTCTAACAGCCCGCTGGCGCGCATCAGAATTTAATCCCCGAACATTCCAACAGAGAACCCGCCAGCTTCGAGTTGAATGCCTATCCATAACAACATAGATTTGTAGCAGCAAAAGCACAATCGCACAGCGACCGGCGCATACCTAGTTCAGGGTAACCGAGTACAGAAAAACCAGTGGAAGTGCAAACATAACAAGTTCTGAGACAACAATTTAAAGGGGGATTCACACCCGAAAACAAGTATCCAGAAGGTGTCCTAATCACCATTCTTGCTTGGGGACAGTTTTGCTGGATCTTCCATAAGAAGATCCACAGTTAGCTTCTCCGGGGCAGTGCCAAGGCCTTCACCGATAGCTTGTATCACTTTGATGGGCGTGGCGGGTGGAAGGTCTTGATGCTGATCACCTTCTCCAGATGGTACTGCTTGTGCATCCGTCTGCTAAAGTGGCCTGGAGCATGGTTTCCTCTTCTTTGGGAGCGGCACCAGCAACTCCTGCAGTATAGGCTTAAAGCCATCCCGCTTTGCAGATCCCCTCGTGCACCTATGGATGGCAGAGTCGACAACTGGTGTTGGCTTCTTGCGAGTACCCTTTTTCCGAGCACACTGAGCTGAGAAGGAGAACTGCTCATCGATAGAGTCCACGGAGTTGATTGTAGGAGTGACAGTACCTGCATTATCAGAGAAAAGGGCCCTGGCGACAGGCCGATTCCCAGCCGAAGTAGAGGACGTAGCCGTATCATCTGGTAGGAGGGTTATGTTAGAGACCCAGTTGACATCATCAAAAGCAATAGACCATGACCGCTTGCATAAAACCAGAGGCAGCGCAGGGAGGATGGAAAGACCCCTGGGAATTTGTGTGGTGGTACAGACATTTATCAAGGTTTCAAAAGTCCTCTTCCAAGCTAACATTGGTGGTAATGGTGGACCATAAACCACTCTTATCATACCAACCATCAGAGCACATGTTGATTCTAGGATGTGACCCTAAAAACCGGAAAGCCCTTGGGAAAGGATTTCTCAAAAAACTTTGTTTTCAAAAGATAGTTTACTTGTCATCTTATTTGAGCTTTATCAAATGTTCTCTCTTACCTCAAATAGTTAGACAATACCCTTTCCCCTTTGGTCACACTAAGGATCAAATGGGACCACTTCGAGAAGGACAAGATATTGAAACAATTGATGGCCACTTCAGAGTAAAGAAGATTTCACCATGCATTAGAAGAATTGAAGCTACACGAGTTCAAGACTGTGAAGACCTGAAGAATTCGAAGACCCTGAAGAATAACAAGATTTATATGACCTTTAGAGTACCAAACCCATGTTATATACTCACGTTAGACACGATGATTTGTGAGTTGTCATTTGTGTGTGTTTTTCCGACAGCCACAAATAAACCTATTTTCAAAACTATTATTTGTATTGTGTGTATCTCTCCCTATCCCTCTCTTGTATGTTATCCCAAACCCTTAGACACAATAGATGATGAATGAAGAAGGACTTGTATTCTCAAAACCAATGATTCAGATCGAGGTTGAAAAATGGATACAGAACATGGAGGACCACATTAAGGAATAGGTTGTTGGAAGCGCACATATGGTTCCGTACTCTCTACGACACTTCATCAGAGGTGCCTTAACATGGTGGAAGGTGCATCAAACTATCCAAGGATGGAATTGAGCAAGAACTTGGGAAGAATTCTAGAAGACTTTGTTGGGATCTCGTCTCATCTAGAAGCCACGTGATTGTAAAACGAAGAAGCCTTGTGAATTCAAGATCTGTGGACAAATAGGACAAACCCAAGAAGAACACAAGGATGGGTGCCCTCATTGTGTAGAAAATCAGCCAACTGAGGAATGCCCAACTAGTTAGGTGACTTGTTTCTTGTGTGATGGAACCACCAACTACCCACCTCGGTGCCACATTTATCCAAGGTGCAACAAGTTGTCAAGAAGCAAAAAGAAGCACCGAAGGACTCCTTAAAGAAGATTTTAGAAGAACCTGTGATGAAGGAAGATATTGAAGACCCTGATGGAAAAGGCCTGACAACATTTTTTTCCAATGCCTGCTACTCATGTGGAGAGGAAGGACATTTTTCAAGTCCTGGACGTAGAAATGAAAAGGGTGTCTAGGAGAATTCTCGATAGTAGAAGTGAAGTTTGACCCACGGGAAATAGAAGCCCTCATCAATACCAGGAAATCACCCAATTCCTGTAAAGAAGAACCTTAGTCATATCAGGTGTTATAGATGCAAGGACTCTGGTCACTACTCCAATCACTCCCTAGAAAATAAGCCAAGAATCCATGAAGCTTACATAGTCATCAAGATACCCCGAGACTTATCAGAAGTCATTTGTTTTCATTGCAAGGAAGCATGACATTATGCCATTGGCTATCTAGACCTGAAGAAAGCTGGAGCAGATTAGTTGAGATCTTAATATTGCTAATAAGTGTAGTAGGAAGCACTCTTATTTCCAAGAGGATTTGGAGTTGAGTTATGTAACAGAAATCTCAGAGATTCTTATGAATTCATGAATCAATAAAATTGATTTGTCATGATTTCATATGTTAAATTGTATGAGTTGTTGCTCTCTTTTTGACCATTTTCGAGGATATGAGAAATATGGTCTATGGATGAATTTGTGCATTTTAAGGATGGTAGTACTCTGTGACAACACGTGACTAATGGAATGGAAAATGCATTCCACGAAGTAGAGTTTGGATAAAAATAAGTTTGCATTTTATCTCAATATGTTGGTTACCCCAAGAGTATTGGATTTAAAATAGGTGTAGTGATGGAATATGGGACAGTAGTAACTACAAGGATGCGTTAAAGTTGTCGTGTATTGAATTGGACCCATAATCTAGGGACCCAAGAATTAATAAGGATCTGCAAGAAACAGTGATATCATCAACTAACGATTTTTTTTCGTAGGAGGATACGAAAACCCGAGAGATGTGAAGGAACGATATATGTATTGTTTAGCTTGCAGAATGAATGGATTTATCCGAACTTCGTCCATGGACAAGAGAAATTCTACAATGCTTGTGAGGATGCCCAAGTGTTAGAATACGAGATTCACTAAACCTTATATAGTGTAGTGCTTTGGCTGCGGAATGGATTGATCACCATGACGACCTACTCTTATCATTCGCTCTTGTTATTTGGAATGGTAAATCTGAGTGACTTACCCATAGTAAAGTGACGATGATCATTGAAGCCCTTGTTCTAAGCCTTAGAATGGTAGGATGATGAACCCTTGTACATGGCAGTTGTGGCCAAACATAGGAATTCTATGGTGAGGATGAAGCCAAGAATAATTTCACTGCAGGATAATCACAAATGGTAGACCACCATGAGATTACTGATAGGTTGTATCGAATTGTCATAAGACATGTCGCTTAAGAAGACCCGGTCTCGAAAGAACTTTATTTTGACGAGGGAACTCAAGAATGCATGGGAAACGTAATGCCAATACCAGAGGAGCATTAGTGAAGGATTCATACGGAAGATGTGAGAAGATCAACATTGCCAACCCAAAGGATGGAGTACATTAGTTTTGTTGGAATCTGTAACCATGTTTATGAGGGTGGTAGCACCAAGACTGTTTTAGGACAGATGTATCTTCAAGAATACCCCTGCCATGAAACCTAACCTTCTTTCTAGCCTCTTTGAATCTCGGGGACGAGATTCATTTTAAGTGTGGTAGTTTGTAACATCCCAAAATTCTAATTTTTAGAATGTTATATTAAACAAATAATTAGAATTGTTCGATTGGATTTTGTGTGATTGCTTGTGTGAAATTGTGTGGAATTTGAAACTTTCATTCAAATTTAATGAGAGGGAATAAAAGGACTTTCCCAAATTTTCCTATTTTGAATACCTATTCAATTTTGAGTTTGAATCTTTTCAAAAAACCCTCTGATAAAAAAATAAATTGAGAGGAGGAAAATGACACTCCAAAAATGAGAGAAAATGTTTTGATTTAAATTTGAAAATAAAAAATATATTTGCAATTTATTTGAAATTCAAATTCCTTTTCATTTTGGAGTGATTGTAAAAAAAATGATTTTTAAAAAAGTATTTCAAAAATTCCTAAAAATATGTCCATATTTTCGAGTTTATTTTTTAAAAAGTTTGATATATAATATGTCTTTATAAAATGTATGTCTATTTTTGTTTATTTGCTTTTTTTGCTGTTTTTAAAGAAGAAGAAAAAAAACCAAGAAACACTATTCACATCAAAACACTGTTCATTCGTGATTTTTTTTATTTTAAAAAAGTACTGCTGCACGTGCACTCGCGGCTGGCCGAAGCCATTTTGGCCCATCCGGTGACCTCTCCTTTTAAGTTTCATCTATTCCTAATCTATTTGTTTAGTCCCACCCCGCTTAGCTTTAGACATTTGGACCTCCCTTCTACCTATAAATATAGACCTATAGGTGAACCCAAAAATCATCCACTTCGGGTTGAATCAAATCTTTTCGATTTGACTAGGTTTATTAAAATAAAATTATTTTTTCTCTCCGATGGGATTTCTGGCAGTCGTCTCCTCTTTGGATTTATATCTTCTCTGCATTCTAAAGGTATTCTCTTCGTATTTTCTTTTATACTCGTGTAGTTTAATAACCCTAGACTAGTATTTCTATACTAGTATACGGTAGAGTAATTAGATTATTAATTAGTCTCCGTATTTACACATTACTATTACAATTCTTTTAGACATAGCACTTTTTCTTCCGTAAAACAGCTTGGCCCTGATTTTTTAAATGGCCATAACTTTTTACTCATTCAGTCAAATTAGATGAAACCATCGCCTAGATTTTCGTCTTGACCTCACCTATCCAATCAAACCTATCACGTCAACTTTTTAAACTTTTCAAATTTTGAAATTTATTCAGATTTATATTCAAACTTCTTTTGATCATATCTTTTTATCCGTAGCTCCGTTTCCGATGAATCCAATTGCGTCGGATTCGTATCGAAATAATCTTTCCATTAACATCATTAGTTTTATCGTTTCAACATATAATTTTGATCTTGCTCATATTTCTCTATTAGTCCCCAAAATGTGTTCACACACCGTACTAAGCTAATTCAATGCCATATTGAATTACTTATAACTTTTGATCTGTCATTTTGAACCTATTAATCCTTTTTTCTACATGTTCATATCGACTTCCCATATACAGTAACATCATTAGTTTCAATCTTTGAACCTTTGAAATTTGAGTGATTCAAATTGGAATCCGAACCTTCATTTGATCATATCTTGCAAACTATAACACCTTTTCAATTGATTCCTTTTGCCCCTAAATACTCGTGTCATATATTTGTATTCATAACCATCATACTTCGGTTCAACTTCTTTTGACATTTGTGAATTCAAATTCAATTAATACATGAATTCACAATTCATTTCATACTTCAATTCGCTATAACTTGTGTTGTAGTGCTCCATTTCAATTAAATTCTTTCTACATATAAATTCTTATGTCTTATATTATTTGTCAAACAACATTCATGTTGTTCTCCCATACTTTGGATCGTCTTCCGTAGTCTCTCCAACCTAATCTTATATAGCACTAGTTCATCATCCATTAACTCTTTTGAGTTCATTCCTCCACTTTCACTTTACAACACATCTAGAACCTATCTTTTCCTATTTCACCTTAGTACGTTGTTATTTTAGATCCAAGACATGTTTTGTTCTGGTGTTCTTTCAGTTCTTTGTTTTGGCATGAATGTTTATTCAATATTATTTGCTTACGATAGATTTCTCGGAGGGTGACGAGTAGAATTATCCAGATTGTGAGAGCGACTCTCTTCATCAAGTAATACCAGGCAAGTTCACATTGATCATATTTTACATATGTTTTTATTGCATTAGTTCTACCATCTCCACCCATTGCATGCAAAGTAGGTACTTGGAAACTTGTTTACTTGAGTAGTATCATGTGGTAGGCACCCCTCAAACCCTTGACACTTTGGACCCGGGAAACGCTATTTTATTCTCAGTATGCTATTAGTACACGGGGTTGGTTGTGTGATTCATGAGAGTTGTGAGATAAATTATTACAAGACCTACATGATGATCAAGACTTCAAGACTTCAAGTTTTGAACATACCTCTAGGTGGATGACGGTATGAACGGCGCCCTGGAGAAACAAGTGGTTAGCCTAGGTGTTGCTGGAGAAGTGCTACTATTCATATGGAAAGGTCCATCCAGGAAAAAAGATATGGGTTGATACTTCAAGACCCAAGGCTTACATGCACAACCACAAGCCATTATGGGCTCTGGCTTGGTTGGACATTGTGGTGACTCTAGACAGCCGGTCCTACGAGATGTAGGAGAACGGTAGGAATGGATGGGCACTAACAGAGTCTCACAGGAACCCCTTGAAAGACCATGTTTTGGTCATCCGATTCTAAAACACCCTGAAGTGCGAGGAATTCAACAGAGGCGATCAAATCTTGTGGGGAATGTATGCAAAACTCTACAGAGTACAACAATCTAATCGATTAGCCGTGTCCACGGTCATGGACAACTTGAGACAAAGGAACTGAAACTATCTGGAACTCTAAACACATATAATTATAATGATGTGGGTATTATTGTTAACTTGGGTATGAGAATTGGTTGGTGGAACCATGTCATTAAACAACCAACATTATTGTAATAATTTCTGCTTTTGCCCCCTCTCTTGTTGTAGGAAAAAATTTCTTTATGCAAAACTTAAAGCCCCACCTTCCATATATGCATATAGTATTGATGATTATTTCTTTCACCCCCTCTTTTGTGACTTGCCGGCATATTCAAAATGCTGACCTACACGGCTGCAATGTCTCATGTTGTAGATACTCTTCTACGACGAGTAACAGTACGAATAAGGGTTATGGTCTGCACTCAACGTGCCAATTGTGTTATTGGGACTCCACTCCCGTTGACTGTTTCCGCTGAGATTTTTGAGGTATATATTAGTTTTACATTATTTACATGTGATTGTTCTTTGATATATACATTGATGTACTGTGTGTGCCAACATACTGATCCAGGGATGGCACAACACACACAGAGGCTTGAATCATTTTGAGTTGGGTCACTACACGGGTTCCGTGACCTTGGGAATCTATGCATAGGAGTTGGCACACGTTTTCGTCTTGACTCTCTGGTAGAAACTTTGGGGCACTCTTTTAAGTTCTTTGTGTTGGATTGAACCTGATGAATCTGATGTGATGCAAGTCGTATAATCAAGCCCATGGGTACTCGTGGTGACATTAGTGTTTTGGTTGATACGTTTCTTAAGGTATTATTTTAGTATGAACTCTAGGGTTGTTCATGACACTTATAGGGATAGCTCATATGATTGATCGGGAAAGGTAACTTTGAGGTGGTTTCGTACCATAAAAAAATTCTTCCTTTGTTCTCCTCTATTTGTGAATTTGGAGTGAACTCTTTGTTGCATGTGAGTGATTTACATTCGATTCAACTATGTCAATATTGTTGAGAGAAATTGCACTAGTGAAAGTATGAACCGTAGGCCTGTTTTTCAAGCATTGCAATATCGTTTTTGCTCACTTTTGTTACTTTCTACCTTGTTGTTTTTATATTTTCATATTTCAAAAACTTATATCTACCATCCATATTGCACTTCTATCACCATCTCTTCACCGAACTAGTGCACCTATACAATTTTCCATTGTATTGTGTGTTGGGGACACAAGAGATTTCTTGTATTTGATTATAGGGTTTTTTGAGAGAGACCATCTTCACCTACACCTTGCATGGATTGATAAACCTTAGGTCATCCACTTGAGGGAAAATTTCTATTGTCATATAAAACTCTACGCTTGGAGGCCCATCAAAGTCTACAAGAATAAAGTTGCATAGTAGACATCAAGAGGCCACAAGTCAGCCAGGGAAGGGGAGGAGTCTGCAAAACAAAATAAAGAAGGGAAACCAATCACATACCGGTGGAGCAGGATGCTCCCGGTCATAGGGGGCCTTGCCCCATTGCCAGTCTCCTTTGTCGAGCTTGGCGGCAAAGACGAGGTTCACCCGCCTCGCCACGTGCAACGCCTTCAGCTCGTTCATGGACAGCCGACACGGGTCATGCCGTCCGCCCATCTAACAGATCAGATGCGGGCGGTGCTGCAGCGGCTGCACTCCGCACGCCACCATGTTCGTCAGTAGAACAAAGACCGTGAGGCCCTGTGAGCCGGTCAAGATAGCTAGCCGGGCGCAGAGCTTGTCTGCCATCTTAGCCAGCTGCAGCAGAGTCCTTTGCAAGTTTAGCATGGCGTTCGACCGCTAGTTGACAAAGGGGGACAGGTTGATGCAGTCGTAGTCCGGATCCATGTTCTTCACGCAGAAGAAGCCCTTCTGCGAGCTCTTCACCGAGTTGTACAGCGGGAGCTTTGGTAAGCCAGCTCTCATGCGATGATAGACAAGGGCATCTCCACAGGCATTCATCTCCTTCCGCATGGTGCTCTTGTCCAGTATTGTTTGCTACTTGAGGAAGAAGAGCCGGCACCATAGGTCCAGGAGCGGCTCAACCTCCAAGTATCCCTTGCACAGGGAGACGAAGGCGGCGAGCTAGAGGACGACATTGGTGTAGGATCGAGAGAGGGGTGTCTAGAGGAAGGGGTGAATAGACTACTACCGGGAATTTAAAACCTAACCTTTTCCTAAGATAATTGGTTGGCTGACTTTAACTATTTTAACAAGTCTAGCAAGTCTAATAGCCCTACACATGCATGTCCATAAGTATGACAGTGCAAAGTAAAGACATTGCACATGTAAGTAAAGAGATGGGATAGGAAGATCAAACACAAGTGATGACATGATGATTTTTCTCGTGGTTCCGATAGGTGGTGCTATCATACGTCCACGTTCCTGGAGTCTTCAACCCACGGAGGGTAATGGTCGCGAGAGTCCATGGAGGGCTCTACCCACGGTGGGTTCCATGAAGAAGCAACCTTGACTATTCCATGTGGCTTCCGTCCATGAAGGACTAGCCTCACTATGGGTAGATCTTCATGAAGTAGGTGATCTCCTTGCCCTTACAAACTTCTTGGTTCACTCCAAAACACGAAGTAGGAGGCTCCCAAGCGACACCTAACCAATCTAGAAGGCACCACCCTCCGAAAGGTAATAGGCTCCGTAGTGATGATGAACTCCTTGCTCTTGTGCTTCAAGATGATAGACTCCTCAACACACAATCACTCTCTCTCAGATTTGGCTTGGTAGAAGAGATGGGATTGGTGGAACAAAACTTGGGGAGGCTAGAAATCAAGATCCATATGGTTGGAGTGGAAGATCTTGACCTCAACAAAAGGGTAGGTGGTTCTCCCTTAGAAAACTGAGTAGGATCGATATGGAATAGTTCTGAGTGCTTCTCTTTCGAGTGGGTGGTGGTGAAGGGGTATATATAGGCATCCCAAAAAATCCAACCATTACACACAAAATGACCAACTCGGGGACACCGATGTGTATCTCGGTGGTACCAAAGTGACCAAAACTGGCAACTTTCGAATCTCGGAGGGACCGATATACGATTCTCAGTTGCATCGACAAGGTGACCAACGGTCAGATTTTCCAATCTCGGTGACGCTGATTCACCATTTTTGGTCGGACCAAAAATGTGTACTTGCGTAACATAATCTTGGCAACCCAACTTGCTGGCACCGAGAGTAGTGTCGGCTGCACCGAGGTGTTAGGGTTTGGCTGAGTCTGTCAAGCGTTCAGAATCGGTGCCACCGGGATTGGAATGTTGGTTGCACCGATTTTGCATATTTGGCTTTGGACATACTTTGGTGGGAGAGTTTGTGGATATTTTGGTGACTTTCACTTATGCACGTTTGAGCATATTGTTCACCATCCAGACTTTACCCCCTTTTAATAGTACTGGCTTTCCTATGGTCTCACAGTGATTTCTCACAAATGTAAAATGTAGAGTCCTCTTGCTTGAAGCTTGGCCAACCTATTTCCTTGAATCTTGCGGTAATTCCACAATCTCCTAAATCATTTTTCCAACTCAAATCTCCATGGACTATTATATGAAATACACTAGATATAGGTGTTAGTCCAAGAGACAATGTATGTTGTCATGAATTATCCAAACCACCAAGGGAGCATGTTGTGCTTTCAATCTCCTCCTTTTTGGTAATTGATGACAACATACAATCAAATCTTCAATTATAGATATGCATGGATGCAATGAAGACTTTGGGAAACACATGACTTAGATTTGCTCCCCCTAAATGTGTGCAGTACTTTAAAGTATAGTTGCTTTGGGATGCATGGACACACTTATGGATGAAAGGGATATAAGAGTCATGTGTATCTTTCCTCTATGCATCAATATATGTGAATGATATGTATATCCTTGATCAAGACTACACTCTTGCAAACAATATGTGCAAGAAGCAAGAGATCATGTTGATCAAAGATATGATGCATATACTTACCTTGAGTTCTTGAGCATTCGAGTAGTAGAGACACACTTGAGAAAAAAATGTTAGGAAACACGAGAGTATTCTACCAATCAAAAGCAATAGAACTCAAAGGATACCAAGATGTGGAGAACATATAAAATATGATAACCATTAAGATTGATATGTATCCACCTTTAGCATTAATCTATTATATCTTTTCTCCCCTTTGATATGAAAATGGTAGTACATCCTCTCCCCCTGAATCTCACTTGAGACTTTTCTCCAAAAGTAGTTTTCTCCCCCTACATTGTTGTTCCTCTCGTTGATTATATAAGTGTGAACTTTTGATATTTTCCTCTCCCCCTAAATCATATCTCTCCCCTTTGCATATGCATCTAACTCTCTCTTTAGCATGAAGCTTTGATATTCTCCCCCTTTGGCCTAAAATACCAAAAATGTTAAACTTGGGAGTAGTGACAGGGATGATTGACAAGGAAGGGATCCTAGGGATCAAGGGTCATTGAAAGTAGGGTTCATTAAAAGACTAAGGGAATCATTAAATGTAACTTCTCTCCCTTTGGAAAATTTGAGTTTTCTTCTCCTTGGAGCTAGGGATCCTTGAATAAAGAATTTGTCCCCCTAAGTATTGTTTGTTCTTGTCCCCTGTAACATCCCAAATTTTGGAATGTTATAATAATTATTAGAATGATTGTTTGTTTGCTTGAGTGGTTGAAATTGAGTGAAAATTTGAAACTTTTTGAAACTTTTGAAAGTTTAATGAGAGGAAATGAAATGACTTTCCCAAACTTTCACTTTGCATTTTTCTCACCAAGAATTCAAATTCATTTCATCACAAAACCCTAGAGTGAACATGACATGACTTCTTCCATTTACAGAAATGAAAAGGGATTTGAAAAGAATTTGAATTTCATTTGAAAAATATTTCAAATTCAGAAAACTTTATGCAACTCAATGATTTTCATGAGAGAAGATAAAATGACTTCTTCAAATTATATGAAATATGAGTTGGAAGTTTAAAATAAATCTTTGAATAGTGAATGTGAAAATCTCTGGATTTTCTTTTGGAATCATTTCATATTTGGTTCCTATTCCAATTTTCAAAGTATTCAAACCCCTGACAAAAATTTGATAGGAGTAACATGACACTCCACACCAGGGACTTATTGGTGATTTATTTGAATAATAAAAACCAGGGGTTATTCTGAAAAATATTTGCAAAGGGATTTAAAAGCAAAAGGGCAATTTCTGAAAATAATATTTTTCCAAAGTATTCAAATGCCAGAATAAAAATGTCCATTAAATGGAATTTATTATTCTGTTAATTGTGATATACATTTTGACTATATTTGGAATTTATTCGAATGCATTGAACAAGTTTTATGGCTCTGGTAAAATCATAAATAGAAAACGGTAACGGTTTATAATAAAACCGGCCGGCCCAATGACATTAAATGCCGAGACCGTTACCGGTCGGCGCCCGCTGACTACGCTCGCCCTCTCTCTCTTGCTGACACCCTGGCCCCACGCGCCCGACCGAAACCGTCGCCGGTCATCACCCTCCTCCCATGCGCCCGACGCCGTCGCCGGATCCCCTCGCCGCGGACCCCCTCCCTCCTTTATTCCCCGACCACCCGCGAGCCCCTATGAGTACCCCTGCCTCTCCTCTACACATTCCCCTAGTTTCCCTCTCATCCGAGCCCCTCTCCTCACCGGAATCTCTCGCCGGAGATACCTGTAGCCGCCGCGCCATTTTCGACGTGCTACTTCCCCTGCCTTCCCCGCACCCTCCCGGAGCCCACCAACCTCCCTCTCTTGCTCGCCCGCACCTCCCCATCTCCTCGCCTTCTCTGGAGACCCACCGGAGCTCCTTCTCCGTCGGCACCCGAAACACCACCGCCGCCTCTAAGCTCGCCGTCGTCGCCACCTTCGTCCCTGAGTCCCTCCGACACCACCATCCTCATCGCCGTCTTCGCCTGCGTCGAACGGAGCCTTCTCCGTCGCCAGAGGACCACCGGAGGCGTGTCCCCGACGACCTCGCCATCCCTGCCGTCGACGTCGACCTCGCCGGAGCTCTTTCCACCACGGTGAGCACTCTCCCCCGTCCGATCTCGTCTCAACGGCGTAGATTAGAATCCCCGTACCCCTTCGGTTCTTTTAGAAAGAACCGTCCGGTTTTTCTTTTGAAATTATAGACCGAACCATTTTCTGTTATGTCTAGGTCGTCCGCCCGAAAAATCCCTAGCACACGCACAACAGACCAATCAGGAAGCGCCACGTGTACCCCCTGACCGTTAGAAGCACATTTTTTTCTTTTCTATTTTAATTTCTGTTTCCAGAATAAGTTCTGATTTTATTTTCTTTATATCTTTTAAACTACTTAATGTTTTTAATTGATTTCTTTTGCATTAGATCAAAAAATTCATCTAGTTTCTGTGAATACCAAATTTGACTATGTTTGAACATTTAAATTTGAATTTGAACAGATTTGATTTAAATTTTGTGTTCTGAATGTCTTGAGTTCTAAAATGAATTTTTGAATGATTCTTTTTCCTACTTTTAACTAGTGACCATAGTTATCATTAGGTAGAGTTTGAGAATTTTTAGAATAACTTAAAGTAGTGTTTTCAACTAAAAACAGAATCTGTTTAGTTTCATATTAGTTTATTTATATTGATTTACTTTGTTTTTGAAAATCTGAATATGATTTATATTAAGTTTCAGATTTCATTTAGTTTTGTTGTTCCAAACCTTAGTAATTTACTTGCTGTTAACAAAAGTTAATTTGTTTAGTTTAAAAGCAAATTTGTTAGTAACAATTCTTTTAACTAAAGTTTTAAGTAATTAGATTCTGTTTTCAAATAAAATTTGTATTAATTCTTTTCTGTTAAGAAATATTTTGTTAATAAAAATAATTTAATTTTGCTCTATTATGATAGGAAACTAGATTTTTTTTTCATTAGGTAACATGTTATAAAACAATTTACTTTTTCGTAGAAACTCTTTTCACAAAATTTTAGATGATTTAATTATGTTTTATAATAAAGATTTTCATTGTTTATTTTCTGTTAACTTAGTTGGTTCATATTTGTTTTTCTTTTAGTTTATGGTTGTGCTTGTAGTTAAGTTCACACTCATATTGTTAGAATGTTGTTTTCATAGTTTTACTTATTCTTCAAAAGTAATTCTTTTTGCTAGTAAAATATTTACTAAAATCCTTTTTGTTATATTTCACTTTGTTTCTGGTTTAGTGTTGTTGAAAATAGTTGCTTGTAGTGGGAAATTACCTTAGTTTCTTTTATGAAAAACTTTGTTGATTTTATCTTAAGTATTTTCTTCATCATCACCTTAGTTGTGTTGATGTAGTTTTCTTGATTTTAACTTTTGTCTTAAGTATTTCCTTCATCAACCTTGTTGTTTTTGTTCCTTGTGTTACCTTTTGATTGTTTGTATTGCTTGTTAGAAGTGTTTGCTTATGAATGCAATGTTTGTTATAGATTTTCATCGGAGAGTAACGAATAATCTATCAAGTTATTTCTGAGAGCGATCTTTATCTTCATCAACAGTACAGGCAAGTTCACCTTGACCATCTATTTCATACCTATGTTATTATTGCATGTAGTGACATCATTCAACACATCCCTCCCGTAGTGTTATTGAAATTCTTGTAGTTGAGTAGAATGCATGAGGTAGGAACCCACCACTGGTTACTAAAGCCCCGGGAACGTTAGTTACTTTTATGCTATGCTAAAGTAGACGGGGTTTGGTATGAGTGTTCGTGAGTGGTGTGAAGAAGGACTCTACGTCAAGACGACAACTTCATGAAGACATCTTCAAGTCCTGCATCTTCAAGAGCTCAAGTCTTCAAGACTCGAGAAGACAAGTTTTCAATACACACTACTGGGTGAAGGATGGAATTGATGGGCACCCTGGAGAAATTAGTGAGTGGCCGGGATGCATGGAGAAGCGCCATGACATCTTGCGGAAAGCTTCACCCAGACTCAAAGAGAAGGATGAATACTTCATGCCCGGAAGCTTACCTGTGTAGCCACAAGTCATTATGGGCTCTGGCTTGGTTGATCTTTGTTGTGACTCTGCTGGGCAGTGCTACGAGATGTAGTCGACGTTAGGATTGGATGGGCACTGCCGGACAGTCAGGGAAGCACTCTGAAAGACCATGTTTCTTTCATCCTGTTCTCAAACACCAGGCAGTGCGAGGACATACCAGGAGGGAAAGAATCTTGTGGGTAAAGTACACAACACTCTGCAGAGTTAAACCTAATCGATTAGCCGTGTCCCCGGTTACGGACAATTTGAGCTTCTAGACTTGGATCTATCTCTGAACTCTCAACACTGGACTGATAACTAATTGTGGGCAACTTATGATACTTATGGGCATTGAGACACTGGTTGGCGGAACCATGTCATGATAGGTAACTCCATAGTGAAATTCCTGATATTCCTTTGTTGTAGGAAAATAAAATCAGCTTTTACGCAAAAACTTAGACACAGAGCCACAAAGCCTTTGCATATAGAATAGTCTTTATTCTTATGTTCTACTATGGTGATCTTGCCAGTACATTCAATGTACTGACCTACACGGCTGCAACGTCTTATGTTGCAGATAGTCTTCTACGACGGGTAAGAGTACGATTCAGGGTTACGGTCCTCACTCAACTTGCCGTTGGTGTTATTGGGACTCCACTCCCGTTGACTGTATCCGCTGCTATTTTAAGGTATATATCAGTTTTACGTTAATTACATGTGATTGCACTTTGATATATACATTGATGTACTGTGTGTGCCAGCATACTGATCCAGGGATGGCACAGAAAACACAGAGGCTTGACTCGTTTTGAGTCGGGTCACTATAGAAATGGTATCAGAGCACATGTTGAGTGTAGGACGTGAACCTGGAAACTGGAAAGCCCTTAGGAAATGATTTCTTGAAAAACTTTGTTTTCAAAGGATCTTTTACTTCTCCTCTCTTCTGAGTTTTATCAAAAGTTAGAAAATACCTTTTCCCCTTGACCACACTAAGGATCAACTAAGACCACTTCGAGAAGGACAAGATATCGAAACAACTGATGGTCACTTCAAAGTAAAGAAGATTTCACCATGCATTACAAGAGTTGAAGCTACACGTGTTGAAGACTGTGAAGACCCGAAGAAATTGAAGACCATGAAGAATTTCCAAGACATTATGCCCTAGAAGACCAAACCCCTGTTGTATACTTACGTTAGATACGATGATTTTTGTGATCTGTCATTTGTGTGTAATTTTTGACAGCCACAACAAAAAATCTATTTTCAAAACCATTGTTTGTATTGTGTGTATCCTCTCCTTTTCTCTCTCTCTCATATCTCATCCCAAAACCCTGACCCCAGTAGATGACGAATGAAGCTGGACTCGTGTATTCTGGATCAATGACTCGGTTAGAGACAGAAGAATGGATTCAGAACATGGAGGATCACCTAAGGAGTAACCTTGTTGCAAGGAACGAGATGGTCCAGTATGCTCTTCGATACTTTGCCGAAGGTGCTACACGTTGGTGGAAGATGCATAGGCAGGAATCAATCACTTGGGAAGAATTCAAGATGGCTTTGCAAGGATCTCATGCTGTTAACAACACCCAGAAGGCCCGTGGCAACGATGTGAAGAAGATTTGTGCATGCAAGATATGTGGAGAGATAGGACACACCCAGGCAGAACACAAGTATGGATGCCCTTACTGTGAAGAGAATCACCCTGCTGAGGACTGCCCAACTGGGCAAGTGACATGTTCCTTGTGTGAAGGAACTACACATTACCCTGCTCAATGCCAGGAGTACCCCAAGGTACAAGAAGTCATCAAACAGCAGAAGAAAGCCATGAAGAAAGCCTTCAGAGAAAAATTTGGAGAACTTGTGAAGAAGGAAGATGATGAAGACCCTAATGGAGAAGGATTAACCAGGTTTTACTCAAATGCCTGCTATACATGTGGAGAAAAAGGACATTTCTCACAGGACTGTACAAAGGAAAGAAAAGAGTGTCTGGAAAACTTCTCGGTAGAAGAAGTGGAGTTTGATCCACGGGAAATTGAAGTTTTGATCGGAACAAAGAACCTCAGGAAGAGACAAGCCCCTAAACAAAAGGACCTGAGTCATATTCGATGTTTCAAGTGTAAGGATATGGGCCACTATACCAATAAGTGCCCAAGAAAGGGACCAGAACTCCCAGGAGCAAAAACCAACATCAAGAAGCCCCGAGATATGTCAAAAATCATTTGTTTTCAGTGCAAGAAGACATGACACTACTCCTATACCTGTCTAGAGAAGAATGGCTAAACATGAGTAGTCTGAGTTTTGGATTCTGGATGTAATAAATGTAATGGGTAGCACTCTTACCATTTTGAAGTTATGTAACGAAAGTCTCAGAGTTTGTAATAAATTCATGAGTCAATGGAAATTATGGTGTCATGATTTATCTTATGTTGAAATATGTGAGTTGTTACTCTATGAACAAAGATCTCTTACCATTTTCGAGGATATGAGAAAATATGGTCTATGCAGGCATGCGTGCATTTCATTTTAAGTGTGGTAGCAACCACAGGGACAAAAGAATGAAGAGAATATCATTCATGTTAAGGAGTTTGGATAAGTGAATACAGGTGAAGAGAATGTGGAACTACATCAAACTATCTGGATGATAACCTTTGTGACAAAGTGATTTTGAAGTTGGAATATTGAGAAAAGGAATGATTGTGATGAAACCATACCCAAGGTTAAACAGACCAATGGAAAGGAAAATGAATTCAGCTGAGTGGATTCTAAACAAGAATAAGCCTGTGATTTGTACCTCAAGGGTATAATGGAGTGAACTGAAGGAAATGCTGGTATATGGAACGATAGTAACCCAAGAGTGAGTTTCAAAAAGTCGTTTCAAAAAGAAAAATGCAAAAGTTTTACAAAGGACATCAAATAGATAAGATTTGAGTGGTTACGAGAAATCATGCAAATAGAGATCAAACCACACAAGATTCTTAACTAAATGATGGGAGGTGACTAGGTCACCTATATTAGAGTATATTGACTTAGGAGCCAAGCAAGAATACTTGATCATAGGTCATACTCTACTTTAAGCTCAAATGGGGTTACCATTTTTCGATGAAGTAATTTAATGTCCTCATATCACTTGAGTTGCTTTAGCCCATGACTTGGAGTAAAGCCTTTTCAAGGATATGAGTACATACCTTTGAGTGATGTTGATGACGTTGCTTGTAGGTGAACTTGTTGAGGATGCTCGAGGTCGATGAAGATCATCTTGAATTTGGAGCAATCCTTCTAGTTCTAGTACACTATTCACCTACAAAGGTTAGTAATGCAAGGAAGAACAATGGATATATCCAATTGACATGATACTACTCAAGATTTTTCAACTAAGATCAAGTATATGTCAAGGATATGTTTTTGTTGTCTTCTTCCTTCCATCATCAAGAGGGGTTGTGGATACTTGGTAATGACAAGGTTTCTTATGATTGGAGTTGATGGAAATCTTGTGGAATGAAGTTCTTCGAAGTGCCTACAAAAGGTTAGATGCAATACAAGGGAGCATAGAATTCCATGGCACATGATAACGAGTTACGGGAACATGGAGAAAATAAGAAAGCTCATTCCCTTGTTTGCAACTGAGTGAGTCTAGCTCAACTTTGAAGCATCAATGATGTTCAACTCACTCCTCAAATGACAAAATGTTTTCTCATCAAGTGGCTTGGTCAAGATATCGGCCAATTGTTTGTTAGTATGAACATGTAAGATTGATATCTCCTTTGGCAACATGATCACGAATGAAATGATGTGGAACTTGAATATGTTTGGTTCGAGAATGTTGCACATGATTATGTCATATTTTAATAGCAATTTCATTGTCGTAAAGTAATGGAACATTTTTAACATAAATACCATAATCCTTAAGTATTTGTGTCATCCATAGTAATTGCACACAACAAGATCCAGTAGCAATATACACAGCTTCGGCTGTAGATAGAGATACCGAGTTTCGTTTCTTAGAGGACCAAGAAACAAGAGATCTACCTAAAAATTGACAAGTACCCGAGGTGGATTTTCTATCAACCTTGTCACCAGCATAGTTCGAATCGGAATAGACAACAAGATTAAAACAAGATCCCTTGGGATACCAAATGCCAAAGTTTGGTGTTTGTATCAAGTACCTCACAATACGTTTCACAGCCAAAAGATGACACTCTTTAGGTGTAGCTTGATATCTAGCACACAAGCAAACACTAAGCATAATATCAGGGTGAGATGCACACAAATATAACAATGAACCAATCATAGATCGATAAACCTTTTGATCAACCGGTTCATCGTCCCTGGTAAGGTTAATATGTCCACTAGTGGGCATAGGTGTTTTCATACCTTTGTAATCCTGCATGTTGAACTTCTTGATCCAGTCCTTGGTATACTTACTTTGAGATATGAAAGTTACTTCTCTTGATTGCTTGATTTGCAATCCAAGATAGAATTTCAAATCACACATCATAGACATCTCATACTTCTCGGACATCAACCTTCCAACTCTTTCACTAAATTGAGGGTTAGTGGAACCAAAGATAATATCATCCACGTAGATTTGGCACACAAATAATTCTGCATTAACACTCTTAGTGAACAAGGTTGCATCAATTTTACTAATTTATAAACCTTTTTCGATGAGAAACTTCGTTCAACATTTATACCAAGCACGAGGGGCTTGCTTAAGACCATAAAGAGCTTTACGAAGCTTGTAAAAATGATTAGGTTTTTTAGGATTCAGAAAACCAGGTGGTTGCTTAACATAAACCTCTTCTTCAATTTCACCATTTAAAAATGCACTTTTGATGTCCATTTGATAAAGCATGATATCATGGTGATTAGCATAAGCAAGAAGAATGCGAGTAGCTTGAAATCTAGCGACAGGGGCATAAGTCTCATCGTAGTCCATACCTTCAACTTCCTTATATCCTTGGGCTACGAGACGAGCCTTGTTGCGCACAACTTGACTGTTTTCGTCTTGTTTGTTTCAAAACACCCATTTGGTTCCGATGATGTTGTGCTCATCGTCGGGCTTCTCCACAAATGTCCACACTTCGTTCCTTTCAAAGTTGTGTAGATCTTCATGCATTGCATTCACCCAATCCGCATCTTCAAGAGCTTGTTCTACCTTCAAAGGCTCAATTCTAGATATGAAAGAATAATGCTCACAAAAATTAGCTAGACGGGTTTTAGAGCGAGTGATTCTCCCTATTCATATATCACCAAAGATTTGATTTAGGGGATGGTTCTTGGTCACGTGATCTCGAACTCGGGTCAGTTTCTGATTGTTGGATGGTGGAGCTTCTTATTTTTCATCATCATTTCCTTCATCTCCATTGTTGTTGAAGGTGTCGTTCCCTTGAGCTGGTGGTGAAGGTGGTTGTGGTGGATCTTCATGATGCACTTCCTCATCTTCATCATCTCGTCGTGTACCACTCGTGGATGCCTCCATGTCGTGTTGAGGTTCACCTCTTCGTGAAGTAGGGGCTTCCACTTGAGTTGATGAAGTACTTTCCTTCACCTCCATGGGACAAATCTTGCCAATGGGTAGATCTAGAATAGCTTCCGAAGGATCCTTATCACCTACATCATTTGGCAACTATTCGACTTGTGAAACATTAGATTCATCAGACTTCACATCTACCATCTCTGCAATTTTTTGAATGAATTGTTGTAGACATGGTAAATGTGAGAGTTCGATCCATAACCAAGTAGGAATCCTTCAAGAGATTTAGGAGCCAATTTAGTACGATGATGTTTATCAAGAATGTAGCACTTTGAGCCAAATACCTAAGAGTATCCGACTTGGGGTTTGTTACTGGTGAGTAGCTCATACGCCGTTTTACCGAGAAGCTTGTGCAAGTAAAGTCGGTTTGTGGCATGACATGTTGTTTCAACGGCTTCTGCCCAAAAGTGTCTTGGCGTCTTGTATTCGTCAAGCATCGTTCTTTCCATCTCAATGAGCATCCAATTCTTCCTCTCAACAAATCCATTTTGTTGAGCTGTGTATGTAGCCGAGAACTCATGTGAGACACCTTGTTCGTCAAGAAAGGTATCCACGTGGGTGTTCTTGAACTCCGATCCGTTATCACTTCGAACCTTCTTAATCTTCACTTCAAACTGATTTTCTGCTTTGCGAGCGAAGTTCTTGAAGATCTTTTGAACCTATGACTTATCATCAAGAAAGAATACCCACATAAATCTGGAAAAATAACTATAACTAGACCATAGGAATTTCCACCGAGACTCTTGTAAGAATTGGGACCAAAAAGATCCATGTGAAGTAACTCGAGTGGTCTCCTAGTAGTCATGATATTGTTAACGAGATGACTTCCACCTACTTGCTTTCCAGCTTGACAAGAACTACAAAGTTTATCTTTGTCAAAGATAACATCTTTAACACCAAGTATGTGATCACCTTTGATTATCTTATCTAGATTTCGCATGCCTACATGTCCAAGTCTTCTATGCCAAAGCCAACCTTTAGATGATTTTGCAATTAAACAAGTGTGAGTCTTGGATCTTTTAGTGATATAGATCACCTCTACGAAAACCTGTAAAGACCATTTTATGATTATCTTGACGAAACACTTGGCAATCTACTTTCATGTATAAAACATTGAAACCAAAGTTAGCAAGTCTAGATACGGAAAGAAGATTGTAGCCACGGGATTCAAGAAGCATAACATTTTGAATAGAGCTATCATGGGATATAACCACCTTACCAAGGCCAAGTACCTTACCATTAGAGTTGTCTTCGAAGGTCATGTACCGTCGAGGATCTTGATTAGGCGTTATCTCTTGGAACAAGTCTTTATCACCAGTCATATGATCCGTACATCCGCTGTCAAGAATCCACTATTTTCCTCCGAACATGTAATCCTTAAAGTTTGCCATGAGGCTCAGATTCTTCATGATCTTCTCGTGCTTGATGTCGAACATCTCATCTTCTTCATAATAAGCACGTTCCACATTGTCATCATCAAGTGGGAAATCCTCGTCATAAGGAACAAGAGATTCATTAGAATAGTGATCATGACAATGTTCAAGTTTATGAATGCAAATGGCTTCAAAGATAATGTTGTTGATAGTGCTGACATGTCCTTTAGCACGCATAAGATCACGTAGCTCAAATAGGCATTTATCAAAGTTTGGATCACTAGGCTTCATTTTGTGAAAAGCAATGGTTTTATGAAGAATTTCATCAAGATTTCCTAAGGAAAGATTTGGATATCGTTTCTCGAAATCAGTCCATAAGGTATAGGCACATGCAAAGTTCTTGAATTGAGAAAGCACGAATCTTGGTAAACCTCTAACAATAATACTGACAGTTCTTAGGTTACGAAGCATGTTAATTTCTTCTTCGTGTGTGGGATGCAATTCATCACTAGGGAGCACATAGTGGATTTTAATATTTTTTGTCAAATGGAATTTATTAAATAGATCAATCATGGCATTCTTCCATTGACTATAGTACTTTCCGTCAAGAATGGGCACTCTACAACTCAAAATCTCTACTCTAGACACATCCATCTTCCTCTATAGTGATTAAACCGAAGCAATGGAGACCAAAGCTCTGATACCACTTGTAGGATCGAGAAAGGGGTGTCTAGAGGGGGGGAGTGAATAGACTACTAGCAGGAATTTAAAACCTAACCTTCTGCCAAGTTAATTGGTTGGCTGATTTTAACTATTTTAACAAGTCTAGCAAGTCTAACAGCCCTACACATGCATGTCTATAAGTATGGCAGCGGAACGTAAAGACATTGCACATGTAACTAAAGAGATGGGATAGGAAGATCAAACACAAGTGATGACACAATAATTTTTCCTGTGGTTCCGATAGGTGGTGCTACCGTACGTCCACGTTCATGGCGTCTTCAACCCATGGAGGGTAACGGTCGCGAGAGTTCATGGAGGGCTCTACCGATGAAGGGTTCCACAAAGAAGCAATCTTGACTATTCCATGCGGCTTCTGTCCTCGAAGGACTAGCCTCACTATGGGTAGATCTTCAGGAAGTAGGCGATCTCCTTGCCCTTACAAACTTCTTGGTTCACTCCACAACACGAAGTAGGAGGCTCCGAAGCGACACCCAACCAATCTACGAGGCACCAACCCTCAAAACGTAATAGGCTTGGTAATGACGATGAACTCCTTGCTCTTGTGCTTCAAAATGATAGACTCCTCAACACACAAATCACTCTCTCACAGATTTGGCTTGGTAGAAGAGATGGGAGTGGTGGAAAGCAACTTGGGGAGGCTAGAAATCAAAATCCATATGGTTGGAGTGGAAGATCTTGGCCTCAACACAAGGGTAGGTGGTTCTCTCTCAGAAAACTGAGTAGGATATGTATGGAATAGTTCTGAGTGCTTCTCTTTCGACTGGATGGTGGTGAAGGGGTATATATAGGCATCTCCAAAAATCCAACCATTAAACACGAAATGACCAACTCGGTGACACCGATGTGTAAATCTCGGTGGCACCAAAGTGACCAAAATTGGCAACTTCTGAATCTTGGTGGGACCGATATACGATTCTAGGTTGCACCGACAAGGTGACCAACGGTCAGATTTTCCAATCTCGGTGACGCCGATTCACCATTTTCGGCCAGACCAAAAATGTGAACTTGCTTAATAGAATCTTGGCAACCCAAATCGGTGGCACCGAGAGCAATGTTGGCTGCACCGAAGTGTTATGGTTTGGCTGAGTCTGTCTAGGGTTGAGAATCGGTGGCACCGGGATTGGAATGTTGGTTGCAATGATTTTGCATATTTGGCTTTGGACAGCCTTTGGTGGGAGGGTATGTGGACGTTTTGGTGACTGTCACTTGTGCACGTTTGAGCATATTGTTCAGCATCAAGACTTTACCCCCTTTTCATACTATTGGCTTTCCTATGGACTCAAAGTGATTTCTCACAAATGTAAAATGTAGAGTCCTCTTTCTTGAAGCTTGGCCAAGCCATTTCCTTGAATCTTGGGGTAATTCCACAATCTCCTCAATCCATTAGCCAACTCAACTGTCCATGGAGTATTATCTGAAATACACTAGATAGAGGTGTTAGTCCAAGATACAATGTATGTTGTAATGAATTATCAAAACCACCAAGGGAGCATGTTAGGATTTCAATTGGTGCTAAGGTGGTGAGGTTGGAGGCCGAAGTGCGTCAAGAACCTCCAAAAGAATGTGCTCACCGGCAGCCCGAACCCACGAGCAAAGTGCTCGGCGAAGACCACGACCTCCCCGTCTCGCGGGGCCCCCGCAATGCACGCCTTGACAAGCTTCACCGATGGAAGCTTGCGGCGATGGAGGAGATGCTCGATGTAATATTCATCCACATCACTACCATCCCAGGCGCCTTTGCTCCCCATCTGGCTCAAGGTTGGCTCGCGTGCGGGAACGGGACGGACGGGCATCTACGGAGCACGGCCAACGACGACGGCGAGGCGGCACGGCGGTTGCACGACACGCGCCCTTGCTCTCTCTCTCTCTCCCTGTGTGAGTGTGTGTGTGTGTGCGGGAGGGGGAATGGCGAGGATGGAAATGGGCGAGGGGAGGGGGCGTTTGGCTCTCTCCTCCCATTGCTCTCCCCATTTAAACCCTGCATGGGGTAGTGGGGAGGGGATTGGATGCACACGATCCCCAAGACCGCTTCCCTATGCGGGAGACATTATTGCCCACAGGGAACACAAACCGACGACCCCTATCCATAGAGGATCTGCGCGCATGGGCCAAGGCCGCGGCCTCACGGGCCCTGCCTTGAGGCCTGATCTGGTCACCGGCATGGCTTGTCAGGCACAGCCTGTCGTGCGTCACACGGGGCAGCCCATGGGCGCACGACTCGGCAGGCACGGAGCCGCCTGGGGGTTGCCTTCCAATTGCATTAGTTGTCTGCCTCCGGCAACCCATCAACTCAGCTCCGCCCATAGGGACACTGACGCAAGATTCAAGCCGGCATGTCCCACCATGGCGCACCAGCGGGTCAAATCCTGCTTCGGGGACTACTAACAGGGGGATAACCCTGGGGTAGCCTCAGGTGGACCGATGCCTTCCTATTTTTAAGACAACCACTAGGAAGCATGCACCCCCCATGGGCCGGCTCCTTAGGTGGACCGGTGCCTTCCTATTATTAAGACAAACACGGGACGATAACCCACAGTTTTCTCTGAGAATCTTACCTCACTCTTCAAATATTTTTCGTATATCTCAAGTTGTTTTCGAATAGGACATAAGAATGATTTTCATCAGTCATATTCCTTCTCCAAGATCGCTTCAAATTATTTTTCATCATTCGATCAACCTTTCCTTATTCATTGTTCTGGAGTGTCTCAGTAATTCATGGTGTTGTTCCTCGTCATCTTCCTCAGTGTGCAATACCAAAGGAGTGTTTTTCTTAAAGATCTATCCATCCTCTTGAACATTCGTTTTCCGAGCTTGATGCTAGTCTTCCAAATTGTTTTTGATCATGTGTACTTCCTCCCATATCTATCCGAAGCATTTCAAAGTTGTTTTCATTTCTCAGTCTTCCAAAGGCCATCATTTCAGAAGATTTCTTTGTTCTTAGCTTTCAACTTTCATTCTTACATTCTTTTCAATTGTTGTCTCTTCGTTCATATCTCAATTATTCCGGTGCCTTGTTTAAGTCTTCTGCTAGTCACACCATGATCTGTACCTTCTCATGTATTCCATTCATCTGAATTATCTCCCACTCATTCCTAATTCTTACCGGTGGTGCGTTCAAGAATTATTCAAGTTCATGCAATCCCTCTCCAGTCTTTTCAAGAAGAATAAATAGTATGTGAAATTCGTTGCTTGTTTTCAATGTAAATTGATGAAGGGTAAGCATAATATAATTCTTATTCTTGTTTCATCAAGGTGATTTCAATCCTTCTTCCAGAGTTCTTGATGATATCAATTCTCGGCTCAAAGTTGTTCATATTTTCTTTTTCTGGAGGTCAAAGTTTTGTCAAGTATCTCTTTGTGTAGCTCCATTGAAATCTAGGCAAGGCCTCAATCTTCTTCTTAATGCAACCTTCAACTATTTTCTATTAGCCTTGCACTTCGGTGTTCTCCAAGAGGTTCTTCATGGTGGTTCTTCAAGGATTTAATTCATTCTCGAGTGTTCTTCAAGATTCTTGTGGTAGTACCTCAAGTGTTCTTTGTGTTTCAATGTGCAATTATTTCCCCATTATCTTTTGAGATGGTATTACAACATTCTTGATTCATGAGTAGTCTCAAAGCGAATTTGTCAAGAATGAGACATTTAAACCCATTTCTCTTCCCTGGAGATATCTTGCATTTGATTTCACCTAAAGCATTTCCTAAGGATTGTTGTTATCGTGGTGCTTATCAACGATCCAATTCTCAATGCATCCTCTTGGTGAAAAGTTTTGCCTCGCTTTGTTAATCTCAAAAATTCAGTTGTATCCATTTTGGTTGGTTGTCACCTCATAATTTTTAGATGTTTTCCATAAGCCAACAACAAGCTTGTTGTTTTGGAAGTTGATTTTCAAACAACTCCATTCAATCCTTCTTGTAAGGATGCTTTCAAATTCAATTGTGATAGAAGTTGCCATTTTCTGCTCCATTCTCTTCTGTCCAAAGGTATAGCTTCTATTCTTTGTTGCGGATGCATTGTGATTTGGTCTCTTGAATCCGTGATCTCATTTTTCGAGATCATGTTATTTCCTTGCTTATCCAATTTAACCAGAGCGTTGTGTTCTCTTTTCAAGTTCTTTCCATCTTATCACATTTTACATCTGTTTCAACCGGAGTGCTACCCAAATTCTTTCTTTCTCATTCCTTGCATATCTTCTTTCAACCAGAGTGATTTCAAATATTTTGACATTGTGTTATTTCATCTCTTATTGCAACCTCTAAGGTTATCATTGTGTTCTGATTCATCTTTCCCAATAGAATGTTTAAACTTTGTTCTTCTCCATTATGTTTCTATATTCAAACTTCTCAACCTACAAGGTTCTATGGTTTTTATCATTTTTTCAAAGAAGCAACTAAGTTCTACCTCTTCATTTCCTCTTTCTCTTTTTCTTCTCAATCTAAGATCTCGGGTTGAGATCTCTTGCTAGTGGAGGAGAGTTGTAACATCCCGAGACCGACGCTCCAGAAGATTCCCATTGTATACCATTATCGTTGTGTGATTTATTTGGTTGTCGCATTCATCATCGCATCATCTTCATAGGGTCAGCACTCTATTGCCGTCATTTTTCAAAACTTGCATTCGTTCGTAATTGTCGGTTCTCTCCGTCTTGTTGCTGACCGTTTCGTTAGCAACCCAATATGCCTGCTCCCGCGTCATCGGTAAAATGTTTTTTTAAGTGTGTACAAAACTTTCCTAGAATGGGTTGAAAGTTGCCATTCGACCTTAATGTAGAGTAGGTAGACCACCTGCTAAATTCCATTGCATTCAGAGGTCATTTGATACCCCAACGATAAACTGTAGTGCCACCATAATCGGTTAAATGGTCGGACGTTTTGGTTTAAAAAAACTGTCATGGGCCACAAACCTCAATCTCTTCTTGACCCAACGACCTCTACACAGCCCACCTACCCCACTTAGCCTAGCCCCGCGACCGGAGCCATTCGACTGCGATCGAATGACTCAAAACAATGCAAAAATTTAACGGCCAAGATGCGATCCTATCCTCATTTTTGGGTCGAGGGTGTTGACGGGTATAGAAGCGCATTACGTTGTTTCGCAAGAATGGATATCATTACAAGTACATGTAAAGAAGAGATGAGTATATGGAATTGTCTTACACTCACCACAGCTACATCGAGATCACATCAATACAATAACATATTTAATCATCACACATAAGAGAAGGGTCCGACTACGGACAAAACCAAACAATAGAATGACTTCCATCCTTGCAATCCCGGGCTGCCATCCTGGAACCCATCCTAGATCGATGACGATGAAGAAGAACGACTCCAAATCAAACAAGAATCACTCTCACGTCGAAGCATCGCACTACCTGTATCTACAACTATTGTTGTAGTAATCTGTGAGCCACATGGACTCCGCAATCTCATTTCAAAGGGTATCAAGACTAACAAAGCTTAATGGGTAAGGTATGGTTAAGTGGCGATGGTGCAGCAAGCACTAAGCATTAATTTGAGTGGCTAACTTATGAGTACAAGAACAAGGGGGATGATCGACGCATAAACAAACGTGAGCTAGTAATGATCACTAAAACACCTACTTATGGTCACACATAACCACACCTTGTTCTCTCTCGAGTCAGAACTCACGAGTGGAGACAGTCACGGTTACTCACACATTTGATGTGTTTCATTTAAGTTTACTTCAAGTACTCCATAACTGAATGTTAAACAAATTACCATGTTGCCATATAACAGCGGGCATGGCTTCTCGAAAAGATTTAAACCTGCATGGGTGCTCCAACTCATCCATCACAAACTAACCACATGCTACATGGAATAGTCTCAACCATGGAAACCCGTGATCTCCTCAGAAATTCTAGTGGAAAACCTCAACCTCGAGATAGCCCAAAGTATCCTTGGAATCCCATGCACAAGACGTTCGAGAAGGGTAAAACAAATCTAGCAAGGCTGCCCGGCAGGCTAGATCTTAATAGGAGCAGAGCGTATATATTTCTCAGGGCACTACTAGATGGGACTAGCTACGAGAAAAACCAATCCCTGAGTTTCCTCGCAGTGGCCCCGTAGGCAACCCGTTTTGGACCAACATGCATGAGGAATACTAGCCCGGGTTGTTGATTAATTATCCACGAGGTGATCATGCCCTATGCGAATTTTAGTTGTTATTAAGAAAATAGTACTAATGTTGGGCCTTGCTGTCGGATTTCGGGCTCTGCAAAACCCAAGAGAGTTTGAACACAGGGGCGTGTGCAAAGATCCGCAACAGCTTCACCCCTCCGAGATCACAACCCGGTAGCCTAGTTCGATCAACTCACATGATGACGAGGAAGAAGATGGCACATGAGGATTTACCTAGGTTCGAGCCACTGCGAAGCGTAAAACCCTACTCCTGCTTTGGTGGATTGCCTCACGAGGAGGTTTGTGGATGAACTATTACAGTGGAGAGTTGCCTCGTGAGGTCACTCTGGTGGTCTCTCTTCTTCTCTTGTTTCCCCTCTCTACGGAGTAGCCTAGCATATATTTGTAGTGGCCTGGGTCATCTTCCCTTACCACTATGGCAGGAAGGGATCCCACAATGGCCAAATTTGAAGGGGGGCAAGGGGTACATCCTTATCATGATAAAAGGTGGTCTTCGCCAGCAAAGTACCTGTTAGTGATGCAGTGGTTGGCTCGGCGATGACATCCGTCCTGCAGGGCTTGTGGTCTCGGTCTTGTTGCACTGGAATGGAAACCTTTGGGGTTGCTTTGGGAACCTGCGTACGTCCCTGCCCCCTTTGCACTAAAGAGGAAACTGTCCTGTTTGGCGCGCTGGTGCCCGCCTTGCGTCATCCTTGGCCTCCCGAGGCCTCTGCCGCTCAAGAGGGGGCGTGGGGAGGCATATTCCCGAGCGGGTCTTGGTGTTGCCTCCCTCGTGAGCCCGGGACTCTCGCGAGGGCCATATCTTGAGTGGGGCCGCGCTGGGCATTGCTTGGCTGTCGAAGTGGGCCACGCCCTGGGCCGCAGGCAAGCAAGTCTGGGTACCCCCAATCCCAGAACGCTGACTTTAGCCCCCCACACATGAGGTGCGCTTGAGTCGGCTTCGGGGCAAAGATGAAAGAGCCGACCAGAGCGACTGTCACACCCTATGTTTGTAGCACATTGTTATGTTTGGGTTTATAAAATTTCGAGTCAACTAATTTTTTTTCTAAGTGCTTGTGCTTGTTTGCTATATTGTTTGCTTACTTGATGATTGTGTTTTATGGCACTACTAGGTTCTATTCCACTTCATATTCATCTTTCATGTCCCAAAACCCTTGCCCAATGATCATTCCATGTGAATAGTGCCCAAAACTATTTTTATCAAATGTTGTTTTAACCAAAAATGATTTATTCAAATTAGGTTTTCAAAACCCCCTGAAATGAGTTTTGCACTACAAGTCCTCAAATTATGTGGATCCTTCCTTTCCCAAAAGCTTTATTTCAAACCTACTATATATATGACTTACCGAAACCACCAAATATTATTTTTAAAGATTATTTTTATATTTTACTTAAAGGCTTTTTCTCAAGGCCGGAAATGGTTTTTCCTAGGAAAAAATTATTTAGTTGCTTTGAAAATATTTGAGAATATTTAGAGAAATTCATTGGACGTATATTTTCCATATATATGAGTTTCAACACAAGGACATGATCAAATCATGGGCAAAACTCCTCAAACCCCTTTCTGCTCAGATCAAACTTTTGAAATATTTCTATAAGAAATATTCTCAATAAATTCCAAGAAAATTTCAGCAAGTCAACACTATCATAGGTGATGATCATGCAAAGTTTCATCTCAATCCAAGTTGATTTGGTTCGTCAAACCATTCTAAAACCATTCCTGTCCCGAATCAAATTTGAGTAACTTTACATTGTGAAGTGTTCCCCCTTGGCCTCAAACTTTGTGGGAATGCTCTAACGGCCAAAATGTGATGATACACTATGTGGTGCATCAAGGATAAAGGCCTAGCATCAATGGATCTATAGAAACCAGATTCTGTTGATTCCTAGGGTTTCACGAAGTTACATTGTAAACTTTCTTCAATCAAGCTCAAACTTGGTTATCAAGCCTAATTTTAATCACCATTTGACCCTGCTAAACATCATGGCAAGCAAACTCCATCTGCTAGCCCAAACACAACACAAACACCTTCTGGCCATTTCTAAAAGTTACTGTTTCCACAACTTCTACTTTCCCCCTTGGTCTCAAATGTTTACCACAGCTCCACCTAGACCCCCAGCACCTCCACGAGAAATACCAATGGCTAGATCCATGATTGAGGGGCGAAAAACCCCACTTGCACCCCCCTGGACAACATCGTTCTCTCCTTTCTCACTTCCCTCTCTCACTCCTCGCAACTACAGAGCATCCAAGGCTCTTTCCCACTTTCTTTATTCCCTCTTCCGTTGTGAGACACAAGTGGACACGCCAGAGCGTGTCAAAAGCTCTGGCATGCCGGCCAAAGTCGTGCTCTGGAGCGCATAGCCGCGCTCCAGAGGGTTGACCTCCCTCTCCTGCCCATACCCGACCACCTCGGGCCTTCCCCTCGTGCCAGTTGATGCACCTCGGCGTCCGCAACACGCCAGGGCAACGGCCCCCTCTCTTCTCTCTCTCTCCTCTCCTCCCTCGCGCGTGCACGGCACCGCCCGAACCGGCCAGTGGCCGTGCTTGCACATGTGACGCCCTTGGCCCCCCTCTGCCTGTCCGCGCTCTCCAGGGCATCCCTCGTGGGGCCCTAGCCCTGCCATCGCCCCTTCCTTTCATTGTCGTGCTCGACGGCGAGCGCTCGAGCTCTCCCACGCTCGCCACTCCCCTGCCTCTGCCTCGCCTATTTAAAGGGGACCCAAGCACCCCCTATCTCTTTCCCTAGCCTCCTTCCACTCCCAATTTCGCCCCTAAGCCACCCTAGAGACCGCCCGGTGCCCCTGTGCTCGGGATCGACCGAGACAATGCCGCGTCGGGGCTTCGTCAATCTCGGGCTACCGGCCCGCTCCGGCCTCCCTTTCTCCTCCTTCCAGCCCTAGTGAGCTCCTGCATCCTTCCCCCTTCCTCCCTGACCAGTTTGCTGCTAGGAGCAACACCGGCGACCCCCTCCTGAATCTCCTCCACCGCATCCACCTCCCTACCGGCAACTCTGGCCACCTCCGCCCACCCTTCCACCTCCAGAGGACCAGCGGGTCGACGCCAAGCATGTTCCCACCTCCAGATCCCCTCACCGTGCCTCCCCTCGCCACCGGTGAGCTCTCCCCCCTCCCCGTCCCGAGGTGGGAGAAGGACCAGAAAGGTGGGGCCCACCTATCGGCCTCTCTTCCTCCCTCCTGCGCTCTCTCTCTTCCCCCTCGTGTCGCTAACGACCGGGCCCCATGCGTCAGGTTTGAACCTGACCGTGCGCGAGGCCGGCTAGCTGGCGAGTTGGGCCGGCCCAGCCTATGAGAATTGCACGGTGTATGACCCTACCACCTTATGAGGGTTGTGCGGGAGGGAGTAGTTAGGTTGCTAATATATGCTACGCAAATGGGATGGGACTTATGCATAGTGATGGCAAGAAAGAAATGATTTCAAAGACTGTTTCAAAAACCCCGTCGGGTACCACTAATGCCCGAGGGAGACGATGATGAGTTCGGTACTTGAGAAAGAAGTGGTGTGCTGGAGCAAGTGAGTATGTGTTTTCGAAAACGGAGAGTTCTAAGGTCTGCTGACCGTCCCAACATTACATGCGCAACCACGATACCCCTTATGCGATGGGGCTTTGTTGGTTACCTTGGTGGGTACTGGCAGGGATACCGCATTACTAGTGGTGGGAGTGGTGTGGTCACTCTCGATACGGGAGTGGTGTGGCCACAACTTTGGTTGCTAGCGAGTACATTCGAAGTACTCATTGGCTTGCCACTGGTTATTTAATTGGCTAGGCATGGAAGAACATGAGTATGTTGAAGAGTTCGTTGGAGACGAACATGCAAACTAGGACGCTTCCCAGTCCGAATGCATGTAGGTTAAGGTAGATGGCATGGGTTCACGCTTTCGACCAAGATTTCCGCTGCTTGTTCTATTTAAGTGTTTGGCCCGTATGGCCCTATCTATGTAAGATTAAGACCCTCGAGGTCAGTATTTATGTAAGACGATAAATATGGATGTAAAACTCCTTTTATTCAGCTTCTATGTGTTCAGTGAGCATTGATCTCTAGGATCACTGTACACGTTTATTCGGTGATCACGACTTATGAGTCGGGGTCCCCACAGCGACGCAGGCCCAAATCGCCTGCGGACCTATCTTGTGCGTGGCGCTTGATGTGGCAGGGGCGTTTCCGCTCCCCGAAGGACGTCAAGAACCGCCTCGGGTCAAACTGATGTGGTGCCTCTGCGCTGTGCCGGCCATCATTACCCTTCCTTGAATGTGGTTGTTCCCTTGTACCTTCACCCCTTGGGCTACACGGATGTGACCCGAAGGGGGCAGCTAAAGTGACGTGGAGCAAGGCTGCACGTCGATCGAGCCTGCGCTGCGGTGCCCGAGGAGCACATGATGCCTACATTCCGCATGACGCCCCGTGGGCTGCAGTTATGCCCATAAATCCGCTCTGCCCCGGGGGGTCTTGCAATCTTGGCGTGCCTTCTCACTCCCCATTATCCCAAAGAAATATCTCTCTTGTTCCTTGATTCCTTTACCCCCATGCCGTTTGGAGGGAGTGCTGCGAGCGTGGGGAAGTGTGTGGGGCCTTCGGCTTCTTCGTATTCCTTCGGAGGTGGCGGCGGGGCGACCTCGGGGTTGGCCCAAGCTCACCAGCTCTAGGCCATCATTGTCGAGTGAGTGCTCCATCACTCATCTCTTTCCTTGCAGACATGCCCGGCATGCCAGACATGACCATCTCCTCCTCCCAGGGCGCCTGCGACCAAAAAGCGTAGGCTCGGTGAGCTCCAGGAGGAGGCGGACGCACTGCAGACCTAGCTGATGAGTACCGAGGCTGTCCTACAGGCCACCCTTAGAGGCGAAGAGGAGGCGAGGGCGGAGCTAGCGTCCTCCAGGCCCAAATCAAGGGGGCAGCTGGCGCTGTGCAGGCCGCCCAAGACGAGGCTGCACATCCAAAGATGCTGGAGGTGCAATGCGCCAAGCAGTACTTTGGCATTGCCTGCCGTGCGGCTCATGCGGTAGGCCGGTTCGTCGGGGAAGCCCTCGCACTACCATGCACGCACGATGACGGAGGCTACCTTGACTTCTTCGACTGGGTGGTGGAGGCGCTGGAGATTGGCGTCTCTTGGGTGGACGAGGACAACGAGGCCAGCGCACGCGACCTCCTAGACCTTGCTCTGACGCGCATCTTCTCCAACCTGCGCCGCCACGTCCCGGAGCTTGATCTTCTACGTGTCGTGGAACCGGTACCCGAGGAGTTCCAGAGGCCCCTCAGGGATGAGGTGCGCCTGCACGTGGATTCTCTGGTGGAGTAATTCGTCCAAGAACCCTTCTCCCACGAGGATGACGGCTCCGGCGCCGAGGCAGGCGGTGGTTCGGACGGCGACAATGACTCCTCCGCCTAGTCTTCCCTTGTTTCCTATTTTGGTTCCTATCATATCAAGAAAAACTCATCCCCTCAGGGTGTCAAACTTTTGTGTATTACCTTCATCCTCCTCCTTCTTCCATTAAATCGTCGGTTGCTTGCTTCATGTGGCGCGGCTTCGTCTCTTGCGTGAGCCTTGGTGTCGTTGTTGATGCAGTCCGGTGATGGCGGCCTGCTAGGACCTCGCGAGGCGTACCCTCCCGAGGGGGAGCGTGTCGACTCCAAGTCTGGGGTCCTTAGCGTCGTTGCTTGATGAGGCCGGAATCCTCCCCTTGCGCCATCCTTCCTGGCACAAGAACCCTAGGAGTAACACATAGTGATCTGTAGCACCTATATTCTCACGTTAGTGCTCACACCTCCTACCCTACATTCGGGCTATCATTTGATCAGAAAGTTTCTAATTTGTTCAGTGGTGTACTTAGCTTATCGGGTCATGGCGATCCTGTGTGTCGCAAGGTGTAGCTGAAACGTCTAGGGAGCTCGGGGATCCCACCTAGGGGTCTTCTTCCTTGTTTGCGGAATGGTTTGGGGGCCCTTTCGGCACTCTGCGTCTACGGGACCCAATCCCGAGCAGGCCTCGACCATCGTTGGGGCGCTTGGATCACCAGGACAAGACTAAAGGGGTGAGGCCTTGGCCACCGTTGGGGCATCCGGATCACTAGGACGAGACCAAGGGGCATAGAGCCACATGATCGGTGAGGTTCCCGGGGCGTGTTGCTCAGGACCCCCCTTGACGCTCAAACGACACTCTATGTCGATAGGACCTAGTCCTGCGCATTCCTCAACCATTGTTGGGGCATCCGGATCACCAGGATGAGACCAAGGGCCGAGGCCTCGACCATCGTTGGGGATTCCAGATCACCAGGACGAGACCAAGGGGCGAGGGGCTATATGACCGGTAAGGCTCTTGAGGCGCGTTGCTTAGGAGCCCCGCTTGACGATCGAGCTGCTCCAATACCATCCCGCTGGCCGCTACCTCGGGAGGAGCCTAAGCCTCCCGAGGATCCGTGCTGTCGTGCTAGGCCGCGGTCGGAGCCCTCGAGTGGGAGTCAATCATCAAAAGATGTATGTTTCTGAGGCAACAAGTTCTTGCCGGCTTGCTCTGAGGCGCCCCGGGGAGGGCCAAAGTGTGTGGGCTTCTTTAAGGTGCTAATTCAGAGAAAGAGACTCCAAGGCCAGAAAAAATGAATTGCGATGAGAGAAAAATTCCTGCCCCTTTTTCAAATAGAGTTCCGAAATCTTCAAATTTTATTTCAAAGAGTGGCAATCCGAACACAAAAAAGAAGCAAGCAGCTGCCGCGCCCGGCACCTAGACTAGTCTTCGTCTTCGTCTTCCCCTAGCGCGGAGCGTAGGGCATCCACGTTGCGTGGGCATAGTCATTGGAGGATAGTATTGTCCGCTAGCGTGGAGCATGGGGCTTCCACTTGGGTGGGGGAGGGAATCCCTCCACGTCCTCGGGGGGCTCTAGGCGTATATAGCCCACTCATTATTACGCGACAGTGTCACGGCCAAGGATAGCTAGGCAAGACCCCAGGCGCCCGGCACAGGTGCTCCCAACTCTATTAAGAACCATCCCACGCATTTCTGCTCGGTTGTGCGCCCTATAGCCCAAACCTGAGTGCGTTGTTCCCCGCATAACCACAGGACTGCACCCCTGCGGCCTAAACATGAGCACAATGCACCCGGTGCAGCCATAGTGGTGTTGTGTCGATGAAGCCACCTCATGAGGTGTCGGGGCGCCGGCCACATCGCGGCTCGAAGACCTCATGAGGCTCTGACCCCCAAGGGCTGCACATGCACTCTCTTGCTGCGGGTGGCCCGTGCTGCTTGTAACATGTTGCTCCCCCTACACTATTGCGCCTGTCGCCTTGGGGCTTGGCTATGTGTTGCTTGTTCGCGAGGGCGACAACTATGCCGCGTCCACACGCATTTGGGCACGCCCTCCCCCATCTCCTGCTTGCATCAACCTGGCCTAGTACTCCCTAGTGGGAGCCACTACGCCGGGCTTGGGCAGGATGTCTGGGACACCTCCCTACTCCGGGAAGGTGTTGGCACCTATGGAGGGTGCCTGATCCATCGTACCATCCGCAGGTATGACATAGCTCGGTACATAGGCCTCTGTATAAAGGCCTTGTCCCCCTCCTGAATCATCTCTGCACGCACCAAGGATGGCCACTCCGGGTGGAAATGTGACACTGCCCTAGGAGCGCACGCTGCAGCCCTCTCGTTGACTGCGCGTGTCTTGACGTGGGTTTCCTCCTTGGTTATCCAATGCGCCTTTGTTATGGTTACCTGCCTGCCTGGACACCTGAGCTGCTTGCTCCCAGCGCCGACTGGCATGCTCCCACCGGGACGACACAGGCTGTCGGTGATCTACAAGGGTACGAGAGTGCACGTCGGGGCGCATGCAGGGCATCCCATCATTTTCTTCAAAGGCTCCACTAACACGGCCGGGTGGCGCCCCGGAGCCGGTCACCGGAATCAGGAGGAGAAGGAGCACGACATGAGGCAGGCACTGCACGGGCTCGCTCGGGCTCGAAGGGGGCACATCGTCTGTGAACGAGGCAACGGGCACGGCAAACGAGCCCCCGGTACCCAACACCGGTGGCCGCAAAGAGGGGTGGGGAACCCAGGTCCTCCTCGCGACGATGATCAACTCGGCGATTCGGTCGGCCTAGGCATTGAAGCCCCCGTGCGTCGAGCGACGACGAAGCATCTAGCTCGCCATCATTTGTGCGTCATGCACATTGAGATCTCCCACGTGGGTACAATGCAACTTCGGTCCCATGGGCGCCGCCCGTCTGCTGCGAGCTTGGCCGGCATGAGCAGCAACAGTGGTGGAAACGACGTTGGTGGCCTTGTACGAACCAGCCAGCGCCGTGCTGCCGGGGCATGGGTGTCACACCCTGTGTTTGTATCACTTTGTTATGCTTCGATTTACAAAATTTTGGAACCAATTCAAACTTTTTGAGTGCATGCTTGTTTGAATTATTCCTTGTCTGATTGTTTTGTTGAGTTTGTTTGGCACTCTTAGGTTCTATCCCTCTCCATATTGATCCTCCTTGATCCAAACTTTCCCAATGATCATGCCATGTGAATAGTGACCAAAACTATTATTATCCAAATAAATTTTGACCAAAAATAATATATTCAAATTAAGTTTTCAAAAACTCCTAAGTTGAGGTTTGCACTACAAGTCCTCAAATTGGGTGGATCCTTTTCCCCCAAAGGCTTTATTTCAAACCTACCAAATTTATCACATCCCAAAACCACCAAATATTAATTTTAAAGTTTATTTTACTATTTATACAAAAGGCTTTTTCTTAAGTGCAGAAATGGTCTTTTATAGTGAAAAATTATTTAAATGCTTTCAAAATATTTGAGAAAAATTAGGGAAACTCAATGGACATATATTTTCCATATATATTAGTTTCAACACATGGTCATGTTCAAAATCATCGGAAAACCCCCTCAATCGGACATATATTTTTCATATATAGTAATATCAACAAATTCCAAGAAAATTCCAGCAAGTCAACATTGTCATAAGTGATGATCTTGCAAAGTTTCATCTCAATCCAAATTGTTTTGATTCATCAAACTATTCCAAAACCCTCCCATTCCAGATTCAAATTTGAACAACTTTACATTGTGAAGTTTGTTCCC
Organism: Hordeum marinum; assembly: GCA_022496015.1. Taxonomy (NCBI): domain Eukaryota; kingdom Viridiplantae; phylum Streptophyta; class Magnoliopsida; order Poales; family Poaceae; genus Hordeum; species Hordeum marinum. The sequence continues at coordinate 195,149,708 of CM039677.1, forward strand.
TTGACCCCAAACTTTGTGGAAATGTTCTAATCACAAAATAATGATGCTAAACTAAGTGGTGAATCAAGGAGATTAGCCTAGCATTACTAGATCTACAGAAACCAGATTGTGTTGATTTCTAGGGTTTTAAAAAGTTGCATTGTGAGCTTTCGTCAATCAAGCTCAAAGTTGGTGGTCAAGCCTATTTACAATCACCATTTGACCCTGTCAAATCTTATGGCAAGCAAAGCCCATTTGCTTTCCCTGATCATCACCAAACACCTTCTACTAGAATAGTAAAAACCTTTTTGACCCCCTTCTGCTAATTTCCTTGCCTCCAAAATTTTACCACAACTTTCTAGTATTACATTGCACCTCCAGTAATTTTCTATGGCAAAGCTTAATGGGTAAGTGGGGTAAAACCCACATTTACCTCTCTGTACAGCAAGGACAACAACATTTCAACCTCTCCCCTTCTCCATTTCTTCACCTCTGCCTATCCCCTAGCTCTTTCTAGCTCATGGACATCTCTGGAACATCCAAGACACAAATGGACACACAGGTGCCCATTTTATGCCAATGTCGGCCATTTTGGCGCTCTGGAGAATGCTAAAGTGCGGTCCCGCACTGTAGCCGTCCCCATCCCGATGCTCTCGACCTCCTCGGGCAAGGGAGCATGCCATCGGGCCCACTCGAAGTCCGCGCCTCACTACCGGTCGTCTCCCCCTCCTCTCTCTCTCCAGCAGTCTCCCGCATGCGCGACGCTACCACCCATCACGGCCAGTGCTTGGGCTCGCACATGCTATGCCCCTCGTCCCCTGTGCTTGTCCTCGACCCTACAGAGCATCTCCTATGGACCCCAAGTTGCGCCTACACCCTCATCTTAGTCTACCCCAGCTAAACGGCTCATGCCCGAGCTCTCCTGCGCGCGCCACCCTCTGTCTCCATCCTCCTATAAAAAGGGCCTCCCCTAGCCTCCTCTTCCCTCTAGTCTCTCTCCTCTCCACCAAATGGACCCCCTACATCCCTAGTTCATCCCCCCGAGGCCCATGCTGGAGATCAACCGGAGCTCTGCCGCGGTGGCACCACCGTTGATCTCTAGGTACGCCCCTCTCCGGCCCCCATTTCTGTCCCATTGAGCCCTCCTCAGTGCCCTGACCCGTCTCCCTCCTTCTCCCCCTCCATTTGATGTGGAAGGCAACCAAGGCATCCTCCTCTCGAATCTCCTCCGCCGCGGTTTCTTCGTCGCCGGTGAGCCCTTGCTTTCGGGGCCTCCCTCCACCTCCAGGAGATCAGTGACTCAACCCCGATCCAGTTCCCACATCCGCCAGCCGTCGCCGTGCCCCACACCGTCACCCGTGAGTATCGCCGCCCCCTGTCTAGAGGTGGGAGATGATAGCTAGGATCCTTCTATTATCCCCACACCTCTCTCCCTCTACCTCTCTATCGCTGACCCTGGGGCCCGCACGTTAGGTTCAAGCGTGGCCATGTGCGTGCCCGCAGGTCAACTGGGTCGGCCTGGCCGGTTGGGCCCGATACGGCTGGGCATTTGGCCCAAGACATTTTTAGCCGCTGTTATAATTAGTTTTAAAAACCATTTTATCCCCAAAACCTTGGACAAATATTCTTACTATAGTTTTTAGTATTTATCAGAGTAGGGTAGCATTTTTGTAGTAGATTTGTGTGCTCTGTTTTTGTGTGATGCTTATTATTATCGTTATAATCGCGACGATAGATTGCGTTGTTGACGAGGAAGTTGGACCTGAAGACTTTGAAGATCCCAAAGACTTTGTTGAGCCAGGCAAGCATCCCTTTGACCATGTTAAGAAACCATTTTCATGCATGTCAAATAGCACCTTATTTCCTGTTGTTGATCATGTGATGTGGTGACCACTTCGGTGGGATGCCTCTGTTACTTTTACCGTGGATACCTGCATCGTACATGACCCTACCATCCTTATGAGGGTTGTGCAGGTGGGAGTAGATAGGATGCTAGTAGATGCTATGCAAGTGGAATTGGGATTATGCATGGTGACGGAATCAAAGAAATGATTTCAAAGACTTTTCGAAAAACCCCTCGGGTGCCACTAATGCCTAAGGAAGATTGTGATGAGTTGGGTAACCACTCGAGAAAGAAGTGGTTTACCGGAATAAGTGAGCGTGTGTTTTTGAAAACGGAGGGTTTAAGATTTGTCGACCGTCCCAACCTTACATGCACAACCACGATACCCCTTATGGGACGGGGCTCTGTTGATTACTTTGGTGGGTACTAGCAAGGAGCCCGCATTACTAGTGGCGGGAGTGGTGTGGTCACTCTCGGTATGGGGTCGTGCTAGTATGGACGATCATGGGCTGTCTTCATAGGCACCGACACACTGTTGGTCCCTGCATGGATGCTACGTGTGATGTACATCATGTGGGCCATGTAACAATCGAGTGGACTTTTGTTTAGTATCGCCAGGGGAAACGCATTGTTCGGGTGCTTACCTCGGCTATGTTAAATATCGCGAGTCATGAATGACACGAAAGTTCCCCGAGTCTTGTAGGTAAAGTGTGCAATCTCTACAAAGTGTAAATCTATTCGAATAGCCGTGTCCACGGTCAAGGACAGTTGGGTGGTGCTGCTTAAGCCACGTCAGGATGTTTCCTAAAACTCTTGGTGTGTGTGTGTGTGTGGATGACACAGAGATGATACTTGAGCTAAGTCCGATGACTTGGCATGATGGTGAACACGAGATGTTCAACCCCTGCTTAATGATAACTTATGTTGATCACATGTGTACCCGTTAACAATTGATGCATGCTTACTCAGGTTACTTGATCATATCATTGCACTTAAAATCGTCTTTCTGCAAAACCTACCTACTTCGTGCTATATCATGCATGGGTATACCTTGTTCCACAACTTGGGTTGCTTGCGAGTACATTCAAAGTACTCATTGGCTTGCCACTAGTTATTTAATTGGCCAGGCATGGAAGAACAGGAGTACGGTGAAGAGTTCGTTGGTGACGAACCTGCGAACTAGGACGCTTTCCAGTCAGAATGCCTGTAGGTTTAAGGCAGATGGCATGGGTTCACACTTTCAACCAAAATTTCCGATGTTTGTTATATATAAGTGTTTGGCCTTGCTGCCCTATCTACGTAAGACTTGACCTCCATGGTCTTTATTTGTGTAAGACGGTATGTAAGGATGTAAGACTCTTGTTATTTAGCTTTTGTGTGTTCAGTGAGCATTGATCTCTGGAATCACTATACACATGCATTTGGTGATCACGACTTATGAGTCGGGGTCCCTACAGAGATGGTATCAGAGCCATCCTGACTGTAGGAAGCCCTTAGTTAGCATGGACATTAGTTAGAAGAAAACCGTTTTCAAAAATACAGCTAGCACATATAATTTGGAGTTCTGCACTATTTACCTCTTCTATTCTTCACACAACACGCTGTTGACTCTCCTCCCTTCAAATCTTTGTAGATGCCATCGTACCCGAAGCTCTCCTAGCATCCGGCTTTCCCTTACTCCTTGGGGATAGCCTGGAGAAGTGCCAGTTTCGCCGACCACCTGTTTTCCTCTATCACAAGCACATGGTCGATGCCGTCACGGAGGAGTACCACGTTGAAGGACCATAGATGGAGACCCTGGCACTCGCAGTCGAGACAACTACATGGAAGGCACTCATCCTCCTTTGAGGGATCGTCCCAGAGATGGCTGACGAACCAGCTACTCGCTATCTACCCTTCAGGAGGGATGAAATCGGTGAGAGTTGGACGTTGGTTCCATCCAAGGAGGATGGGACACCACTCCGATTCCATACCTACTTAAACCTCTCCACCAACAGTTTGGCTCACCACTTGAGTACGGAGTCCGTGAACCTTCGCAAGGAACTTCACCACACCTAGGAGCTACTCCGACAATCCAAGACGAAGCCAGACAGGATCAATAAGGATGGAGCCCCTGAGGGACGACCAACTATCACTTACAAAGGAGGAGCGCGCCCAGCTAGAGATGGACCCACACGCTATCACTTACAATGGCCGACGTTGGTTCCATCGTGAGCTCTTCACAGACCCGCCGACGATGCGTTGTCGGGATGGACCTCCTTGTTCCCTAACCCCTTCGACCGGAAACGATGGCCGTTCGGATGATGAACAGGAGGAAGACCCAGAGGAGCGTGACTACGAGACCGAGCACTCCACCACCCGAGTCTGAGAACCCCTAGGGTAGGATCAGCCATGTACCCTCATGCGAAGTCGAGTCCGGGTAGTGATTCATATGAAACCATGTGTGCTTGTTTATTGTTTTGCTGTTTGTGTTCCGATGCAAGTCGCGCTCGCCTTAGGCAACATGTAAGCAACTCCATCGTCTATCTTATCTTAATATATGTGTTGGTCCTTCGACCTTTGTTTCACCACACTTGCACTCGACCAACCCTCTTAGGCATGCTTTTCCATTGTTTTTTCCTCTCATCTATTCGAGTTGTTTGACTTGGCTGCTCCAAACAGGATAGTGACTGATACCCGCAACAGCTCCTTCGCCAACCCTGAAGTCGGCAACTCAAGCCAGCAACAGGGAGTCGGTGGGACTGCTCAGGCTGGAGGACACCCGGAGCAGCCACAAGGCAACATTCTCTTGCCACCGCCTCCACCAGAGAATATGACCGGAGCTTAGTTTCTCCATGTTCTCCGGGAGGAATGCCAAGACAACACTGTTGCTATTCAGCAGATGGCCCAAGTCCTTGTGAACAACCAGCAGCAAGGCAATTCATGAGGAATTTGCCCCCAACCTTCACCGAGACTACTGAACCCTTGGATGCTGACGACTTGATCCGCACCATCGAGGACCTGCTTGCATTGGTCAATTGGAATGAGGATTGTGAGAAGGTGCTTTATGCCTCTCACTGCCTCAGAGGTACCGCTAGAGCATGGTGGGAAGGATTCCGCACCGCCCACATTCCTTTTGGGATGATGGCTATCAAGAAGAGAGAATTCCGAGCGCTGAAGCAAGGAAGTGGCTCTGTCAGGGAGTACCTGTAGAAGTTCAACCTGCTGTCAAGGGATGCACCTGAAGATGTCAACACGGAGGCTGCCAAGAAGGAATGCTTCATGGAAGGACTTCAACACACCCTGCAGTATCAGCTCATCATCTGTGACTGTCGAACCTTCTTCGACCTGGTGAAGAAGGCCCTCATGGTGGAAGACAAGCTTCGTGCCATAGACGACACTCGCAAGCGCAAGATGATTAGCAAGGGTAGTTCTAGCAACCAGAAGCCTCACCCCTAGCAGCCAGCCCCAGCCAACCCGACCTATCAGCCACAACACGCTAGACCTCCTAAACCTCGTCCGAGCTACCAGCCTCAGTAGTACACCAATCCTAGGCCAGCTTACAACAACCCCAATAACAACAATGGTGGCAGGAACTACAACAACAACCCTAGGCAAGTTGCTAGCTTTGGGTGTGGTCAGCCAGGATGCATCGCGCCCCAATGCCCCGAACCAAGGTCAAGGCCATGGAGCACCACCAAGGAACCCCGCTCCCTGCAACCATCCCAACAATGGCAAGGGTCGTGTGAATCACGTCACCGCTAAGGAAGCGCAGGAAGACCCTAACGTTAAACTGGGTATGTTCCTCGTCAACTCAACCCCAACAACAGTATTGTTTGATTGTGTAGCTTCACATTCTTTTGTCACCCAAAAGTTTGCACTAGAGAGTTTCATGAATCCTACACCCCCTAGGTAATCTTATGTTGATACAAACCCCGGGATCGGTTATGAAGTCTGGGATACGTTGTAAGGGTGTTGAGATTAACATCAAAGGGGTAGATTTTCTAGCAAGACTCATCATCCTGAAGTCAGAAGTCTTGGATGTGATCCTAGGCATGGACTAGTTAACCAAGCACCAATGCTTGTTAGACTGTGCCAAGAGGATTGTTACCATGACCAATAGCCAAGGAGTGGAAGTAAAGTATGTTCCCAACCCTGCCTCCACTCAAGCCCCTTAGGCTAATTGTCAATCGGGAATTGAGTTGGATCAAGTGCCAGTGGTATGTTAATACCCGGATGTATTGCCTGATGAGCTGCCCGGCATGCCTCCTAACCCCGACATTGAGTTCATCATTGAACTAATGCCCGGGTCAAGGCCCATCTATAAGAAGCCCTATAGGATGGGATCCGAAGAGTTGGTTGAATTGAAGAAGGAACTGGCAGAGCAGCTCAGAAAAGGATTCATTCGCCCTAGTGCCTCTCCTTGGGGGTCACCTGTTCTATTTGTGTCAAAGAGGGACAGAACTATCAGACTCTCTGTCGATTACCATTCTCTCAATGAAGTCTCGATAAAGAACAAGTACCCACTCCCCAAGATTGAAGACCTGTTCGATCAGCTGAACGGAGCCAAGGTGTTTTCCAAGATCGACCTTGGGTCTGGGTACTATCAGTTGAAGATCAGACCCCAAGACATTCCAAAGACGGCGTTTGTAACCCGGTATGGCCTGTATGAGTACATGGTAATGTCATTTGGGTTAACCAATGCCCCTGCCTACTTCATGTACCTCATGAACAAAGTCTTCATGGAGTACTTAGACAAGTTTGTTGTCGTCCTCATTGATGACATACTCGTCTTCTCCAAGTATGAAGAAGAGCATGAGCAACACTTGAGATTGGTCCTAGACAAGCTTCGAGAGCACCAGCTTTACACCAAATTCAGCAAGTGTGAATTCTAACTACATGAAGTTGGATTCTTGGGTCATGTGTTAACTGCAGAAGGATTGTTAGTGGATCCTACCAAGATTGATGCCGTGACTGAATGTCAATCTCCAACCACTGTGAAGGAAGTCACGAGCTTCCTCAGACTCGCGGGGTACTACCGCAAGTTCGTGGAAGGATTCTCAAGCATTGCCAAACCCATTACTCAGGTTTTGAAGAAGGGAAAGAAGTTCTAATGGACGCCAAAGTGTGAAGAAAGCTTCCAGGAGCTCAAGAAGAGATTGACCATAGACCCAGTTTTGGCCACCCCCGATATTCACAAGGAGTTTGTGATATATTTTGATGCATCGAGAACAGGGCTTGGAGGTGTTCTGATGCAAGAAGGTAGAGTCGTAGCATATATATCTGGACAGCTACGTCCTCATGAAGAGAACTACGCTACTCATGATCTTGAGTTGGCGGCCGTGGTTCATGCCTTGAAAACATGGCGACATTACCTTCTGGGGAAGCGATGTGAGATATACACAGACCACAAGAGTTTGAAGTATATTTTAATCCAAAGGATATTGAACATGAGGCAACACAGATGGTTGGAGTTCATCAAAGATTATGACCTCAGTGTTCAATACCACCCCGAGAAGGCTAACGTGGTAGCAGACGCCTTAATCAGAAAGGCTTGTTCCTTGAATTCTTTGATTAAGGAAAGGCTACCCGCCCTATATGAAGAGCTTGAAAGCTTCGGCTTGGAACAAGTTGCACCTAGATTCCTAGCCAACCTCGAAGCAAAGCCTACCTTGATGGACGACATCAAAGAAGCTCAGAAGGGACATGAGAGAATGATCAAGGCAGGTAAGGCCCTAGGATTCTTAGTGGATGAACAAGGAGTTGTATGGTTTGGAAATCGTAGCTGTGTACCCAACAAAGAGGAGCTCAAGAATTTGATCTTGCAAGGAGCTCACGACACTCCATATTCCATTCGTCCTGGAGGAACCAAGATGTATCAAGACCTCAAGGCAAGGTTCTGGTGGCCTGGCATGAAGAGGGAAATAGGCATGTTTGTTGCTAAGTGTGACGTATGCCAGAGAGTCAAAGCAGAGCATCACCGATCTACTGGGCTATTGCAACCTCTGAAAGTGCCTGAATGGAAGTAGGACAAGGTCGTGATGGACTTCATCACCGGATTACCTAGGTCTAGCAAGGGACATGATTCCATTTGGTTCATTGTCGATCACCTCACCAACGTAGCACATTTCATACCTGTCAGGACCACCTATGATGGAAGCCAGCTCGCAAACCTCTACATCAACCGCAGTGTAAGTCTTCACGGAGTTCCAAAGGAGATTGTATTGGATCGAGGAACCCAGTTCACCTCAAGATTCTAGAAGAAGTTTCAAGAAGCTATGGGAACCAAGCTCTCCTTCAGCACTGCTTTTCACCCCCAGACTGGTGGGCAAACAGAAGGAGTAAACCAGATACTTGAAGATATACTCCGAGCATGTGTTTTATCATATGGAGCAAAGTGGGAAGATTGCCTGCACTTTGCTAAGTTATCCTACAACAATAGCTATCAGTCGAGCAATCAGATGGCGCCATTTGAGGTGTTGTATGGACGCAAGTGTCGTACTCCCCTCAAATGGTCAGAAACCGACGAAGGGTTGGTCTTTGGACCAGATATCCTCCGCGAGGCAGAATAGCAAGTACAACTCATCCGAGAACGTCTGGAGACCGCCAAATCAAGACAAAAGAGTTGCGCTGGCTCCCACCGCCGAGAAGTGAACTTTTGTGTCGGTGACCATGTCTACCTTTGTGTCACACCTCTCAAAGGAACCAAACGTTTCCAAATCAAAGGAAAGCTGGCACCAAGATACATCGACCCCTTCAAGATCACCGTAATGTGAGGACAAGTTGCCTATCATCTAGAGCTAGCTTCCGAGCTATCAGATGTGCACAACGTCTTTCACGTGTCACAACTCCGGAAGTGTCTTCAAGTACCCGAACGCCCTGACCTCTACAAGGATATCGACCATCAAGCCATTGACCTTCAGCACAACCTCACTTATCGCGAGAGGCCTGTTCGTATTTTGGATGAAGCAGAGCATTGCACCCGGAGCCGCACCATCAAGTACTACAAGGTTCATTGGAGCAACCACACTAAAGCAGAAGCAACCTGGGAGCGTGCAGACTATCTTAGATCTGAGTTCCCTTATTTCTTTAGCTCTTAGCCTAGGAATCTCGGGGACGAGATTCTTGTAAGGGGGTAGGTCTGTCACACCCTGTGTTTGTATCACTTTGTTATGCTTGGATTTACAAAAATTTGGAACCAATTAAAACTTTTGAGTGCATGCTTGTTTGAATTATTGCCTGTCTGATTGTTTTGTTGAGTTTGTTTGGCACTCTTAGGTTCTACCCCTCTACATATTCGTCGTCCTTGATCCAAACTTCTTGCCCAATGGTCATGCCATGTGAATAGTGACCAAAACTATTTTTATCCAAATTTATTTGGACCAAAAATAATTTATTCAAATTAGGTTTTCAAAAACTCCTGAGCTGAGGTTTGCACCGCAAGTCCTCAAATTGGGCGTATCCCTTTCCCCCAAAGGCTTTATTTCAAACCAATCAAATTTATGACTTCCAAAAACCACAAAATATTAATATTAAAGATTAATTTACCATTTATTTAAAATGCTTTTTCTTAAGTTCGGAAATGGTCTATTATAGGAAAAAACTATTTAAATGCTTTCAAAATATTTGAGAAAATTTAGGGAAACTTAGTGGACATATATGTTCCATATATATGAGTTTTAACACATGGACATGTTCAAAATCATGGGCAAACCCCCTAAAAACCCTTTGTGTCCAAATCAAGTCTATGAAATATTTCTATAAGCAATAATCTCAATAAATTCCAAGAAAATTCCAGAAAGTCAACATTGTCATAGATGATGATCTTGCGAAGTTTCATCTCAATCCAAATTGTTTTGATTCATCAAACTATTCCAAAACCCTCCCTATCTAGATTCAAATTTGAACAACTTTACATTGCGAAGTTTGTTCCCTTAACCCTAAACTTTGTGGACATGTTATAATCACCTAATAATTATGCTACACTAAGTGGTGCATCAAGGAGATTAGCCTAGCATGACTAGATCTATAGAAACCAGATTCTGTAGATTTCTAGGGTTTTAAAAAGTTGCATTGTGGGGTTTCTTCAATCAAGCTCAAAGTTGGTGGTCAAGCTTATTTAGAATCACCAATTGACCCTGTCAAATCTTATGGCAAGCAAAGCCCATTTGCTTGCCCTAATCATCATCAAAGACCTTCTGTCAGAATAGTAAAAACGTTGTTTGACCCCCTTCCGCTAATCTCCTTGCCTCCAAAATTTTGCCACAACTTTCTAGTATTGCATTGCGCCTCCAGTAATTTTCTCTGGACAAGACTCAATGGGTAAGTGGGGGTAAAACACACATTTACCTCTCTGGACAGTAAGAACAACAACATTTTCACCTCTCCCCTACTCCATTTCTTCACCTCTGCCTATCCCCTAGCTCTTGCTAGCTCATGGGCATCTATGGAACCTCCAAGACACAAATAGACACGCATGTGCCCATTTTTATGCCAATGACATCCATATTGGCGTGCTGGAGGGCACTACAGTGCGCTTCCGCACTGTAGCCACCCCCATCCCGATGCTCCCGACCACCTCGGGCAAAGGGAGCACACCACCGGCCCCCCTCGACGTTCGCACCTCCCTGCCAGTTGTCTCCCCCTCCTCTCTATCTCTCTCTACAGTAGCCTCCCGCACGCGTGACGCGGCCGCCCCTCTCGGCCATTGCCTGGGCTCGCACGCGTGATGCCCCTCGCCCCCCTTTGCTTGTCCTCGACCCTCCAGAGCATCTCCTGTGGACCCCTAGCCGTGCCTATGCCCTCACCTTAGGTTGCCGCAGCTCAACGGCTCGCGCTCGAGCTCTCCTGCGCGAGCCACCCTCTGTGTCCATCCCCCTATAAAAATGGCCTCCCCCCCGAGCCTCCTCTTCCCTCTGGTATCTCTCTTCTCCACCAAATCGAGCCCCTGCATCCTTAGTTGCCCCCCCGAGGCCCATGCTCAAGTTCAACCGGAGCTCCGCCGCGGAGGCACCACCGTCGATCTACGGGTCCGCCCCCCTCCGGCCCCCATTTCTGTCCCATTCAGCCTCCCTCAGTGCCCTGACCCGTCTCCCTCCTTCTCCCCCTCCGTTTGATGCACAGGGTGACCGGGGCATCCTCCTCCCGAAGCTCCTCCACCGCGGTTTCTTCGTCACCGGCGACCCCTTTCTCTATGGGGCCTCCCTCCACCTCTAGGAGATCGGCGACGCAACCCTGATCCCGTTCCTACATCCACCTACTATCGTTATGCCCCACACCATCGCCGATGAGCATCACCGCCCCCTGTCTAGAGGTGGTAAATGATAGGTGGGACCCCCTATCATCCCCACACCTCTCTCTCTCCCTCTCTCTTGCTGACGCTGGGGCTCGTGCATCAGGTTCAAGCATAGCCACGCGCGCGCCAATAGCTCAGCTGGTCCGGCCTGGCCGGTTGGGCCCAGTACGGCTGGGCATTTGGCCCAAGGAATCATAGCCTTTTTCTTTTTATTTTTCAATAGATTTCCAAAAATCCCACATGACTAAATAAAATCCTATGTCACATATTATTCCACCATAAATCTTAGGATATTCTACAAAATTTAATAGTGTCATTTTTATTATTTGTTAAAACCCTTTTTCCTACTATTTTATTTTAATACCTATTTTAGGCAATTTTAGCCGCTGTTATAATTAGTTTAAAAAACCTTTTTCTCCCAACCTTAGACAAATATTCTTAGTATAGTTTTTAGTATTCATTAGAGTATAGTATTTTAGTAGTAGATTTGTGTGATGCTTATTATTATCGTTATTATCATGCGATAGATTGCATTGTTCACGAGGGAGTTGGAAACGAAGACTTTGAAGCCCCGAAGACTTTGTTGAGCTAGGCAAGGAGTTATTTAACCATGTTAAGAAACCATTTTCATGCATGTCATATAGCACCTTATTGCTTGTTGTTGATCATGTGATGTGGTGACCACTTCGGTGTGATACCTCCATTACTTTTACTGTTGATACTTGCATCGTGCATGACACTACCATCCTTATGAGGGCTATGCTGGTGGGACTAGATAGGATGCTAGTAGATGCTACACAAGTGGGATCGGGATTATTCATGGTGATGGAAGTAAAAGAAATGATTTCAATGACTTTTCGAAAACCCCGTCGGGTGCCACTAATGCCCGAGGAAGATTATGATGAGTTGGGTGACCACTTGAGAATGAAGTGGTGTACCGGAATAAGTGAGTGTGTGTTTTCAAAAACACAGGGATTAAGATTTGTTGACCATCCCAACCTTACATGCACAACCACGATACCCCTTATGGGACGGGGCTCTATTGATTACTTTGGTGGGTACTAGCAAGGAGCCTGCCTTACTAGTGGCGGGAGTGGCGTGGTCACTCTCGATACGGGGTCATGCCGGTATGGACGATCATGCACTGTCCTCATAGGCACCGGGCACACCGTTGGTCCCTGCATGGATGCTACGTGTGATGTACATCATGTGGGCTATGTGGCAATCGAGTGGACTCTTTGTTTAGTATCGCCAGGGGAAAGGCATTGTTTGGGTGCTTACCTCGGGTATGTTAAATACCGTGAGTCATGGATGACACGGAAGTTCCCCGAGTCTTGTGGGTAAAGTGTGCAATGTCTGCAAAGTGTAAAACTATTCGAATAGCCATGTCCACAGTTTGGGACAGTTGGGTGGTGTTGCTTAAGCCACATCTAGATGTTTCCTAAAAATCATGGTGTGTGTGTGTGGATGACACAGAGATGATACTTGTGCTAAGTTCGATGACTTGGCATGATGGTGAACACCAGATGTTCAACCCCCACTTAATGATAACTGATATTGATCACATGAGTACCCGTTAGCAATTGATACATGCTTACTCAGGTTACTTGATCATATCATTGAACTTAAAATCAGCTTTCTGCAAAACTTACCTACTTAGTGCTATATCATGCATTGGTATACCTTGTTCCACAACTTGGGTTGCTTGTGAGTACATTCAAAGTACTCATTGGCTTGCCACTGGTTATTTAATTGGTCAGGCATGGAAGAACAGGAGTATGGTGAAGAGTTCATTGGAGACGAACATGCGAACTAGGACGCTTCCCAGTTAGAATGCCTATAGGTTTAAGGCAGATGGCATGGTTTCACGCTTTCGACCAAGATTTCGGCTTTTTATTATGTTTAAGTGTTTGGCCTTGTGGCCCTATCTATGTAAGACTTGACCTCTATGGTCTTTATTTGTGTAAGACGGTATGTAAGGATGTAAGACTCTTGTTATTCAACTTCTATGTGTTCAGTGAGCATTGATCTCTAAGATCACTGTACACGTGCATTCCATGATCATGACTTATAAGTCGGGGTCCCCACAGTGGGTCTTGGACGACAGTGGCAAATTTGGTGAAGGAGGATCCACTGGGGCCAAAGAGAGCTTGTCAGGCGTCATCCATCGACACGAAAGGGTGAAGAGGAAGTGGAGCTTGCTGGAGACTCCAACACGCCCCCTACCCGGCGCGCCAAATGTCGGATTTCGGGCTCCGCAAAACCGAAGAGTGTTCGAATAGATAGGGGTGTGCAAGGACCCCAAGAGCTTCACCCCTCCTAGCTCACAACCCGGTAGCCTAGTTCGATGAACTCACATTATGATGAGGAAGAAGATGGCACACAAGGATTTACCCAGGTTCGGGCCGCTACAAAACATAAAACCCTACTCCTGCTTCGGTGGATTTCCTCACGAGGTTTGTAGATGAACTAGTATAGTTGCAAGTTGCCTCGTAAGGGTGCTCTGGTGGTCTCTCTTCTTATCTCGTCTCCCCTCTCTTCGGAGCAATCTATCCTCTATCTATAGTGGCCTGGGTCCTCTTCCCTTATCACTATGGCAGGAAGTGATCCCACAATTGCCAAATTCAAAGGGGGATAAGGGGTACATCCCTATCCTGATGAAAGGTGGATTTCGCCTGCAAAGTAGTTGTTGGTGATGTAGTGGTGGGCTTGGCAATGACAGCCATCCTGCAGGGCTCATGGTCTCGGACTTGCTGCACCAGAATGGAAACCATTAGGGTGCTTTGGGAACCTACGTACGTCCCTTCCCCCTTTGCACCAAAGAGGAAATTGTCCTGTATAGCGTGCTGGTGCCTGTTTGGCCCGCCTTGCGTTATCCTTGGCCTCCCGAGGCAAAACGTTGCATAGAGATCACCACCACTCAGGAGGGGGCCTGGGGAGGCCTATTCCCTAGGCGGTCTTGGCGCTGCCTCCCTCGCAAGTCGGGGCTCCTATGAGGGCCGTGTCTTGACTAGGGCCGCGCTGGGCCATGCTTGGCTATCGAAGTGGGCCACACCATCGGTCGCAGTTAGGCAAGTCTGGGTACCCCCGTTCCTAGAACGTGGACATTTGCCTGAAGAGTTTTATCCCAAAACGAAAATCAAGGGGTCCCCATAACAAGCCCAAGCATGTTAGGAGCGCTCAATATGGAACATAACACCGGTACACAAGTAACTAAGGCGGAAAAAGTGGAACAAAACACCAAGAAAAAGGCCAAGCCTTCCACTTTTTACCATGTATGTAGGTGCATTACATTAAATGGCAATAATATTGTGATATCTTAAGATATCCATGTTGTCACATGGAAACAACCTGCACCTGCAACTAACAACACTATAAAAGGGCTGAGCAAGCAGTAACATAGCCAATCAATGCTTTGCTGGGATGTCGAGGGGTTAGAGGCTTTTCATGGCAATGTTGGGAGTCTTGACATACAACTGGTAGGTAACAAGACATAATGATAGAAGCGAGACAACTAGCATGGCAATGATAGTAGTGGTATCTAGGTAAATGTTCATCTTTCCCAAGATCACGGTTGGAAGAAGAACGAATTTTTGAAGTAGACGAATGGACGTAGTCAAACAAATCCTAACACTCGAAATCAATTTCGGAACTCTATCAAGAAGAAGCAATCAGGAAACAAGCGATCAACACATGATGAACACCACAACATATGAATGCGATGATGCGCAAGCAAATATGATGCATGGCTGGTTTAAATATGCAAGGCATGGCATGGGAAGAACAACAAACAACTACTACACATTAAGTGAAGTTCAATATGCAATGAGTTTCATATGGACAAAACTACTCGTTTGAATCATTTAGTTCATTCTCGTTTATGTACTCATCAATATTAAATGTTGTTTAACATGGGTGGTCATGGCATAAGGTGATGATGGAATTAAGCAATTTAAATGGAGAAGGGGACCATACATAAAACCAAATAATAAGTATCCATATTACGAGAAATGTGATTAATGCTGTTTAACTAAATAATCATTTTAAATGTTGTTTACCATGGCAAGAGGTGGAGCACCCACAACTACATCATCTAGGCATTTTAAATGAGGCCAGAAGCAACATATAGCATTTCTGAAACGATCCCATATGCATATTATGAATTTGGACCGGATCTGAACCAGTTAAACAACCAAATAAATGCCACCATGTTATTATACACATTTTTCTAGTCAAGTTACATATATAAAACATTTTAAATGGAGCTATGGTTAATTAGTTATGAAATAAATCATGTTTACATGGCATTTACACAAATTTAAGAAAACAACAAGTTTGAACATTTTAAACATGCATGAAAGTTGGATATTGAGAAACTAGACAAAATTCTAATCATTTTACATATATAAAACATTATCATCTAATGCACGGTTGTGGAGTTATTATATGCATGAAATCTAGGATCTTTTCTGTAATTCTAGAATTCTCTAAAAAAATAGATAAATACACTGGACAGAAAAAACACTACTAGGCCGAATCTGACTAGCCCAACCGTGCTTAGGTGCGAAATTTTGAAAAAAAGTGTGTGAATTAAAAAAATATCATTTTTAGTACCCTGTCGGCCGTTACTGGGCCGATCGGAGGCCAGTCAGCCGACCCTGGGCCAAAAGAGGGTTGTCGGCCCACTCCTGGCCGAGTCGGCCTGCCCCTGGCCGAGGGCCCACCCGTCGGCCTCATGCCAGCTGAAAGGTGCCCAGATAAGGCACCGTCGGCCAGCTCCCTTCTTCCTCCTTTCTCTCCTGTTTTTCCCTAGTTCTAGGCCGAAATCCCCCCCCCTTGATCTCCCATTCCCTCCACTCATTTGTCGTTTCAATCTGATGAATTGATAGATCGTGTGTTTCTCCCCCGCCCTACGGTTTTATTTTTTGCAACGGTGTACTGGTTTGTTCGTTTGGAGGAGAAGATGGTGTGGTGGTGGAGCTTGCAATGGTGAGAAGGTGGAGTGGTGGAGAGGAAGAAGAAGGTGGAGAGGAAAAAGGAGTGCACTCATGCGTCGAAGGTATAAATTTTTCCTGTTATTTTCGGTTATTTTTTGTTATTTTTGTAATGTACGTACAATTAGTTTATGTTAATTTTAGTAGCGTAGTTATTTTAGGTTACTTGTGTTAGTGTAGTGATTTTATTTTAGTCATATTAGTGTAGTTTTAGTTAGTGTAGTCATATTAGTATGGGGGTTTAGTTAGTTTAGTCATAGTAGTGTCGGTTATTTTTTGTGTCTATATATTCGTTAAAATGTACGTTTTTGTAGGTACATTACAGTGTACGTTTTATTTTAGTGTAGGTTTTTTTAGGTACATTTTATTTTAGTGTCGATATATTCGTTGCGAATAATGCGAAGCTGGCGTTGTCTGACAGGTTAAAATGTCTGAATCCGTAAATCTGACTGTGTATTACGGCCCTGATACTATTCGATATAATGAGTTGGGGGTTGATCTTAGCGAGTTTAAAACAGGCGAGATGGCACTTTCAGACCCGGACAGACTGGACATTAGGCAGTTGAAGCATTGGTTGACTGCTAGTTTTGGCCTCGATCCCGAACTTTGTTCCGTCAGTATTCATGCCTTGTGGACCAAATCTTGTAAAAATGTCAAGTGGCATTTGATTCCGATAGATAGGAGCCAACATTGGTTGTCTCTGTTAAGTCGTTGCAGAGACCGAAGAATCCATCCTTATGCCCTAGTGCAACCCGTGGCGAAGGAGGAGAACATCGTACCGCCAACCATGGGGTATGATCTAGGCCAGAGTAGTCAAGTGGCTAATGAGATTTATGTATCCAGGTCACAACCACCGGATGCGAATGCTACCCAAGCCGACAATGAGTCAGATTATGTTAGTCGTCATGTTGTTGGTCAGAGTATTCAGTCGGTAGTATTAGTTGCCTCTGGTGTTGCTGATGGGGACGAGGAAGGCGAGGAAATGCAGAGGGTGATGGAGGAAGAGGAGGAGGATGGGATTGTAGAGGAACTTCATTCTGAAAATTCCGAGGAGGAGGAGGAGGTACCAATTCCTGCTACATGGGAGGAGGACGTATCCGCTGGCTTTACTGTCAACGATGGCCATGAGACTCCATGGCAATATAATGTGAACCAAGTCCATATCGGGGCTATGTTTGACACAAATAAGAAAATGAAGTATGCGGTGATAAAGTGGGCTATGTCTACCCAGAGGGTTTTCCGGACAAACATATCTAGTCCAACGAAATATACCGTCAAGTGTGTTGAATCAGGTTGTCTTGCGAAGGTGCACGCCCATGTACCAAAGTATCACATCCACTGGGTTGTGACAAATGTTGTACCGCATAATTGTGTTAGGAAAAACATGTTGGCTCATCATCCAAACCTTACTTCAACTCTCATAGCGCAACTCATGTATACTGAGATAGTGACGAAGAAAGTTATGGAAGCAAAGCACATCTAGACAGCAGTGAAGGTCAGATGGAAGTATGACATTCCATATGGGAAGGCTTGGAGAGCTAAGCAGAAGGCTATGGAGGAGAGGTTTGGGACGTTCTTCGACTCCTGTGATAATGTTGTGTGTCTCCTTGACATACTGAAGGAGAGGAATCCTGGCACTTATGTTAACATTCAGCACACGAGGTTGGAAAGCATACCGGATTACAAGGTGTTGAAACGAGTATTCTTCTCTTTCGGTATGTGCATTGAAGCTTCCAGGCATTGTCCTCCTATGATGATTGTGGATGGTACATTCCTGACAGGTCAGTACAAAGGGCAAATCCTGACTGCTATTGGTGTGGACGGGAACAACCAAGTCACCCCAGTAGCCATGGCATTTATGGAGCGTGAGAACTTTTCGAGCTACGTATGGTTCTTCCATCAAATTAAAATTGCGATCGCGAAGGACCGATCAAATGTGTGTCTCATTCATGACAGACATCCCGGTAAATTGAAGGCCGTCAAGACACTGAGTAATCCAACTGCTGACGAGCCAACACCTTGGAAGGACTTGCAAAGCCGGTGGTGCATGCGCCATCTGGGTGCTAATTTTTTCTCATAGTTCAAGAACAAACAGTTGATGAACTTGTTCAAGAAGTTATGCAAGCAGAACCAGCGACGCAAATACGATTTTATTTGGTCCAAACTAGATGAGTTCACTAAGAAGCAGGTCATTGCTAGGAACAAAATGGAAAAAGACCAGGTTAAATTAACAGCACTCATTGCGGAGATGGAGGGGCCAGTTGGTCTTTGTGACTTGCCAGCAATTGACCCTCCTAATACGAAGAGAAAGAAGGGCAGGGCAATAAAGAATGTTTCTAAGTGGATAGATAAAGAGCCTCAAGTGAATTGGTCTTGGCTGCATGACACCCATGGAGCTAGGTATGGCCACATGACAACCAATCTTGCAGAGATCTATAACTTTGTTCTCAGAGGGAATAGAGCATTGCCACTGACAGCTATTGTGGAGGGTCTATTCCATGGCACTATGAGGTATTTCAGAGAAAGGCATGAGTTAGCAAGGAAGCATATTGTAGATAATCAGAACACTCCTTACTGCAGCCATGTCATGGAGTACATGGCTGAGAAGATAAAGAAAGCAAACAAGCACAACGTCACACTCAAAGGTAATCAGGAAAGGAGGTATGAGGTTCAGCTTCCTACTGATGGTTTTGGTTCTGGAAATGAGGTGAAGATGCATGAGGTTACAATCGGAGCTGAATTTTATCCAACTTGTGAGTGTACATGCAACAAGCCTCAGTTGTTGCACCTGCCTTGCTCACATGTGATGGCTGCTTGTGGCCAGATTCAGTTGGACACTATCTCCTTCGTGTCTCTGTACTATTCAAAAGAGGCACTCTCAATGTCTGGACAGGTGAGATGACAGGGTTTAGAGTCATCGGCAATTTCAACAAGGTAAACGATGGTGATAGAGTATACATCCCGGATCCTGCACTACGGTGCACTAGCAGGGGTAGGCGTAAGGTAAAGTGCATACGAAACGATATGGACCAATCTGAAGCTGGTGGAGCAACCAGACAATGTTTGCTCTACGCGACTTATGGGCATAGGATGAAATATTGCCCCGACCTGAAGAAAGACGGTGCTTCCACATCGACGAGCGCTTCCACATCAACCACTGCAGCAACAATTGCAAGAGGTGGTCTTGGTAGTCGTGGTGGACGAGGCTCTCGAGGCCGAAGGGGCGGACGAGGAATAAATAACTCTGAAGCTGCATAATATGTCGGACTATGTTTCTATTTGTAATAAGTCAGACTAATTTTTTATTTGTAATATGTGTGCACTATGTTTTTATTTGTACTCTCGTGCTCTGCTTTCTCCTCTGCTACCGCCTTCTCGCGGCGCTCCTCCAAGTCCAAACTTGCCCATGCACAACGACTTCTTTCACGAATTTCAGTCACCGCCCAGTCCGGCATTTTCATGTCTATCCAACGATAATACTGGCACAGGGGCGAAGGATACTACAAAATAAACAGAAATATGAAAATCAAATAAACAACAATACGAACAACGTGTTTAATCTGTGTGACTAAAACATACCGGAGGCGTGATGTACGGTGAAGGACCAACAGGTGGATCTTCCTCATAATTAGCGCACATGAAAAACTTCATGCCCAACAAATCTGGAAAATCCGTCACCTCCTTCACCTTGCAAACATCCCCGCACCAACAATGAACTGCTTCCACCCCCCGAGACAACTTCACACTCTTCCATTTGCTAGGCCTAATGCTTTGATTAGAACAAGGCAAACTCATAATGACTACCGCACTGGTTTTTTCAGGTACTGGTTGCCGATGGAGGAAGGCACATACAATGCCTCCTTTATAGGCAGATGACAACCGCAATGGCGGGAAATCGGGCGGGGGAGAATGGCAGGAGAGAATGGCGGGACAAAATGGCAGGAGAGAATGTTGGGAGTGAATGGCGGGAAAGATAATGGTGGGACACAGGTCACGGCACAGTATGGCGGAAAATATAAACGGGAATAGTACGGATAGCTAAAATTAAGATACATCTTGCCAAAGTTAAGATACAACTTGCTGAAACTAAGATACAACTTGCAGAAATTAAGATACAACTTGCTTAAATTGGAGTTACAGGAATATAAATCTACTGAGTCCAATGTGGATATATTCCTTTTCCATCTTCAGCTTCTTCTCCAACCTAGGCTGCACGATCCCTTTATTTCATTATCACTGTGGTAGATAGCTAAAAACAACAGCAAGCTCCTGTTCACTCTGTTTGAATGTTACGAGCACCAAATTGTTGATTTCCATAGACGATGCTAGCAGAAAGTTACCAAAACCTTCCTTCTTCAACACCATTTGATCGCCCAAGCTAATGAAGTAGGAACAAGGAATGCTCACAAATATATCATCATCTTCTGTATCCAAAGTAATTTCAAGAAGTAAAGAACCAGTCCTAGGAATAGCCACAAATTCCATCAAACTCCTCACAACCATGGTAGAAATAACCTGACAAAAACAGGCAAGTTATATGATCCATCCTATGAACCAGCAAAGAACAAGCAAATAATAAAAACTAGAGGCCAAAGCTTACCATATGTTGGGAAATAACATTCATGCGATCCATCCTATGAACAAAAGGAGTACACAGTATGTAGTTGTCATCAAAGAGCTAGAGCGACATGACATACATTTGATGATAATTCTGAGTGACACCACGACTATAAAAATAGCTGTCAACAAGTTCCCTCCGAGTTTCACTTAGATCCTCAAGAGCTACAAAAAAATGATTTCAATAACTGAGAGGAACCGCAAAACGTATAAGGTGAATCATCTTCTGATAATCAGTCAAACAAATATCTTACCAACATGGGGTAAAGGAAACAACATAACACCATCCTGATGGAATTCGACACTAATATAAGTTCCATAGTGCTCAAGCATAATAGTCATCATGTCACTGTGGTGGAGACCATAATCATTCACGAGTTCCTCCCACGAAGAACCATGGAATTTACTGCTCATCCTACCATGTGTAAATATAACATGGTATAAGTTACTCTCACTGTTGTGCAGAGCAAGATCAATATCTGTGTCACCTCTCCGAATAGCTAAAGCTCTGCACTCCTCAATGTACCGAGCAAGATGTGATCTAACACTGCACGGAACATACTATAACAAAAATGGAAGCAAGGATCATAAACTTATAAACAAAGGCATTCGAATATGCCACAGTTAGATAATCAAGACATAAATGATCCAGCACCACAGTAAATATAGACGCACCGGAATCAACGGCAGCACAAGGGCAACCTGGAGCTCGGCAAAATGGGCAAGGCATTACCTGCAGACGGACGATGACAAATATGAACTAAATCCACTACTGACTTGACAGTTCTCATTCGACTGAGTTGGAAGCAAAAAAAATAGGACGCCGGTGGAGAACGCCCTAATCTATTGTTTACGTGGGTAGGATAACAAAATGGGTGGTCCAGCGAGGAGATCGGCGAGGAGGTGGAACCACCGGAGAGCAACGGGAGTGAGAGGGGAAGAGGGGAAGGCTAGTAGACGGGAGAGGGTGAAACGAGTGGTCAAAGGAGGAAGAAAAGAGGGATTAACCTTATCCAGGGGCCCATCGGCCTCCCACTGGCCGATAGGTGCATTTCGGCCTACACCTGGCCGATAGGCCTCTCCCCTGGCCCCTGATTGGCCGACAGGGGCTCTTCGGCCTACAGGTGGCCGACTGGTCACTAGTCGTCCTAGTGGTGGTCGACAGGTCCCTGTTTGGTCTGCTACTAGCGGACAGCGTACTAGTTTTGATATTTTTTCAACTCAGACACCTGTTTTCAAAATTGCTATAAGATTCGTACTAGTTCTGAAAAAAATTCCACTTGCATTCTTCCCCCTTGGACAAGCAGAGGCAACGACGGCACTGTCCATAGCGACCAACAAGAGGCATGGGGCGACGTGTGAAATAGCGAAACGGACCAAATCCAGACGAGGGGAGGCCTTAGGAGGTTAATGACATTCCATAACCGGTGGTCGAGCTCCATGGCATCATGGTGGCGATGTTGAAGGCCCAGACGGCTGCTGCCCTGGTGGGTTCCTGTAGGGCGTCATCCATAGGGATCAAAGAAATAGCAAGGGGATGGGTAGAAAAGGAGGAGCAAGGTGACGGATCTGATGCGGCTTGGGGACACAAGAGGCGACGACAGGTTGGTTCCGGCGAACACGGCGGAGCTCGGTGACGAGAAGAGAAGCTCAAGAACGAGATCTTTCCCGCGGGCGCTAAGCTGCGGGCAAGTGGAGCGAGGAGGAAGGCTTGGGGATCTTGCCTACTCGAGGTCACCGGCGTCAACTGGTGCTTCGGGAAGTGGGTGGTGGCGCAACAGGTGGGGATGAAGGGAGGTCCTCATACACGAAGCTCGCGCTCGGGAGGTTGTGTCTGGTTGCAGTTGCGGGGCACCGGGAGGTTTCTTGGCTGTTGGATCTTGCGATCTGATGGTCGAGATCGAAGGATGGGGCTGGATAAGAGGGGAGATGGGGATTGGGTAGGCACGCAGGTTGAGGAGCGAACAGGAGGAGGTGGGACGGGACAGAATGCCCAGGTTCTAGGGTTTGGACATAAATGGCTAGGGGTGTCACTTCTACTTATAGTTGTTAGATTCGGGTAGGGGTTATTTGGTACCTTCGATTGTGATCGGACGGTGTGGAACAAAGAGGGTTAACGTGGCTAGTTTTGTGTCACACCATGTGTTTTGTCTCATGACTAAGTTAACATGGTTTAAAAATTAGGGCCAATTAAAACTTTTTGAGTGCATTTGAATGCTTGACTGTGTGTTATTTGCTTGCTTGTTTTATTGTTTGTTGATGCTCTATAATTCATAAAACATCCTCTTATCTTCAAGAACTCTTTTCCTGGATCCCAACTTTTGTCCAATGATCATGCCATGTGAATAGGACTTAATTTTTTTACAAAATATTATTTTTGCCAAAAAGCATTTATTTAAATTAGGGTTTCAAAAACCCCTGATTTGAGATGTGCGCTTCAAGTCCCCAAATTTGGTGGATATTTTTTTCCCAAATGCCTTATTTGAAACCTACTATATAAGACTTCCCAAGACCACCAAATATTAATTTTAAAGATTATTTTACTATTTTATTTAAGGGGGCTGCTACGCGTCCACCGACTGATCTTTTAAAAAGATCAGCCGGGTCGCGAGCCGTCAGATCCGGTGTCATTGAGCGGCTGAGCGGTGTTTTTAAGTTTTGTAACAGAGGTAATGTCATAGAAACATTTGCATCAGAGGTCGTGCCGTAGAAATCTTCGCAACTTGCAAAGAAAATTGCAACATAGGTCAGGTTGCAAAAATTTTCTTCTTCTTTTTACAACATAGGTACTATTGCGGAAGAAGCTTTTGCAACAAAGGTCATGTTGCAGAAGACATTTGCAACATAAGTCGGGTTACCGAACTATTTTTGCAAGATAAGTACTATTGTGGAAGAAGCTTTTGCAACAAAGGTAAGGTTGGAGAAAACTTTTGCAACATAGGTCGGTTTGCATAAAAAATTTCTTCGTCTTTTGCAACATAGGTACTGTTGTCGAAGAAATTTTTACAACAAATATAACGTTGTAGAAAACTTTTGCAACATAGGTACTGTTATAGAATTTTTTTCTTTGTCCTTTTACAATATAGATATTGTTATGAAAGAAATTTTTGCTACAAAGGGTGGGCAAGAGGGGTGGAGGCCCGCGATGGGGAGGGCTTGCTCACCGGTGGCAGCAGCAATGCAGCTACTAGCGCCTCGTCTAGATGAATATGAGATGTGTGGAGACTGGAGAACGACCGGACCTAGTGGTAGTTTCAGGAAGGTGCAAGGCTGAAGGCCCACATGGCACCTATCATGCACACGATAAGGTCGTCGAACATTTCAACTGAAAAGTTACTACTCTAGTCTAAACACATGTCCAGCTATAAAAAATGTGACGAGTCTCATCGTATAGCGCAGCGCCTGACGGATGTATGCGTAAGATCGGTCGGTTGTTCGGAAGCTTTTTCCTTTATTTAAAGGCTTTTTCTTAAGGCCAGAAATGGTCTTTTATAGGGAAAAATTATTTAAGTGATTTAAAAAATAATTGAAAAAATTTAGGAAAATTTAGTGGACATATATTGTCCATATATAAGAGTTTCAACACATGGTCATGTTCAAAATATTGGACAAAACCCTTCAAAACCATTTCTGTCTATTTGAAGCATTTGAAATATTTCTATAAGAAATATTCTCAAATAAATCGAGGAAAATTCTAGCATTTCACATACGACATATGTGATCCTCTTGCCAAGTTTCATATAAATCCCAATTGTTTTGGTTCACCAAAATATCCCAAAATCCTCTATTTCCAGATCCAAATGTGAGCAACACTACATTGCCAAGTGTCTCCTCTTGATCTCGAACTTTGTGGACATGTTTTAATCATCCAATAATGCATCCACACGAAGTGGTGCATCAAGGAGAACAGGTTTACTTGTCCAAATCACCCCAAACCCCTTCGTGCTGATTTCAAAAATTGGGAATGTTTGCATTGCCAAGTTTCCCCTTTGGGTCCCAAACTTTTTGGGTATTCTCTAGTAACCAAATAATGCGAGCACATCAAGTGGTGCATCAAGGAGAATGGATTTTCTTAGCTAAATCTAAACAAATCCATTTCTCCCCATTTCTGGGGTTTATAATGTTTGCATTAGCAACTTACATCAAATGAGCCCAAAATTGGTGGTCTATCTCATTGTTACCCACCATTTGATCCTGTTAAGTCTCATGTCAATCAAAGCAACTTGGATGTTCCGAAACTCCATCAAACACCTTCTGGTGTATTCTAGTATTCACTAATTTGACCACTTATACTCTTCTCCTTGAGCTCAAAATTTTACCAGAGCTCTTTGTAGTAACCTTCTACCACCAGTAAAAACCTCATGGTAGTAGAGCAATTACTAGTGGGGTAAAACTCCCATTTTCAGCTTTGGACAACACTGGCAGGAGCTCTCTCTCTACTCTTCTCTTTTTCTAGTCGAATCCCAGGGCATCCAAGGCCAATAGGGCCTTGTTTATTGTTGGGGAACGTTGCATGGGAAACAAAAAAATTCCTACGCACATGCAGATCTATCCATGGTGATGAGCATCTACGAGAGGGAGAGTGGATCTACGTACCCTTGTAGATTGCTAAGCAGGAAGCGTTAAGAAACGCGGTTGGTGTAGTCGAACGTCTTCGCGATCCAAATGACCGAGGGTCCCGCGATCTCATCACGATCCGTCCCGCGATCCAATCACGATCCGTCCCGTGAACTCATCACGATCCGTCCCGCGAACTCATCACGATCCATATCGCGATCTTGATCATGATCCGTCCCGCGAACTCATCACGATCCGTCCCACGAACTCATCACGATCCATCTCGCGATCTTGATCACGATCCTTCCGATCTAGCGCCGAACGGACGGCACCTCCACGTTCAGCACACGTTCAGCACCGTCTTGATCCAGCAAGAGGAAGTGGAGAGGATGAAGAGTTCACCGGCAGCGTGACGGCGCTCCGGCGATGGTGGTGGAGCAATTCCGGCAGGGCTTCGCCGGAGCACTGCGGCAATCCGATCTAGAGGAGCACCAGTGGAATGGGTAGCACGTGGCCAGAAAATCCCATGTAAAACACCCAATACCACCAGTATATATAAGAGGGAGGGAGGAGGAGGGCTGGCGCACCAAGGCTGCCCTTGCGCAAGGAGGAGAGGAGGAATCTTCCTCCAATCCTAGTAGGACTAGGATTCCTCCTTTCCTATTTGGAATCTCTTTCCACCTTGCGTTTTTTTCTTTCTCTTTCAACTCCAGCTGCATGGGCCTCTTAGAGGACTTACACCAGCCCACTAAGGGCTGGTTTCCACCATCCCACAGCCCATGTAACCTCTTGGGTCGAAATACCTCTCTCGATGGTCCCCGGTACACTACCGGCACTCCGGTACACTACCGATGAGCCCGAAACTTTTCCGGCGACCAAAATAGGACTTTCTATATATGAATCTTTACCTCCGGAGCATTTCGGAGCTCCTCGTGACTTCCGGGATCTCATCCGAGACTCGGAACAACCTTCGGTCACCACCATGCATAACTCTATACTACTGAAACGTTACCGAACCTAAAGTGTGCAGACCCTGCGGGTTCTAGAACTATGTAGACATGACTGAGACACCTCTAGGGTTAATAACCAATAGCGGGACCTGGATGCCCATATTGGTTCCTACATATTCTACGAAGATCTTTATCAGTCGAACCTCTATATCAATGATTCAGTTAATCCCGTATGATGTTCCCTTTGTTCTTCGGTATGTTACTTGCCCGAGATTCGATCGTCGGTATCTCCATACCTAGTTCAACCTCGTTACAGGAAAGTCTCTTTACTCGATCCGTAATAGAAGATCCCATGACTAACACTTAGTTACATCGCTTGCAACATTTGTTGTGATGTTGTATTACCGACTGACTCCTGAGATACCTCTCCGTCACACGGAGTAATAAATCCCAATCTTGATCCATGCCAACTCAATAGACACCCTCGGAGATACCTGCAGCGTACCTTTATAGTCACCCAGTTATGTTGTGACGTTTGATACACACGAGGCACTCCTCCGGTGTCAGTGAGTTGCATGATCTCATGGTCATAGGAACATATACTTGACATGCAGAAAACAGTAGCAATAAACTGACACGATCATATGCTACGTTTGTAGTTTGGGTCTTGTCCATCAGACCATTCTCCTAATGATGTGATCCCGTTTATCAAATCACATATCATGTCCATGGCTAGGAAACCTTAACCAGATCAATGAGCTAGTCTATTAGAGGCATACCAGGGACATGGTGTTGTCTATGTATCCATACATGTATCTGAGTTTCCGATCAACACAATTTATAGCATGGATAATAAACGATTATCATGAACAAGGAAATATGATAATGACTAATTTATTATTGCCTCTAGGGCATATTTCCAATAGTCTCCCACTTGCACTAGAGTCAATAATCTAGTTCCCATCACCATGTGATTCGCATTGTTATGAATCTAACACCCAATGAGTTTTGGGGCTCGATCATGATTTTCATGTGAGAGAGGTCATATAGTCAACGGGTCTGCGACATTTAGATCCCTGTGTACTTTGCAAATCTCTATGTCAAACTGTAAACACTGCTACCACACTCCACTTGGTACTATTCCAAATGGCTGCTCCATTATACGTATCCAAATTGCTACTATGAGTCATCCTGATTGGTGTTAAAGCTTGCATCGACGTGAATCTTTACGACGAACTCTTTATCACCTCCATAATCGAGAAACATATCCTTAGACTTTTAGTTACTAAGGATAATCTTGACCACTGTTCAGTGATCCACTCCTGGATCACTCTTGTACCCCTTGACGGACTCATGGCAAGGCACACACACAGGTGCAGTACACATCATGGCATACTATACGAAGCCTATGGCTAAGGCACAGGGGACGACATTCGTCCTTTCTCTTTCTTCTGCCGTTGTCAAGCTTTGAGTCTTACTCAACTTCACACCTTACAAAGCAGGCGAGAACACTTCTCTCTAACTAGTCCATTTTGAGCTCTTTCAAAATCTTGTCAAGGTATGTACTCATTGATAGTCTTATCAAACATCGTGATCTATCTTTATAGATCTTGATGCTCAACAATTAGGTAGTTTTATCCAGGTCTTCCTTTGAAAAACACTTTTCAAACAACCGTTTATGCTCTCCAGAAATTCTACATCATTTCTGAATAGCAATATGTCATCCACATATACTTATCAGAAACTATATAGTGCTCACACTCCCTTTATTGCAAATACAAGTTTCTCGTAAACTTTGTATAGACTCAAAAACTTTGATCACCTCATCAAAGTGTGTATTCCAACTCTGAGATGCTTGCTTCAGTTCATAGAAGAATCATTGAAGCTTGCACACCTTTTAGCATCCTTAGGACTGACAAAACCTTCTAGTTGTATCACATACAACCTTTCCTCAAGTAAACCGTTAAGGAAACGATGTTTTGATATCCATCTGCCAGATTTCATAATTGAAAGTGCAGCAACCGCTAATATAGTTTCAACAGACTTTAGCATCACTACGAGTGAGAAAGTCTCATCGCAGTCAACTCCTTGAACTTGTCGTAAACTTATTTTCAACAAGTCGAGCTTTACAAAGGGTGACATTTACCATCAGCGGCTGTCTTCTTTTTAAAGATCCATTTGTACTTAACAACCTGCCGCCCAACGAGCAAGTCCACCAAAGTCTATACTTGGTTTCCATACATGGATCCTTTCTATAATTTCATGGCCTCTAACCATTTGTTGGTTTTCAGTCCCATCATCGCTTCTCCATTGTTCGTAGGTTCATTGTTGTCCAACAACATGACCTCCAAGACAGGGTTGTCGTATCGCTCAGGAGCAGTACACGTCCTTGTCGACCTACGAAGTTTGATAGTAACTTGATCCGAAGTTTCATGATCATCATCATTAATGTCCTCTTCAACTAACGTAGGCTTCACAGAAACAACTTCCTGCACTGCGCTACTCTCTGATTGAAACAGAGGTTCGATAACCTCATCAAGTTCTATCTTCCTCTCACTCAATTCTTTCAAGAGAAACTTTTCCTCGAGAAAGGACCCAGTTTAAGCAATAAACATTTGATGCTTGTATCTAAGATAGAAGGTTCACCCAACTGTTCTTAGGGTATTCTTGAAGATGCA
Organism: Hordeum marinum; assembly: GCA_022496015.1. Lineage (NCBI taxonomy): Eukaryota > Viridiplantae > Streptophyta > Magnoliopsida > Poales > Poaceae > Hordeum > Hordeum marinum. The sequence goes on from CM039677.1 coordinate 195,178,600, forward strand.
TTTGTCTGCTTTGGGTTCGAGCTCATTAGGTGAAAACATTTTCCACACAAGCGTCGCAGCCCCAAACATTAAGAAATGATAGCTTAGGTTTCTATCAAACCATAATTCACATGGTGTCATCTCAACGGATTTAGATGGTGCCCTATTTAAAGTGAATGTAGTTGTATCTAATGCATAACCCCAACATTATAGTAACCAAACAATAATAGACATCATAGCACGCACCATATCCAATAGAGCACGACTATGATGTTCGGACACACCATCACACTATGGTGTTCCAGGTGGCGTGAGTTGTGAAACAACTTTCACATTGTCCAAAGTTGTATGCCAAACTCATAACTCAGATATTCACCTCCACGATCATTTCGCAAACATTTTATCTTCTTGTCACGATGATCTTAAACTTCACTGGGAATTTTCTTGAACCTTTCAAACGATTCATACTTGTGTTTCATTAAGTAAATATACACTATATGTACTCAAATCATCAGTGAAGGTAAGAAAATAACGATATCCACCGCATGCTACAAGACTCGGTGGATTGCATACATCAACATGTATCATTTCCAATAAATCACTTGCCCGCTTCATCAAAACAGAAAACGGGGTCCTTAGTCATCTTGACAAAGAGGCATGGTTCGCATGCCTCAACTGATTCGAAATCGAATGAGTCCAAAGATCCATCAGCATGGAGTTTCTTCATGCGTTTTATACCAATATGACATTTAGCGGCAGTGCCACAACCATGTGCTACTATTATTATTAACTTTGTATCTTTTTGGCATCAATGTTATGAACATGTGTATTACTGCGATCAAGTCTCAACAAACCATTCTTGCTGGGTGCATGACCTTTGAAGGTATTATTCATGTAAACAGAATAACCATTATTCTCTAACTTAAATGAATAACCGTGTTGCAATGAACATGATCTAATCACGTTCATGCTCAACGCAAAAACACCAAATAACATTTATTCAAGTTTGTCACTAATCTCGAAGGTAGAGAGAACGTGCGATGTTGATCACATCAACCTTGGAAACATTTCCAACACACATCGTCACCTCACCGGTATCCAATACCCAGGTGCTACTAGGAGTACTAGCAAGGTACACATCAATAACACGTATATCAAATACACTTATGTTGACTTTGCCAGCCTTCTTATCTACCAAATATCTAGGGTTGTTCCGCTTCAGCGACCGTTCTCCTCATAATCGAAGCACGTTGTCTCGGGTTTGGGTTAGACTTTGGGTTGCTTCACTGGAGGTGCAACTGACTTGCTATCCATGAAGTTTCCCTCCTTGCTCTTGCCCTTCTCGAAACTAGTGGTTTTGACTAACCATCAACACTTTGACGCTCCTTCTAGATTTCTACCTTCGTGGTGTCAAACATCGTGAATAGCTCAGGGATCATTATTTCTATCCCTGGCGTTTTATAGGTCATCACCAAGTTCTAGTAGCTTTAGTGACAGTGACTTGGAGAACTATTTCAATCACTATCTTATCTGGAAGATCAACTCCCACTCGATTCAAGCGATTGTAGCACCCAGACAATCTGAGCACATGCTTAAGGATTGAGCTATTCTCTTTCATATTACAGGCAAAGAATCTTGTTGAAGATCTCATATCTCGCAACACGGGCATGAGCCTGAGATCCTAATTTCAGCTCTTAGAACATCTCATATGTTCTGTGACGCACAAAATGTTTCGTAGCCTCAATTCTAAGTCGTAATGCATGACGCACTAAACTATCAAGTAGTCATCAAAACGTGCCTTTCATATGTTCACAACATCTACAGACAACTCTAGACGGGTTGGCGCACCGAGCGGTGCATTAAGGACATAAGCCTTCTATGCAGCAACGAGGACGATCGTTAGATCATGGACGCAGTCCGCAATATTGCTACCATCATATTTCAACTCTATTTCTCTAGGAACATATAAAAATTCAAGGGAGCTACAGCGTGAGCTAGTAATCTACAACATAATTTTGCAAAGTCACTACTCACTATGTTCATGATAATGAGTTCAGTTAATCATATTACTTAAGAACTCCCACTCAAATTGACATCCCTCCAGTCATTCGAGTGATCCATGATCCAAATTCACCAACTCAAGTCCGATCATCACGTGAGTTGAGGTGGTTTCAATGGTGAACATCATTATGTTGATCATATCTACTATATGACTCATGTTCGACCTTTCGATCTCTTGTGTTCGGAGGCCATGTCTGTACATGCTAGGCTCGTCAAGTTTAACCCGAGTGTTCTGCACGTGCAACACTGGCTTGCACCCGTTGTATGTGAACGTAGAGTCTATGACACCCGATCATCACGTGGTGTCTCAACATGACAAACTTTCGCAACAGTGCACACTCGGGGAGAACACAATTTATCTTCAAATTAAGTGAGGGATCACCTTATAATGCTACCTTCGTCCTAAGAAAAAAAGGGTGCATAAAGATTAACATCACATGCAAACCATAAGTGACATGATATGGCCATGAACTTGTGCTTTTGATCTCCATCTTGAAAGCACCGGCATGATCTCCATCTTCACCGGCAAGACACCATGATCTCCATCATCTTGATCTCCATCAACGTGTTGCCATCGGGGTTGTCGCGCCCAACATGCTTCTACTACTATTGCTACTGTTTAGAGATAAAGTAAAGCATTACATAGCGCTTAATGATTGACATGCAGGTCATACAATAATTAAAGACAACCCTATGGCTCCTGCCGGTTGCCTTACTCATCGACATGCAAGTCATGATAATCTATACATCACATGATCATCTCATACATCACATATATCACATCATGTAATTGGCCATATCACATCACAACACACCCTGCAAAAACAAGTTAGATGTCCTCTAATTGTTGTTACATGTTTTAAGTGGCTGCTACGGGTATCTAGCAAGAACAAATCTCATCTACGCAAAAACCACAACTGTGATATACTAGTTGCTTTTCAACCTTCTCAAGGACCGCCTTTGTCGAATCCGATCCAACTAAAGTGAGAGAAACTGGCAACCGCAAGTCATCTATGCAACAAGTTGCGCTCGAGGGAACCGGTCTCTCGTAAGCGTACGAGTAATGTTGGTCCGGGCCGCTTCATCTCACTATACTGTTGAACCAAAACCTGACCAAGGGAGGAAGCACTATAAGCATCAACGCCCACAAACGCTTTGTGTTCTACTCGAGATCTCATCTACACATATACCTAGCTCATGATGCCACTGTTGGGGAACGTTGCATGGGAAACAAAAAAATTCCTACACACATGCAGATCTATACGTGGTGATGAGCATCTATGAGAGAGAGAGTGGATCTACGTACCCTTGTAGATCACTAAGCGGGAAGCATTAAGAAACGCGGTTGGTGTAGTCGAACGTCTTCACGATCCAAATCGCCGACGCCCGACGATCTCATCATGATCCGTCCTGCGATCCAATCACGATCCGTCCTGTGAACCCATCACGATCCGTCCCACAAATTCATCATTATCCATCTCATGATCTTGATCCCGATCCGTCCCACGAACTCATCACGATCCGTCCCGTGAACTCATCACGATCCATCTCGCGATCTTGATCACGGTCCTTCCGATCTCGCGCCGACAGGATGGCACCTCCGCGTTCAGCACACGTGCAGCACGATGATGATCTCTACCATCTTGATCCAGCAAGAGGAAGTGGAGAGGAGGAAGAGTTCACCAGCAGCATGACGACGCTCTAGTGATGGTGGTGGAGCAATTCCGGTAGGGCTTCGCCTAAGCACTGCGGAAATCCGATCTAGAGGAGCACCGGTGGAACGGGTAGCACGTGGCCGTAAAATCTCATGCAAAACACCCAATACCACCAGTATATATAAGATGGAGGGAGGAGGACGGCTGGCGCACCAAGTATGCCCTTTTGCAAGGAGGAGAGGAGGAATCCACCTGCAATCCTAGTAGGACTAGGATTCCTCCTTTCCTACTTGGAATCTCTTTCCACCTTGCATTTTTTTTCTTTCTCTTTCAACTCCAGCCAGATGGGCCTCTTAGAGGACTTCCACCAGCCCACTAAGGCCTGGTTTCCACCCTTCCACAGCCCATGTAGCCTCTTGGGTCGAAATACCTCTCCCGATGGTCCCCCGGTACACTACCGGCACTCCCGGTACACTACGGATGAGCCCGAAACTTTTCCGGCGACCAAAATAGGACTTCCTATATATGAATCTTTACCTCTGGACCATTCCGGAGCTCCTCATGACATCCGAGATCTCATCCAGGACTCCTAACAACCTTCGGTTACCACCATGCATAACTCTATAGTACCGAAACGGCACAGAACCTTAAGTGTGCAGACCCTGTGGGTTCGAGAACTATGTAGACATGACCGAGACACCTCTACATTCAATAACCAATAGCGGGACCTGGATGCCCATATTGGTTCCTACATATTCTATGAAGATCTTTATCGATCGAACCTCTATGTCAAGGATTCAGTTAATCCCGTATGATGTTCCCTTTGTTCTTCGGTATGTTACTTGCCCGAGATTCGATCGTCGGTATCTCCATACCTAATTCAACCTTGTTACCGGCAAGTCTCTTTACTCGATCAGTAATACATGATCCCGTGACTAACACTTAGTTACATTGCTTGGAAGGGTTGTTGTGATGTTGTATTACCGAGTGGGCCCTGAGATACCTCTCCGTCACACGGAGTAACAAATCCCAGTCTTGATCCATGGCAACTCAACAGACACTCTTGGAGATACCTGTAGAGTACCTTTATAGTCACCCAGTTATATTGCGACGTTTGATACACACAAAACACTCCTCCGGTGTCAGTGAGTTGCATGATCTCATGGTCATAGGGACATATACTTGACATGTAGAAAACACTGGGAATAAACTGACACGATCATATGCTACGTTTGTAGTTTGGGTCTTGTCCATCAGACCATTCTCCTAATGATGTGATACCGTTTATCAAATGACATCTCATGTCCATGGCTAGGAAACCTTAACCATCTTTTATCAACGAGCTAGTCTATTAGAGGCATACCAGGGACATGGTGTTGTCTATGTATCCACACATGTATCTGAGTTTCCGATCAACACAATTTATAACATGGATAATAAACGATTATCATGAACAACGAAATATTATAATAACTAATTTATTATCGCCTCTAGGGCACATTTCCAACATTTATACCCTCCTAGATACCCTAGACACCAATGGTCGTACCCTACCTGCCAAATACATGCATGGGCATGCAAAGCTCACGCTCTAGATCACGCTACAGTGCTTGTCACACCTTGTGTTTTGCCTCTCATGACTAAGTTAGCATGACTCAAATTAGGGACAATTAAAAACTTTTTCTGTGCTTGTGATGCTTGACTTGATTCTTGATTGCTTGTTTTCTTTCTTGTGCTCTATATTCAAAAAATCCCTCCTACTCTCAAAACTCTTTTCCTTGACCCCCAGTCTTGTCCAATGAGCATGCCATGTGAATAGGACTTCCTTATATTTTTACAAAATATTATTTTAGCCAAAAAGCATTTATTTAAATTAGGGTTTCAAAACCCCCTAATTTGAGATTTGCACTACAAGTCCCCAAAATGGATGGATCCTCTTTACCAAAATGCTTTATTTGAAACCCACTATATATAAGACTTCCCAAAACCAACAAAAATTAATTTTAAAGATTATTTAATATTTTATTCAATGGGTTTTTCTTCAGGACAAAAATGATGTTTTATAGGGAAAATTATTTAAATGCTTTACAAATATTTGAGAAAATTTAGGAAAACTTGGTGGACATATATTGTCCATATATAAGAGTTTCAACACATGGTCATGTTCAAAATACCGGACAAAACCCTTCAAAACCATTTTTGCCTATTTCAAGGATTTGAAACATTTCTATAAGAAATATTCTCAAATAAATCCAGGATAATTCTAGAGTGTCACATATGATATATGAGATCATCTTGCCAAGATTTATATAAATCCCAATTGTTTTGGTTCACCAAAATATCCCAAAACCCTCTCTGTTCAGTTCCAAATTTGAGCAACTCTACATTACCAACTGTCTCCCGTTAAGATCAAACTTTGTGAACATGATATAATCCTCCAATAATGAATCCACACCAAGTGGTGCATCAAGGAGAAGAGGTTCACTTTTCTAAATCACTGTTTGATCAGCCCTAGTTTCAGCCCTAGTTTTGACCACCATTTGATCCTGTTAAACCTCAAGGCAAGTAGAATTCATTTACTTGGCCAAATCACCATCAAACACCTTCTGCAACAATTTTGTGATCAACGATTGGAGCACCATATGAGTTCTCCTTGAGCTCTACTTTTTACCAAATCTCTACCTAGTCCATAGTTACCTCCAGTAGCAACTTCATGGCGTGTGCTCAATTATTGGAGGTGTAAAAACCCAATTCCCTCACTGTTTTCACCATGGAAGCACCCTTTCTACCTCAATACCCCCTCTCTTCCACCACTTCCTTACTTCCTAAGAGTGCCAGAGCATCTCCAGAAACCCCCTAGCACTTGTGGACAAGAGTGGCCACCACAGGGCGCGTGGGACACGCCATGGCATGCAAAAGCCACGCTTTGGAGCACGCTACAGTGCGCCCGAGCACTATAGTGGCTCCCATCCTGAGCCACCCGACAACATTAGCCATTGTGGTGGTCTCTCCTTAGGTCCCCTCGGCGTCCTCCACATGCCGGACGGTCAACCCCCTCCTCCCACGCCCTCCTCTGGGCCCTTCAGAGCTTGCCCGAGCCCCATCCGAGAGCTCGATCCATGGTGCACCTCGGCTCGGCCATATAAGGCCTCCCCCGTGCCCCTCTCGAGCTCCCTCGCCTCCCTCTCTCTCTCCCTGGAAGACCTGGACTGGCTCCTCGCCCCCTGTTCCCCCAAACCCCTTCATGGCCAAAGCCCTGCCGACAGCTCCGCTCGAAATCCGGCCACAACAGCCTCCCCCTGCTTCCTGCCCGCACTTATCTCATCCCTCCTGTTGGCCAAAGTGCTGCTGCCACTGTCGCCAATCACCGGCCTCCGTCGCGGTCGAGATCTCCCCTCCCTGGTGCTCCCTGACGATAATAAGGCACCCAGGCGGGTGTGGGTCCCCATACCGATCCCTCCGGTGGCCAAGCCATCGCGGAGGTGGCCGGAGCCACTGGAGCAAGCGCCATTCGAGCGGGAGGTGAGGGATGAACCTGACGAGCGGGGCCCCCCTATAAGTGACCGGAGGGACGGGGCCAGCCGTTAAGTGGAGGCGCCCCCTCCGTTCTTTTGCATCGTGCCAGGGAAGGCGTACTCCTCAAGTGTGCCTTTGACGTGGCCTCTTCCCTGCCAGGCCGAGCCACCAGGCTGGCCCAGAAGCTATCTTGCGCCCAAGTGCGCTTTTTAGCCCTTTTCTTTTGGGTAAATCCTTTAGCCTTTTGTCTTTTCCAGAATGTGTAAAATCCATATTAAATTCATTTTAGCTCCAAATTTGATGATTCAAATTTCTGCATCCTTCTAAAAATTACACCTATTTACTGGTGCAACTTCCATATTTTTCTACCACAAGATTTTGTGCTATTCAAATTTAAATTTAAATTTGAAACTATTAGAGGCCACATTGTAAAATTTTTAGGGCATTTATCATAGCTCCAAATGGAGTGAATCAAATTCCTAGGTGTGTTTGAATTTATGCTCTAATTGATGAGCATTTTTTTCTTGCAATCCCTCTGCAAGCTAGATTATTGAGATAATTCCTCATATATGGACCAGTTGTTAAATCTCTAGAATATTCGTAACAACTCCAAATCTAGTAAAACCACTTCCCACATGTTTCTAGAATCATGCCCTATTTGTTGGGTCCATCCACTCCTTTTTACAAAAATATTTTCTGTTGACATCTTAAAGAGTCATCATTTCCATCATTCCCACCATTCAAAACTCCCCCTTGACGCACATCCACCAAAACCACCTTGGTTATTTTACTTATGACCAGAAATGTCCAAGAAAAATAAATCTCCTATTTATAGAGCACTTTATTTTCTTCTAGTTGTGTTTCTTATTGCAGTTGTTTCCGGCGATAGTTCACGAAGTAGACGAAGTGCTCGGAGTGCACAAGAAGCGTGTGAAGACCTCGAAGACTTTACTGAGCCAGGCAAGCAGCCCTTTGACCATGACTATGAACCCTTTTATTGCATGGCATATAGCACTTCATTTTGTTATATTGATCATGATGATGTGGTGTCCACTTTAGTGGGATGCTTCCGATACTTTGCCGTTGACACTTGCATCGTGCATGACCGTACCACCTTATGAGGGTCGTGCGAGTGGGTGTAGATTGGATTCTACTAGATGCTATGCAAGTGGGATCAGGAATATGCATGGTGATGGAAACAAAATGCTTTCAAAGACTTTTCAAAAAGTAGATTGGGCGCCACTAATGGTACAGGGAGATTATGATGAGTTGGGTGACCACTTGAGAAAGAAGTGGTGTGCCGGGATAGGATGAGGGTGTGTTTTCGAAAATGGAGTGTTTAAGATTTGTCAACCGTCCCAACCTTACATGTACAGCCACTCTACCCCTATATGGGAAGGGGCTTTGTTGATTACTATGGTTGGTGCTAGCAAGGATCCCGCATTACTAGTGGCGAGAGTGAAGTGGTCACTCTCGAGACGGGGTCGTCCCGGAGTGGAAGGTCATGCGCTCTCTTTACACGCACCGGGCACACCGTTGCGTGCCCTCATGGATGATACGCGTGATGTATATCATGAGGGATGGCACCAACGAGTGGACTGTTTGTTTAGTATCGCCATGGGAAAGGCATTGTTCGGGTGCTTACCTCGGGTATGTAATATACTGCGAGTCGTGGATGACACGAAAGTTCCCCGAATCTTGTGGGTAAAGTGTGCAACCTCTACAGAGTGTAAAACTATTTGAATAGCAGTGTCCATAGTCAAGGACAACTGGGTGGTGCTGCTTACGCCACGTCCAGATGTTTTCACAAACATTGGTGTATGTGTGTGTATGGGAGATAGGAATATGATGCTTGAGACAAGTCTGAAGACTTGATGTGACGAATGAACATCATATGTTCAACCCCTGCTTATGATGATATCCATAACTTTTTCATATGGAAATCTGCCAACTCTTGATGCATGCTTATCTATTTACTTGACCATGTCATTGCATTCAAAATTAGCTTTCTGCAAAATACCTATTAGTGATGTATCATGCATTGTTATTACCTTGAACCAAACATGGGTTGCTTGCGAGTATATTCATAGTAATCATTGGCTTGCCCCTGGTTATTTAATTGGCCAGGCATGGAAGAACATCAATACGTTGAAGAGTTTGTTGGTGATGAACATGCGAACTAGGACACTTCCCGGTCAGCATGCCTATAAGTTTAAGGCAGATGGCATGGGTTCACACTACCATTGAAGATTTCTGCTGCACGTTTACAAAGACTAGGCCTTAAGGGCCATATTTGAGTAAAACAATATGTAATGGATGTAAGACTCTTCCTTTACAGTTTTGGTGTGTTCAGTGACCATTGATCTCTGGGATCATTATGCACGTACATTCGGTGATCATGACTTATGAGTCGGGCTCCCCATAGAGTTGGTATCAGAGCCATCCTTACTGTAGGAAGCCCTTAGTTAGCATGGACGTTAGTTAGGACAAAATTGTTTCGCAGACCCTTCAAAACACTTGCAAAGGCTACCATATTTCTTAGCTCTTCTAAGATTTCAAATAAACTGAAGGGTTGTGCCTAACACTTCCACCATTTCTCTTCTTGGCTTTCCTCGTTTACTTTTCAAAACTTTGCAAATGGTTGCTACTACCCCCGTGCCCCTAAGCACGGGATTCCTTGTAATCCTCGTGGGTAACCTGGAAGTAAGCCACCTTGCCAGACGATTTTCGACATATGTTGGACCCCAGTTGGCGACACTAGACAAGGAGCTACCAGCAGAGGATACCTTCTCGGAGGATGAGGATGTCAATACTTAGATGATGGTGACAGCCTCGACACAGCCCCAGGATGATGCCACCCTAGCTTTTGAATATCGGGGCACAAGACCTGCAATGTCAGGATATGCATCACTAATAGAGAAATCATGTCCTTTTCGTTGTTATATCAGTAACCATCGGTGGATGAGAACCTCGCCATTTGGTCCGCCTCACCATAGTGAGCAGGAAAACAGTTCTCATCATCCCCCGCTCTTGGTGCCGATGATATCGTCAACATGACCGGCAGGATACAACTCTACCATGCCTTGTTAACGACATTACATAAAAGTTTGCCTACCTGGGATGCTTGACGCCTCAGAAGACAAGAAGGCATTGTCATGACCACGAGGACACTAGAAGACCCTGTCAACAACAACCATGGGGAATCACCTTCGACGTCAACTGAACAGACTCGAAGTCGTCAAGGAATCTCTAGGCGTAACTAGGATCGTTTTGATGAACAACAGCCAAAGACGTATCAACACGTGAAGAAGACCCAGAAGGCTAAGCGGACTCCTCTCCAAGACAGGAAGCAAGCACGACTACTGAGTCCAAGAACCACTCGAGTAGGATAGGTCGTGTGTCCCCTATGCGAAGTTGAGTCCATATGATGGTTCGAATGGAACCATGATGTGTGTTGCTTGTTTTTCATGTTTGTGCTTTGGTGTAAGTCACAGCTTGTCCCTAGGCAACAAGTGCACGACTTTATCACCTACCTTACCTTGATGTATGTGTTTGGCCTTGTCGGAACTTGCCTAATTGCACTTCCACTATACCACCCCCTTAGGCACTCCTCTCGATGCTACTACCTCTCCCGCCATCTCGTCAACTAAAGACCAGCAAGACAAGGTGCACCAAGGATCCACCTCGACAAACAATTGACACCAAACACTTCAGCTGCAACCTACTCAACCAGACGCAACCCCATAGAGCTATGCTTTTCCCTCAAGATTGGAAACCCCTCCCTTGCCCAACCTATACCTCACAAGATCCCCAACACAAGTCTCTTATCACGTGTTTAATACATGGATTTGCCAGAGCACTTATTGAGCTTCAATAACCCCTGCTTTGCACTGGTTTAATTATTAAGGTAGTGATCATAGTGAACAAATATCCTTCATTCTTACTCTAGCACAAGAACCTTGATGCCATAGGAAGGATCGTTCTAAGGGTATATGATTTGTGGACAATGATTTGATTTAGGCATAATAGATGTCTTGAGCAAGCAGTTAAGACCCTTTGGTGGTTTACGAGGATTAATGTTGGTGGATGAACTTGGTGGATCAAGATTGATAGAGTAGCATAACTTACTTATCCCTTGATCCAATTGGATTAGTAGGACAAATATGATCACAAGCTGAAATTATTGGTGGATAAATGACTTGACATTGGCAAGTGATATTGATAGTGGATTGGTGGAATTACGATAATGACGACAGTAACTAGTAGCGAATTCTTACTAGATTTAAACCTTGGATTTAAATAGGTGATCCTACTAGGTGCTCGAGATCAATTAAACCACATGGTTCGGAATAACTTTGATTTAGTCCAATAATCTTGATCATGATACCATGTTTCTCGGTGGATGATAGTA